>OX422211.1:495870966-497070966 GCA_949130495.1 Sambucus nigra | reverse complement strand
GAGTTTTTGGATCTTGTATGGTGGAGATTTTATGACTCCCTTTAGGGACAACTTTGGAGGTGGGGGAGTCACCCATCTTCACCACCACCACCACCACCACTTTGTAGTCATTTAGGTAGATGATCTACTCTTATTATATTTGATACTGTATTTGAGAAATGTTGTAGTCTTATTGTTGTTGATTAATAGTTGGATTATTATGAGATAATGATGTGTTCCTAGTAAATAGATAATGAACCTTTTATGGGATAAAAATATAAGAAAATAAGAGTTTTGTGTATTTTCTAGGAAAAGAATTCATGGACATTTTTATGGAATAAAAATGTAAGAAAATATGAGTTTTGTGTATTTTCTAGTAAAAGAATTAATGGATATTTTTATGGAATAAAAATGTAAGAAAATATGATTTTTGTGTATTTTTTAGTAAAAGAATTAATGAACATTTTTATGGAATAAAAATGTAAGAAAATGTGAATTTTGTGTATTTTCGAGTACAAGAATTATTGGAAGAAAATGTGAATTTTGTGTATTTTCTAGCAAAAGAATTAATGGACATTTTTGTGGAATAAAAATGTAAAAAATATGAGTTTTATGTATTTTCTAGTAAAATAATTAATGGAAATTTTTATGCAATAAAAATGTAAGAAAATATAAGTTTAGGGTATTTTCTAGTAAGAAAATAATGAACGTTTTTATGGAATAAAAAATGTGAGAAATGTTATTTTAGTGTATTCCTAGCAAAAAGAAATAATGAACATTTTTGTGGAATAAAAATATGAGAAATGTTATTATAGTGCATTTCTAGCGAAAGAAAATAATGAACATTTTTATGGAATAAAATTGTGAGAAATGTTGTTTTAGTGTATTTCTAGTAAAAATAAATAATAGATATATTATGGAATAAAATATGGAATGACATTAGTCTTGTCAAAACATTTATGAAATAAGTATTTCCATGTTTCTAGGAATGAGATGTATGTTTAACATTATCTATGCATATCAACTTGTAGTATTTTGATAATAAATATATGTGCAAGTTTGAAAAAAGTCTTGTTGGGTTTCAACATAAAATAAGACAAAGGGTAATTTTAGTCGCAATTTATAGGGAAAAGGATATTGAAAATATAGATAATGTAAAGTATAAGAATACGTGTGTTAAACGAAAGTAATGGTAATTTCTAAGAAAGAAAAAGTAGTCTTATGTAAAGGGTGTTATTTTATGTGATAAAGGTGTTAATATGACAAGTGTTAATATGACATGTGTTAGTCATATGTTTCTTCAATGTTCCATTATCCAGCCTATTTGGAAGTTTTTTTCAGATCTTATGGGCATTCAGCTGGACAAAGTTTCAATTCATTCTCTGCTTTATAGTTGTTGGATAAAGTCAGATCCTAATGATTATTCTAAGTTCCTTGCTAAATGTATCCCAATTGTGGTTTGTTGGCAGATTTGAAAATGAAGAAATAAAGCTTTCTTCGAGAATTGTGATGTGGTCCCTTCAGAGTTAATTTCTAAATATATTTCTCTCATTTCATATATTTGCAAGGATCTTCCTTTTAAGAATCCTATCTCATTCTTTGATAAGGGATTCAAGAGATTTTTAATCTTACAACTTTTAGTAGAATTCAAATTTTCAAATCAGTGAAATGGCTTCCTCCTCCATCTAATTATTATAATGTGAATGCAGATAGAGCTTCTAAAGGAAACCCAGGTTTCTCTGGATCAGGGGGTATTTTAATAAATGAAAAGGGTGAGATGATTTGGTCCTTTTCTCGATATGGTGGTGTTAATTCCAACTCTTTTGCTGAACTTAGTGGTCTTTACATGGGCATTAAGATTTGTATTGATCATCAAATTTTAAGTGTTATGATTGAAGATTATTCAAAGTTTGTGGTGGATCTGATTAATAGAAATTGGAAACCTTATTGGAATTTGATCCCTTTAATTGATGAAATTAGGTCAAAATTATTTATGTGAAATTATACTCTCTCTCTCATTGCTACAGGGAATCTAATATGGTTGCAAATGCTTTGGCCAATCATGGACCTGTTAATAATTCTTTGAAGATTTTTTACAATGCTCATGATCGTCCTTCTATTGTTAGAGGTACCTATATGCTTGATAAGATGGGACATAGGTACATTAGATCTTTCATAGTTGGAAACTTAATAACCATTTTTGAGAAACAACACTTGTTGAAGGACTAAATTGCAAGTTTGGTAAGTAAAGGGTAAATTGGTAATTTAATTAAAGTGGAACATTTAAATGGAATAAAAATGTCAAGGAACGTCTTTACACTAGTATGGGCAAAAATGAATTAAGTCCTAAGGCATGAATAATTTTAGTATAAATCAAGTATGTGTGTGTGTGTGTGTCTGTGTGTGTGTGTGCGCATAAGGGATTTAAAGAAGAAAAAACAATTTTCCAAGCGTTAACAGGAAAAATAGACGGTTGAGTCTGAGTTTTAACTTCGGTCGCGTAAAAGTAAAGAAGGGGAATAATATGGAGATGTGTAAAATGCTAAACGCATTTATTAGATTTCGGATGCAACCGGGAAATAAGCAAGAAGAGCCTAGAGCCCCAAAGTAAAAAGCCCTAAATCATTGGCCAGAGCATATGGTGTGCATAGCCGTTGATGTAGAGCCCGTGTAAGTATGCCATAAAGAAAGATTCCGAGAATATAAAAAAGGAATATGTCAAGAAATTGGTTGTGTAGTAAAATGTGTTAATACAACCTAACTTGAATGAGTAAAATAAATGTTCAGGTTAAGGTGAAAATGGACAAATAAATGTGTAAATCTATTTATGTCCATAAGTTAAGGCAAAAACAGTAAAGTAAAGTGGGAAAATGGGTGGGTAAGTAACCCAAGTTGTTAAACCCATAATTTGCATAAGTACGTATTACAAGGTTTTTAATTGATAAATAAGTATTTTCTAACACAGTGAATGTGTGCGCTAAAATACTACTTTTTAATAAAAATACGAAAGTATATTTAAATGAATAGAAAGGGGTGATTCCGGTAAAGGAATGGGTTGGGATAAAATCAGGTGTAGTGGCTTTAAGTGTTGAATCGGATGTGTTAAATAAACTGAGAAATTCTAAGTATGAATAAAGTAAGTATTTACAAGATTAAGGTAAATTAATATGGATGAGTAAGGTATATTTGGAAGTAACACGGTTAATGCATTGGAATATGTATTTTTCAAAGGTGTATACATATACGTAGATACATATATCTTTTCCCATGCATGTGATTGTAGCGTGTGAGTATTCCTTCTACCAAGCATAAACTCACATCCGCACTTTATTATGGAATGTTGGGAGCAGTTTCGTATTTTGAGGGAGTTATCGAAGTAAGTACACTTTGTTTATTTTACGTTAGTAGCTCTGTTTATTAGGACTTCGGGGTGCTCCCCATGGGTCCCACGCGTTTTTTATCATGAAACTGGAATCGCATGCTAAACAAGTGAAATGTTAATTAAAATAGAACTAGACTAGCAATAATATGTGTGTTGTTCTATTTCACTTCACACCTAACGCTCGATCGAACCGGGCTGACTCACGGGTTACCCATAAATTCGGGTCAGGGCAAATTAAATTGTATCAGAGCTTTAGGTTCAATGTTCCTTCCAGGAGTGATGTGGTGAGGTCAGTAGTGGATCTTTCGATGTAGATTTTGGTTTAGGCAAGTCATGCTAGTTTGGTGACGGTTGTGGTCGTATCCTTGAAGGTGAAGTCAAAGAGGTTAGAACAACAAGTAATAAGTGCCAAGTGGCATACATTCAAGTTAGTTATATATATCACTTCTGCGTTTCTGATTAAGTGCATTAATAATTTATGAGTGTCCATGTAAGCCAATAAGTATTGACGCAGTGGCTTTTAGTATGAGGTGTTTTGTGCTTCAGCCTTTGTAGAAGTAGAGTCTTTGGAGATGTTGATATAATGAGATATCGCCCATTGGGAAAGTGGCACCAAACTGTGAGTAAATGACGGTGGGGATTGATTGTTGGAGTGTCAAAACCACGTAAAGAGAAATCCTGATTTAAAATCTTATGTGGCCTTAGGTGCGACACAATGTGGGGTTCATCCTAATGTTACGATTAGGCAAATTCAATCCTTGGGTAATACCATGATTAATAGGTACTTCAGTGAACATGTAAATGGTATGGGTCAATGCTAGAGGATAATTCAGGATCAGTTGATGGAATTTTATCCTTATGGGAAAACATCTTAGTGGTTGTTGGTCGATGAATGCATTTTCAAGTTCTAGCTACGTGGTGAGAAAGTATTATGTCCCTTGGTTGTGGGCTTGCGTTTAGTATATCCTAATTTATATGCGTTAACTAAATGTGGATATAAATAATCTTGATGATTGAGGTAACCTAGGAGTGAACCTAAATAATCGCGGTGACTTGGTATTAAGTAAATGAGTTGTGATGTTTTAGTATAGGGCCTCTTCTGGCATCGTTAGGGTGGGCCTCCTTTTGGGAAATAACCGACATCTTGTTCTTTACCAGAAACTGAATGGTGTTAATTTAAAATTTGGTGATTGTAGTTTTGCATTGAGAAATAGGGTCCCTTGTGGCATTCGTAGGCACGATCCTTAGTATTCATAGGCAATGCTCGATGCCCCATATCCTATTTGAATATATGTAGTCGTGTTAGTTAGAAAATTAACACATAGTATGCGGTTTACATAGTAAGGCAATTCAGTTACAGTGGGTGAACATTCATAAGAGATTAAAGGGCGAAGGCTTGCAAAATGGTGTTGGCAATCCTCTTGGAGGTGTATGCTAAGGTTTATCTAATGAAATGTTGCTGAGAGTTGTAGTCGTTCTATAGTAATAGTGAATCTCAAGGTTGTGTGTCATAGGTCATGGAATGACTTGTGGTTCCTTGCAATGGATATGTAAGCTATTTAGAAAAAAATAATAATTGAGTTTGATGTCGTCGCCCATGAGGCATTAGGAATCATTTTTGTATTAAAGCTTACATAAGTTATGGTAGACCATTGATGATTGTAGTATAGTTAGGTCATGTCGATTTTTGGTAGTACCTTGGAGTTAGTGCTACGTCTTTTTTTATAGGCATGTATCATAACGTGAGTTTCGAGGATAGTTTTGAAAATAGGTTAATGAATGCTAGGTCGTACACCTGAGAGATTTAGAAAATGATGATGTTCATCATGGATTTTAGATATAGCATGTTGGAAGAAGTGTTAGGTTTGATTATAGGACCTACGTGTGATATCTGTATGGTTAGTAATGACTCCGTTGAAGGAAGTATGTGAGCATGAGTGAAGCTTGAAAGTTGAGATGCCATTAGAATTATTACGGACAGGGATCATTTAGTCCTCACTAAAGGTAGTAGTAATAGCTCATGAGTTAGATGTTTGAAACTACGTGAGCATTGTGTTCACTTGATGAGAGTGATCTCGAAATTGAGGTTAGCCATCGCGTGTTGAAGTTTTGGAGGCCTAGCTATGATAGATCCGTAACAAATGACAAGTGTCAAAAGAAGTAACTTCGACTTAATTTAGGATAGTTGTTCTTACCAATGATGGATAGGTAGAATTAGTCCTAAAAAGATGAGCCTAGAATTTCTTCTTCCTAAAAGAATTGGTTTTGGTAGTCCGTCTGTTCGACACAGATGGATGATTCTCGAGTAGAACCCATCAAGGTTAAAAGTCCAAGCCAGGGTACATGGCAAGGCTAAGGTTCTTAGCAGGTATTTGATTAGAGTTATGGAGTTCAAGTGTGCGTCGTGGGTTCGTACTTCATGTGGCTGGATTCAGTGTCATAATTAAATTGTATTCTTTAGCGTAGCAGTTTCTTGATTTGTTGTATTCTTGTGCCTTCTTTGAATCCAATAATGGGGAGTTTTTGATCAATTGGGATTCGAGTATGGCGTTGCATAAGCTTAGTAGTGATGTGAGTTAGGCCGATTGTGGATGATGCGTCACGGTGTATGAGTGCACTTTTCCTCAAAAGCACATTGTTCTACACTAGTTTATGCGTACGCATGGTCTCACGCTTGTTGCATATAGTTTGCACATGTTATTCAATTGCTTTAGTTTAACATTTTTCATTAGTTAATCGATATTTCTAGTTATTAGTTGGTCGAGTGTACCGAGGTTGTGAGTTGAGAATATATTTAGTATAAGGACTTGAGGTAACATTAGGGGCTAGCATCCCTCTCGATTGAGAGTCGCATGAATTGAGGATGTTATCACTTGTATGCCTATGCGTTGTGATGCCTAGAATGATTGATGGTTGATGGAATTGAAGACCTTGGGTCTAGACCATAGTGTTGAGGATGCCTAGGATTGGAAATCGGTCGTAAGTAATCGAATTATATATTGTGATAAACCATGAATTTCAAGGACGAAATTCCCTACGGAGGTAAGTTTGTAATATCCCACCGGGAAATTAATTAAAATATTAAATAGATTTTATATGAGGAGGAATAAAGTTATCATAATAAGAAAACATGGAGACTTGTATGATTATGATTGGATTATATCTCTAATTAAATGGACTTGGAGGCCTGGCATTAATTATTTAAAGATTTGTGGGCACGAGATTAAATTAAGTTAAGGAGTTTATTAGTTATAAAAGTGTTGTTATTTCATTTACACAATTAGGTATCTCCTTATGAGATTTTAGAACACTAGTTGGGAAAATCTGCAGGCTTAGAAATGTTAGTCATTTGGACAACTAATGTTGTGGTTTGAACAAGGTGTAATCTCGTTTGAACCACGGGAAAGGTCGTTTGAACGAGGATGATAAGGTCCCTTCTCTCACTTTATTGTCCATCTTTCAACCATTGATCTCATTTGATGCCAGTTCAGGGTCCTAACAGTGTAGATAAAACAGATGGAGTATTAAACAACTTCCTATGGATCTTTAGTTGTGTACAAAGAAAAGAATGTGGGACAATAAACCCACCAAGGCAGACCTGCCAATATCGCTGTCTCCTTTATGTCCATTTATCATGAGTCTGTGAAGATGATATATTTTATATCTGATTATATACTTGGTTTTAGTATAAGATAAGGGTTTGGGTTAGTAAAACTGGTATAGTACGACCATCTCCTCACTCCTCCCAAACACTCTCAATAATACTTTCACCTCAAGAACGTTGTCCACTATTTTTGAGTTGCGGTAGACACACTCACACCTTGAAGTACCTATTTCCTCCATTATTAAGTTTGAGATACGAAATATAGAGGTTGTCTGTTGAAGTTTTTAATGGATATTGGAGGAAATATTCTTGAAGGATAATGAATACTTTTTTGGGGGGTCTTGAAGAAGGGTTGCCATGGGGAGTTTTTAGAGCTTGTATGGTGGAACTTTTGTGACTCCCTTTAGGGGAACTTTTGGAGGTCGGGGGGGTGACCCATCTTCATCACCACCACCACCACTTTGGAGTCATTTAGGTTGGTAATCTACTATTATTATATTTAAGACTCTAATTTATAAATGTTGTAGTTTTTTATTGTTGATTAATAGCAGGCTTATTATGAGATAATGATGTGTTCCTCGTAAACTGATAATGAACATTTTATTGGATAAAAATGTAAGAAAGTAAGAGTTTTGTGTATTTTCTAGTAAAAGAATTAATGGACATTTTTATGGAATAAAAATGTAAAAAAAATATGAGTTTTGTGTATTTTCTAGTAAAAGAATTAATGGACATTTCTATGGAATAAAAATGTAAGAAAATATGAGTTTTGTGTATTTTCTAGTAACATAATTAATGTCATTTTTATGGAATAAAATGTAAGAAAATATGAGTTTTGCGTATTTTTTAGTAAAAGAATTAATGGACATTTTTACGAAATAAAAAAGTAAGAAAATATCAATTTTCTGTATTTTCTAGTAAGACAATAATGAACATTTTTATGGAATAAAAATGTGAGAAATGTTATTTTTTTTATTTCTAGCAGAAGGAAATAATTAACATTTTTATGGAATAAAAATGTGAGAAATGTTATTTTAGTGTACTTCTAGCAAAAGGAAATAAAGAACATTTTTATGGAATAAAAATGTGAGAATTTATTTTAGTGTGTCGACGCCACTTCTAGAACCTCCTAGGACTCTACTTAGGTCCCTAGCACCTTCCCATTTCACTACAAACCCTAGATCATACTCCAAGTGCCGATCTAGAGGCCATCGGGTGCTCCCGAGCCCTGTATGAATCCGGTAAACTCTATCAACAAAACGAAAGTTCTTTGAATATTCTAAGGGCTCTGAATTCCCTTTCCAACGGTCCCCCCGCGTACGCTGGCATAACAATTCGGACGAACACACCATTTTACCACCGAAAATCGATCTGGAAGCAACCGAGTGCTTCTCGGCCCTAGGTTGACCCCAGTCAACTTCATTGTCAGAGCGAAATCTCTTTGAATCTTCAAAGGGCACTGAAACCCTTTTCCAACAATCTTTCCCGTGCATGAAATGGCATAACTATTTGAAAGAATGATATGTTTTCCCCTCAAAATTAATCCGGAGGCCACCGGTTTCTCTCGAGCACTGTTTGGCCAAGGTCAAAATTTCATCTCGAATGAGACCGAATAAACCTTTGAAGTGCATTGAATACCCTTTCCAACGTTTCACCCCATGTGTGAATCGGCCTACGGTATGGACCAACGTCATGTCTTACTATGACAGGTCACCAAGAATTTTCGAGCCTCGATTGACCAAAGTAAAATATCTAAACCGAGCGAAGCTAACCTTTCTAATGGTCCATCCCGTCCACGATTTTGACTTACTTTTCGAACGAACAATTCATTTATATCTGATGATCTCCCGTCCGAGAACCGACGAGTGATTTTGAGACTCATTTGACCCAAATTCAACTCTTGAAATAAAGAGCATCCAAAAGAACTATTAAAGGTATTTGAATTACTTTTCTAACGGTATTTTCCGTGCACGATTTGGATCAACGAATTGCGTTTTACGACCTTTTTTTGAAAAAATCTGCACGAGACTCTCGATTAGTAGGTCCATTTCCCTGCCTATCAATAGTGTGCCTAGGGTTACCTGTCGAATAACAAGGCTAGGCCTATGCCAATCATCACCCCCTTACCCTTTAAATAGATGTCATGACCTCCTTCCCAAAGCACACCTCAGATCCATCAATATCAGTGATCTCAACAACATTCTCTTGTAATCAGCGAAGTTCCCTTGTGCGAAATTCCTTTCAATCTTTCATTTCCATACTTTTCATACCCAATTTAGAAAAATCTCATTCTCTTTCATCCAACATTCATCTCAACATCCAAGGGAGCTCACCAAGGATCAAGATCAAGCCCCACTTTAAAAAAGGTCCAAAATCCCTCTCTCTCTCTCTTTAATTTTTTTCTTTTTACATTAGTTACATATATTCTTAATATAACTTTTACTTTAGTTCATACACATTAATAACTCACATTTTTATTATTTATATTGCACATACTTTATTTTTTATAAAAAAAAAGGGTTACATCTATAAATTCCAATGGGATTATCCATCAAAATTTCTCAAAACTAAAATATATTTTCTACAGATACACATATAATAAATTCCCGTTCGAATCTATGAGATAAACCCCACCCGTATGTCACCTATGAACTACGTGAACTTTGATGCCTTTATAGGCTACGTTGGCATTTTGGGCTAAAACCCAAGACCCGAATCCAATTTTCCCATTTTTGCATTTTCATCCTTTTCATATATACATCATTTCAATATATATATATATATATATATATATATATGATCCTTATCGGAGTTTTATCCAAACATATATTATCGTTTCATCATAACGATCAATATATTGGTAAACACATATATCGTATTTCCTAGATATTATTCTGGGAACATTCCTATAGATGACCTCACTCTATCTTTTCCATGGTATGAGTTAGGTGATTTCGATCTCCATTGACATATATACATGCACACACACTTCACGGAGAAATTAAGTAATATAGTAATACAAGCCCGTGAGAGACCGAAAGGGCGGAATGGGTGCCTAACACCTTTTGATTCCATAACTTAGCCCCCGAACCTTCGAACTATTAGTTTCGTAAGAATCAGTTTGTCCATGATATCGCTCTCTCGACACTGCGGCATGTTATTTTGAATGTTTTGTGCAAAATAGGAAGCGACTCCATCTCTTTACATTCACCCCATACCGATGACGGTCAAAGCACTCTTAGAGAAAGTGGGCATACGACCTTTTTTTCTGCCCCTCCCCCACAGAGAGAGAGAGAGAGAGAGAGAGAGATCCCGTGGATGGCCACAGTGGTGACTCCACTGGGGACTTTCATTCATGAGAGGGCTAGGCTCTGTTTGTCTGGGTGTTATTGTTTTTTTCTTGTGTGTGTACGAACCTACCCATATGTTACCTTTTTTCTCCTATATTATTTCTTGCACATATATACCTCATTCTTATATCCCTCCGCACTCACATACTTTAGATACTCTCCATGTACACTTCACACTACTTACATGTAGGATCACTTATATCCACATGTTTCACACACTACTTAGAATATCCATGCTTAGGTGTCCTAACACACACCTTCACTTATCACACTTGTATAAATCCATGCTCACTCATATTTGTCACATGTAATTGATACATGCTTAGGTTCACTACCAAATACTCACTTGTATATATTCACACATCACTCACCCTAACATATCCATGCTTAGTGTAATCTTCATGCTCCATGTTAGATTTAATTTTTATACTTGTACATTTTTCCCTATTAGTATAATGTCCATTGTGCTAAATAGAAATAATCTCTCCATAATATACTAAATAGCATGGTTATTGACCCAAATTTTCCCGCAACTGGGGGATCATTTTGTGATGGGCGTTGGTCCGGTATGTCACATTTAGCCTAAGCAATATGAATCTCACCTTCCATTGGCCAAGTACCTTTGACGTATATCAAACGGTTCCCCCTGCATCATGCCGCTTGACCAAAATCATAACGGGTGGTATATAGTAAGAAACTCATTCATGTTTGTCGAGTATATAAAATTTTCTCTCACACATATTGTCCCCATGAGGTATATAGTGAGGCAACTCACGTACACTCAGGTATATCAGATGGCATGCCCACACATACCGATTGCCCGTAAAAGAAAGACATATATCATGGAAGTCACAAAAAATGATGAAACCCTTCCAATTAACCCAACAACTGCATAACCTAATATAGGCGTCAAATCTAGGGCACTCATATTTGGTTTGAAAAATTTTACCCGAAACTCTATCGAAATGACGGTTCAGTATGATGCCCAAATTTTTGCGCGATTTTTTTTAATTGGGACCCTGTCCAAGAGCCCGACAACAAGTCCAAACATATTTTTACATATTTTACAAACCCAATTTTCCCAGGTTTGGGTCCCGTCCAGCATTTTCTTTCACATTTAGGTAAACCTAATACAAGTCAGAACATAATAATACTAATAATAATCATGTTAAAACCCTTTTTCTCATTTTTCCTTTTTCTTTACCAAGAGTGTCAAAAACATTTTTCCCATATTTTATTAAAAATACCAAAAGCATTTTTCCTCCCTTTAAGAAAAATAATAACAGTTTTCCTCCTTCGCTTTTAAAAAATAAATTTATTTTTTTCTCCTTCTCAGGTAAATCACATACCCAACCCTTGGCCTGACTCTCTATAGGCTTCGATCTTCCATCAAACCACCATGAGGCTCCATCAGTTCCCTCGCTATCGAGTTTGGAATTCATCTTCATCGAATTTACATGGAAAATGCTAACCCAAAATTGAATATGCATCCAAATTTGATGACGGTTCTAGCCCAAGTCACTTCGAAGATTGATAACTTTCAAATCTAGGTTCATAAGATGGAACGAAATCGAGTCCCTGCTCCCGAAGAGCCCGAGGGTCTCTTCCCTCGCGTTATGGGTTTGCCTGTACCGAGGCCTATTTGGTTCCTCGAGGAATATCGACACACTGCACGTGCCCCTCCTGTTGATAGGTCATCGCCAACTTAGCTCCCTATGTTGAATCTTGCCTAGCTAGGGGCTAACCTACCCCTGATAGTTGATCCGAAGGAAGAAGAGTTGAACAAGGTCAAGGATAACCTGAATATGTTAACTAAGAAGTTTAACCAAGTTTGAATCTCCAGGAACTACATGGATTACACCCATATGTCTTCCTATCCTAAAGCAAGGCAGCCAGAAAAGTTTAAGATGCCTAATATTGAGAAATTGGGGGGTAGTGAACCCCCAATTGTTCATCTCTGAAGTTACTACCAAGACATGACTCTCCTAGGAACTTATGAGGAAATTATGGCCTAAATATTCCAACATACTTTGAAACACAACACTCTTCATTGGTTCTTATCTCTCAAGGAGTCTAGGATTCACAGCTGGGAGGATGTTACCTATGAATTCATATGACAAATCAAGTAAAACCAAGAGTTGGAGGATACCCTCCATAATTTAGAACTTCTTAAATAGAATCCTGGGCAATCTATCAGTAACTTTATGGCAAGGTGGAGAGAAAAAGCAGCCACCATGACTAATCGAACTTTCGTAGAGGATCAAGTTTGTATTGTGAAGAAGAATTTCTTACCCCGTGTTTGAGCAATAATGGGAGGCAAATACTACCCCCATTTTTTAGAACTTCGAGAAGAAGGAACATAGATTGAAGAAAGTATTTCCAAGACATAAGTTGATCAAAATAAAGTATCCAGACAGTTAACTCCCAAAAAGTATGAGAGGCCTGCTAATACCACAATTTCAACCATCAATAACATCTCTCTGCCTGCCAGTTCATGGGTACTTACAAACTGCCCTAACCCAGTTAGAAAGGAATCCATCGAGCTTCACTCTCCCTTCTCCAAAGTTTACTACCCTCGTCTATTACCAAACCCACTTCTCAAAAATTTCAAACAAGACGACCATTATGATTTTCACTAAAGTGTCGGCCACACCACTTATGAGTGTTTCCACCTCCGAAATGTAATCCAAGGTCTGATTGACCAAGGAATCAATACCCTACCAGCCAATCCTAAACCAAACACTACCCAAAATCTACTTACAAATCATTTGAATGCCATCTTCCTAGAAGAAGACTCAAAATTTGATCCATCTACCCAGATTGTACCCAGTAAATCACAATCATACCCATATATTCCCTTAAACCCCTTTGAAGTTGCCCATATTTTCTCTTTCACCCTACCTGCTTCGTTGATGAGGACATGTCTCTTCTTACTACAGCATGCATTAATGTTCGCACCCATTTCAGAGGGAAAGATATGGAATTGTCAGCAATATTGAACCAGCTTCTAGAGTTCAGGCTGAAATTGCCCTCAGAGATGACTATTGACTGCCAGAGATTTAGTATGCTATTCTTGGAAGCTCAAAAATGGGCTCGAGAGTCTGATAATTGGGTGGTACCTAGCGATGAAGTCAGTTTAGATGATATTGTCCAGATCATGGCAGACTTATTTCGACAGACCGATATAATTTGTTGTATGTTTGTGATACTTGATGCTTTGAAACTACAAGGGTGCTTAGTCCCCTCACTTTTTTATCCCCCCATTGAGTGAGAGGATATATACAAAAAGGCTGTTGAGGTTGTGGACTCCATTAACTTTTCGTGGAAATATGATGTCATTGCCACAGGATGGGGGGATAAATTCGATACTTCAGATGAAGAGCAAAGCCCAAACAAGATTGGCCCAATAGTCATCATATGTGGAATGATATTATTCGAGGAGATTCTAGGAGAAATCAACAAGTTGGCTGAATATATGAGGAAAAAAGGTTTATATTTTCCCCCTCTTCTGTGAACCATGTAACAAGATCAGGGAGGCATTATCAGGTTTCAAACCCTCAACCATCAGCAATCGATAAAGGAAAAGATATTGAGAAACTTCTTGTGCCAAAAATGACCCTTGAGGGGATAAATATCCTTAATCCGTTGAAGAAAACCCAAGATAACATCACTCTGTGGGGACTCTATATGTCTTCCGAGTTGCACCGGAATGCCTTGATCAAATAAGTTAGCGGGCTCTCAATCTCTCCTTCCACTACACCAAAAGAAGCCGTGAATCTAGTCGGATCTCTAACCTCTATTAGAATTCTATCCTTATCCAAATAAGATATCCCTGAGATTGGACCAAATCACAATTATGCTCTCAGTATCTATATCGAAGTCATGGGAAAGACTATCCCACTTTTTCTTATCGATAACGAATTAGCTGTTAATGTTTGCCAATTGAAAACCCTCAATTGCTTGGGACTAAAAGTGAGCGTCCTTGATCCAACTTCTGTTGTGGTGCACTCTTATGATAATACTCACCGAGAAGTGAGGGGATCCATAAAGATTATAATAGGGGATGGCCCTATAAATCCCGTTGTTGAATTCCATGTCATCGACATCCCAAATTATTTCAATCTGCTACTTGGAGGACCGTGGCTCTGTAGTACCAAGGGTGATGTTCTTCCCTACATTAGAAACTAAAGTTCTTCACCAATGGTTAGGTCATCACCGTCTTGGTAAATGACGATGACACTGAGAA
Source organism: Sambucus nigra (assembly GCA_949130495.1). NCBI lineage: Eukaryota > Viridiplantae > Streptophyta > Magnoliopsida > Dipsacales > Adoxaceae > Sambucus > Sambucus nigra. The sequence goes on along the minus strand of OX422211.1, from coordinate 497,056,405 downwards.
TGCAAGCACCAGCAATGTCATACTAGAGATACAGCATGGGGAGAATGATATTCTGCTGTCAAGTTTTTGAGTCAAACCACTTTCGCTCCCAATAGGGGATGATTTCAAAGATAGGGTTTGTCCAGAACACAGTCCTCATGGAAATGACAATGTGATACAGATGTTCAAGAACATGCACTTTGTTCCCCGACTGGGTCTGGGATGACGTCAATAGGGAATACTAGAACCCATAGTGTTGAAGAAGACATTTCCTTCTTGTGGCCTAGGTTATCAACCATCAGCAGAGGAACTTAGAATGCGCCGCCAACCTTAGTTTAAAAGAAGGCTAGAAAGTACCAAGACTGTCTCAAGAGATTCCTTGAATGAAAGATTCATCCTAGAGGGTGAAGAATTTTACTTTTGTGGATTTCTCGAACCGTAGTATGATCATGTGGATAAGAAGATGAAACTAATAATGGAGATATTTTTTCAGACATCTACTCATGGGCAAAAATTCCCTGCATCAGGTGTAACTACTAATTGAGAAGACTATAGCTGCTACCGAAGATTTCGAAGGAAGTGACTCCGAGGATTCGTTTAACTTGCATATACTGGGGTTGACACTCTTCATGATCCACTCAAGCGCTACATCATCGGATCCATCCCGCTCCATCAAAGTTGTTGATGCACCTCTCCTCAACTGGAATGTTGTGCCGGTTCCACCTGCTGAAATACAAACCAACTCTGATGTTTATACCATTCCCTCTTATTTTGCTATTTTTCCCTATTGTGATGTAATAAAGACCTCATTTGATGAGGTTCTCAACGCTATTTTTCCCAATAATGAAATAGGCAAAGATTTTTAGTATCTAGTTGTGCCTTACATGAATTTCCTTGATTCTAATCAAACTCTTGATGATGATGATTTTGTAAATGTACAATTATTAATTCATCTTAATAATGTTGATAACAAAAAACATAACCGCGTTTAAGTTAATGAAGATGAAACTGTTATTATTAATCTCGATTCTAGTAGCTAACTATGTGAGATTAGGATAGGATCTACCCTTGACGAGAAAGAGCGCGCGCAACTTGGTAAATTATTGAAGTAATTTGTGGATGTATCTACATGGTCCTATGATGACATGCCCCGAATTGATCCCGAGTGTAAGGACATATTTTCATAGGTCCGTTATCAATTTATTATGTCATATACCGCTACACCATCGAAGAGCATTCAAGAGACATCTACATCAAAGACGGATCCAAACTACTCAAGTTCTTCATCATTCAAGACTCCATTAAGTTTACTTTGGTAAGGTTATGTTTTAAATACCTTAACTTTTCATTTAGAGCTTTTGGGATATTTTTACAAAATATTTTCTAAGTGTTGGAGTTGACTTTTTTGTCAAAATTTGAGAATGAGTATTTTTTCTAAGTGTTAAAGAGGACATTAAAATAATGATTTTTTCGCAAGAGTCGTTCGAGCGCGAGATAGCATGTAGTACGATCTCGTTCGAACAACAGTTGTCCTTCGTTCGAGCGACTTGCTGATCTCGTTTGAACGAGCTTTGTTTTTTAGGCGACGTGTTTTTTATAAATACTCATTATTTGTTAAAGTTTTCATTAAGAAGTCTATACGTTTTCCAGAACAGAAACACTGCCACAACATTATTCTTTAGGCTTCATCTTTTGGGGGGTTTCATCCTCTTTTGTTTATAATTCACAAAACTCCCAACTTGCTTTAGTGAATTGTGTTTGGTGTTTAAAAACAACTTTTCTTTCGTTCAACCTTAGTGGAGAAGGCATCTCCATATTTTGATCGGTGGATACCGAGCGTAGTCATTCTGCGTGTGGACGAGTCAAAGACGACGAACCGACTCCTAGAGGGTATTTCACTGTCTCTCGTATCTTTGAAGATTTGTTGAAGACACCGTGCGCTACACTTGTGGGTGATTATCAGGTTGTATGTAAGTTAAAGGTCTTGTGAATTCTTCAAAGTGTTTATAAAAGGTTTTTACCCAAAAGGGTATTTTCCTATATCGGTCGTCTTTATTTTTCATGCATGGTTTAAATGATTTATCTTATTTAGATACATGTTTAGGGGATGAATTAGTTTGTTTCAAAAAGAGACTCTAATTAAATAAGTGTGCCAAATTAGAAAATTGCGAATTTAATCAATTATCACACAGTCACGCTTTCTCAAATTGGTATCAGAACTTTTTTAAGCGATCACCACTTTACAAATTGGTATCAGAGATTTTTTAAGCGATCACCACTTCCCAAATTGGTATCAAAGCAGGCTACACTAATTTGTCGCGTATTCCTATTTTCCGCAAAATCGTGTGATATTTAATTTTTTGAAAAATTAGTTTTGTGAAAAATCGCATCTTTTTTCTATGGAGCACTTCTATAATCAGATGCCTATTTTTTAAGGGTCTAATTATGCCTATTGGAAAGCTCACATGAAATCTTGTTTAAAATTCATTGATGAGTGTGTTTCGTACCTTTGCGAAAATGGGTGGACTCCTCCCATGGTCACCGTTAATAATATCACCTCTTTAAAACCCGTGGCAGCCTAGACTGAAGATGATCATAAAATGTCTAAATTTAATTCACATGGTTTGAGTGCTATTTCTGGAACTATCACCCCTGATGAGTTTCACCGAATTATGACGAGAACCACGTCTAAAGAGGCTTGGGATATTTTGAAATTGACTCATGAGGGTACGAACGCGGTTAAAGAATCTAAGTTACAAAATTTGGCCACCCAATTTGAGACTATAACCATGTCTGAGTTTGAATGCTTTGATCATTTTTATGCACGTTTGTCGAACATTGTTAACACCAGTTTTAATTTTGATGAGGTGATTGATAACACGCGTATCGTTAAAACAATTTTGAGATCTCTTCCAAAACGTTTCATTCCTAAAGTCATTGTTTTGAACTCTTTGGGAAATTTGAAATCACTTAAGTTGGAAGAACTTGTAGGAGATCTTCAAACCTATGAGATTGACATCTTTCTCAAAACCATTAAGGCTAAGGATAATGACATTACTTTAAGACTCATTTTAATAAAAATAAAGAAAATGTTTATGAGTCTGATTCTGAGGCAGATTTTGATATGGCCCTGTTTGCAAAAAAATTTAAAAAGTTTCTCAAAATTAATAAAGAAAATTCTTCCAACAAAAAGAAATCTTTTGAGTCAAATATAAAGAAAATTGAGGCCAAAGATAGTGACAAGGAGGATGAGATCAGGTGCTTTGAGTGTGAGGGCAGAGGGAACATAGCTAAAGAGTGTCCTACTAAGATAAGGGGAAAGGGCAAAGAGACTGTTATGCCCTCCACTCTTAGTGATAGTGAGGATGATGAGGAAGATGAGTCTGATAAAGGTTTAGGACATGGGATGGTTGTCACTTTTTTTAGTCATGTGAGCACACCCATTTTGTCTCACGAGAGTGCACACGAGAGCGATGATAGTGATTTGTGTACTTCGAGTGAAGAAGAAAGAGAGGAGGAGAGTGGAGATGAAAGTAAGCTCCAAAAATCTTTTAGATATTTCTACATCGAGACCTTGAAAACAAAGAAGTATAATAGAGATTTAGGTCGTCGGGTTTTAGATTTGGAGAGAGAGAAGGAGGTTTTGAGAAAGGAGAAGTGTGATTTGGCCAACACGTTGTCTAGTCTGACGACATGTGTATCCCAACTCGAAAGTGATCTCAAACGTGCCAGGGAGGTCAAAGTCAATTTTGAGAACGCACCTAAGAAGGTTGAAAAGGTGGTTCTTAAGGGTAAAGGTGAGAATTTAGGAATAAGTCGTGACGGTGCTTCTACTTCCCAATTAGCACCCGAACCGATTCCCACTTTAGTGTTTGATTCACGTGAGTCTCATCCTAATCCACCTAGGCGACCCATTCCTATTAGGAGAGCGCATCCTAGAGTTTTTGAGAGAGGTGTTCATAGGCCAATTTATATTTGCTCACATTGCAAGAGGAGACGCCACCTTAAGGAATTCTGTTTTAAGTTGGGTAATGTGTCATGTTTTTCTTCTACACGTGTTTCTGGTACACATGCACCCACACATGATACTTTACATGCTCCCGAAGACTACATGAGAGACTTTGCACATCTAGGTGAGCAAGTTAAGTTTTTAGTCAAAACTTCACAAGAACTGATGGAGGTTTTTCATAAGCTGTCACCACCTTTGGAAAAAAATGGCACCTAATGATTGAGGGTTGACTGTTTACTAGCATAGGATGTTTTTCATGATGATATTATTTGCCTATTGCTAGTATGTATCATATTTTTGTAAATTTTTTTCGAGAAAAATTTTGAAAAATACAAAAGATTTTATTTTGTTAAAATTTTTAGAAAAATCCAAAAAGTTTTTTGTATTATGTTTGCACCATTTATGGATGAAGACTTAGGATGACCAAGTCACAACATCATTCCATTATTTTCATGTGACTATTTGATAATGTTTTGAGACAATAAGTCAATTCATCCATGTGCTTTTTACTGTTTGGAGTCATTAAGATATAATTAAGTGTTACTTCCTACATGTTTGACTCATGTTTCCTTTATTGCACACATGCACGGATTTGTTTGATTATTGTTCTTGACTTATCACATATTGGTTGGGTGTTTTCATCTCAATCATGTCCTTAAAACGAACCAAGTGCAATAATACGAGAGTAATAAAAGTAGTTCATGTAAAAACCATTGCCCGTGAGGAATTTGTTTAGTTTGAAAAAAATGATGAGTGAACACGGGAAAGGGCTGCGAGTGAATAATAATCACGTCGTGAAAGCCACCGTTTGAAAAGAGCCCACACAAAAAATTAAGGCAATAAAAAGATGAAAGATGCCAAAAATTTGGGCCAATAGGTTTTCTCTAAGTTGAGAATTTAGTACCTCTTTAGATATAAAAATTGCATTATTATATATGAGGGAGTTTTGGATGGATATATCAATGGGTTTGCACGAGCTTTGAAAAGTTCTCAAAACGGCACTAAATAGTTTTGGACGTTATTTGTGTGGAAATTATTTGACTTTGTTTTTTTGATTTGTATAAGACGATGTCATTTAAATTCAACATATTTTTACACCTAAGGATACTTTTGATCTTCATTCGTTAGGGGTACACATATGCATCGTGCACATATGATTGATTGAGTTTATTTACCTATCGAATGTGTTCACACCCATTCATTCAATTTCCATGACTTTGTTGTTTTAGTTTAAATCCATGGTGTGATTTTTGTATAATATTTTTCAAAGTGGTATCTTATTTTTGTATGAAAAATTGAAAAATCCAAAAATAGTTTGTGAGATTTTTGAGATATCCCTTTTCATGCGCGTAGTTTGATCATTGTTTACTATGCATTTTATCGTGACACTCCATGTTTTGATTGTTTTTTCTTATCTGTCTATTTCGGGACATCATAAAAAGGGGAGAAAGAATTATCAGTTATGGGGGAGTTTTTGCATTATGGGGGAGATTTGATTATTAATGCTTTATTCTTATATCATTTAAAACTCGATGCGTCACGAAGGCATTTTGCTTTATCTCATGTGTGTAGGTACAAAGATTGAAGATCATGATGTTGCACACCCTGATGACAAAAGCTTTGAGATTTGACAAGATGATTGAAGAACAGTTTTGAGGTCTTGCAAATTTATTCATGGGAGGTTAGATTTGTATAGGAAATTTGGTTATTAGTAATTTGGATTTTTTATGTACGTACCGACATAGACATAGGGGGAGATTTGAAAGGACAAATTTTCATAGGTCCGTTATCAATTTATTATGTCATATACCGCTACACCGTCGAAGAGCATTCAAGAGACATCTACATCAAAGACGGATCCGAATTACTCAAGTTCTTCATCATTCAAGACTTCGCGAAGTTTACTTTGGTAAGGTTATGTTTTAAATACCTTAACTTTTCACTTAGAGCTTTTGGGATGTTTTTAAAAAATATTTTCTAAGTGTTGGAGCGGAATTTTTCGTCAAAATTTGAGAATGACTATTTTTTTCTAAGTGTTGAAGCAGACATTAAAATAATGATTTTTTCGCAACTGTCGTTCGAGCAACATAGCATGTCGTTCATGCGAGATAGCATGTCGGGCGATCTCGTTCGAACGACAGTTGTCCTTCATTCGAGCGACTTGCTAATCTCGTTCGAACGAGCTCTATTTTTGAGGCGGCGCATTTTTCTATAAATACTCATTATTTGGTAACGTTTTCATTAAAAAGTCCATACGTTTTCTAGAATAGAAACACTGCCAAAGCAGTATTCTTTAGGCTTCTTCTTTTAGGGGTTTAATCCTCTTTTGTTTATAATTCACAAAAGTCCCAACTTGCTTTAGTGAATTGTGTTTGTTGTTCAAAAACAACTTTGCTTTTGTTCAACCTTGGTGGAGAAGGCATGTCCATATTTTGATCAGTGGATACCGAGCGTAGTCATTCTGCGTGTGGACGAGCCGAAGATGAAGAACCGACGCCCGGAGGGTATTTCGCTGTCTCTCGTATCTTTGAAGATTTTCTGAAGACACCGTGCATTACACTTGTGGGCGATTATCAGGTTGTATGTAAGTCAAAGGTCTTGTGAATTCTTCAAAGTGTTTATAAAAGGTTTTTACCCGAAAGGGGTTTTTTCCTATATCGGTCGTCTTTATTTATCATGCATGGTTTGAATGATTTATCATATTTAGATGCATGTTTATGGGCTGAATTAGTTTGGTTAAAAAAAGACTCTAATTAAATAAGTGTGCCAAATTAGAAAATTGCGAATTTAATAAATTATCACAACTTCACACCGAGATCGCTTAGCAAGAGATTCTAACGCTCCCAGAATTCAAATCGGTGAAACAAAAATTATGAAAGCTCTGCACAAAATGGTCGCTCAAGGTTAAGGAAGAAGTGGTCAAATAATTAAATGTGGGCTTTATCCAGGTGATCAAATATCCCATATGGCTATCCAACATCGCAATCGTGCCAAAATTAAGAAGAAAGATTCATATGTGTATTGACTACTAAGATTTGAACAAATCCTCTCCAAAGGATGATTACCTGCTACCTAATATCAACATGATTGTGGATAACACTGCCTGTCATGCTTTTAAGTCATTTGTTGACGGGTTTGCAGGATACAATCAAATCAACATGCACCCAGATCATCAAAAGAAAATCTCATTCATCACCCCTTGGGGAACATTCTAGTACACCGTTATGCCATTTGGTATTAAAAAAGCAGGGGCTACCTACGAAAGGGCTGTCATAATTATCTTACATGATCCGATACACAAAGAAGTCGAGGTTTATGTTAATGATATGATTATCAAGTCTATGACTAGGGAAGGTCATATTCTCGCTCTCTAAAAGTTCTTTGAGAGACTACGGCAATACTAGATGCAACTTAACCGACAAAAATGTGTTTTTGGAATTACAAAGGAAAACTCTTGGGATTCCTGGTTAGAGAAAAGAGAATTGAAGCAGATCCTACCAAACTAAAATCTATACTCGAAATGTCATTATCCCAAACAGAGAAGGAAGTTTGGTAATTCCTTAGAAAATTACACTATATCGTCGGTTCATGAGCCAGTTAATTTCTATTTATGAACCCATCTTAAAACTCCTCCAAAAGGATTCAACCAAAGTTTAGGATGAAGTTTGCTAAGAGGCCTTTGAACGAATCAAGAAATACCTAACCCGACCTTCGGTAATCATGCCACCATAGCCTAATCTTCCCCTACTCCTATACCAGACTGTAACAAACACAACATCTAGGTCTTTACTAACCCAATACCTTGAAGAATGTCATAAAGAGAGAGACATCTGCTACATCGGTTGCAAGTTGGTCGGGTACGAATTTAACTACACTTCCTTAGAGAAAGCATGTGTCTCCCTTGTCTGGGTCACCCAAAAATTACGGCATTTTATACTGACCTTTCATACAAAACTTGTGTCTTGAATGGATCTTGTCAAATAATTTCTCGACAAACCTACCATATCTAGCCTAATGGCCCGATGGTTGATTTTGCTAGTCGAATTTGATAATGTGTATGTCACACAAAAATCCTTCAAAGGAAGATCCCTCTCTAACTTCCTTGCTGACCACCTTATGGAAGAAATCGATGTTATGATTTTTGAGTTCTCGAATGAAAATATCCTTTGTACCTCCCAAGAAAACCTCCAATGGTTAATGTTTTATACGACACCGTTGAGAAGAAAGGGTATGGCATTCGGATACTCGTAATTGTCCCTAATTATTCTCACAGTCCCATTGCCATCAAGATTGATTTCCCATGCACCAATATCATGATCGAATATGGGGCATGCATGGTAAGACTAAAAGTCGCTCTCAATAAAATAATTTTATACCTATATGTCTACGTGGATTCATCCTTCATCATTGGTCAAGTACTGAGAAGACGAAAAGTGAAGGATGAGCAACTCTTACCCTTCCATGCCCACCTAGAAGAACTGGCCTCCCAAATCTAAGATATCACCTTCCATACATGCCCCGAGGAAAGAACAACTTAGTCGATGCCCATGCTACATTAGCCTCTATGGTTTACATGACCGAAGGAATAATAATGGGCCCCTACTTGTTCTAAAAGAAAACTAAACCTACCCACTACTACCATATTGAGCTAGTCACAGAAGAAGATCTTGATATAGCCAATTACTAGTACTATGCCATTTTGCACCTCCTTAAGTGTGGCTGGTATCACTAAGATTCTAATAAGAAAGACTGAGCAAACCTCCACAAATTGGCTGGCTAATACATCATCTGCGATAAAGCATTGTTTAAGAGAAATTTTAATGGAACTCATTTACACTGCATTGCAGGGGATTACATTAAAAAGATAATGCAAAAAATCCACAGTGGGGAGTTTAGACCCCACATTAATGGCCATATAATTGCTAAAAAAATCATCCAACATGATTACTATTAGACTACCATGGTTCAGGATTGCACCACCTATGTTCGAAGATGTCTTAAATGCCAGTAGTTCTCCAACCTCCAACACTTGCCTCCGTAGGAATTGTACAACATGACTTTTCCCTGACCGTTCTACGCATGGGGCATCGATATCATAGGGAAAGTTACACCCAAGGCCTCCACCAGGCATGAATTCATCTTAGTTTCCATCGATTACTTCACCAAATGGGTCAAAGCCGAGTCATACACAATTTTGAATGCGAAAAAGGTGGCCATATATACTCAAAAAAATATCATCTGCCGATATGGAATCCCGCACAAGCTAGTGCCAAACAGCGGGTTATATTTCGAAGCAGAAGTCACAGAGGTGGTCAGTGAGTATGGGATTCAGAGGCACAAGTCTTTTCCTTACCAAGCTTAAACCAATGGTGTAGTCGATGCCACTAATAAGAACCTCAAAGCATTCATCAACAAGATGATTAACAGCGAACGATATTGGCCTGATCGAATCCCCTAAGCCCTCTGGGGCGACTGCACTTATGTTAGAGAATCTACTAGGACTACCCCTTACTCTCTGGGATACGGCATGGAAGTAGTCCTACTCATTGAACTATAAATTCTTTCACTACGTGTCATGTTCAAAAGCAAAATTAGCGAGGAAGATTGGCATCAGAGTCGTCTTGATGAGTCATCACTTTTGGACGAAAGGAGACTGAAAGCTCTATATCACATACAAGGGTACCATCGCTGAATAGCACAATCATTCAAAAAAACATTCAAGGACCGTGGTGTCTAAGAATGGAATTTAGCCCTTCAGAAAATGTAGATCTCATCTGGTGCCCCAGAGGGAAATTCAAGCCCAATTGGAATGGCCCCCACATTGTGAATAAGATCTTACCTGGTGGTGTTTCTATGCTCACTGACCTCGATGGGGAAGAGATGGCCCGTCCAGTTAACATGGATCGTCTCAAGAAATTCTACCCTTAATCTTTGTGACCTACAACTCTTCTCATCTTCCATCCATTCTAAAAAAATTACTCATTTCCCTCTACTCAGAATTACGTGGGGCCCGATCCTCTAAAAATATTTTTACTTTAAAAAATGGAACTCATAAAATTTTCAAAACCCTCAGAGGTACATATGCAGCTCATACGCTTTACATGAGCACGGTCCCTTATTTTTCACAAAACCCTATCCATTTCCTATCTCAGAGAGAGACGATTCATTTTTATCATTAACATGAACAAAAGGATTATGTATGCCTTAGTGATAGGTATAGATACTGCAAATGCAAAACTCATCAAGAGGTACAACAATATAATTAAAATTTTATTTATTTCATTAATTCCATTACAATTTCATCGGCATAGGGTGTCAAAAAACTTCACTCTCTAACCTAACCTTATATTACTTAAAAACAAAACAAAAACAAGCCAAAGTACTCCAAAATAACCTTCCCAAAAGTTATTCCAACCAGATACATAACCAAACACCTTATAAAACCTGAATAAATAAAAACTCTCATGGAATCCTACCCGTGATTGCAAGAAGAACCAACCCCATCATCATCTACATCTTGGGGTACCAAAACTTTCCATGCTTGGATGGAATACCGAAGGTTCTCCGTGGAACAGTAATCCTAGACCAACCTAGGGAAAATAACAACACCTCCCTCAATGGTGTCAAATATGGCAAACCACCTTTGCCCGGTATCCTCGGCCAGAATCTTGGCAAACTACCCTCATCCACAACCACTTCATGTAATCCCAGACTTTACCAACAGACTGGGAAGTGAAAAAATTACCACTTAAGTCGTTTAATACAAGATTAAACTATTTAAATGGCTCCGAACAATTTTGTTGAAGAAACTCTTCTCTTAAAGAAAACTTCTTAACACAATATGTGTAAAACGTTATGAACGAGTTATTTACAGTATAGGTTTAGAAGTTTTGAAAACCAAAACTTATAAAGAAATCAAATCAACATAGCCTCAAGAATGGGATGAGAGGAGGAGGAAGTACAAGTACAATTTTAACTTGGTAAAACCCCACCCAATTAAGGAAACATCCACGAAGGTCTCTACACCTCAAAAGTAAAAAACCACTCAAATAGAGTAACAGGTTACAAACTATATAACAATCAAGACATACAATTAAGCCTAAACTAAGTTCAGAAATTATACCAACTCCTCTAGCATTTTCTGACTTCTCCTAAGGGTGTGATGTTGTTGATGTTCTCTCATCTTTGTAGCTCAACTCTTTTTACCTTTACGTCGACTCAAATGTTCAGAATCTCTCTACCAACATTGTTTAGTGTTGTAGTGTGAAAGTGTAAGTGGTGATGTGCTCTAAATCACATGCATGCAACCCACACACACTTACTACAGACCAAATGATTATCAAATTACAAACAGATTCTAAAATGCAATGAAGATTTCTAAAATCATTTTGATCGAAACTCAAGATTTTGGATCTTTCAATTTATCCATAGATCAAGATGGAATATTGCTAAACAAAAGAGCCAAGATCCAAAACACTATCGTTATTCGAAATATTTACAAATGTTTCACAAAATGTGAAATACTTGAAAGTGTAAATCCCCAATGAAGATCTTAACTAGATCTAAGTCCAAGTATTCTCAAAAACTGAAATTAGAAATGATTTTCTTGGTTTAGGGTTTGAACAAAACATAATAGTTTAAAACAACTAACAAAATTGTGATTTCTCGAAAAAATAAATCAAAAGCTATAATATAAACGTGAAGTGTATCATAAACTCACAAATCTCAAATTTTTATGAAAGAAAATAAGATTTGGAAAACGTGACTGGTTGAACAAGAGATTAAGAATAAGAGAGGATGGAACTTCTCAAATCTGGAACTAACTCAACTCTCAAAACTATTTTCAGGTGATATTTGGCCTGAGTTAGGTTAGGGTCTTGTATTTTCTCTCTTTTTTTCTTTTCTCTCTCTTTCTCTATTCTCTCTTCTCTATTTTTCTCTCTCTAAATGAGGTGAACCAAAAGTTAGAATTGAAAGGAAGAAGTCTGCTTTTATACAAGGAAGGGAAGTCTCAGGAAGATATCAGGAAAATGAACGAACATGATTTGATCGAAGGAAATCTAATGGCTACAAATGCATTGCGATTATAAAAGCTCTGATTGGTTTAAATGTAAACACAAGGATCAGGTAAGAACGCATGCATTACATAGATTAAAATGATCCAAGGGTTCTCAATCACTCTCAGGAATGTGAGTGTAAAGAAACACAGATCCAACCACTATAAGTGCAACACGTGTAAGGATGTGATGACTTAAGAAACGCGTATTTTTGGTTTTACAGAAATACAAGTTTTACCCACAATATTATCTAGCGCTTTCGATTACTACATAAGCCAAGTTTTAACAGCTTTTATTAATTACAAAACATCTCATAACATTTGTAAAAGTCAATTTTAAATTTCTAAAAATTATTTAAAAAATCTTAGAAATTATTTAAAATATTCCAAGAATTATGGAAAAATTATTTTAATGGGATTTAACTCACACACACCCATATTATGAATAATTCAACACATGAATGAAATCCTAGGTGAGGTGTTGGTGTTCTACCTTTAGAAATAATTTGAGGAATTCAAAATGAAGAATCTGAAGGCTTTTTGGTCTGACTCAGTTTTGTCTCTATTTCCAAACTAGATGAGCACCTATATAATATAGACTCAAGTGAGTCAAAGATATAGGGTGCTTCAATCTCCCGCTTTGGAAATATGAGATAAAATCTCCTTTGAGTCATCGAGAACTCGTAGGGATACAAAAGAAATAAGAAAAACCAATTCCTATACAAAAATATATCTACCAAATATCCTAGAAAAAGAAAAAATTACATAACTCAACTAATTATAGACCAATACCCTATCAAAAATCTAATGTAAATGAAGGTAATGATTCCTGAAAATGACACAACTAAGATCAATCTTTTTAGTTAATAATATAACAAGAATGTCCCAGAAGACTCAAATTTCTCCCCCATTTTGTCTCAAATAGACAAAGGATAAAGAAAACAAGTATGAAACAATAAATTATTATTATGCCATAACCATACCAATAGATTTGTTCAAAGATTCAAATCGAAGATAATCGAGTGGCTTAGTAAATAATTCAGCTAATTGCAATTCAGTAGGTAGGTAACTAATTTCTAACTCCTTAGATTCAACTAACTCGCATATGAAATGATATCTGATTTTAATATGTTTGGTACGAGAGTGTTGAAATGGATTTTTAGAAATATTAATCGCGCTTTGATTGTCACAGTAGAGATATAACTTATCTTCAGTTATACCGTAATCTTTCAGCATTTGTTTTATCTAAAGTAATTTAGCACAGCAGCTTCCTACTGTAATATATTCGAATTCAATAGTAGACAAGGAAGTGCAGTTTTGTTTCTTACTACTCCATCCTACCAAATTGTTACAATTGTAGTAGCATGCTCCTGAAGTACTCTTACTATCGTCGAAACAACCGGCTCAATCCGCATCCGTGTAACGTACTATAGTACTAGAAGTGTCTTTAGTGTACTAAAGTCTTAAGTTTAGAGTGACTTTAATATATTTGATAATTCTTTTAATGCATAATAGATAACTCTCTTTAGGATTGTTTTGATATCGGGCAAACGCGGAGACAGAGTACATAATATTAGGACGGGAGGCAGTAGGTAAAGTTAACTTCCTATCATACTACGGTATAAGGTAGAATCAATTGATTTACCATTCTCTTCTATAGAAAGTTTTACATAAGTACTCATAGGAGTCCTAGCTTCTTTTATTGTTTCCAAGCCAAACTTCTTGATAATCTCTGAAGTGTATTTAGATTGCAATACAAATAATCCATCTGAATTTTGTTTAACTTGGAGCCCTAAGAAGAATTGTAAGTCCCCCATAAGTGACAATTGAAATTCTTTGTGAATAATGTCCAGAAGATCTTAACTTCTAAAGGGGAGGTGGATCCAAAATGATATCGTCAACATAAACTTGGGCTATAGTAATATTGTTGTCAAAATGTTTGACAATAAGGTTTGGTCATTCCCTCGTCTCCTAAAACCGTTGTCTAAAAGAAAGTGGATAGACATTCATACAAAGCTCTAAGATCTTATTTTAATCCATAAAGATACCTTTTAAGACGATAGACATAATTTGGATGGTGGGGGTCAATGAACCCTTTGGGTTGTTCTACTTAGGTCTCCTCAGTCAAGATGCCATTAAGGAAAGAAGATTTAACATCCATTTGATACAGTGTGAAATCTAAATGACAAGCTATTGCAAAAAGTAAGCGAACAAACTTGATGCGAGTGATAGGCGCAAAAGTTTCCTCGAAGTCTATTCCTTCAATTTTATAGTAGCCTTGGGTAATTAATCTAGATCTATTCTGAATAATCATCCCAGATTCATTTATTTTATTTTTAAAAATCTAAGGTGTGTCGATAACCCTTTTATTTTTAGGTAGGGGTGCAAGATACCATAAATCGTGAATGACAAATTAAAGAAGTTCCTCCTGTATAGAACTTATCCACAAAGTGTCATTCAAGGCTTCATTTACATCCTTTGTCTCAATAAGAGACACAAAGCATGCAAAATGAGCAATGTTACGACGTTGAGATCTTGTACAAACTAGCTTAGTAGGATTATGTGACACCCCGCCTAATTAAACCTTGGGTGATCAAGCCTTAATTTAATTTAAACAGGTTTCTTAAATGGTTCATTCTTAGCAACACTGCCGAAAGCTTTTTAAGTTACTAACCACCTAAGTGAAATTAAGCTAGTGCCAAATTTTATCTTCCTTATGCAGAATAAACAATCCATACAAAACGACACAATTCCAGCAATAATAAAACAATTCGCATAATTATTTGAATACAAATAAAGTGTTGCCGAAAACCATGGCAAAGAAAACCAACTCAAAATCCAGAACCAGAATAACGGTAAAAGTAAAGATTGGACAACATGTCCCAACTAATAATACTAAAACTGAGATCCTGCACTAGAACTGAAAAAGGGAAAACATCTAAACAATCCCTGCAACATCCACACGTGCTGCAGCTCGCAAATCACTGGAATGAAATCTTCATGGGTGTCCCTGTGGCTGGGCACCAAAAAGGTTTTTAAAAATTTTACATAGTAAGAGTTAGTACTCAAAACATTTGAAAATATTTTGCAAGCAGTTATCACAATTGAGTTATTGATTACACATATTAAGATTTCGCACACTCCCTTGAGCTTTCTCACCTCTCTGCTATAATTCATGTCTAACGAGGATACTTAGTTCACCTAGTTATACGACCCCAGTTACTAGATTAGAATACCCACTATATGTACCCCCTCACTAAGGCTCCATGACCTACTCGTAGGGTTTGAATAATCCATATCTCATGTGTTATAAATGTAGATGGCTTATTTACTTCTTGTTATCATTAATCTTGTAATAATTACATCAAACTACTTAATTATTACTAAGATATTTTCCATCCGTCCAATTATCTACTATCCTACGTCAGTAGATTATACATATGAAATAAATTTTATCACACAACATGTAATAAATATTAGTTATCACTAACATATCCTTTTGACACACACATAAAGGACTCTTGGTTCGGAATGATTCATCGACCCCAAGTAAGAATTGGTTCGAAATGATCCATCGAACCCAACTAATTTTATATATTTATATATACACATATTCTGGTTCGAGACTCTTTCATCATGACATCAGTTCACGGTTTGGTTCGGCATTTTACATCGACCCCAAACATATAATAATTTTATGTTAGTTCGGTATATCTCATCGACCCTAACATAAGTAATTTAGTTAAAATTCTCTTAACCCAAAAATTCATATAATTTAGTAGGTACACACCCGACCAAGAAAATCATGCCCGTACGTAATATATTTTACTTATATTCACCGTACTCATTAATTTACGATTTATTTCACTTTCGAATTTATTCTAGTATTCACTCAACTCTAAGGGTCCTAGTTACCCCTCCCTTGATTCAGTAGTTAAGTTATCTTTATTATTATTCAAGAATTGACTCTCACTCTTTCCGTAGCTAAATTCTCACATTCCCGACATACGGCTCAATCGAATATCTTTCCGTCGGTCCATTTCTCCAAATTTCCCACTCAATCATTTGTGAAGGAATCTAACAGTATGATGATGCTAAGAATAAGCACCACCAGGTAAGGTGTTTCCAAGCCCATTATATGGATAACAATGGCAGCACAACTATATAAAGAGATAAGAGAAGGAGGTGAGGATATGAGGAATCAACACCGGAATATGAGTGGTTCAGCCAATCAGGCCTACGCCCACTGTGAGTGTGTGAGTAATATCACTGAACAAAGGCACTAATGGTCATGGATACAATTCACTCAAGCTCTCTCTCTCTCTCTACTTTATATTTAGAGAGAGTTTTAGCTAGGGTTTTAATAGCTGGATCCCTTTTGCAAGGTAGGGGATGACCCCTTTATATAGTGTCTAGGGGGCGTAGTGTACCCCCCATGCATGCAATGAGCATGTGTGTGATATCCTCACCAATGTGGGAATGCCATCTGTCACTGTCACATGTAAGCAATTTTGATAAAATATTCTCCCACATGTGGAGAATAATCTTGTCACAACTGATTTGTGCCCAGGTGTCCTTATCCAAATGTCAACAGATGCTCGGCAGTCATGTTGGTGAATGACCTCAGCCTGGGAGAGGCTGAGCTGTAAAGATTTGATGTTTGTTCAATTCGAGAAGTGTCATAAGGAGTCTCAGCCTGATCTCAGCCGAGACATTATGCTAGGTCGGCCCTGGCCGAGGTAGGGATAGTCCCATGCTGATGAATACTAAGGCCTCTTGTGACCTCGTCCCAAGTCGAGGTTGAACCGGTTTCAAATTGAGGGTCGGCTCCCTGTCACCTCGGCCCACCCTTGGCCGAGGTTTCCATACCCATAGTGTTGTTGGTGCCTGTGATGCACGCGGCGCCCCTTGGCAGTGTAGATGGTAGTGTCGGCCTGAGCCGAGGTAGGTCTGGCCGAGGGATGGTATCGCGGGACCCTGGCCTTCATAGGGTCGATCAATGTTTCGGCCATCATCTCGGCCGAGGTAGGTGTCCCTGGGCTGAGGTTATACTTGGGCATATCAATCACCCCCCAGCCCTTAGTCATATGCGAGAGCAAGTGGCTAGGGGATTGCTTCACCCCCGAGGCATGTCCGTCCCAAGGCTAACACCTGCGTGACACCAGTCCCAGGCTAAGGCGTGCCCACTTGGCTTGCGTTCGCTGTCAGTTGTCCCTTGGGTTTCCCAAGGCAATGATGGGCCTTGGGAAGTGTGCCCAAGTATTTAAGGGGTTAACCATTCCTTTCTCTTTCTTCTTTGACTTTTCTTTCCCACGTACACAGCTTCTGCAAGTTTCTTCTCTCTAAAGCTTCTTCACTCAATCGTTCTTTCTGCAGAGGATTTCATCGAGTTTCTTGCGAGTTCTTCTTCGCTTCATCCATCAATTCATACCTAGGTACTTCTCCCTTTCCATTTCCTTTGTTTTTGGCATTTGGTTTGAATTTTCCGGTGACCTTTTAAGTTTTTCGGTGGTTCATTTGAGTTTTCCGGCGAGTTAGGTTTTCTTGAAAACTTCTTAGTTTGATCTTTAGCCTTCTATGTTTTATAAGCCAAACGTGTTTGTAGCTTTAGAGATTTTGCCCAAGTTTAGGGTCGTCTCAAGTTTTGGGTCGTCCTTTGATGCTCAGACCTCTCTACCAGCTTCTTGAGGACTTCCCCTCTCTCAGAGAGAAGACCTTAGAAAAAATTAGGCAAATAGAGAGAGCTCAGGAGGAAGCTCGTAGGTCACAGGAGTTTCCTATTAGACCTATATTTCCCCCACCTCTGAAGGTGGTATACCCTGATCCTCCTGAGAACTTTTATCAGACAGACATCTCTGCTAACCCATTGCCGATGTCTGCGTCTGAGTCCTCCACCTCAGACCCCATGTCCGTGGACTCTTTCCAAGAGGCCATGGATTTTAAACCTCGGCCTGGTCAGGCCCCTGACCAGGCTGAGGTCTCCAGCCGAGCCTCGTCCCAGAATGGCTCAAGTACCTCAGATTCTTCTTTAGAGGTCGAACTTTTTGTGCCAAGTGTGGCTGTGCCACCCATTCTAGATGCCATCCCTCTGTCGGCCGTTACCGAGGCCGAGTTTGCTCAGAGGTTCCCTGGTCACCCGTCTACGTCTGCTCCAACCGACGTTGAGCTTGACGATGATGAGGATGCTGAAAGTGATGTTGATGTCTCTGAGGCGGATGAGTACGAGAGCACAGTCACTGAGGTGGATTTATTGAACTTCAGATATTTATACTCCATCAGTCCCTAAATCAAATTAAGGAGACCTCTGAGGGAAGAGAGGGCCTACCACGACCAAGATGGAGAAATCTGCTTGTACGAGTAGATTTTCAAGTTAGGGTTTCGTCTACCCATTCACCCCATCATCAGGTCCATTATTTCCTTCATCAATTTGGCCCCCTCGCAGCTCTCTCCCAATGCTTGGAGAGTCATTATTGGATCCATCATCTTGTGGAGGGAAGTCCATCACTCTGACCTCCCAGTTCAGGTCTTTGCTGGTTGTTACGTCCCTCCTTCGGCCAAAAACCATCCGAGCCACTATCACTTCGTGGCTCGGAGGCCTGAGAAGAAGATGCTTCAGGTCACTCAGACCTCGAATCACAATTGGAAGCCCCGGTATTTTTTCACCTCAGGGCCATGGGAATTTGGCTCATCTGTTCCCTCTTCTACTTTTGAGCCGAGGATACCCATAAGATGGGGCAAAGTCTCCATGTCTGCCAGGGCCGATCCTGGCCTAAGTCTTCAGAATGGAAAAAAGGTGAAGGCCCTACAAGACCAAGGGGCACATGGTCTGTTTGTCAAGTTCGAACATCTGCTGACCCCCCAGTATCTCTCGGGGATGAGCCTAGGTGGAAGTCCCCTTGTTGACTTTGGTAAGGATTTTTCTTTTTGTTCCAAGTCTAACCTCTGATCATTCATGTTTGATTGCTGACTCTTATCTTTTTTCTTTTGCAGAGAGACCTCCATGTGTCCCGGACGAATTATGGGAGATGGCAGCTCCGAGTTTGGCTAGACTTGCAAACAGGACTGGTTTGAACGCTCCTCCTTCAGCTCCCTCAACATCTAAGTCCAAGAAGAGGGCCCCTGAGGTCCCGGCCTCTGAGGATCAGAGGCCAACCTCAAGACAAAAGAGGACCTCAGACGCTGCGATCCCTATCTCAGCCGACACCCTGTCGGCTCGTCTGGACCAGCTGAAACTTACCGATAGCGTGGTCGACCACAGCAGACATGCCATGGACGCACTTGCCAACATGATGACCCAGGCCGACAAGCGTTTTTACAGGTCCATGGAAACCCCAATGATGGTTGAATTCGGCCTTCACAGAGTCGTCCAGGTATAAATTGTTCCTTTGTCAGAATTTTATAAGTGCAATGTCTGATTTTGCTCTCACCTAACCTCTTCATTTACTGTGCAGGGTGCGACTGTCATGTACCAGCTATCTACCTGAGCCATAAGGAAATTGCCTCTCATTCAGAAGGGGAAGGAGGCTGAGAAGGTCGAGAGCGCCCTGAAGGCCGAGGTTGACCGTCTGAGGTCAGAGTTACAGAATGTCGAGAATAAGGCCGAGACCTCTGAAAATAAGGCTTAGGGTTTGGAAAAAGATATCTCTGCGCTCGTCCAAAGCCACACCAAGGCCCTAAAGGATAAGGATGATGCTCTGCAGAGGAAGGTCAACGCGGCTGTGAAGGCTGCCCTTGCAGATGCCTCAGAGAGAATAATTTCTAACTACAAAGTCTCTGAGGAGTTTGTAGGTTTTAGTTTTGAATACCTCGAAAGAGGTATCAAAGCCACTACCAAATGGGCCGAGGTCAGAGGGAAGGAGGTTGGCACTATAAAGGCCTCCGACTTTGTGGGCCTCGGCTTCGCCGACCCTTAGTTTGCCCAGGCACTGCAAGAGGTGGAAGACGAGGCTGCTGCCCCTGGTCAGACTGCTACTCTAGAAGGGACTGATCTCGGAGGGACTGACCCTGCTGATGATGTGGCTGAGGTGACCAATGCTGATTAGGTCAACCCAGCCGATACTGTTAATGCTCCCCCCTTAGACCTTTAAGTTGTAATTTGTAATTTTTGACTTGTAACTGAGCTTGTAATTTGTAACCTCAGTGCTTTGTAATGAATATTTGTAATCTCTTATTTTTACTGAATGCCAATCTCTTCCTTTATTTTGACCTCTGAATGTCTATGAATGCTATATGATCTCTGAATGCTATATGACCTCTGAATGCTAAGAGGTTAGCCTCATAATAAATATCACCAAATTAATGGTCAAGGGTCTGAGGTCGTCTAACCCAGGTGTCTAAGCTCAGACCTCGTCACCACCGAGTGATGTTGTGAGGGTCCGAGGTCATCACCTAAGAGGTTAGCCTCATAATGTGTCACCAAATTAATGATGTTAAGGGTCTGAGGTCATCTAACCAAGGTGTCTGAGCTCAGACCTCGTCACCACCGAGTGATGTTATGAGCGTCTGAGGTCATCACCTAAGAGGTTAGCCTCATAATAAATATCACCAAATTAATGGTCAAGGGTCTGAGGTCGTCTAACCCAGGTGTCTGAGCTCAGACCTTGTCACCACCGAGTGATGTTGTGAGGGTCTGAGGTCATCACCTAAGAGGTTAGCCTCATAATGTGTCACCAAATTAATGATGTTAAGGGTGTGAGGTCATCTAACCAAGGTGTCTGAGCTCAGACCTCGTCACCACCGAGTGATGTATGAGGGTCTGAGGTCATCACCTAAGAGTTTAGCCTCATAATAAATATCACCAAATTAATGATGTTAAGGGTATGAGGTCATCTAACCCAGGTGTCTGAGCTCAGACCTCGTCACCACCGAGTGATGTTATGAGGGTCTGAGGTCATCACCTAAGAGGTTAGCCTCATAATAATCACCAAATTAATGATTTTAAGGGTCTGAGGTCATCTAACCCAGGTGTTTGAGCTCTGACCTCGTCACCACCGAGTGATGTTATGAGGGTCTGAGGTCATCACCTAAGAGGTTAGCCTCATAATAAATATCACCAAATTAATGATGTTAAGGGTCTGAGGTCATCTAACCCAAGTGTCTGAGCTCAGACCTCGTCACCACCGAGTGATGTTATGAGGGTCTGAGGTCAACACCTAAGAGGTTAGCCTCATAATAAACTTCTGGTCTAAAGAATGAAACAAGAACTTGATATGGAAACTGATCTTTATTAATAACCTCCTCTTAGTAAGATAGTACATTTTTATAAAATTTTATACATTATATGTAATATCTCTTGAGATGGTCAGCATTCCACGGGTTAGTGAAAGGTTCTCCTTCTAGGTTTTCTAGCCTGTAAGTGCCAGACACAACCTCTTCTGTCACCTTGTAGGGGCCATACCAGTTTGGGTGTAGCTTGTTTGCCTTCTGTAGTGTCCTCTTTAGAACTAGGCCTCCCACTACAATGGGTCTTGACTTCACCTTCTGGTTGTAGAATTTTGATGCCCTCTGTTGGTAGGCTGCTTTTCTGACCTCTGCGTCTTCCCTTCTTTCTTTGATGAGATCCATGTCTAGCCTTCTCTTCTCCCCATTGCTGTCAGGGTCGTAGGTCTGAATCCGATGAGTTGGTAGTCCTACCTCCGTTGGTATGACTGCCTCTGAGCCATGTGCCAGCATGAATGGGGTTTCTCCTGTGGGTGTCCTTGTCGTAGTTCTGTAAGCCCATAGCACATCGTAGACCTCTTCTATCCATCTCCCCTTCGCATATTCTAACCTCTTCTTGATTCCATCCAAGATGGTTCTGTTCGTGACCTCGGTCTGGCCATTTGCCTGAGGTCGACCAGGAGATGAGAAGAACTGTCTGATCCCCACACTTTGGCAATACTTCTCCAATTAGGCATTCTTGAACTGGGTCCCATTGTCCGAGATGAGTGTGTTCAGGAGGACATATCTACATATGATGTTCTTCCAGATGAACTGGAAGGTCTTCTGCTCTGTGATGGTTATCATCGATTCTGCCTCCACCCACTTTGAAAAGTAGTCAATGGCAACTATCAAGAATCTATAGTTGTTGGCAGCTCTTGGCAAATGTCCTACCAAGTCAATTCCCCATACCGCAAATGTCCATGGAGAAGAGATCGACGTCATAGGCTAATGAGGTTGATGAGGGATAGTGGCAAACCTTTGACATTTGTCACACTTCTTCACATAGTCTGCAGCGTCCTTGGATAAGGTAGGCCACCAGTACCCCTGAGTGATGATCCTCTTTGCTAAGGGTCTTCCCCCAATGTGGCTAGAGAAAGAACCCTCATGAACCTCCCTTAAGACCTGGGGTACTTCCGCAGGGTGCACACATCTGAGGATAGGCAGTAGAAACCCCTTTTTGTACAAGACGTCTCCTACCAATGAGAACTTTGCAGCCCTGTATCTCAACTTTCTTCTTTCCATCTTGGACTCGGGCAGCTCCCCCTCTCTTAGGTATCTGACAAGCGGGTCAATCCACGAGTCTCCTAGGTTCACATTGTGACAAGGGCTACATACCTCATCCTCCTCGATGCTTACTTTTCCCAAGACCTCGATTGGAATGGTCCTTTCCAAATCTGTCTTCATTGTCGAGGCCAGTCTTGCCAATGCATCAGCGTGGTTGTTGCTCAGCCGAGGCACTCTCTTCAGCTTTGCTTCTTCAAAATACTCTAGCAATTCTCTTACCTTCTTTAGGTATTTGGCCATCCTTTCATCTTTGGCCTCGTATGCCCCCAGCACTTGATTGACAACCAACCTCGAGTCGCTGTGGAGTAGGAGCCGCTTTACTCGAAGAGTTATTGCTAATAAGAGACCTGCTATCATGGCCTCATACTCAGACTCGTTGTTGGAGGCCTTGAAGTTGAATCTCAAGGCGTACTCAATGTTGGCGCCATCTGGAGCTGAGAGTACTAGCCCCGCGCCGCTTCCATTGTCATAAGAAGAGCCATTAACGAAGAGGCTCCACATGTCCGCATCGGATGAGAATACCCCTTCTCTTATAACCCCCTTCTTGAAGAGGTACCGATCCTCTTCGTTCTCTTCTACTCTGCTCCGGGTTTTTCCTGGTACAACCTCTTCTCAGCCTCGGAAGACGTTAGGGGAAGTCTCTTCCAAATTTCGGAAGACACTACGGTTCGTCTCTTCTCCATCCTTTGAACCTTTCTCTGTCTCAACATCTTCGAAACCTCTATCGGCCTCTTCCCAGGTGAACTCTACGACAAAGTCTATGAGGGCCTGCCCTTTGATGGTTGTCCTAGGCTGGTAGGTGAGATCATATTCTCCTAGCTCGATGGCCCAGGTCATCAATCTTCCGGACTTCTCAGGCTTGTGCAGAACCTGCCTTAGTGGGGAGTCAGTGAGGACTACCATTGAGTGAGCTTGGAAGTAAGGCTTCATCTTCCTTGAGGCGTGTATCAGGGCATAAGCCAACTTCTCCATCCGGGATAGTTTTGTTCAGACCCTTGAAGGTCCTTACTGTTGAAGTATACAGGCCTCTGAATTCCATCCTCTTCTCGTATGATGGTTGTGCTGATGGCTGACTCAGATACTGCCAGATACATAAACAACCTCTCCCCCGTGATGGGCCGAGACAGCAATAATGGAGATCCCAAGTAAGACTTAAGTTGGTCAAAAGCTTTTTCACACTCTTCGTCCCACTGGAAGGCCTTTCTCAGAACTTTAAAGAACGAAAGACACTTGTCCGTTGCCCTGAAAACAAACCTGTTAAGGGCAGCCACTCTTCCGGTGAGTCTCTGGACATCCTTGATACTCATAGGAGTCTTCATGTCGAGCAAGGCCTTGATCTTCTCAGGGTTTGCTTCAATCCCCCTCTGATTAACGATGAACCCCAAGAACTTCCCGGCTCCTACCCCGAAGACACACTTTGCTGGGTTGAGCTTCATCCTGTACGAGTCCATGACATCAAAGGTCTTCTCAAGGTCTGCTACGTGAGTACATGCTTTCAGGATCTTCGTTATCATATCATCCACATACACCTCCATGGTCTTACCTATTTGCTCTTCGAACATCTTATTGACAAGATGTTGATATGTTGCCCCCGCATTTTTTAGACCAAAGGGCATCACCTTGTAACAGTACGTCCCCTTGTCAGTAATGAAGGATGTCTTCTCAGAGTCTTCGGTATCCATGAAGATTTGGTTATAACCTGAATAAGCATCCATGAAACTCATAAGCTCGTGCCCTGCCGTTGCATCCACCATCTGGTTTATCCTATGTAAGGGATAGCTGTCTTTCGGGCAAGACCTATTCAGGTCTGTGAAATCTACACACATCCGCCACTTTCCATTGGCCTTAGGCACGATTACTGCATTTGAGAGCCACTCTGGATAAGTAACCTCTCTTATGAACTCGGCCTCCTCCAACTTTTTCACCTCTTCCCGGATGACCTCATACTTCTCTCTGGAGTAGACTCTTCGCCTTTGTTTAATAGGCCTAGCATCTCTGTCTACGTTGAGCTTGTGGGTCATAATCTCAGGGTCGATACCAGGCATATCTGCATGACTCCATGCGAAGACACTCTGCCTCCTCCTGAGGAAGTTTATCATCTCTTCCTTGATCCCTTGCTCCAGGGCCTTGTCGACCTGAACGGTTTTTTCTGGCTCGTCCTCATTGAGGATGATGGATTCTACCTCTTTCGCGGCCTCGCCCTTCTTCAATTTTGTTTCGTCTCTGGGATCAAGAGTGTCAATGTTGTAAGTGGCGGTTGCTCTCTTATGGGCCTCTTGCTCTTCGGCCAAGTTGAAATAACACTCCCGCGCCGTGGTCTGGTCCCCTTGCACTTCCCCTACCCCATAAGGAGTCGAGAATTTTAGCATCTGGTGGACCGTTGACGGCACGACTTCAAAATCTCTGAGGGCCACTCTTCTGATGATGAGGTTGTAGGCCGAGAAGACATTTTCGTCCATAACAAAAAAGTTTATCTTCTTGGTCAGCCTCTTAGGCCACTCATCTCCCATCCGTACATCCATTTCATACATGCCCAATGGGTGTACCTTCTCACCACTGAAGCCTATCAATGGGTGATGGTAGGGCACCATCCTTGCCCTGCTAAGACCCAAGCTCTTGAAACAAGGCCAGAACATCACATCTGCTGAGCTTCCCCCATCTATGAGGATTCTCCCTACATCGCACCCATTCACCCTTGTTGTTATGACTAAAGGGTCATCATGGGGGGCTAAGATGCCCTTGAAGTCGAGTCTGGAGAACCCCACTACGATGGTGTCCATGTCCACCTTCTTCCTCTTCTGCACTGCATCAGAAGATGTTAGATTCACAACCTCATTCTTGACCACTGACATGGCCTCCGCTACATGAGCCTTCCTATCGGCTACCTCAGAGCCACCTCCCGCAAATCCCCCACATATGGTGCTAACACCAAAGGAGATCATTCATACCCTCTTCACTAGGGTGTTGTCATCCTTAGGTGGGAGATCTGGGTCATCTCCATCATCACCCTCTGAATCATCATGCCTTCTAGCCGGGACATCGCCACGGAACCTGTCATTTCTTCTCTTCCTAGGGTCTTCTCTTCCACCCTTTAGGGCCTTGCCATCCACATACTTTCTCAGCTTCCCGGATTTCAGCATCTTCTCAATCTCATTCTTCAGAGCGAAGCATCTATCTGTGACATGGCCGTGATCCTGATGGAACTCACACCAGAGGTTTTTATTCCTCTTATGTGGTGGGGCCTTCAATTTCTCTGGCCACCTCAGAGCCCGGTCGGTCTTGATCTCATTAAGGATCTGCTCACAGCTCACAGTCAGAGGAGTGTAATGAGTGAACTTGTCATCTGCTGACTTCTTCTTCCCCTCTTTCTTTCCCTGGGACCTCCCAGTGCTACCACGGTTCTCCTACTCATATTTGGCGGCCATTGCCTCTTTCGCGTTCATCACTTTCCCTGCGATGGACAGCAGCTCTGACATAGACTTGGGGGGGTATCCACCAGCTTCCACAATAGCTTCCCCTTCTGGAGGCCTCCTATCAGGGCGGTCATGGCTATGCTCTCTTCGTAATCCTCCACCTCCAACTTCTCCTTATTGAATCTTTCTATGTAGTCTCTTAGGCTTTCACCCTTATCCTGTTTGACATATATGAGGTGGGTAGTCTTCTTTTGAGGTCTCACTCCAAAGCAGAAGTTGTGGATGAACTGCTCAGCTAGGCCTTTTAAGTTCTCGATCGATTTCTTCGGAAGAGAGGTGAACCAGCTGTGCGCTGCCCCTGTCAAGGTTCCTGAGAAGGCCCTGCACTTCATCTCATCGGGTATCGAGTAAATATCTGCCACCGACTCATACATCTCGATATGGTGCACTGGGTTAGTGCTGCCATCATACTTAGGCGTCACTGTAGGAGGCTTGAACTTATCTGGGGTTGGGAACCCCACTATCCTAGCTACAAACGGGGAGCCCTCCGAGTAGCCCCTCTGTAATGGGTCCCTGCTCTTTATGAGGTCCCCTATCTTCTCCTCGAGACGTTGGATTGAGTCATTCCAGGGTCTTCTCTCTTCAGCTTGGCCGAGGTTATCCCCTGCCACCTCCCTGCGATGGACAGAGGGTTCCCCAGCCACAACACGTTGACTATTGACCTCTTCCTGCTCCCTGGCTCTTCTCTCCAAGGGTCGGCCTTGATCTGGCCGAACTTGCCTATTCCCTCTTTGAGAGCCTGCCGCGCTCCTTGACCTCGATAGCCTCTGCCTCAGGTCATTGACTGGGCCTAGCCTCTCGAAGGTCGACCCTCTGCTCAACCTGTTAAAGGCCGACCCTCTCTGTTGGGCCTCATCTCTTCCTCGGCCGACACATCCTTGACTCTTCCTATCAAAGGCCGACCCTCTTTGTTGGGCCTCATCTCTTCTTCGGCCGACACATCCTTGGCTCTATCTAAGAGGTCGTACGGTGTTATCTGACACCTAATACGGCTCCCAGCAGTCTTCCGGGGCCTCTTCAGCTTCTAGGTCATCATACATGTCCTCTGGGTAAGGGTTTCCCTGCCTCCCCAGGCGCAAGTGCCTAGGGTCAGCAACGTCCCTCCTCCGCTGAGGTGTAGGTTGTTCCTTCATGGGTGCCTGGGGTGGTCCCCTGGCGTCAGGATGAAGCTGAACTACCGCCGGAGTTATCATGTCCGGTGAGACTCCAAGTGGCCTCATCATCATGGTTTGGCTGAGCTGGACAAATTGCTACTCATGGCTTGTTGTGTTGCAGCCAAATATTTCAAGGCTGCTGCCACCTCCGCCATTTCGGACTGGGGAGGAGCCTGACTGGAGCTACCCCTCCACCTCTGGGTGGCGAAAGAGGCGGTGGTAATTCTGGTTCCATGTGTTAATAATAAAGAGCTTGAACAGCAAGTGAGCTTAATACCTTAAAGGACCTCTTTCAATGGTGAAACAGCTCCACACAAGGGGTGGTTCCTAGTTCACCACCAGAGTCTCCGGTGAGGTAAAACAGAAAGAGAGGAAGAGATAGCCTCTCGCTTCCCACAGACAGCGCCAAAATGATGATGCTAAGAATCAGCACCACCAGGTAAGGTGTTTCCAAGCTCAATATATGTATAACAATGGCAGCACAGTTATATAAAGAGATAAGATAAGGAGGTGAGGATATGAGGAATCAACACCGAAATATGAGTGGTTCAGCCAATCTGGCCTACGTCAACTGTGAGTGTGTGAGTTATATCACTAAACAAAGGCACTAATGGCCATGGATACAATTCACTCAAGCTCTCTCTCTCTCTACTGTATATTTAGACAGAGTTTTATCTAGGGTTTTAATAGCTGGATCCCTTTTGCAAGGTAGGGGATGACCCCTTTATATAGTGTCTAGGGGGCGTAGTGTACCCCCCATGCATGCAATGAGCATGTGTGTGATATCCTCACCAATGTGGGAATGCCATATGTCACTGTCACATGTAAGCAATGATGATGAAATATTCTCCCACATGTGGAGAATAATCTTGTTACAACTGATTTGTGCCCAGGTGTTCTTATCCAAATGTCAACAGATGCTCGGCAGTCGTGTTGGTGAATGACCTCGGCCTGGGAGAGGCCGAGCTGTAAAGGTTTGATGTCCGTTCACTCCGAGAAGTGTCATAAGGAGTCTCGGCCTGATCTCAGTCGAGACATTATGCTAGGTCGGCCCTGGCCGAAGTAGGGATAGTCCCATGCTGATGAATACTAAGGCCTCTTGTGACCTCGTCCCAAGCCGAGGTTGAACCGGTTTCAAATTGAGGGTCGGCTCCCTGTCACCTCGGCCCACCCTTGGCCGACGTTGCCATACCCATAGTGTTGTTGGTGCATGTGATGCGCGCGGCGCCCCTTGGTAGTGTAGATGGTAGTGTCGGCCTGAGCCAAGGTAGGTCTGGCCGAGGGATGGTATCGCGGGACCCTGGCCTTCATAGGGTCGATCAATGTTTCGGCCATCATCTCGGCCGAGGTAGGTGTCCCTAGGCCGAGGTTATACTTGGGCATATCACAGTACACCTACTGGTATTTATTAAGTCTTCTCATAGGTAAAATATCATCACTAAGGTTCCCATTAAGCGATGGTAAATGAAAATAAATTTATCCACAATATTTTCTAAAGTACATTCCAGGGTCGATCGATCGATGGGAAGTGGTCGATCGATCGACTGCTCGATCGATCGACATTCGAGGGTCGATCGATTGATCAAGCAGTGACAGACCCAGATCGTCTTCTTCATGCGGGTTTCACCATTTTTGTTTATCTATCTCCCATGATAATTCACTATACTTGCAACTAACAATTTCTAATCATTCCTACATGTTCTGGGATGATTACTAACGATTTAAAATAATAAAATCATTATAAATTTCGTCCAAATTAACTAAAAATCTTCTTATTATTCAAGAACCCTAAAAATACAATATTTTCAGCATAAGTCCAGATTTTTAGTTCGATTTAATCATCAAGTCTTCTATGATATCAGAATATTTGGAGATCCAAAAATGTTCTACATGAAATACCTATCAATCATGGATTATAATCAAGTGTTTACACCCAAAAATATCATAAAAACCATGTTCTTCACAAAGCTTATATATGGGTATTATAACTCAATTTATTTTGCAAATAACCAATTACCTTATGATTTGTAGTGTCTGATTTCGTGGTTGTTGTTGATGATTGATGATTTGTATCCTTCAATCCTCCTTCCCAACAAGTTGGTGGTGAAATCTCCTTATAATTCTCCCTCCTTCCTTCTTTTGCCTTAGGAAATTGTTTCTCTCTTCTCTCAAATGTCTATGGTGTATTTTTTTTCCTTTCTAACCCTAGCCTCTACTCTTATAATCTGATTTAGGGTTCCAAAATTCGTAGGTCTCCTCACCCATAAATGTAAAGAGACCAAAATACCCTCGAATGGTCCCGGTTTAGCCCAAAAATGACCCAGCACTCAACTAGTACCCCCGGGTACACTATTTTGACTAATTCAACCCTTTTGGAATCATCTGTGGACTCTAAATTATCTTTTGAGTCTCTTAAAATATGTTTCTCATCTCATCTTCAATTTTTATCTACGCGCGACACTCGGTAGAGATAACTCAGGTATGTCCATATAAATCGCTAAGCCGTACATATCAACATTCCAAATTTACTACTCATATTTAGTAAATTTTTAATCATCATATTAATCTTTATTAACATTACATCACATTAAATTACTCTACTGATGTAATTTAATTTAAAACTTGTCACATTAAATTACTCTATTCACGTAATATTTTTTTCGCATTAAATTACTCTACTCGCGTAATTTAAATAAAAAGTATTTTCCTAACTGTGCAGAATGATGGGGTATTACATACTTCCCCTCTTACAAAAGGAATTTCATCCTCGAAATATAGAAAAATACCTGCGGTGAATAATTCGGGATATTGTTCTCGCATATCCTCCTCCCGTTCCCAAGTAGACTCATCCATATTGTGATGTCCCCACTGTACTCGCAGTAAGGGTACCACCTTGGATCGTAGTTTGTGCGCACTATAATCCAGAATAGCCACAGGTCTTTCTTCATACGAGACATCTGGCTGTAAATCGATATCCTCCAGTGGAATGTGCCAGAAGGCTCTCTCACTCCTCTTGTATTTCTTCAGCGACGCTACATGGATACATCGTGTATTCGCTGAAGATGCTCAGGGAGTCCCAATCTGAAAGCTACCGGTACCACCCACTCAATGATAGGAAATGACACCACATACCTCGGTGCTAACTTCCCTATCTTGACGAACCTCATAATCCATTTTAAAGGAGATACTCGAATTAACACCTGGTCGCCCACATCTAGTTCCACGTGTCTCCTACCGGCTTCAGCATAACTCTTCTGCCTATCATGAGGTATTCAAATACGTCCTCGAATCAACTCTAATTTGGAGGAAGTCTACTGTATCATCTCTGGCCCCAATAGCTTGTTATTCCCCACCTCTAACCAATATGCGGGCGAACGACAAGGCCTCCCATAAAGTGCCTCTAATGGAGCCGTACCGATAGTGAATTGGTAAGAGTTATTATATGCAAACTCCACCAAAGGAAGATATGGCTCCCAACCTCCCCTAAAATCGTGGACACACATTCTCAACATATCCTCCAACATCTGGTTTACCCTTTCAGTCTGACCGTTCGTTTGTGGGTGATACATCATACTCAACCATAAGTCGGTGCCCATGGCCTCCTGAAAGCTCTGCCAGAAATGTGACACAAATATTTTATCTCGGTCAGACACAATATTAATAGGAACTCCGTCCAGCTTAACGATCTCTGAAATGAATAACTGCGCGTACCGCATCGTATCATAATCTGTGAGAACCGGCAAGAAGTGAGCAACCTTAGTCAGTCGATCCACTATCACCCATATGGAATCATGACCCTTTTGTGATATTGGTAACCCAGTAATAAAATCCATAGAGATACTCTCCCACTTCCACACGAGAATCTCCAGTGCTTGTAGCATCCCTGAAGGTCTCTGATGGTCAACTTTTACAAGCTGACATGTACCACACCTTGAGACAAATTCTGCAATGTCTTATTTCATACCTGACCACCAATATAGTCGTCGCATATCCTGGTACATTTTTCCCCACCTGGATGTACCAAAAATTTTGACCCATGCGACTCCGTCATTATGGTGTGCCTCAAATCATCATCTTCGGTTACTATCAGCCTACCATTAAATCGTAGATCGCCCTCTGAACTGATGGAGTAGGACTCTGCCCCTTGGCCAGTAGCTATCGTACCTTGTCCTGGAAAAATGGGTCCTCGGCATGTGCCCTCACTACCCGCATAACACTCTCGGGAGTGATAGCTAAAACTTACACGTATGCTCTAGCTATCTCATCCTCGTGTCGAAGTTCACTCCACTTCGCCTTCCAAATTTCTGCCAACTCTCCGGTAGGTCTTCTGCTTAATGCATCTTCCACCACGTTAGCCTTACCAGGATGATATTGTATATCAAACTGGTAGTCCTTCACGAATTCAAGCCACCTCCTTTGCCTCATATTCAGATCCTTCTGAGTGAAAAGACACTGAAGTGACTTATGATTACTGAATAGAGTGAACTGCTCGCTCAGAATATAGTGTCTCCATATTCTCAATGCAAAAATGACCGCTGCCAACTCGGGGTCATTGGTGGGGTAATTCTTCTCATGCGATTTAAGCTTTCGGGATGCATAAGTGTGGGTACCCCGATTTTATCACCATAAGGCCTGGACGAGTAGCCCATCCTCAGCGGCCCAAAACCCAGGCCCATCACTTCTGGTATTCATCCATTTACTCCACGATGCCATGAAGAGGAGTTGTGGGGGTACACGATCCCATGAAAGGGAGATGGCTAATAAAGAGGAACCTATCACCCCCACTACTCTAAGACATACATGTATAAATTAAACCCCAAGTCCGGGGCAAAGGACAAGTTGTATTCTCTGTACTTACTCTTCAGAATATAGAGGAATAACACTGACTGAACCACCGTGGACGTAGGCACTTCTTTGCTGAACCACGTATCCCCGTTGTTGTGATTGGTCTTTTATCGGCTTTTTCTTGGTTGTTACCTCTTTCATATTTTATTTGTGTTGCATAATAATTGCCTCCACAATTGGCGCCATCTGGGGGAAACGTTTATCTTTCCTTAAGAAGAGCCCACACCAAGAAAAAATCTAAGATGTCTGGTCACAGCAGCAATGCTCCTCAAGCAGGAGACATTCAGGAGCCACCCGCTCCTCGCAGGATTAGGTCTGAAGTCCGACGTTCCGATCAAGGGGCTCGCTTAGAAAGGCCAGCCTCAGAAGAAAGTCAAGGACCAGCAAGGTCCACTCAGATATCCAGATTGATCGATGCGTACGAAGCAAGGCTCCACGAGCAGAGGGAGTCTTCTCGCAAGTATAAGGCTGAGAATGCTCGCCTAAAAAGAAGACTGGAAAAACTGGAAAAAGAACTACGTCCTGATACCAGGAGGCGCCCCTATCGCACTCCTAGCCCTCAGGCGAGCAAATCTCGCAGCCGAGGAAGGAGCCCTAGGCGGCAACATCAAGGGTTCGAAGGTGGCGACTCAGACGACGACCTCCGCGAGCAGCTGAGAAAAGCTCGCCACTATCATAGCCCTGCTCGCAGCGACGATAACATACGGAACCTAGTCCGCAGAGAAATGGACCAACATCCAGCTCACCGCGGCACCAGGTCGACCAGAGAACTCGCCAGGAGAGCCCTCAAGACCCAGATGAAATCGCCCTTCACAAGGGAAATTAAAGAAGAAGAAGCTCCCAAAAAGTTTGCTATTCCAAGGTTCAAGATTTATGACGGGAAGACTGATCCCATTGATCATGTCAGGCAGTACCGGCAGGCTATGACCCTCTGGAATCACCGAGATGCGTTGATGTGACGTATTTTCCCATCGAGCCTTCATGACGTGACCCAGAAATGGTTCGAGAAACTCCCTCACCGATCCATCAGAAATTTCAAATCCCTGGCCGAGCTCTTTACGGCCAGGTTCATCACCAGCAGCTCCCATCCCAAAAGGATGGATGCTCTATTGACGATGAAGAAAACTCCTCAGGAAACACTCCGAGACTACGCGAAAAGGTACTGGGAGTTATTCAACGAAGTCGAGGACTGCGCAGAAGAGGTGGCAGTGGCTTCATTCAAAATTGGGCTACCCAGCTCTTCCCTCCTCTACCAGTCCTTGACAAAGAAGGAAGCAACCACCATTGATGACCTGATGGCCCGGATTGAGAAATACGCAAAGGTGGAAGATGTCACCCGCCTTAACGTAGGTGAAAACGGTCGAGCCAAGCTCGCCATGAAGGGAAGTGAGAAAGTTGATAACCAGAAAAAAGGAGGAAGGAATGGGAGCAAGAATGGCCCCAAGAACGGAGGAAGTCCTGACATTGCAAAGTCGTTCCAGGCAGTCAACACCGTCTTCAAAGAACCAATTTACAAAATTCTCGCTAAGATCAAGGATGAGCCGTTCGTCAAATGGCCCCGGAAAATGGGAGGAGACCCATCGAAAAGAAACAACGCGCTGAGATGCACCTTCCACAAAGAGGGAGGACATAAGACCGAGCACTGCAAGGCTCTTAAGTCCCACCTCGAGGAGTTGGCCCAATCCGGACATTTGAATGACTTTGTGGAAAGGAAGGTAGAGAGAGTGACTGTCCACAAGGAGGCAAAACCCGACAACGTATTAGAAGACGACACCGGACACGAATTCGCAGTAATCCATGGAGTATCCGATGTTAAGCAAATCCAGGGCAACTCAGCTCGGATGGAGGTAAAGAAGCTGACAGCAGTAATGCAAGCTTTTCAAATTGATCCAGCGAAATCACAGGCAGGAAAACGCCGCCGAGCGGAGGACATCAACTACAACAAGCACATCGTCTTCACGGATGAAGATCTTGTGGGAGTAAGGACCCCACATCACGATGCCTTAGTCATTACACTCAGGATAGCCAACTTTGATATCGACAGGCTGCTCGTAGATCAAGGAAGCTCATCCGAAGTAATGTACATCGACCTGTTCAGAAAGTTGAAGCTGGACATCGCCGACCTGAAGGGAACCACTGTCCCTCTGGTCGGCTTCGCTGGAAAAATGACCATGCCTTTGGGCAAGATAGTACTACCAGTGCTCGCTGGGAGTGTTTCGAAAATGATCGAATTCTTGGTGGTCGACATCGATTCGCCGTATCAAGCCATCCTCGGTAGGGGATGGCTTCATGCAATGAAGGCAGTCTCCTCGACCTACCACCAGAAACTGAAATATATCACCGAGCGGGGAGTGATGGAGATACATGGTGACCAAGCGATCGCGAGAAAGTGCTTCATAGCGGCCATCCGACCGAAGCCAGATAAAAAAGACGTTCGAACCAGCGAGAAAATGGAGGAAGGTGCAATCCCCTCCAAATAGCAATTAAAATATTGAAGGCCCGGAGTGGAAGAGACCAGGCTCCTCCACTCCGAACGAGTTGTAGAGGACCTGGTAGAAGTAATTGCCAGGGAAGGCGACAACAGCAGAGTCTTCCTGATCAGGACCTCACTCACTAACGAAGAGAAAAAGGATTTGTTAACCTTACTCAGGAGCAACATAGATGTTTTCGCTTGGGAACCCTACGAGCTGCTAGGAATCGATCCCAATATGGTCTGCCATCAGTTGCACGTCAATCCCACATTCAAGCCGATAGCACAGAAGGCAAGACGAACTGCTCCCGAGAAAGCCAAAGCAATAGAACAGGAGGTCGAAAAACTGCTGGATGCAGGATCTATACGGGAGGTGCAGTTCCCCAAATGGTTATCCAACCCAGTGGTAGTTCCAAAAAGCAACGGTAAATGGAGAGTTTGCATAGACTTCACTGACCTCAACAAAGCCTGCCCAAAGGATAGCTTCCCTCTTCCAAAAATAGACCAACTAGTAGACGCCACCGCAGCTAACGAGCGAATGAGTTTCCTGGACGCATACTCAGGCTATCACCAGATTCCCTTATATGCCCCAGATCAGGATAAAACGGCGTTTATCACGATGGTTGGTCTATACTGTTACAAGGTCATGCCTTTTGGGCTTAAAAATGCAGGGGCATCTTATCAGCGGCTGGTTACTAAAATGTTCAAACAACAGATGGGAAACACAATGGAGGTCTACATCGACGACATGCTCGTCAAAAGCAAGGAGAAAGAAAACCACCTTTCCGACCTGGCGAGTACCTTCGAAATCCTCAGGAAATACCGAATGAAACTCAATGCGAGCAAGTGTTCCTTCGGAGTCCAGTCAGGAAAGTTCCTTGGGTATTTGGTCAGCAAGCGTGGCATAGAAGCAAATCCGGACCAGATTGAGGCAATTAAACGGGTGCAACCTCCCCGCACAATCCGCGATGTACAGAAGCTCACTGGAATGCTCGCTGCTCTGAATCGTTTCATCTCTAAATCCTCCGAGAGATGCAAGCCCTTCTTCCAACTCTTAAAAGGCAGCAAAACGATATAATGGACCCCAGATTGCTCGCAAGCATTAGGCGAGCTCAAATCCTACCTAAGCTCCCCACCACTGCTTGTCATACCACAGCAAACGGACCCCTTGTACGTCTACCTCTCTGTATCCAGCCACACTATCAGCTCAGCGCTAATGTGTGAAGTCGCAGGGATCCAGCACCCAGTCTATTACGCGAGCAAAACCTTACTAGACACCGAACAGCGCTACCTGCCATTGGAAAAGCTCGCATTCGCCCTAGTAATGTCTTCGAGGA
The DNA here is from genome assembly GCA_949130495.1 of Sambucus nigra. Taxonomy (NCBI): domain Eukaryota; kingdom Viridiplantae; phylum Streptophyta; class Magnoliopsida; order Dipsacales; family Adoxaceae; genus Sambucus; species Sambucus nigra. Next base: position 497,020,597 of record OX422211.1, on the reverse strand, counting down.
AACTGAAGCATTACTTCGAAGCTCATACGATCGTTGTCCTTACATCACACCCCCTCAAGGCTGTCCTAAGGAAGGAGGATTTGTCAGGCAGGCTGTCTAAATGGTCAGTCGAGCTCGGCCGGTTTGACATCCAATTTCAACCAAGGACAGCTATCAAGGGTCAAGTCCTCGCTGACTTCATAGCTGAATTCACGGGCGAAGAACCTCTCGACCAGCCTAACCCAACAGAACAAAACAGCCAGGCTGCAGGGGAAAACTGGAAGCTATTCGTTGATGGAGCCTCCAACTCAAAGGGGGAAGGAGTAGGAATTGTTCTCATCACTCCCGAAAATGCAGTCCTCGAGCAAGGAATTAGGCTGGGATTTGCAGCCTCCAACAACGAAGCAGAATACGAAGCCTTAATTACAGGTCTCCAAAGGGCGCAAACTCTAGGAGCAAAGCATTTACAGGTATTCGGAGACTCGCAACTAGTGTCCAATCAGATAAGTGGAGACTACAACGCGAAGGACGAGAGGATGGCAGCCTACCTCTCGTTGGTAAGAAACTTGATGACAATCTTTGAAGAAATCAACATCCAGCAGTTTCCCAGGGGGCAGAACAGCCACGCTGACGCCTTGGCAGCCCTGAGCTCAGCAGTTGATTCCAGCCTTAAAAGGGTCATCCCAATCGATTTCCTTAGCTACCCGAGCATTCACCCCAACTGCGAGCTAACAAGAGCGAAACAAATACTCCAATTGGAACCAGCCCCTAGCTGGATGGATCCCTTAAGAGGCTATTTGAAGAACGGAACGCTCCCAGATGATAAAAGGACCGCCCACCAGATAAGAGTCAAAGCTGCTCGCTTTCACTTATCCACGGGGGGCGTCTTGTATAAAAGATCTTTCTCCGGCCCCTACCTTAGATGCATCCACCCAAGCGAGGTCGAGACAGTGCTTCACGAGCTTCACGAAGGAATCTGCGGAAGCCACATCGGAGGAAGATCTCTAGCCTTCCGAGCAATGAAAGAAGGTTACTGGTGGCCGTATATGCAAAGGGACTCCGCAGTATATGTCCACAAATGCCTAAAATGCCAGCTTCACGCCCCCATGGTCCACCAGCCTGCCAGCGAATTAAAATCCCTAACCAGCCCCTGGCCTTTTGCCCAGTGGGGAATGGACATCGTGGGACCGCTACCCACCGCTGCCGGCAACCGCAAATACTTATTGGTCGCCACCGATTACTTTACCAAGGCAGAACCTCTGGCGAACATTCGAGATGCTGACATGATGAAATTCATATGGAAAAATATAATCACTCGATTCGGGATCCCCAGAACCATCATCACTGACAATGGGACACAGTTCGAAAGTGGCCCCTTTCAGGACTTCTGCGACCAACACGGAATCAGGCACCACTTCAGCTCGGTAGCTTATCCTCAGAGCAACGGACAAGCTGAGGCTTCCAACAAAACAGTGATCGCTGGATTAAAAAAGCGGTTAGAACGAGCAAAAGGCGCATGGACTACCGAGCTACCACATGTCCTATGGGCATACAGAACGACTCCCAGAAGAGCCACAGGTCAGACGCCATTCTCACTAGCATATGGTATGGAAGCAGTCATCCCATTAGAAGCAGGATTGCCTACAATGAGATCCGACCTTGTCGAGCAGAACCAGAACGATCTGGCTTTGCTCGCTGAACTCGACTTGGCCGACGAGCGCAGGGAACTTGCCCTAGTAAAACTAGCGAATTATCAGCAACAGCTCACGAAGCACTACAGCAAAAAGGTCAATCCGAGGAAGTTCGGAATTGGAGACTATGTCCTAAGAAAGGTCCTGGGCAACACAGTGAAGCCATCAGATGGTAAACTGGGCCCAAACTAGGAAGGACCTTATGAAATAATTAGAGACGACCTGCAAGGTGCCTATCATTTGAAAACGATGGAGGGCAGAGAGATCCCACGAGCATGGAACACAGCTAATCTCAAGAAATTCTACTTTTAGGAGTTCTATTGTTAGATCTTTTATTGTACTCATTTTGGGAAAAGACAGTTTATTTCTTGACTCACCAATAAAAATCTCTCAGTTGATTACTCTCTAAAAGCATAACAATTATATCTTATTGCACATCCTTTTCAAATCACATGTATAATAGTTGACATAGCAGGGGAACACCCCTCCTCGGGTCATCGTCACGAAAGCACGACAGACCTCTTAGCATTGCCCATGGCAATATATGAAGCCCTACAGAGCATTCTTAGGCATCAAACCTACTTTGGTTAAAATCCTGACCGGATGAAGACATCCAAAAACAGGTGTGTCCTCGCCAATTGCCCCTCTTAGACCTAAGGAAGTGTGACGACACGACCTAAAAGGTAAAGAGAGAGCACAATGGTATTCTTAATACTGGACTGGGCGGACACTATAAAGATTGTAAAGCTGGAAAAATATAACAGAGATTGGATAAAGACGTTTAGTCGGCAAAACGCCCAAAACTCAAATATATCCATTAATCTTTTATATTTACAAACAATAATGGTACATGTTTAGTCGGCAAAGACTCGCCCAAAGCTTTTACAATTATTAAAAAACAAAAATCAAGAAGGGGCTAGCCTCCGAGCAAGGTAGTCAGCAACCTTAGCTCTCCTCCCATCATCAGGGGCAGGATCGAATTCCTCGACAACTTCACTTGTGTCCAACTCCAGTAGCCGCCGAGGAATAGCATCGATAGGAATCCATCGGTCATCTCGCCTAAATGGATTGGGCATCAGAATAGAGGGAGACATCTCATGCCGATACCACAACATCGAATTTCTCGGCACCTGCAGGTCTTTGAGAGCACTCAACCACCCCCTGATAAAGGAAAGCTCCTCGAACTCTGATAACCTTGTGGGAGCATCTAGCCAGCCCTGATCATAGCCATCAGTCCACACTTGGTGAGGGCCCTTCTTAAATAAATGCCGCAGTCGGGTGACGTCCCTCTGAAGCCCAGCAGTAGTTACGTAAGCTCGCTGAACATCGCCGCGCAGCTCCTCCATCTCCCTCTCGCGCTGCTCCTCAGCTCCCCTACTCCTACCCCGCGTACTCCTACCAGCTCGCGGGAGGGATGGCCGAGCAACTCGCGATGAGGAAGAACCTTGCAGGACTGCCGACGCGGTGCTCGGAGAATGCTCCTTAAGCTGCAAGACCTCACGCCTCAGGTCGTCATTCTCCCGCTGAAGAAACTCCACGACCTGATTAATCTCGGTGGCCTCCAGTAACTTTACTCTCAGCTCGCTGATTTCTTCTTGCACTGAAGCTCCGATCTCCCCCATCTCCTGGAGCCTGTCCTTCAATTTAGCCACCAGCTCGGACTGATCCTTATACTTCTGGTTCATTGATTTAGCAAACCTACGAAGCCTAGCAAAAGCCTGGCGAACTGCAGGGCTTGCATTAGGACCCAGAGTTCTACCCAATTGAGAGGTAACAGGAATATAATCATCCACATCAACCAACTACAGAGAAAAGAAGAGAAAAGAATGAAATCAGCACAAGTAAAAACGAAGCCTTTTTATTTATACCAAGCGAGGTTACATCAGAACAAGAAAGAAAAAATTACAAAGAAACCCTATCACTTAGCAACCTCGGTGGATGGATCCTTGTCTTTATTAGCATCAGCAGGGGCATTACCCTCCGCAGGGGTATCCACTGCCTCCTCGACCAAGGGAGCATCAGAAGAGGTCGCCCGAGAAACAGGACAGGTGCCTTCAGCAGTTGGGGCTGGATCCTCATCCACTACCGGCTTTGGCCCTGGATCATGCTCATCGAAGAGTGGAGATGCAACATCCACCCCTGCAGCCACAAGGGCCTTGTTCCACCCCTTCTTGAAGTTCAGACGGCTAATATAGCCTATCTGAACCTCGGCGTCTTCATACGCGGCAGCCCAGCCAGAATTGTATGAATCTTCTTTAACAGTGGCTGCCTGGGCTTTCTCCATCTCCAGCTGCTCAGCAAGAACCCTGTTCTTCTCCACAAAATCCAGTTTGCTCGAGCAGACCTGTTCATATGACTCCCTCAGCTCGCCAAGCTCCTTGACAGCATTATCTCTCTCGCGAGCAGAATTAGCAAGGGCCAAGGCAGAAGAAGCTCGAGCCGCGTCAGCAGCCTTCAGATCGGCCTCCAGCTGAGAACCCCTGGCCATCAGAGTAGAATTCTGCTGCTCCAGCTCGCTGTTCCTTCTCAACAGCTCATCGCGAGAGCGATAGAGCACAGCGAAGTCAGTCACAAACTGCAGAAAACAAGGGAAAGATCAGAAAGAGGAAACCATCAAAATAGACGAAAAGAAGTTGAGAAATAGAAGAGAAACCTTACCAAGGCAAGCCTCTGGCTAGCTTGCAAGGCCAGTTGATCAGACCCTAACGCCCTCTCGCGATCTGCAGGGAGGACTGCCCTCTGAAGCAGCGCAGGGGCGAGTTGAGGAGAGGTGGCCACCGAAGCCCCCTCAGGCAAAGCAGATACTGGGACCAAGGCTTGAACGGTCTTAGTCCTCAGCTCCATCTTCCTCCTCTCCTCCTCTTTCTCTTTCTCCCTCCTCTTCCTCTCTTCCACCTTCTTCCTCTCCTCCTCCTTTTTCTTCTCCCTCTCCCTCGCCTGCTCCTCCTCTCTCTTCTTCTTCTCTTGCTCTTGAGAGGAAGGCCGAGAACCAGTAGCTATGGCCCCGGAGACAGTCTTCGACTTCTTGGACCTCTGTGCAAGAAGCACATCATCATCATCATCATCATCCCGGATCAGATTCTTCCTAGGAGGCATTTCTTCACCTGGACTGCTGGTAGTACTCGATGAACTACTACTATCAGCACTGCCTCCACCCAAGTTACTCACAACACCTGCAGGCTCGCTCTCCGAGCTGCTCTCCTCCTCGTCCACTTGGATGGGCTCAGCTGAAATCTCTTCGGAAGAATCAAAATCCGGAACAGATTCCACAGGTCGGGCTATGAAGCTGGAGCCTTTGTTCTTGTATTCAAGAAGAAAAGCAGCAGACCTAGGGTGCTCGCCGTCACCCAAAGGTTCCCTGATGTTCCAAGCTTTCACCAATTCCGAGATACGAACCTCGCTGAGAGCTGGCTCCAAGTTCTTTATCTTCGCTGAAAAGGAAAGAGCAAGGAGGAGTTAGAAAAATCACAAAGTTAGCAAAGGTTGAAACAACAATACAACATCTACCTATATATTCTTCCCCATAAAAGGGGATGGTGAACCTCTCGGACCTCGACCCTTCAAATTGAGGGGAGTATTGCCAGTTCCTAGCAAGAAAACCTTCTTGCCAGTAGTCCTTATGGGAATCAGGTAAATTTACTACCAATACCCTATCAGGGCTCCTGGCCTTAAGGTACAAGACCCCTGAACTCGTTAGAGAAAAAGAATAACAAAAACAGACCTCGGCAAGCCCTAACCTCGTGCCGTACAATTGATTTATCCTGTGCACGCCATTCACTATTTTCCACACGTTGGGCGAACATTGTGCAGGCACAGTACCAAAATAACTAAAAAAGTGCAGAAACAAACCATTAGGGGGAAAGGTGAGACCCCCCTGAGAAAGCAACAGGACGTGAATCCAATGTGCATCCTCTATGTCCCTAACGTTCCTAGGCGGCGAGACACAACACTCAATCTCTACCCATTCAGGAATACCATAGAATTTTCTAAACTCAGTTACCGACCTATTTCCAATCTTTGCCATTGGAAAAATGCAAGAAAAACTATAAACCCAAGAAAAAGGGCACGAAAGACTTACAGGACAGAAGATCAGATCAAAAGGCGAAGAAGCGACGAGAGTGGAGACCGAAAACAGAAGGTACAAAACTCAAAAGTTCTCAAAAGATAGAAGATTGCTGGAAGAACTGGAACGACGAAGAAAAAATGTGTTTTATTCCAACAAGCCTTCAAAACTAATCATAACTCATGGATAGCGAAGCGGGTGCCGCCAAAGCAACTTCACAGTTTTCAAAGAAATCAACCATCATTGCTGATCATCTAAATTCATCGGACCCATAAAGAACGGCCCGACAAATTCAGGGGCAATTGTGGGTACCCCGATTTTATCACCATAAGGCCTAGACGAGTAGCCCATCCTCAGCGGCCCAAAACCCAGGCCCATCACTTCTGGTATTCATCCATTTACTCCACGATGCCATGAAGAGGAGTTGTGGGGGTACACGATCCCATGAAAGGGAGATGGCTAATAAAGAGGAACCTATCACCCCCACTACTCTAAGACATACATGTATAAATTAAACCCCAAGTCCGGGGCAAAGGACAAGTTGTATTCTCTGTACTTACTCTTCATAATATAGAGGAATAACACTGACTGAACCACCGTGGACGTAGGCACTTCTTTGTTGAACCACGTATCCCCGTTGTTGTGATTGGTCTTTTATCGGCTTTTTCTTGGTTGTTACCTCTTTCATATTTTATTTGTGTTGCATAATAATTGCCTCCACAATAAGCTATAGCTTTCTCCTGCTACTGCAACACACCCCCAAGCCCATGTAAGGATGCGTCATTATAGACTCGGTACTCCATTCCTCTCCTAGGTAAGGAAAGAACGGGTGCTGATGTCAACTTGTCCTTTATGTCATAAAATGCCAACTGACAACTGTCACTCCATACGAAGGGCACTCCCTTCTGAGTCAAGTTCGTCAAAGGTCCGGCAATTTTTGAGAACCCCTTGATGAAGCGACGATAATAATCGGCCAACCCCCAGAAACTGCAAATTTCTATCGGTGTCGTGCGCTGTCCCCACTCCCTCGCCGCCGATACCTAACTTGGGTCAACTACAACTCCTCTGCTTGATACAATGTGGCCTAAGAACTAAAGCTACCAAAGCTAAAATCCGCACTTCTCAAATTTGGCGTACAACTCATGGTTCCGCAATGTTTGTATAACCATTCGTAAATGTTCAGTGTGTTCCTCCTCTGTGAGAGAGTAAATTACAATGTCGTCTATGAATACAATCACAAACTGATCTAAAAACTCCCTGAATACCCTTTTTATAAGATCCATGAATACTACAGGCGCATTAGTTAGAGCAAACGGCATCACTCTGAACTCGTATGACCCGTACCACGACAGGAAAATGGTCTTAGATACATGCTCTTCACGAATGCACAATTGGTGGTAACCCAACCTCAAATCGATCTTTGAGAAGTATGCGGCCCCTCTCAACTGATCAAACAAGTCATCAATCCTCGACAAAGGATACATATTACGTATCGTCACTTTGTTTATCTCCCTATAATATACACACAGACGAATTGAACTATCCCTTTTCTTTACAAATAACACCGGCGCACCCCATAGCGATATACTCCATCGAATGAAGCCCTGTCCTAAGAGCTGCTGAATCTGTTCTCTCAGCTCTCGCATCTCCAAAGGTGCCATACGATACGGTGATCTAGAAATCAGTCTCGTCCCTGGCGCTAGGTCAATAACGAACTCTATCTCCCTGCTGGGTGGTAACCCTGGTATCTCTTGAAAGACATCCTCAAAATCCCTCACAACTGGGATTGAGTCCAGAGAAACGACAACCCCATGTGAGGTCTCCTCCTCAATATAATATAAATGAGTACGCGATCCTCCCTCGGGGAGTAGCATTTCCACAAGGAACATCTCTTATCCCGGGATGGAAAACACGATAGTCCTCTCATAACAATCTACCATTGCCCGATATCTTGACAACCAATCCATGCCTATGATGACATCATATCCCTCCATATCCAGCACTAGGAGGCCCGTCGCTAGACTCAATCTCCCGACCATAATGTCCACACCCTTACAAATCGAATGTATAAGGGACCCACTACCCATCGGTGACTTCATGCACATAAGATGAGTGTCAGCTGTCGCTAATAGGCCGGCTGCCCGGGCAAATCTAGTGGCAATAAGTGAATGCGTCGCCCCCGTGTCAAACAAAATACTACCCTCAAGTCCATGAATAGGAAACATACTCGCGACTGCCGACGGTGCTGGAGGTGCTGGCTGAAATGGAATGTCATGGACGTTGAACACTCGTCCGTATTGCATCAGTACTGGCTGTGGGGCATGTGTTGCTTTTGGGGCTAATGGAGCCTGCTGCCGCTGTGGGCACCTTGTTTTTGTGCCATGTCTTGCTGTGGACAATTTATACTCTTGTGAACCTGCTGGCCACAAGTGAAATACTGACCCTGAAACTACCTCTGACCTTGGCCCTGTTGGCCGTGACGTTGGCCCTGTCGACCTTGGCCTTGCTGTCCTCCATTTTGGTTTCCTTGGCCCTGAAGAACTGGTTGGTAGGGACCCTGTTGGCCCTGTCTAATCAAAGAGATGATTCCCATGCTTAAACTTCTTGGTAGAGTTCCCCTGTCGGGGATCCTACCCTAGCTGGCCCACTGTTTGCTGCTGTGGTGTGCTACTGTCACTACTTCCACCTACTTTGCCCGTTTGGCTAAGATCACCTCTCTTGTTTCCCTCGCATGAAAGCGGTGATCGTGACAGTGTAGTAGAGAAGTATTGATGACATCAGTGTAAGTTACCAACGCTGGATTATCGATCAAATGCTGTCTGATTCTCCAGGTAAAGCCATCCATAAATTTTGTCATCTTACTCTCCTCATCTCTTACCTCATTTAGCACAAAGTTAGCCAAGCGGGTAAACTCCTCCTCATAATCAGTAACTGAGCGATCACCCTGAACTACTTCACTGAATTTCTTCCTGATCTCTGACTCTACTGCTGGAGGTAAATACTTGCGGTCAAACCGCACCCGAAACTCAGAAATTGCCAAAGTGTCCCTTTCCTCGGTGGTGGTAACTAACTCCCACCACTGTAAGGCCGCTCCCGACAAACGAAAAGTGGCTAGTATTTGTTTCTATACCTCGGTGCACTCTAGCATGCGCAAGTGGCGCTGGATATTTTTCTTTCAGTTGCATGCCTCCACTACATCGGTACTACCCTGAAACTCGGGTGCATGTCCTTTATGAAATGTCTCTCTGACTCGCTGCCAAGTAAATGGCCCTGCTGGGTCTCGAACTACCGGTGCCACGGGAGGTGGTACTTGGGGCTGAGGAAAATGGTTTTCCATGGCCCTCATCGCTGTCTCGACTGCCTGAGCCACTATCACTGCAACCTGAGTAGTGGAAATTAGCTCAGGTTGGGGTGGGGGTAGCGACACCTGTGGATCCTGATGAGCCTCCCTCACCTCATCTCTAGCTTCAGCCTTCTCCGATCATTTCCTCCTCGGTGGCATCTGAAATAAGATCAAATTCTATAAGTAAACAGTTTATACCAAATTTAAGAGCAGATATACCATAACGCAAAAGCGGATATTGAATCAACAGTCCTAATGGTAGGGCTCTAATACAACCAAAAGTTACACTGAAACGCAGCAAGCTGTACAGATCCTATAGGTACTAGAACCTGATGCTCTGATACCATCTGTGACACCCCGCCTAATTAAACCTTGGGCGATCAAGCCTTAATTTAATTTAAACAGGTTTCTTAAATGGTTCATTCTTAAAATCACTGCCGAAAGCTTTTTAAGTTACTAACCACCTAAGTGAAATTAAGCTAGTGCCAAATTTTATCTTCCTTATGCAGAATAAACAATCCATACAAAACGACTAAAATCCAGCAATAATAAAACAATTCGCATAATTAACTGAATACAGATAAAGTCTTGCCGAAAACCACGGAAAAGAAAACCAACTCAAAATCCAGAACCAGAATAACTGTAAAAGTAAAGATTGGACAATATGTCCTAACTAAGAATACTAAAACTGAGATCCTTCACTAGAACTTAAAAATGGAAAACGTCTAAACAATCCCTGCAACATCCACACATGCTGCAACTCGCAAATCCCTGGAATGAAATCATGCTGGGTGTCCCTGTGGCTAGGCACCTAAAAGTTTTTTAAAATTTTTACATAGCAACAGTTAGTACTCAAAACATTTGAAAATATTTTGCAAGCAGTTATCACAATTGAGTTACTGATTACACATATTAAGATTTCGCACACTCCCTTGAGCTTTCTCACCTCTCTTCTATAATGCATGTCAAACTAGGATACTTACTTCACCTAGTTATACGACCCCAGTTACTAGATTAGAATACCCACTATATGTAACCCCTCACTAAGTCTCCATGACCTACTCACAGGGTTTGAATAATCCATATCTCATGTGTTATAAACGTAGATGACTTATTTACTTCTTGTTATCATTAATACTGTAATAATTACATCACACTACTTAATTATTACTAAGATATTTTCCATCCATCCAATTATCTACTATCCTAAGTCAGTAGATTATACATATGAAATACATTTTATCACATAACATGTACTAAATATTTGTTATCACTAACATATCCTTTTGACACACACATAAAGGACTCTTGGTTCGGAATGATTCATCGACCCCAAGTAAGAGTTGGTTCGAAATGATCAATCGACCCCAACTAATTATATATATTTATATATACACATATTCTGGTTCGAGACTCTTTCATCATGACACCAGTTCAAGGTTTGGTTCGGCATTTTACATCGACCCCAAACGTATAGTAATTTTATGTTAGTTCGGAATATCTCATCGCCCCTAACATAAGTAATTTACGTAAAATTCTCTTAACCCAAAAATTCGCATAATTTAGTAGGTACACACCCGACCAAGCAAATCATGCCCGTATGTAATATATTTTACTTATATTGACCGTACTCATTAATTTACGATTTATTTCACTATCGCATTTATTCGAGTATTCACTCAACTCTAAGGGTCCTAGTTACCCCTCCCTTGATTCAGTAGTTAAGTTATCTTTATTATTTTTCCAGAATTGACTCTCACTCTTTCCGTAACTAAATTCTCACATTCTCGACATACGAGTCAATCGAATATCTTTCCATCGGTCCATTTCTCCAAATTTCCCACTGAATCATTTATGAAGGAATCTAACGGTACACCTACTGGTATTTATTAAGTCTCCACATAGGTAAAATATCATTACTAAGGTTCCGATTAAGCGCCGGTAAATGAAAAGAGATTTATCCACAATTTTTTCTAAAGTACATTCCAGGGTCGATCGATCGATGGGAAGTGGTCGATCGATCGACATTCGAGGGTCGATCGATCGATCAAGCAGTGACAGACCCAGATCATCTTCTTCATGCGGGTTTCACCATTTTTGTTTATCTATCTCCCATGATAATTCACTATACTTGAAACTAACAACTTCTAATCATTCCTACATGTTCCGGGATGATTACTAACGATTTAAAATAATAAAATCATTATAAATTTCGTCCAAATTAACTAAAAATCTTCTTATTATTCAAGAACCCTAAAAATACAATCTTTTCATCATAAGTCCATATTTTTAGTTCGATTTAATCATCAAGTCTTCTATGATATCAGAATATTTGGAGATCCAAAAATGTTCTACATGAAATCCCTATCAATCGTGGATTATAATAAAGTGTTTACTCCCAAAAATATCATAAAAACCATGTTCTTCATAAAGCTTATATATGGGTATTATAACTCAATTTATTTTGCAAATAACCACTTGCCTTATGATTTATAGTGTCTGATTTCGTGGTTGTTGTTGATGATTGATGATTGATGATTTTGATCCTTCAATCCTCCTTCCCAACAAGTTGGTGGTGAAATCTCCTTAAAATTCTCCCTCGTTCCTTCTTTTGCCTTAGGAAATTTTTTCTCTCTTCTCTCTAATGTCTATGGTGTATTTTTATTCCTTTCTAACCCTAGCCTCTACTCTTATAATCTGATTTAGGGATCCAAAATTCGTAGGTCTCCTCACCCATAAATGTAAAGAGACCAAAATGCCCTCAAATGGTCCCGGTTTAGCCCAAAAATGATCCAGCACTCAACTAGTACCCCCAGGTACACTATTTTAGACTAATTCGACCCTTTCGAAATTATCTGTGGACTCTAAATTATCTTTTAAGTCTCTTAAAATATGTTTCTCATCTCATCTTCAATTCTTATCTACGCGCGACACTCGGTTGAGATAACTCAGGTACGTCCATATAAATCGCTAGGTTGTACATATCAGCATCCCAAATTTAATACTCATATTTAGTAAATTTTTAATCGTCATATTAATCTTTATTAACATTACATCCCATTAAATTACTCTACTCACGTAATTTAATTTAAAACTTGTCACATTAAATTACTCTACTCATGTAATTTAAATAAAAAGTATTTTCCTAACTGTGCAGAATGACGGGGTATTACATACTTCCCCCCTTACAAATGGAATTTCGTCCTTGAAATTTAGAAAAATACCTGCGGTGAATAATTCGGGATATTGTTCTCGCATATCCTCCTCCCGTTCCCAAGTAGACTCATCCATATTGTGATGTCCCCACTATACTCGCAGTAAGGGTACCACCTTGGATCATAGTTTGTGCGCATTATAATCCTGAATAGCCACACGTCTTTCTTCATACGAGACATCTGGCTATAAATCGATCTCCTCCAGTGGAATGTGCCAGAAGGCTCTCTCATTCCTCTTGAATTTCTTCAGCGACGCTACATGTAATACATCGTGTATTCGCTGAAGATGCTCAGGGAGTCCCAATCTGAAAGCTACCGGTCCCACCCTCTCAATGATTGGAAATGGCCCCACATACCTCGGTGCTAACTTCCCTTTCTTGACGAACCTCATAATCACTTTTATAGGACATACTCAAATTAACACCTGGCCGCCCACATCTAGTTCCACGTGTCTCCTACCGGCGTCAGCATAACTCTTCTGCCTATCATGAGCTATTCGAATGCGTCCTCGAATCAACTCTAATTTGGAGGAAGTCTGCTGTATCATCTCTGGCCCCAATAGCTTGTTATCCCCCACCTCTAACCAATAGGCCGAGGAACAAGAAGGCCTACCATAAAGTGCCTCGAATGGAGCCATACCGATAGTGAGTTGGTAAGAGTTATTATATGGAAAATCCACCAAAGGAAGGTATGGCTCCGAACCTCCCCCAAAATCGAGGACACACATTCTCAACATATCCTCCAACATTCTGGTTTACCCTTTCAGTGTGACCGTCCGTCTGTGGGTGATACGTCGTACTCAACCGTAAGTCGGTGCCCATGGCCTCCTGAAAGCTCTACCAAAAATGTGACACAAATATTTTATCTCGGTCAGACACAATATTTATAGGAACTCCGTCCAGCTTAACGATCTCTAAAATGAATAGCTGTGCGTACCGCATCGTATCATAATCTGTGCGAACCGGTAAGAAATGATCTACCTTAGTCAGTCGATCCACTATCACCCATATGGAATCGTGAACCTTCTGTGATGTTGGTAAACCAGTAATAAAATCCATCGAGATACTCTCCCACTTCCACACGGGAATCTCCAGTGGTTGTAGCATCCCTGAAGGTCTCTGATGGTCAACTTTTACAAGCTGACATGTAACACACCTTGAGAAAAATTCTGCAATGTCTCATTTCATACCCGACCACCAATATAGTCGTCGTATATCCCGGTACATTTTGTCCGCACCTAGATGTAACGAAAATTTTGACCCGTGTGAATCCGTCATTATGGCATTCCTCAAATCATCATCTTCAATTACTATCAGCCTACCATTAAACCGTAGACCGCCCTCTGAGCTGATGGAGTAGGAATCATCCCCCTCGGCCATTAGCGGTCGTACCCTGTCCTGGAAAAATGGGTCATCGGCCTGTCCCTCACTACCCGCATAACACTCTCGGGAGTGATAGCTAAAACTTCCATGTATGCTCTAGCTTTCTCATCCTCGTGTCGAAGTTCACTCCACTTCGCCTTCTAAATTTCTGCCAACTCTCCGGTAGGTCTTCTACTTAATGCATCTTCCACCACGTTAGCCTTACCAGGATGATACTATAGATCAAACTGGTAGTCCTTCACGAATTCAAGCCACCTCCTTTGCCTCGTATTCATATCCGTCTGAGTGAAAAGACACTGAAGTGACTTATGATCCGTGAATAGAGTGAACTGCTCACCCAGAAGATAGTGTCTCCATATCCTCAATGCAAAAATGACCGCTGCTAACTCGAGGTCATGGGTGGGGTAACTCTTCTCATGCGGTTTAAGCTTTCGGGATGCATAAGCTATAGCTTTCTCCTCTTACTGCAACACACCCACAAGCCCCTGTAAGGATGCATTAGTATAGACTCGGTACTCCATTCCGCTCCTAGGCAAGTCAAGAATGGGTGCTGATGTTAACTTGTCCTTTATGTCATCAAATGCCAACTGACGAATGTCACTCCATACGAATGGCACTCCCTTCCGAGTCAAGTTCGTCAAAGGTCCGACAATTTTTTAGAACGCCTTGATAAAGCGACGATAATAATTGGCCAACCCCAAGAAATTGCGAATTTTGATCGATGTCGTGGGTTGTCCCCACTCCCTCACTGCCGATACCTTACTTGGGTCAACTGCAACGCCTCTACTTGATACAACATGGCCAAGGAACTGAACCTCCGAAAGCTAAAATCCGCACTTCTCAAATTTGGCGTACAACTGATGGTCCCACAATGTTTGTAGAACCATTCGTAAATGTTCAGTGTGTTCCTTCTCTGTGCGAGAGGAAAATAGAATGTCGTCTATGAATACAATCACAAACTGATCTAAAAACTCCCTGAATACCCTATTCTTGAGATCCATGAATTCTGCAGGCGCATTAGTTAGCGCAAACGGCATCACTCTGAACTCGTATGACTCGTACCGTGACAGGAAAATGGTCTTAGGTACATCCTCTTCACGAATGCGCAATTGGTGGTAACCCGACCTCAAATCGATCTTTGAGAAGTACGCGGCCCCTCTCAACTGATAAAATAAGTTTTCAATCCTCGACAATGGATACTTATTACATATTGTCACTTTGTTTAGCTCCCTATAATCTACACACAGACGAATTGAACCATCCCTTTTCTTTACAAATAACACCGGCGCACCCCATGGTGATGTACTCCATCGAATGAAGCCCTGTCCTAAGAGCTGCTGAATCTATTCTCTCAGCTCTCGCATCTCCAAAGGAGCCATGCGATACCGTGATCTGGCAATCAGTCTCGTCCCTGGCACAAGGTCAATAACGAACTCTATCTCCCTGCTGGGTGGTAACCCTGGTATCTCCTGAAAGACATCCTCAAAATCCCCCTAAACTGGGATTGAGTCCAGAGAAACGACAACCCCATGTGAGGTCTCCTCCTCAATATAATATAAATGAGTGCGTGATCCTCCCTCGGGGAGTGGAATTTCCACAAGGAACATCTCTTATCCCGGGATGGAAAACACGATAGTCCTCTCATAACAATCTACCATTGCCCTATATCGCGACAACCAATCCATGCCTAGGATGACATCATATCCCTCCATATCCAGCACTAGGAGGTCCACCGCTAGACTCAATCTCCCGACCATAATGGCCACACCCTTACAAATTGAATGTATAAGGGACCCACTACCCATCGGTGACTCCACGCACATAAGATGAGTGTCAGATGTCGCTAATAGGCTGGCTGCCCGTGAAAATCTAGTGGCAATAAACAAATGCGTCGCCCCCATGTCAAACAAAATACTACCCTCAAGTCCATGAATAGGAAACATACCCACGACTGCCGATGGTTCTAGAGGTGCTAGCTAAAATGGAATGTCACAGACGTTGAACACGCGTCTGTATTGCATCTGGCCTGACTGTGGGGCCTGTGCTGCTGCTGGGGCTAACGGAGCCTGCTGCCCCTGTTGGGCACCCTATTTTTGTGCCATGTCTTGCTATGGACAATTTATACTCTTGTGGACCTGCTGTCCACAAGTGAAACACTGACCCTGAAACTGCCTTCGACCTTGGCCCTATTGGCAGTGACATTGGCCCTGTCGACCTTGGCCTTGCTGTCCTCAATTTTGGTTCCCTTGGCCCTGTCGGCCCTGAGGAACTGGTTGCTAGGGACCCTGCTGTCCCTGTCTATCAAAGAGATGCCTCCCATGCTTAAACTTCATGGTAGAGTTCCCCTGTCGGGGATCCTGCCCTAGTTGGCCCACTGTTTGCTGTTGTGGTGTGCTACTGTCACTACTTCCACCTACTTCCACCTTCATGGTAAATACTTGCGGTCAAACCGCACCCGAAACTCAGAAATTGCCAAAGTGTCCCTTTCCTTGGTGGTGGTAACTGACTCCCATAACTATAAGGCCGCTCCCGATAAATGAAAAGTGGCTAGCATTTGTTTCTGTACCTCGGTGCACTCAAGCATGCGCGAGTGGCGCTGGATATTTTTCTTTCAGTTGCATGCATCCACTACATCGGTACTACGCGGAAACTCGGATGGACGTCCTTTCTGAAATGTCTCTCTGACTCGCTGCCAAGTAAATGGCCCTACTGGGGCCTGAACTACTGGTGCCACGGGAGGAGGTACTTGGTGCTGAGGAAAATGGGCTGCCATGGCCCTCATCGCTGTCTCGACTGCCTGAGCCACTATCACTGCAACCTGAGTAGTGGAAATTATCTCGGGTGGGGGTGGTGGTAGCGGCACCTGTGGCTCCTGATGAGCCTCCCTCACCTCATCTCTGTCTTCAGCCTTCTCCGATCGTTGCCTCCTCGGTGGCATCTGAAATAAGATCAAATTGTATAAGTATACAGTTTATGCCAAATTTAAGAGCAGATATACGATAACGCAAAAGCGGATATTGAATCAACAGTCCTAATAGTAGGGCTCTAATACAACCAAACGTTACGTTAAAACGCAGTAAGCCGTACAGATCCTATAGGTACTAGAACCTGATGCTCTGATACCATCTGTGACACCCCGCCTAATTAAACCTTGGGTGATCAAGCCTTAATTTAATTTAAACAGGTTTCTTAAATGGTTCATTCTTAACATCACCGCCGAAAGATTTTTAAGTTACTAACCACCTAAGTGAAATTAAGCTAGTGCTAAATTTTATCTTCGTTATGCAGAATAAACAATCCATACAAAACGACACAATTCCAGCAATAATAAAACAATTTGCATAATTAACTAAATACGGATAAAGTCTTGCCGAAAACCATGGCAAAGAAAATCAACTAAAAATCCAGAACCAAAATAACGGTAAGAGTAAAGATTGGACAACATGTCCCAACTAATAATACTAAAACTAAGATCTTGCACTAGAACTGAAAAAGGGAAAATGTCTAAATAATCCCTGCAACATCCACACGTGCTGCAACTCGCAAATCACTGGAATAAAATCTTGCTGGGTGTCCCTGTGGCTGGGCACCAAAAAGGTTTTTAAAAATTTTACATAGCAAGAGTTAGTACTCAAAACATTTGAAAATATTTTGCAAGCAGTTATCACAATTGAGTTATTGATTACACATATTAAGATTTCGCACACTCCCTTGAGCTTTCTCACCTCTCTTCTATAATGCATGTCTAAAGAGGACACTTAGTTCACCTAGTTATACGACCCCAGTTACTAGATTAGAATACCCACTATATGTACCCCCTCACTAAGTCACCATGACCTATGAATAATCCATATCTCATGTGTTATAAACGTAGAAGACTTATTTACTTCTTGTTATCATTAATCTTGTAATAATTACATCAGACTACTTAATTATTACTAAGATATTTTCCATCCATCCCATTATCTACTATCCTACGTCAATAGATTATACATATGAAATACATTTTATCACGCAACATGTACTGAATATTAGTTATCACTAACATATCCTTTTGACACACACATAAAGGACTCTTGGTTCGGAATGATTCATCGACCCCAAGTAAGAGTTGGTTCAAAATGATCCATCGACCACAACTAATTTTATATATTTATATATACACATATTCTAGTTCGAGACTCTTTCATCATGACACCAGTTCAAGGTTTGGTTAGGCATTTTACATCAACCCCAAACGTATAGTAATTCTATGTTAGTTTGGAATATCTCATCGACCCTAACATAAGTAATTTAGGTAATATTCTCTTAACCAAAAAATTCATATAATTTAGTAGGTACACACCCGACCAAGCAAATCATGCCCGTACGTAATATATTTTACTTATATTCACCGTACTCATTAATTTACGATTTATTTCAGTATCGCATTTATTCGAGTATTCACTCAACTCTAAGGGTCCTAGTTACCCCTCCCTTGATTCAGTAGTGAAGTTATCTTTATTATTTTTCAAGAATTGACTCTCACTCTTTCCGTAACTAAATTCTCACATTCCCGACATACGAATCAATCGAATATCTTTCCGTCGGTCCATTTCTCCAAATTTCCCACTCAATCATTTGTGAAGGAATCTAACGGTACACCTACTGGTATTTATTAAGTTTCCTCATAGGTAAAATATCATCAATAAGGTTCCCATTAAGCGATGGTAAATGAAAAGAAATTTATCCACAAAAATTTCTAAAGTACATTCCAGGGTCGATCGATCGATGGGAAGTGGTCGATCGATCGACATTCAAGGGTCAATCGATCGATCAAGCAGTGACAGACCCAGATCGTCTTCTTCATACGGGTTTCACCATTTTTGTTTATCTATCTCCCATGATAATTCACTATACTTGAAACTAACAACTTCTAATCATTCCTACATGTTCTGGGATGATTACTAACGATTTAAAATAACAAAATCATTATAAATTTCGGCAAAATTAACTAAAAATCTTCTTATTATTCAAGAACCCTAAAAATAAAATATTTTCATCATAAGTTCAGATTTTTAGTTCAATTTAATCATCAAGTCTTCTATGATATCAGAATATTTGGAGATCCAAAAATGTTCTACATGAAATCCCTATCAATCATGGATTATAATCAAGTGTTTACTCCCAAAAATATCGTAAAAACCTTTTTCTTCATAAAGCTTATATATGGGTATTATAACTCAATTTATTTTGCAAATAACCACTTGCCTTATGATTTGTAGTGTCTGATTTCTTGGTTGTTGTTGATGATTCATGATTTTTATCCTTGAATCCTCCTTCCCAACAAGTTCGTGGTGAAATCTCCTTAGAATTCTCCCTTCTTCCTTCTTTTGCCTTAGGAAATTGTTTCTCTCTTCTCTCTAATGGCTATGGTGTATTTTTTTTCCTTTCTAACCCTAGCCTCTACTCTTATAATCTGATTTAGGGTTCCAAAATTCGTACGTCTCCTCACCCATAAATGTAAAGAGACCAAAATGCTCTCGAATGGTCCCGGTTTAGCCCAAAAATGACCAGGCACTCAACTAGTACCCCCGGGTACACTATTTTGACTAATTCGACCCTTTCGGAATCATCTGTGGACTCTAAATTATCTTTTGAGTCTCTTAAAATACGTTTCTCATCTCATCTTCAATTTTTATCTACGTGCGACACTCGGTTAAGATAACTCAGGTACGTCCATATAAATCGCTAGGTCGTATATATCAACATTCAAAATTTACTACTCATATTTAGTAAATTTTTAATTGTCGTATTAATCTTTATTAACATTACATCACATTAAATTACTCTACTCACGTAATTTAATTTAAAACTTGTCACATTACATTACTCTACTCACGTAATATTTTTATCACATTAAATTACTCTACTCACGTAATTTAAATAAAAAGAATTTTCCTAATTGTGCAGAATTACGGGGATGATCTTTGGAAACCCAATTAGGTACTTCGGGGGTCTCAGTTGGTAAGGACTCGACTATTTCCGGAGAGTCATAATTTAAAATGTTTTCGGACTCATCCACAATAGTTGGTTCTTTAACATTACTTTATACATTAGTGTCACTTACAACAAAATTAATTTATTCCATCATGGTTTTGGTAAGAAGATTGTATACACGATAGGCTCAACTATTTGGAGAATATCCTAAGAAAATGGCTTTGTCTCCTATGGTTTCGAATTTAGACTGATGTTCTCTGTCCTTACAGACATAACAGGTTCTACTAAAGTTTGAAAGTATTTTAGGTTTGGTTTCTTCCCATACTAAATATCATAGTTTGTTTGTTTGGTATTTTTCCTTAAGTAAACTGGATTCATTATATGACAGACTGTACGAATGGATTCTACCCAAAAATATTTAGGTAGGTTCTTCATATGAATCATCACACGGGCCATTTCTTGAAGGGTGTAATTTTTATGCTCAGTAATTCAATTTTGTTAAGGTGTCTTAGGGGCACTAAATTCGTGTTTGTAACCATTATAGTCACAGTATTCGATGACACCTAAATCGATGAATTTTCCTCCTCTATCACTACGAATTCAATCTACTTGGGAACCCTTTTCATTTTCTATACGAACTAAGATTTTCAAAAACTAACAAAAAAGGTGTCTGACTTGTGTTTTAAAAAATCAACCCAAGTAAATCGAGTGAAGTCATTAAACACAATTAAGATATAATTGATCCAACAAAGACTAACAGTACGACAAGGACCAATTAGGTCCATATGGATGAGTTTTAGAGGTTTAGTGGATAGAACTTATTTAACTTTCTTGTGGGGGGCCTTAATAATTTTTCCTTCTTGGCAGGGACCACATATGATGTTTAAAATTTTTTTGATCTTAAGAAGACCCCTAACTACCTCTTGGGAGCACAATTTTCTAAGACTATCATAATTAATGTGACCCAACGTATTATGTCGTATCTCATTATCATCCATTCTGGCAATGATACAGAACTTTGTACTTGGATTGACTATGTAATAGTTATCTAGAGTACGAAGTCCTATAATAGTGCAATCACCTTTTTCATTTAAAATTTTGCATTTGTTCTTTGAAAAGGTGACAGTATGTTTGGAGTCACAAAACTATGATATACTTAGTTAATTGGATTTAAGAACTTTTACCAAGACAACATCCTCAAGAATGGGTAATCCTTTTGTAAGGACATTTTTGTCCATTGTCAATATGTATGTCGTATGTCATATGTCGTTACACCATTGAAGAAACTCAAGATCGCATATACATCAACGGATCTGAATATCAAAGCATCTTCAACTTCATAACCTCTGCGAAAATGAACTTGGTAAAGTTTTGTTATAAAGTCCCTTGAAGTTTCATACTTAGTATTGGGAAATTTTTATGAAATGTTTTTTATAAAAATAAGAAGTAAGTTTTTTCAAGAAAAATGAGTCTTTTAAAAGAGTTTTTATTTTCTAGTAAATCGGACCGGTCCGCCCCTTTTAAAAATGAACCGTTCGCCTCCATATCGGAACGATCCTCTTTGCACCAGTAAACCCCAAATCGATTGCAAACCAAAAAGGCCATGTTCGAAAATGAACCGATCCGAGGTCGGACCGATCCACCTCTAAGCCTGACCAGTCCGCCTGAGATAAAATCGAACAGTTTCGTGAGTGTTTTTACGACCGACTCATATTTCTTATATATATACCTATTTCGGTGATGAATTTTTGAAGTCTTTGAGAAAACGTTTCTAAGAGTTCAAACACATCAAGACTTCGATTTTTGATGTTCCCAACATCTTTTTGATTCACACAAAAAAAATCCCAATTACTTTTGTGAATCTTTTGGAACCCTAGAACACAAGCTTTGCTATTGTTCAACCTTTGTGGGGAGATCTTTGCAACCGAAGGCTACATGTCATTGCTAAGGGAGTCTCGACAAAGTGTTATGGCTGCGTGTCATTGAGGAGAGTTGTGGTTCTTCCTTTGTTGTTTGGGCTGTGAGTCCTTGGAGGGTGTTGCGTGTATTCTCTTGCTGAGTTCAGGACTGCATGTCTTTGTGGGTTGGATGCGCATTGATCCATTGCAGATTTCTCTATTTAATTGTAAGTTGCGATTTATATATTCATAGTGAAATAAAGGTTTTACCCGAAAGTTTTTTTTTTCCTGAAATCTGTGTCTCAGCATATTTACTGTGTCGCATGCTTTATTTTTTATGGGTTGATTTAGATGCATGTTTAGGGGCTGTATTTATTTGATTTAAATAGTAGACTCTAAATTAAATGAGGGTTCTTGGGAACTTGAGAATTTAATTTAATCAATTATCACACCGTCGTTATTCGGTTTCTCAAATTGGTATCAGAGAGGATTACGCTAATTTATCCCGTATTCCTATTTTTCGCAAAATCGTGTAATATTTATTTGTTTGAAAAATCATTTTTGTGAAAATTCGCATTTTCCTATGGAGCACTTATATAATCAGATTTCTATTTTTTACGGGTCTAACCAACTCGAAAGGTCGTATGAAATCGATTTTAAAATCTATTGACAAGCGTGTTTGGTTGCTTTTCGAAAATGGTTGGACTCCTCCCACAGTCACTGTTAATAACATCACCACTTTAAAACCCGTGTCAGCCTGGACTGAAGATGATTATAAATTGTCCAATTTTAATTCCCGTGGTCTGAGTGCTATCTCTAGAGCTGTCTCTCCTGATGAGTTTCGCCGAATTATGACGTGCACTACGTCTAAAGAGGCTTGGGATGTTTTGAAATTGACACATGAGGGTACGAACGCAGTTAAAGAATCAAAATTACAAAATTTGGCCACCCAATTTGAAACTATCACCATGTCTAAGTCTGAATGCTTTAGTGATTTTTATGCTCGTTTGTCAGACATTGTTAACACATGTTTTAATTTGGGTGAGGTGATTGATAACACGCGTGTCGTTAAAAAGATTTTAAGATCTCTCCTAAAATGCTT
The DNA here is from genome assembly GCA_949130495.1 of Sambucus nigra. NCBI lineage: Eukaryota > Viridiplantae > Streptophyta > Magnoliopsida > Dipsacales > Adoxaceae > Sambucus > Sambucus nigra. The sequence goes on along the minus strand of OX422211.1, from coordinate 496,997,945 downwards.
TAGTCCTAAAGTCACTGTTTTGAACTCTTTGGGAAATTTGAAATCACTTAAGTTCGAAGAACTTGTAGGAGATCTTCAAACCTATGAGATTGACATGTTTCCCAAAACCATTAAGGCTAAGGATAATGGCATTTCTTTAAAAACTTATTTTAAGAAAAAGAAAGAAAAAAGTTTGTGAGTCCGATTCTGATTTTAATGATATGGCCTTGTTTGCAAAAAAATTTAAAAAATTTCTCAACATGAACAAAAATAATTCTTCCAATAAAAAGACTTTTTTTGATAAAAATAAAAATAAAGGAAAGGTCAAAGAAAGTGGTGAGAGGGAAAAAGAGAATGACTCCGATGAGGAATGGAGGAAGATTTTGAGAACGTGACTTGTTTTGAATGTGGAGGTAAGGGGCATAAGTCGTTTGAGTGTCCTACGTGGCTTAGAAAGAAAGCAAAGAAAGTAGCCATGCCCGCCACACTTAGTGATAGTAGTGATGGTGAGGGTAATGAGATTAGTGGTGATAACTTTGTAGCCATTTCGAGTCGTGTGAGCACACCCACTTTGTCTCACGTTGATCAAGGTCATGAGAGAACCAGTGATGACTCGAGTGTTTCTAGTGAGGTAGAAAGCGAGGAGGAGAGTGGAGATGGAAGTGAGCTTAAAAAATATTTTAGATATTTGTACACCGAGACCTTGAAAACAAAGATGTATAATCGAGATTTAGGTCATCGGGTTTTAGATTTGGAGAGAGAGAAGGAGGTTTTGAGAAAGGAGAAGTGTGATTTGACCGACACGTGTCTAGTCTGACAACACGTGTATCCCAACTCGAGAGTGATCTAGAACGTTCCAGAGAGGTCAAAGTCAATTTTGTGAATGCACCTAAGAAGGTTGAAAAGGTGGATCATAAGGGTAAAGGTGAGAAGTTAGGAATAAGTCATGACGGTGCTTCTACTTCCCAATTAGCACCCGAGCCGGTTCTCACCTTAGTCTTTGATTCACATGAGTTTCAACCTAACCCACCTAGGCGTCCCATTCCTATTAGGACAGTGCATCCTAGAGTTTTTGAGAAAGGTGTTCCTAGGCCTATTTATGTTTGCTCACATTGCAAGAGGAGAGGACACCTTAGGGAATTTTGCTTTAAGTTGGGGTATGTGTCATGTTTTGCTTCTACACATGTTTCTGGCACACATGCACCCACACATGATACTTTACATGCTCCCAAAGACTACATGAGAGAGTTTACACATTTAGGAGAGCAAGTTAAGTTTTTAGTCAAAACTTCCCAAGAATTGGTGGAGGTTTTTCGTAAGCTGTCACCACCTTTGGAAAACCCCTCCGCACCTAACGATTGAGGTTTGACTTGTTTACTAGCCTAGTGTGATTTTCATGATGACATTGTTTGCCTATTTCTAGTATTTATCATTTTTGTATGTTTTATTTCTTTTGAAAAATTTTGAAAAATACAGAAAGATTTTATTTTGATAAAATTTTGAGAAAATCCAAAAATATTTTTGTATTTTGTTTACACCATTTAGGGATGGACACTTAGGATGACTAAGTCACAACATCATTCCATTATTTTCATGTGACTATTTGATAGTGTTTTGAGACAATAGGTCAATTCATCCTTGTGCTTTATAATATTTGGAAGTGTTTCTTCCTACATGCTTGACTTATGTTTACTTTATTGCATACATGCACGGATTTGTTTGATTATTGTGCTTGTCTTATCACATGTTGGTTGGGTGTTTTCACTTTAATCCTATCCTTAAAACGAGCCAAGCGCGATAAAATTTAATAAGGAAATTGTGCATATAAGAACCGTTTTGTGAGTTTGTGTGCTTTGTTTGAAAAATGGTGAAGGGCTGCGAAAGGTTCATTTTACCTTTGCGAATACTAAGCCACCGTTAAAAAGGACCCAAAAATGGCGGAATTTTATTATTCGAGGTCCAAAAAGGTTAAAAGAGCCCGAAAATAGTTAAAGGCAATAAAAACGATATTCATGCCAAATTATGTGCCATTTAGGTTTTAGCACCAATTCTCCAAAGTTTGAGAATTTAGTTTTTATACCTCTAAAAGAAAATATATATGAGGCAGTTTGGTTGGAGAATTTAAACGGGTTTGCACGTCCTTAATATGCTTGAAAATGCGCTACATAGTTTTGGACATTATTGGTGTGGAAATCACTTTGACTTTGATTTGTTGATTTGCATAAGACGATGTCATCTAAATTCCACAATATTTACACCTAAGGATACTTTTGATGTTCATTCGTTAGGGGTACACATATGCATCATGCACATATGATTGATTGAGTTGATTTACCTATCGAATGTGTTCACACCCATTCATTCCATTTCCATGACTTGGTTGTTTGAGTCTAAATTCATGGTGTGATTTTTTTGTAGCATTTTTTTTTCAAATGGTATCTTATTTTTTTATGAAAAAATTGAAAAATCAAAAATAGTTTGTGCATTTGTTTTTTCGCATCTCCTTGCAAGAGCGCGTTTACCATATTGTTTGATGTCCTGTTTTGTGTACCGTGACACCCCAATTTTGCTAATTTAATTCATTCTTCTCATTTGTCTATTTGGGGACATCATAAAAAGGGGGAGAAAGAATTATCATTTTATGGGGGAGTTTTAATTTTGGGGGAGTTTTTGAGTTTAGCTTATGCTTTTATCATAAATTGGTATCTATGTTTATCTCATTTCAAACTCGATATGTCACGTGGTATTTGATTTGTATCATGTGTGTAGGTATGAAGATTAAAGATCAATATGTTGCACATCCTGATGAGAAAAGCTTTGAGATTTGATGATTGTCGAAGATTGAAGAACAAACGATGCAGATTTAAACATTTGTATCTTTCCATCTTTAGGGTTCACGGGAGGGTAGATTTGTATAGGTCATTATTTGATAATTCGTATATGTTTTATGTATGTACTGGCATAGACATAGGGGGAGATTTCTAAGGACATTTTTGTCCGTTGTCAATATGTATGTCGTACGTTGTTACACCGTTGAGGAAACTCAAGATCGCATCTACATCAACGGATCCGAATATCAAAGCGTCTTCAACATCATAACCTCTGCGAGAATGAACTTGGTAAAGGTTTTTTTTTAAGTCCCTTAAAGTTTCATACTTAGAATTGGGAATTTTTTATGAAATGTTTCTGGTAAATCGTACCGGTCCGTCCCTTTTAAAAATGAACCGATCCGCCTCCGGACCGGTCCGCCTCCATAACGAACCGATTCTCTTTACACCAGTAAACCCCGGATGGATTGCAAACCGAAAAGGCCCTATAAAAAAATGAACCGATCTGAGGTCGGTCCGATCCGCCTCCAAGCCAGACTGATTCGCCTCAGATAAAATTGAACAGTTCCGTGAGTGTTTTTACCACTAACTCATATTTCTTATATATATACCTATTTCGGTGATGAATTTTTGAAGTCTTTGAGAAAACGTTTCTAAGAGTTCAAACACAACAAGACTTCAATTTTTGATGTGCCCAACATCTTTTTGATTCACACACAAAAATCCCAATTACTTTTGTGAATCTTTTGGAACCCTAGAACACAAGCTTAGATATTATTCAATCTTTGTGGGGGGATCTTTGCAACTAAGGGCTACGTGTCATTTCTAAGGGAGTCTCTACAAAGTGTTATGGCTGCGTGTCATTGAGGAGAGTTGCGATTCTTCCTTTGTTGTTTGGGCTTCGAGTCCTTGGAGGGTGCTGCGTGTATTCTCTTTCTGAGTTCAAGACTACGTGTCTTTGTGGGTTGGCTGCGCGTTGATCCATCGCAGATTTCTCTATGTAATTGTAAGTTGAGATTTATATATTCATAGTGAAATAAAGGTTTTACCCAAAAGGTTTTTTTTTTCCTGAAATTTGTATCTCGGCATATTTACTGTGTCGCATGCTTTATTTTTGATGGGTTGATTTAGATGCATGTTTAGGGGCTGTATTTATTTGATTTAAAAAGTAGACTCTAAATTAAATAAGGGTTCTTGGAATCTTGCGAATTTAATTTAATCAATTATCACACCGTCGTTATTCGGTTTCTCACCTTCTTCATGGAGTGTTCCTTTACCAATGATCTGGGCTAATACACCATATCCAAACAAGACTTTTCTTCTGGAGAAGTTAGTTTTGTTTGAAAGTTTGGAATCATCCCCGGTCATATGTTTAGAACATCCAGAGTCTAAATACCATCCAGATGCTGTGTGTTCATCTTTAAAAGCACTGATCACAATATTTCATTTCAACAGGGGTAATAGATCATCTTTTCTGACCCAAATTGCTATAGTTTTCAATTTCCACTTATTAGCTCATATTTGATAAAATTTGTGAGCTTCTGTCTTTTCTTTAAAAGATTTTTGTGTAGGTTAATGAGTATTATAGACAGTTTGAGCAATTGTTTTAGAAAAGAATCTAGGATTCCTTCTTATTGATGGTCTTTTAGTATTAGTCCTTCTCTTTGTGTTTTGATAGTTAAAATTCTTATTTGGATGTCTAGAAAAGACATAGTTGTTTCGAATTCTCCTAGAATAGCTGAAGTTATGGTAAACAGGAGAGTTATAGACTGGATTACATAGACATTTGGAATAGAAACCATCAATGGAATGTCCATAGACATCGCAATAGGAGTAGTAAATATGGCATGTAGAACTCATAACCCTAGGAAAATTGTTATTCCAAGGCTTGTCTAGGTTTTGAGCTCTAGTCTTGTTCCTATTTGTCACAGGATGAAATGACGAATCAGCTTGTTGAATAGGGGGCAGGAGTATTTAGCCTTATGTTCAACATTATGTTTAGAGTTACCTGATTCACCAATCTCTAACTTCTATTGTTTAATAGCAAACTCATTTTTCAAACCTTCAAAGTTTGGACAGGTTTCAATAGGTCTTTTGCCACCAGACACAAACTTTATTGTTTCAAAGTTTTTAGCTTGTGTCTTAAAGTTCGAAAAAAAATCTTATTCTAGTTATGTCATTATAATTGGTCTTACTTTTATCAACACAGTCTTCAAAGCAGTCAAAATTATTTTCAAATTTTGCAAATTTTTTTAAGACCGTTGATGTCTTTTTTTTTGTTTGTTACAATTCTAACATCGTTCCTCTGTATTTCTTTTCCAGAATTTCTTTTAAGTCAAACAACTCTTTCAGTTTTGGTTCAAAATTTTTGGTTTCATTCTCATGAGTTAGACATTGAGTCGTATACTCTTCAGCATTCTGTTTGATCATATGACTTAGGGTTTCTATCTTCTGGGTAAGATCTTTGACAATCTTTTCAAGTCTAGTGCTTTTCTTGAGAGTTTTTGTGTACAGTGTGTGAATGTCAGGAAGGTCTTCATTGTAAGAATCACTAATTGTGTAGTGTGTAGTGTTCCCTGGCGGTTCATTTTTAGGCTCACACACCCATTGACATCAACAATAGAGTGTTCCCATTGACTCACACAGATGGAGTTTAAAGTATTATCAGCATTCTCAAGCATTAATCCAGATAAACCAGTAGGCATAGTATCAGTTCACATAGAATGATCAGATTCCTAATCATCAGTGTAGATTATCTTAGCAAAGAAAGACATACAAGGGTTAAATGTGTTAGTTGACTCAAGTTTATCATTTTCAGTATCACTTTATTCATCCCAAATCTTGCATGGATGAGCCCTATTATGTTTGTGAATTTGGTTTTAAGTTAACTCTACAGTCACTAGACATGTGTCATAACTTCCCACGTCTATAGCATTCAACATTTTTAAGGTCTCTCAATGATTATTAGTTTGGTGTTTATCTTGTCTTCTCTCATAAGGCCTATTATTAGATTTGTTTGGATAAGTAGGTTTGCCTTTTCTTTTTGCTATTTTATTTTGAAGGTTCACAATTTTCTTAAACTACAAGCTGATAATCCAGACTTTTTAAATTACAGTCCTCATCAGAGTCTAAGTCAATGTCAGGTATACTAAGTGCAGGTGTGGTCAACTTAGATGAAAAAATAAGATTAGAATTAGACTGTCTCTTTTGGGACTGGTTTAATTATTTCTTGAATTCTAATTCAATTTTTACAGCTCTCAATTTGCTACTGGGGAGTTCATGTGTGAGATTTTGATCATCCATCTCCTCAATTGCATATCTCTTTTTATCATTTTTTTCTGGAAGTGATCTTAGTATTTTAGAGACAATTTCCTTTCTATCATAAACAATCCCATTGGCATGCAATTTGGTCACAACGTATGTCAATCTAATATAGAAGTCATTAAATGACTGAGTCTCTATCATGATCAAAGAGCTGTACTGCTAGATTAATATTTATGTTTTAACAACTTTAACTCTATGTGTAGTCACTAGGGTGTTCAATGCTTCCATAGAGGTAGTACAGAATGATATCCTCTTAAATTCGTGTCCATTGATAAACATGAATATGGTATCTTCTTTTCATTTGTTATTGTTATGGGAAGTTTGTTTCTCTTCTTTAGTGAATTCACTTAATAACTTTCTAATCCTCACAGTACTTCCTTCAGCGGCTGGTTTAGTATGATTAGTATAACCGTTTTCAATAGCATCACCATCATCATGTCCCAATGTCCCTTGGATGAAAGCAACCATCATTACCTTCCAGTAAGGAAAATTGGTTTCATCAAAGAGAGGGGGCCTAGATAGGTTACCTAGTCTCTCAAATTTTTCGTCCATAATTTGTTTTGAGAAAACAATTTTAGAAACTCAAGATATAAAGAATTTTGAAAAACCTATGCTCTGATACCAATTGAAAAACAAATGCCACTTAAGTCGTTTAATACAAGATTACACTATCTAAATGACTCCGACCAGTTTGTTAAAGAAACTCTTTTCTTAAACAATATTTCTTAACTCAAGATGTGTAAAATGGTATGAAAGATTTAATTAAAGTATAGGTTTACCAGTTTCGAAAACCAAAACTTATAAAGAAATCAAATCAACACAGCCTTAAGAAAGGGATGAGAGGAAGTATACAAGTACAATTTTAACGTGGTAAAACCCCACCCAATTGGGGAAACATCCACGGAAGTCTATACACCTTAAAAATAAAAATCCACTAAAATAAAGTAACAAGTTACAAACTATATAACAATCAAGACACACAATCAAGCCTAAACTCAACTTCAGAAATTACACCAACTCCTCTGGCTTTTTCTGACTTCTCCCAAGGCTCTGATGTTGTTGTTGTTCTCTCATAATTGTAACTCAACTCCTTTTAGCTTTACATCGACTCAAATGTTTAGAATCTCTCTACCAGCATTATTTAGTGTTGTAGTGTGAAAGTATAAGTGATGATGTGCTCTAAATCACATGCATGCAACCCACACACACGTATTACAAACCAGATGATTATCAAATTACAAACAAATTCTAAAATTCAATGAAGATTTCTAAAATCATTTTGATCGAAACTCAAGACTGTGGATCTTTCAATTTATCCATGGATAAAGAGGGAATCCTGCTATAAAAAAGAGCCAAGATCCTAAATACCTTCGTTATTCGAAAAAAATTACAAATGTTTCACAAAATGTGAAATAGTTGGAAGTGTAAATACCCAATCAAGATCTTAACTAGATCTAAGTCCAAGTATTCTCAAAAACTGAAACCAGAAATGATTTTTTTGGTTTAGGGTTTGAACAAAACATAACAGTTTAAAACAACTAACAAAATTGTGATTTCTCGAAAGAAGATATCAAAACCTATAATATAAATGTGAAGTGTATCACAGACTCACAAATCTCAAAATTCTATGAAAGAAAATAAGATTTGGAAAATGTGATTGGTTGGACAAGAGATTAAGAACAAGAGAGGATGGAACTTCACAAATCTGGAACTAACTCAACTCTCAAAACTATTTTTAAGTGAGATTTGGCCTGAGTTAGGTTAGGGTTTTGTATTTTCTCTTTTTTTTCTTTTCTCTCTTTTTTTCTTTTCTCTCTCTCTCTCTCTCTCTCTCTCTCTCTCTCTCTCTCTCTCTCTCTCTCTCTCTCTCTCTCTCTCTTCTCTCTTCTCTCTTTTTTCTCTCTAAAATTAGGTGAACCAAAAGTTATAATTCAAAGGACGAAGTCTCCTTTTATGCAAGGAAGAGAAGTCTATAGAAGATCTCAGGCAAATGAACGAACATGATTTGATCGAAGGAAATCTAATGGCTACCAACGTACCGCAATTATAAAAGATTTTATTGGTTTAAATGTAAACTCAAGGATCAGGTAAGGATGGATGCGGGACATATATTAAAACGGTCCAAGGGTTCTCAGTAACTCTCACGAATGTGATTGTAAAGAAACACAGATCCAACCGTTATAAGTGCAACACGTGTAAGGATGTGATGACTTGAGAAACACGTGTTTTTGGTTTTACAGAAATACATGTTTTACCCACAATATTATCTAGCACTTTCGGTTTCTACCCAAACCAAGTTTTAACATCTTTTATTAATTTCAAAACAGCCCATAACATTTGTAAAAGCCAATTTTAAATTTCTAAAAATTATTTAAAAAATCTTAGAATATATTTAAAATTTCCCAAGAATTATGGAAAAAATATTTTAATGGGATTTAACTCACACACACCCATACTATGAATAATGCAACACATGAATGCAATCCTAGGTGAGGTGTTGGTGTTCTACCGTTAGGAACAATTTGAGGAATTCATAATGAAGAGTCTGAAGGCTTTTTGGTCAAACTAAGATATGACTCAATTTTGTCACTATTTCCAAACTAGATAAGCACTTATATAATATAGACTCAAGTGAGTCAAAGAAATAGGGTGCATCAGGAAGGACAAGTCGGCGGTCGATGATTCTCCCACAGAGAGCCCATCCACATGTGCATGCTCTCTGTCAAATCCTTCTCAATAAATAAGTTTATTGTTTCGAGGTCGAACAATTTTCTCCCACCCAAATTGACGTCGAAGCAATTAGGGAAAGTAAAAAGAAGTCTGTCGGAGGCCAATCAACCGAACATAATGGTATTCCCACAGTTGAAGAATGGGATGTAACTCTCCCCACCAAGGCACTGACCAATGCAAACCTAGAGTCCTGTTCTCAACAAACCAGTTCTCCGAGCTCTCGATATCCAAGCCCATGCTGATAAAGTATCGAGTAAATAAGTTAGGTACTTATGCCAAGGGATATTAAGGGGGAACGCCATATGGAATATTTTTGACAACCACATGATAGCATAAATGGGCTACCACTCATAAAATCATAGCGGTCTTTCATCCAAGCATTTACACCATTCAAGTTCTCTAGAAATATCTAACAGTAATTTTATAAGCCAAGGATCACGACTCCGGCATTGCCCGCATCACCCACATCATGTAGATGCATGAAATGTACCACAGCTAGGAGAGAGATCATTCCTCCCGTAACCAATGATCAAGCCACCGAGTATAAGATGTGGAGAAGTTCCACAAATCTCGGAGGAAACCCTGCCACATCAAGGACCAAGTAGTGTAAGAAAGTGCAATCAAATCCTTAGGATGATTAGACTGGATTTACTCGCCAATAGGTAGGACAATGGGGTATGTCGATTGATATCACCCCCATTTTTAGGAAATTCTCTTTTCCTTCTTTGTTAAAATAAAAAACTCAATAAAAATAATTTTAATTCTAAGGAATTCAGAATTTCCTTCTCCGTATATTTTTACTCGTCCTGTTATTAAATAATTTTTCTCTCAAGTCAGTTTAAATTCTTTTTACTGTCTCACCAGCAAAGTAAAAAATGCATATGCATTAAATCACTGACACAAAAATTAATAAACTCCCATTTTATTGCACATATATATCGCTTCATTACATTTTGCCTTGCAAGAAAACATAAAAACAACGAGTTTCAGCCCGAACCCCCTAAAAACACTCTCTCTCTCTCTCACCTTCACCTACTTTCTATCTCTTATATTTCTCTATCTCTCTCTCTCTCTCTCTCTCTCTCTATGTGCAAAGGGAACCCACATCTTACACTAAGATCCTTCGTCCCTGCGGCATACGCACTTTCCCTAGTGATGAGATGACGAGCCTTCGCTCCCTGATCTAGACCCCTCCCCAGATGAGGCAAAAGGTACTAGGCAATAAGGTTCCAGGATGGAGTCCCGAATATGAGCTATCGCATAAGCCACCAAATCCCGAATGTCCTTCAAATAGGTAGACGACATTCAGACATACTACAGAAAAATCAGTCAGTCTGAGGCAAAGAAGAAACCATAAAGACAAAAGTCAAAGAAATGAAAGGTAAACCTCTAGCTGAAGGACATCCACAGTCATCCCCAGTACCTCTAGGTCCATCACATTAGGGCGATGCATCATATGCACCGATCCTCCATAAGACCATCAAATGTTGTAGGAAGGAGGAGCCAACCACAAGAATGGAACCTCTGACGTCACCTCCACTGCTAATGTCGATGCACCACCTGCACTTAGGAAAAACCTACATGATGACTCATGCCCTTAATAGAGACCGTAGGAGGAAGAGGCATAATGTCATATATGTTTGGCGGCATCAACCATCTATACACAAAATCAAGATAATCATAGGTCGCTGCTGAGTTAGTATACGACGAATAAGGCTCACCGACCATTGTCTCCACCTCGCATCCTCTATTCCAACTCCCGCCTTATATACCTAGGTGCCTCTCATTTGGAACCATCACCACATCCCCCACCACTTGTTGGACTACTCTTTCCCCCAAGTAGCAGTAGTTTCTGAACTCATGCGCCAATAGATGATGCGGCTATGCATTTTCCCCAGTTACCCCCGTGCGATGGATGGCCGTCCCCTAGGGATAGAAGGTCACCTCTAAGATCCCCAATAAAAAATCAATATCTAAAAAGGACATTGAATAAAAGTGGTCTCATGAGGAAGAATAATTTACCCGATCGGCACCATCCCTTCACTCTCCTGAGGTAGTCCAAAAGGCAATGCCACTGCCGTTTAACACCTGCTACACCTTGTCGGTCGGCACCTCCCTGAAATTTTATCAAAAATACTAGAAAATCTCGAATATCCCCAGAATATTCCTAAAATTACCCAATGAATTTAAAAAAAAGAAAAACATTTTTTTAAATCCCTCAAATACCTAATTGTATTAAGACCACATTTTCTCCCAAAATTACTTCCCCAGTGGAATTCTCAAATGCAAGTAAACCCACAGAAATTGAAGAAAAATCCCAATAGGGATGCACCCAATCTTCGAATTAGTACCTTTTCCTCAATGGAGTCTCCAAACTTCTCCAAGAAAGCTATAACTTAAGCTCTCGAAATTGACTTTGGCCCGCAAAATTGGTCACTCCCTACTTAATCCCTCAGAATTGCTTCGACTCGCAAATTTGGCCACCTCTACTTTAGCCCTCATAATTGTCTTCGACCCTCCTAATTGGTCTCTTATACTAATTCCCTCAGAATTAGCTTCGGCCCGTAGAATTGTCACCTCTACTTAAGGTCACTACACCAAATCTGCCCATTTGTCAAGGTCATTGACCTTGACAAATCCAACTTGTCAATGTCAATGACCGTGACATTTCGAGGCGAGACAACCTTTTTTGTCACGGTTGTGTCACGATCATTAACCTTGACACAAAACTCGCGTTTTGTGTCACGGTCGTGTCAAGGTCAATGACCGTGACACGTTTGTCACGATTTATAACCGTGACATAATCGTGACCCCTCTAGCCCAGAATTGTCACGGTCATTGACCATTACACGTCCGTGACAACTTTTTTCGCGGACTTGTCACGGTCATTGACCGTGACAATTCTGGGTAGAATTTAAAAAAAATCTGCTGGGCAGTATGGCCACCGCCACTGCCCAGCAGTATATTTGTACCTGTTATAGCAACGTTGTACCTGTTCCAAACATCATATATCCAACACAAACTAAAGATAATGCAAATATATATTCATGACGATATAATCCAAATATTCAAAGTAAAAACAATATACATGACGATATAATCCAAATATAAATAAAATGGACAAACTTAAAAATAATGTTACTACATGTCTTGGATAAAACTGAGGAGGTGAGTAGGCCACACGACATACGAATTGACGTACCCACTAATATACGTCGTGCCGCATTGTTCGCGCAACCACAATAGGGAGTTCTCCTTCCCGGGTATGACATGCGTGACGAGCACCCTGGACTCCATCTCTTGAAGCACACATCCATGGACTTTTCCACCCTCGACGATATTTGGGTCCCTCAACCCCCGCCCTATCCGCTGGCCATCAAATACGTCCAATATGAACACGTTCGGCCAACCAATTGTCGACAATGGTCTGTTGGAGGACGTCAAATAGGGAAGTGGATCGTCGAAGTACGAACGTGTCGGTGATGAAGCAGCGAGGTCCACATCCTCGTCATCCTGCGCCTCGTCCTCCCGCACCTCCTCCTCCACCGCCTTCTCCTTCCCTTTACCTTTCCCTTTACGGTCTCCACCCAACGTACGCTTCATGAATGCGTACATATCTTGGACCGTCGCCTCCAAATGGGATAGCTTCGCGTCATGTGAATCCACCGTTCGAGCCAACCCGGTGTCGCTCGTCTCCAATCCGATGATCCTAGATTTGGCCACCAGCGACCTCACTCCCCTTGTCCTCCATTTGCGATCAGAGCGAAGCACTTGGATGAGTGCGTCTGTGGACAAAGATGCCTTGTCGGCATCAGACTGCGACTCATGCACTTCCTTAAGCTTTGCATGAAACGACAAAAACCACATGATTAGTAAAATAAGTAAACTAAAAAATTATAACGTAATTAACAATAATTAAAATGTCGGATTACTTACAATCGTGGCCGCGACGCTCGGGGACACCTCCTTGTCCTTCCAGTTCTTCGTCCGAAGAGCCACATAAGTATCGAGCCTATGTGGCTTACCCCCTGGCCCACTCCCTACCCCCTGAAATAAAATAAAGTAAAGTCAAATTAGTATCGGCCCCGCAAAGTAAAATAATATCCAATAATATATTTATGTAGTTATAGATAAATTAAATCTTACCTAGATCCTATGCTCCACCTCAGCGTAAGAGGTCCGGCCGGAGTAGTGCACGTCCGTCTTTTTAGCCCGATTTTCCCTCCCCGATTGGCAAGATGCCAATTGTCGATCCTCGATCTCATTGTCAATGAACTTTTTCCATTGTGCCAATGAGATCGGCTCCTTGGGCGGGACGGATCTGCGTCATTGTAAAATGGACTCTCGTGTTTTTCCAAAGTACCGTGTCCGCATATTTTTCTTCCACGTCTTGTGTTGCTCCCTCAACTGCTCCAAGACGGAATCGCGTAGCTTTGGATCCAAGTTGAATTGTTCCTATCCAACAAATACAATGTTAGTTGCGAATAAAAACAAATATAAATTGAAATTGAAATATTCATATAAATATTACCTGTAGTGCCGCCCAAACAGCTTACTTGAGCTCATACGGCACCTCCTTCCAACTCATAAACCCCGGGCCGATGACCGTCTTTAGCAGCTCGAGGGATCTCGCTAAAAGCTCCGACTTGTTTTCGACGGTAATCCCAAAATTTCCATATTGGGGGAGCCTAGGGGCGGAGGAGCCCTCGTCGCCTCCGCTACCACCGAACCCAGACGACATCATCATAAACAGCATCATCATCTTCGCCTTAACATCTGAAGGAGACATTTTTGCTGTAAAAAAAATGTTATTAGTACAAATAAAAAAAATGTTAATAGTACACATTTCGTTTTACCTAATTGAATTAATAGTACAGATAAAATGGGTGCCCCACCCCCACCCCCACCGCCACACACACACGCACACCTACGCACACACACACGCACACACACACACACACACACACACACACACACCCCACCCTTACCCACCCCACCCCACCCCCTCCCCCCACCACGGCCGTGACAACTACATATATTGTTTATCAATAAAATTATGACATGAGATAATTATAATTATAGCATAAATTTCATTATCATGGGTTTTACCTAATTGAATTAATTTCATGAATAAAATTATTATCAATTTAAATGAAAATATCAATTATTATCCAATATTTTTGAATGAAATATTTATTTTGAATGAAAATATCAATTATTATCCAATTATTATGCAACTATTATCAATTACTTATTTTGAATGTAAATAATATTCAAAACCCCACCCACCCCCACCCCCACCCCCTCCCGATGTTTATTATCCAACTATTATCAATTATTTATAAAATTGATGTCTACTTTTAGTGTTGTGTATATATGTTAGTTGATGCCATTATATTTTTAGCCTAATTAGATTCTAAGGTTATCTCAATCTATATTTTAAGTTCGTATCCATTTGTGATGTTCAAGTAGTTTGAAATGTTGGAATTATATACTATTACTTTGACCGTTAGTTTGTGCACCAACTAAAATAGTTCCATAAGCACAAGTTATGACTATATTTTTCACTTAACATATGCATTATGTTGCACTTTTTGTAGTTTTTTCACGAGTTTGAAATGTGTGTATTTGTGTGCATGGAAATAGATGTTGGAATCTAAAGGGAGACATGATTGTATCTTTTGTTTGTATTTGTCTCACTCTTACTTTATTTTTATGATCAGATGTGGAATTTTAAATATAATTATTTGGTACTGGGTTTATCAAGTTATACTCTATTTATTTTAGTTTTAAGGTTAACCATTGTTCAATGCTTATGTGTAGATAAATAAAGAGATCAGTTGTTTGGAGTATATATCATGCTTATGTGTAGATAAAGCAAGTCCTCGGCTTTTTTATTGAACTTTTAGTTATGTAGTGTATTGTAGATTGATGCAGCCACACAATGAGCGCACAATGAACTACTATTTCGCCTTTTACTAAAGAATATCATATGCTCACAAATAGGCGGCATACGCCCATTTTTTTAATTGTTTATACCATAAGTTTCTCAGTGTCATTTCTTCCTAGATTCAGATTCGGTAGATCTTACATTTCCAAACTGAAATTTGGACCACCATTAGTCCTTGATTTATCTAACTTTAATTTGTCAATTTTCTTAGTATATGATGATTTCTTTTCAATACCTTTATACCATAAGTTTCTCAGTGTCAAACCCTAACATTAAGATATTGTGGTACTTCTTTATGCATAGGCCCACACACCCCACCCCAACCCACCCCCTGCCCCCCTCCACCACACCCTCACCCACCACACACCACCACACACACACACACCACCCCCTGCCCCCTCCACCACCCCACCACACACCACCACAACACACACACACACACACCCCACCCCACCCCCACCCCACCCTCTGCCCCCCTCCACCACCCCCTCCCCCACCCTGCCCCACCCCCCACACACGCACACACATACACACACATATATATATACACATACACACATAAATATACACACAAATATATATATAAATGGAAGAGAGAGAGAGAAAGAGAGAGAGAGAGAGAGAGAAAATGGACCTGAAAGTAGAGAGAGAGAGTGAGAGAGAGAGAGAGGGAGGGAACGGTGGGAGGGAAAAAAGAAGGGGGGAAGGGTGTTTGCTTGAAAAGTTGTCACGGTCGTGTCAAGGTCATTGACCGTGACAATTATTTAAAGAATTGTCACGGTCAATGACCGCGACAAGTAAATTTGTCACGGCCTTGTCACGGTCATTGACCGTGACAATTAGTTGTCACGGTCGTGTCAAGGTCAATGACCATGACATAAAACGCGTGTTTTTTGTCACGGTCAATGACCTTGACAAGGCTGACCGGCTGAAAGGTGACAATTTGCCCATTTTGGTGTAGTGGGTCCTCGGAATAATCCTCGGCCCACATAATTTATCACTACAACTTAATAATTTAGAATTAGCTTTGGCCCACAGAATCAGTCACTCCCTACTTAAAGTCAACATATTGACCTCGGCCCGCAGAATTGGTCATTTCAACTTAAGCCCTCAAAATTTTCTTGGACTCACGGAATTGGTCGCTCTCCCTTAAGGTCCTCATCATTAACCTCGACCCACAGAATTGGTCACCTCTAGCTAATATCCTCATAATTGACCTCGCCTCACAGAATTGGTCACTACATCTTAAGACCTCATAATTGGCTTCGATCCTCAGAATTGATCACTCCCTACTCAATGTCCTCAGAATTGACCTTGAACTACAGAATTGGTTGCTTAAAATTAAGCCCTCAGAATTGGCATTGACCCCCAATATTGGTCGCTCTTATTTAAGGTCCTCAGAATTGATCTCATGCCACAGAATTGGTCTCTTTAACTTAAGCCCTCATAATTGGATTGGACCCTCAGAATTGGTCACTCCTACTTAAGGTTCTCAAAATTGAACTTGACCCGCAGAATTGGACGCTCCCACTTAAGGTCCTTAGAATTGACCTCGGCTCACAGAATTTGTTGCTTCAACTTCAGCCATTTAAATTGTCTTCGACCCTAAGAATTGTTCACTCCTACGTAAGGTCCTCAGAATTGACCTCGACCCGCAGAATCGGTCACTCCCACTTAAGGTCCTCAGCATTGACCTCGACCCTCAAAATTGGTCGCTCCCACTTAAGGTCCTCAGAATTGACTTCGACCTGCAAAATTGATCGCTTCAACTCAAGGTTTTTAGAATTGAACTTGACCCTCAGAATTGGATCCTCCCACTTAAGGTTCTCATAATTGACCTCGACCCTCAAGATTGGTTAGTCCCACATTAGCCCTCAGAATTGGCTCTCGCCCGTAGAATTAGTCGCTACCATATTAAGCCCTCAGAATTATCGTCGACAATCAGAATTGGTCACTCCCTATCCTAGGTTCTCAGAATTAACCTCATCCTATAGAATAAACCATCTCCATTATTTCCTTAGGTCCTCATAATCAGCCTCGACCATCTGAATCAGTCATCCTTATCCCTTTAGGTCCGTACACTGTTCTAAAAAACCCGCCTAGGTTCCGCCTAGGCACGCCTAGGCTTAAGGCTTGGGAAAAATGCCTCGCCTTAAGCTTTTCACGCCTTATTCTTGGTAAAACCCTTAAGGCGCACTTTTTTCTAAAAACAACAATGATTTAGTGAAACGATATCGCCTTTTAAAGAATTCGTTTACAAATCAGACCATTATCTCATCCAAAATAATCAAATAATATTTTAATTTGTATATATTCAGACATATTTTTATAATATGTCCATTTTTTGTATTTTAATAGCCTTGTTATGGTTAAAAAATATTAAAATATATTAAGAAGGCCTAAACGCCTTTTCACGCCTTTTTACGCCCAGGCCCGCCTAGGCTTCTAAGGCTTAAGGCTTGGCCTTCACGCCTCAATCACGCCCCACGTTTTTTATAACCTTGGGTCCGTAGAATACACCTCTTTCCAAAACATCATATAGTTTATATTCGATGGTCTTCACTTATTCCAATCTCAGCCATCAAGGGGATCTATATACATCACATTATAGGACCCTTAAGTCTCTCTGTAGGTCCCTATCACCTCCCCATTTCACTACAAACCCTAGGTCATAGTCCGAGTACCGATCTACAGGCCATCGAGTGCTCTCGGACCTATTTAACTCCAGTCAACTCTATTGACAAATAAAAAGATCTTTGAATCTTCAAAGGGCTCTGAATTCCCATTCCAACAATTTTCCCCATGCACAAATCGACAAAATGATTCGGACTAACGAACTATTTTTACCATCGAAAATCAATCTGAAGTCCACCGGGCGCTCTCGGGCCCCAATTTGACCCCAATCAACTTCATCGTCATATTGAAAGCTCTTTGAATCTGCAAAGGTCACTGAAACCCCTTTTCAATGGTCTACCTCATGCGTGAAATAACATAACTGTTCGAACGAACGATTCGTTTTCCTCTAAAAATTGATTCGTAGGCTACCGAGCGCTCCTAGGATCCATTTGACCAAGGTCAACTCTTCATCTTGAATGAGACTAAATGAATATTCTAATGTCAGTAAATACCCTTTCCAAAGGTCTGCCTCGTGAATGAATCAGCCTTACGATATGGACGAACGACTCGTTTTACATTGAAAGGTCACTGAGCATTTTCAGGACCCGATTGACCAAAGTCAACTCTCCAAACTAAAAGAATCTCTTTATAATTTCAAAGTAACTCGCATAAAATTTCCAATCGTCCACCCCGTGCATGATTCTGACTTACCGTTCGGATGAACGATTTGTCTGACGATATCCTGTCAAAAGGATGGAAAAGCGCTTTCGAGCCCCGTTTGACCAAATTCAACTCCCAGACTCAAGAGAGGCCCAAAGGACTCTTGAAGGTATCTAAATTAACTTTCTAACGGTATGCCCCATGTATGATTTGGAATAACGAATTGCGTTCTATGATCATTTTTCTGGAAAAATCTGCACAAGACTGGTGATTGGCAGGCCCATTTCCCTACGTATCGGTAGTGTGCCTAGGGTTACCTACCAATTGGTAGGGCCATGATGATGGGCACCCCTTTAACCTATAAATAGAGAGCATGAGTTCACTCTCAAATCACATGTCAGATCCATCAATATCAGTGATCTCAACAACATTATCTTGCAATCAACGAAGTTCCCTTATGTGAAATTTCTTTCTATCTTTCATACCCAATTTATCGATATAAAATTCTCTCTCATCCAACATTCATTTCAACATCCAAGGGAGCTCGTCGAGGATCAAGATCAAGTCTCAATTCTCCAAATAAGGTCCAAAATCTCTCTCTATTTAAGTTTTTTTTTTTGTTTATTTATGCATTCGTTACATAAATTCTTGATCTAACTTTTACTTTAGTTCATACACGTTAATATCTCACCTTTTTATTAATTATATTGCACATAATTTATTTTCTATGAAAAAAAAACAAAACAAACGAAAAGAGGGTTACACCTATAAATTACAACGGGATTATCCATCACAGTTTCTCAAAACTAAAATACATTTTCTACACACACATATAATAAATTTATGTTCGAATCTATGAATAAACTCCACCCTTATGTCACATGTGAACTACATGGACTTTGATGCCTTGATAGGCTACGTAGGAATTTTGTGCTAAAACCCCAGACTAAAGTCCAATTTTCCCATTTTTGAATTTTCATCTTTTTCATATATGCATTGTTGATGCAAAAAACTGGACCGAATCCCATTTTTATGATCACAAATAAATAGATGAAAGTAATCCAATCAAGAACATGAGAAACAAATATTTTTAATGTGGTTCGGCTATAAGAAAAAGCCTACGTCAACTATTATTTTATTCCTAGGGGTTTACAATAGAATAATGTGGTGTAGAGAGAGAAAAAGGTGTGGATCTTGTGTATGATGTCTCTCGGTTCTCCCGGATCTCCTCCTTTTGGCTAAGGGAATACATGTATTTATAGTGATGGGAGATAAAGAGATTCATTGTATGTAGACATTTATGTCTACATTCAATGAATCTAATTGTTGAATTGCTTGGTATGCTATGTCTTGTCATCTATTAATACAGTATAAATGTACATTAAGGCTCATTAAATGCGCTTTCATCTTCATTAATGCACATTAAATGCATAGTTATCCTTTGATCTTCCCGATTGATATGCCGACCAACTCTCCTTGGGTGCCGACTAACACTCCTCGCGTGCCGACCAACTCTCCTCGGGTGCCGACTAATTCTCCTCGGGTACTGACCAACTCTCCTCGGGTGCCCATTAACACTCCTCGAGTGCCGACCAACTCTCCTCGGATGCCGACCAATTCTCCTCGGGTGTCGAATATTTCCACGTAGGATGACATGTGTCCTTTTCTGATTGGTCCTCGTAGATGGAGAATTTTTGCTTTAATAGAAGCCCCCAATGCTCCATGCTTGATGGTTTACTTGAAAGGATGGAGTATTTATTCTGCAGTGTTGCTCGGTGCTCATGAAATTCTTGATCTACCTTCTTTATTTGTTCAACATAAAGTGCATTATCTCCTGGACGACATATGATGTAGGCTGATCGATGGTTGCTAATCTTTCTTTTGAGGAACTCCGTGTGCTATGTATCACCCATGGGAATTTGGATGCATCCATTCCATTGTATGCATCTTGTAGCTTGTCATAATCTTCAAGTATGTTGATTGGTTTGCTAGCCGACCAACTGCCTCCTGTGCCGAGCAACTGAGTGCTAACTTCACATGCTTGATTCTTCTGATTTATGATCCTTTGAATACTTTGTCGAGTAACATACTAGATTTTGAACCCAACTCTTCAATCTGATTAGTACCAAGCTAGTGGTGGACTTCGAAACAATTTCATACAACTTCTTCTTCAATGTTGGTCGGGACAATAGTAGTAAAGATCTCAGTGCTGTAGATGCTAAATTTGACTTCTGAACTTCAATAGTATGTGCATAATAACTCCTGAATATGCCTCCTGAACTTCTGAATGCACCTCCTGAACTTCTGAATGCACCTCCTGAACTTCAATATACCTCCTGAACTTCAATATCAAAAATAATTCTTGAGCAAGAAAAATAACTCCTGAGTGATGATTGGTCGGGGCCCCGACCGTGTCAGTTTGTGGAGTTGAATTTGATGCTCGACTGCATGATGTTATAAGAATGTGCCACCAAATGAACAAATATATCTATAATAGAAGCCCCCAAGTGTGGAATGTGAACTTTGAATGCTTTTTGCTTCATCTCTTTCACATACTCATACTTTGTTTAAATAAAATGTTTCCGACCAACTGTAGTTGACAGCTTCTTATTTCCGACCAACCTAAGTTGACATTTTTGGGAATAGATTTACTTCCCAACCAACCTTAGTTGGAATTTTTGGGAACAGATTTACTTCCCAACCAACCTTAGTTGGCATTTTTCGGAATAGATTTACTTCCTAACCAACCTTAGTTGGCATTTTTAGAAATAGATTTACTTCCTAACGAACCTTAGTTGGCATTTTTAGGAATAGATTTACTTTTAGGAATAGATTTACTTCCTAACCAACCTTAGTTGGAATTTTTAGGAATAGATTTTCTTCCCAACCAACCTTAGTTGGCATTTTTAGGAATATATTTTTGATAATAAATGATAGAGACTTCATCGGAGCTGACCAATAGATTATTGGGAATAAGATATAATAAATGCTGGAGACCTCCTCGGAGATGACCAACAGATTGTTGGGAATAAGATATAATAAATGCTGGAGACCTCCTCGGAGCTGACCAACAGATTGTTAGGAATAGATTTACTTCCTAACCAACCTTAGTTGGCATTTTTAGGAATAGATTTTCTTCCCAACCAACCTTAGTTGGCATTTTTGGGAATATAATTTTGATAATAAATGATAGAGACTTCCTCGGAGATGACCAACAGATTGTTGGGAATAAGATATAATAAATGTTGGAGACCTCCTCGGAGCTGACCAACAGATTGTTGATATAATAAATGCTGGAGACCTCCTTGGAGCTGACCAATAGATTATTGGGAATAAGATAATATAAATACTGGAGACCTCCTCGGAGCTGACCAACAGATTTTTGGGAATAAGATAATATAAATATGCATAGACATAAAGAATGATTTAGAATAATAATAAATTGTCTTGCTGATCTGTCGAGGAAACATTGCATAATGCCGAATAAGAATGATATTTTCCAGAATATAAGAAAATGGCCGAGTACTTTGTCGGGCCTGAATATAGATAAGAATTACCCCGACCAACCATCTGTTGGGGATGAAATATAATAAACGTTATAGTTCTTCCTCGGAGCTGAATATGAATATCTCGACGAGTTTCGTGTTGAGATGAATATTCAAGATGAATCCCAAGGGATATATAGAATAATTTTTGCGTGAGCCGATATCTTCGAGCAATAATAAAATATATAATGCGTCGCTGAGGTGAAATGATAATAGTTTCCAGATTGTTTCCGAGCATTCGTCGGCGTTGAGTCTTGTACCTATAAAAATTAATATCTTGCTCTACCATATGTGTAGGCTGAATTGATTAGTCATGAGAATAATTTAATCATTCAATAAATATATCATTTATATATGCTTGAGAAATAAAAATATTAATTTCAAAAAATGAAATAATCTATGTTGGCTGATATGTCGAGGCAAAATTGCCTGATGTCGAGCAATACTAGTTTCCAGAGGTTTACAAGAGCTTTCATCGTGATTGAATCTCGTCCCTATGAAATTTTAATAAGATGCCCGAGAACCTGTCGATACTAGATCAAATAATTATTGTCATGAGAATAATTATTCAGCCAAACAATATGTGATGTGTATCAGCATAAGGCAATAAAAATTTCAAAATATGAAATAATATGTTTTATGCCAAATGTGTGTGAGATGGACAAATTATTATTAGATATGCTCCATAAATAAGACGTACAGTTTTTTGTAAAGTTATTTAATCTCCAACAACTAATAAGGTATAAGTTGATGTTTGAAAATTATTTATCACTTGGCTTTAAAAATATTTTTTGGGGTGATCACAAGTTTTAAAAAAAAAACTTAAGCCCCATGTTTACCCCCAAGATGAACTCGTGTTTATAGAAATATCTGGGGTGCTCCGCATTTTTAATACGCCAAGATTCTACTGTTGTCGACCAACGGTATGGGTGTTGCCAACCAGCATTTGGGGATGTCTCAGGTTGGAGAATATATAGTGACGACCAAGAAACAAATGGTCTCCGACCAGCAGAGCGATTTTGCTGATCAACAAAAATGGTGCATTGATATTTCCGACTAGCTATTAGATGGTCACCGAACAACATTAGATGTCGCCGACCAAAAAGTGGATGGCTGGATAGTTGCCAACCAGTAAATTGGACCCTTCGAACAAGACTGATATGTCACCGATCAAGAAGTAGATGATCGTCGACCTGCAATTCATTCCCCTGAGCTACAATATGAGTCTCCGACCAACAATAAGATACCTCATAGTTGGATACAATTATTTCAACGTTGCTGATGGATCTTCACATCTTATCTCCGACAAATAAAATGGTCTGTTTAAGCTTCCCTTTAATAAAAGATGGCCCAAAATGATGCCGACTAACAATATAGATGGCTGACCAGAATATCTCGTATCCTTAGATCAGAAAAATAACATTCGATGTAAAATTTAAGCATTAAGAATGTTAATTAAATGAATAATTATCTAATCCACTATATCGTGTGATTCCGATAAAGAAACATTGTGGTGTGATGAACGAGGAGCCAACATCTCAAATTTATGCCCAAAGTCTTGATATGGTCATGATTGTTTAATTGATCCTTTTTTACAAGAGGTGGGTAATGGTTTTTCAGGTGAGAGAAAATTATTTTTTATATTGATCCCTTCCTCTTCCCTATTTAGAGAGATAAAAATATGCTGAATGATCGAAGTTATTACCAAATTTATATCAAAAATCAATCAATGGGACTTTATTGACCTAGATGGCATGTGAACCAAATTAAGTATATAGCTCATAAAAATGAATGCAAAGAGACTCAAACTTGAAGAGAGAAAAAATAGATCTAGGTCGTGATTTCCATGAGAAAACTTTTTATTGTCTTTAACCTTTTCCCATTCTTTATTTAAAAATATGATGGGAATTTGAATAGTCATCAAAGATCTTTCAAAAATTATTTCAAAATCAACAATGAAAATTATCAAATCTTATCATTGTCGTATATATTGGTATACGTAATCATTTAAAATATTTGTTCCATGATATAAAATTGAAACTTGAGAATCAAGAAAAAGTTATGATTTATGAAATCCACTATTTTTCAGATTTCTAAATAAGAACTAATCTAACAGTTATGATTTTAAAATCATGATATGCAATATTTTGCAGATAAAAAATGGACAATTAATTTATGTATATAAACATAAAAATCATGATTGAATCAAAAGATGTATGTATAATTGATTATACGTAGAGAAAATAAAAACTTAGCTTTTGATGGAGAACAATGCTTGTAACACGTTCCCACAGACGGCGCCAATCTTTTGATGCAAAAAACTGGACCGAATCCCATTTTTATGATCATAGATAAATAGATGAAAGAAATCCAATCAAGCACATGAGAAACAAAGATTTTTAAAGTGGTTCGGCTATAAGAAAAAGCCTACGTCCATTGTTATTTTATTCCCAGGGGTTTACAATAGCACAATGTGGTGTAGAGAGAGAAAAATGTGTGGATCTTGTGTATGATGTCTCTCGGTTCTCCCGGATCTCCTCATTTTGGCTAAGGGAATACATGTATTTATAGTGATGGGAGATAAAGAGATTCATTGTATGTAGACATTTATGTCTACATTCAACGAATCTAATTGTTGAATTGCTTGGTATGCTATGTGTTGTCATCTATTAATACAGTATAAATGTACATTAAGGCTCATTAAATGCGCTGCCATCTTCATTAATGCACATTAAATGCATAGTTATCCTTTGATCTTCCTGATTGATATGCCGACCAACTCTCCTCGGGTGCCGACTAATTCTCCTCGGGTACTGACCAACTCTCCTCGGGTGCTAACTAACACTCCTCGGGTGCCGACCAACTCTCCTCAGATGCCGACCAATTCTCCTCGGGTGTCGAATATTGCCACATAGGATGACATGTGTCCTTTTCTGATTGGTCCTCGTAGATGGAGAATTTTTGCTTTAACATACATCATTTAATATATATTATATTTCTGATCCTTATTAGCGTTTTATCCAAACATATATTATCATTTCATCATAACAATCAATATATCGGTAAAAACATATATCGTATTTTCTAGATATTATTTTGGGAACATTACTATAGATGGCCTCACTCTATCTTTCCATGGTATGAGTTCGGTGATTTAGATCTCCATTTATATATATACATGCACACACACTTCATAGAAAAATAAAGAAAAATAATTATACAAGCCCATGAGAGATCGAAAGAGCGGGATGGGTGCCAAATACCTTCCCATTTCGTAACTTAGACCTATAAATTTTTAACTGTTTGTTTCGTAAGCATTATTTTGTCCTTTATGTCGCTCCCGCGAGGTGGTCACATGTTCTTTTGCCTTTTTTTTGCAAAATAGTTTAGCGACTCCATATTTTTACATTAACCCCATGCGGACGAAGGCTGAAGCACTCTCAGAGAAAGCGAGCGCGAGACCTTTTTTTTCTCCCCCACTCCGCCCCTCCCCCCCCTCCCCCCCCCAACCCACCTACACACCCACACCCACAAAAGGGAGTGAAAGAGAGAGAGGTAGAGATCACCGTAGATGGCCACATAGTGTATTTGTAGTACAAGGAAATAATGGATATTTTATGGAATGACATTAGTCTTGTCAAAATATTTACGAAACAGTATTTTCAAGTTTTTAAGAATGAAATGTATGCCTAACCCATTTAATAGGATTTTAGGATTTTACAATCCACTTTCTATGCATATGAACTTGTAGTATTTTGATAATAAATATGTGAGCAAGTTTAAAGAAAGTCATGTTGGTAACTAACATAAATTAAGACAACGAAAAATTTTAGTCGATAAATTATGGGGGAAAAAGCGTATTGAAAATGTGGACAATGTAGAGTCTAAGACTACATGTGTTAAATAAAAGCAATTGTAATTTCTAAGAAATAAAAAATATTTTGGTATAAAGGGTGTTATATTATGTGATAAAGGTGTTAAAGTGACAAGTGTGAAAGTTGGCAAAAGTGTGATATTAAACAATTGTTAAAATGGCTAAAGTATTTAAAATATTAAGTTGGAAACTTAATAACCATTTTTGAGAAATAACACTTGTTACAGGACTAAATTGCAAGTTTGGTAAGTAAGGGTAAATTGATAATTTACTTAAAGTGGAACATTTTTATGAAATAAAAATATCAAAGAACGTCTTTACAATAGTATGGGTGAAAATGAATTAAGTCCTAAGACATGAATGATTTAAGTATAAATCATGTGTGTGTGTGTGTGTGTGTGTGTGTGTAAGGGACTTAAAGAAGAAGAAATAATTTTCCAAGAAGTAACTAGAAAAATTGACGATTAAGTCCGGGTTTTGCCTTGGATCTAGTAAAAGAAAAGAAGTAGAATAATGTGGACATGTGTAAAATATTTAACGCATTAATAAAGACTCGGATGAAAATAAAAAAAATAAGCAGTAAGGGCCTAAAGCCCTTGGGTGAAAATCCCTAAATTACTGTCCAGAGCATACGGTGTGAATAGTCATCTGTGTGGAGCCCATGTAAGTATGTGGTAAAGGAAGATTCTGAGAAAATATAAAAGGAATAATGAACATGTCAAGAAATCAGTTGTGTAGTAAAATGTTTTAATACAACCTAACTTGAATGAATGAAATAAATGTTTCGGTAAAGGTGAAATGGACAAGCAAATATGTAAATCTATTAATGTCTATAAGTTAAGGCAAAAAGGGTAAAGTAAAGTGAGCAAATGGGTGGCTAAATAACTTAAGTGGTTAAACCCATAATTTTCATAAGTACATATTGAAAGGTTTTCAAATGATAAACAAGTATTTTCTAACACGGTGAATGTGTATGTTAAAATGGTATTTTTTAACGAAAATCGAAAGTATATTTAAATGAATAAAAAGGGGTGATTCCGACAAAGGAATGGATTGGGATAAAATCAAGTGTAGAGTCTTTAAGTGTTGAATCAGGTGTGTTAAATAAAGTGAGAAATGCTATGTATGAATAAAGGAACTCTTTACAAGATTAAGGTAAATCAATCTGGATGATTAAGGTATTTTCAAAAGTAACACGATTAATGCATTGGAATATGTATCTTTTAAAGGTGTATACATATATATTTTCTCATGCATGTGATTGTAGCGTGTTAGTATTCCTTCTCCCATTCGTTTCTATACTGCTTGTATAAATCCCACCGAGCATAAGCTCACATCCCCACTTTGTTACAGTAGGTTGGGAGCGGTTTTGTATTTTGAGGGTGTCATCCAGGCAAGTATACTTTGTTTATTTTACATTAGTAGCTCTATTTACCTAGACTTCGGGATGTTCCCCATGGGTCCCACACTAGTTTATCTTGAAAGTGGAATTGCATGCTAAATAAGTGAAATGTTAATTAAAATAAAATTGGACTAGCAACATTACATAGGTTGTTCCATTGGCACGGATAACCCATAAATCCGGGTTGGGGTGTTACATATACTTATCAAACATTTAACCCCTTTTTACACGCATTAAAGAGTGGAATTTCAACTTTTATTATTTCTTGTTTAAACCCACTAAAGCATTGTTTATGTTTTCATTATCAAAATACTACAAGTCTACACATGTAAGGAGATGGATTTTACTTCAAAATCCTATTAAACGCGTTAAAGATACATCTCATTCTAGAATTTCTTAATACTTTCGAAAAGGCAGTTCAAGTTATAAAAGATATTTTTACTCCTTTGAAATTCAACAAATGTCCATCAATTATAAAACCTAAATTTTTGCAAGGAACTTGAAAAATACTATTTCACCAATGTTTTAGAAAATCAATTAAAATTTACAAACATTTTATGTCATAAATTGTTTAACATCAATTTTCTAGAAAATGGATCATTTTCATAAAATAACAATTTTAATATTTTAAAACTTTGAAATATTGATTCATCCTTTATTTCCTACTAAAATAACATTTTACCATTATTTTTTTCCATAAAGATATTTAATATTAATCTACTAGAAACCATTATTTATTCATGTGCATCCTACTCATTCAATCTAACAAGAAGACTTCTAGTATTGCAAATAGAGTCTTAAACACTAAGGATATATTTTCCAATCTCAAGGACTTCAAATTTTAGTAAGAAGGTTGGTGTAAGAGAAGCAACCCCAACCTCCAAAGGTGGCCTCAACGGGTTACCAAATGCATCCTCCAAATGTGCTCCATTAAGCTTCCAATCCAAAACCCCTCCAAAATCCATAAAAGTTTCCATCATCTTCTCCAAAAATGTCCCAACACTTTTCCAAAATTCATTTCTCCACTTCAACAATGGTATACATAGGTGTTGTAGGCTTGAACATGGTGGAATACTATAAGAAAATGGTGGATTATAGTCACGGAATGGTTGTGGAAGGCCAATAATGGTTGAAGAACACTCAAAAATGGTGGAAGACCACCCTCTCTCACTCTCTCATCTTATTCCAACTTCATATTCCAAAAATGAACCAAACAAACCCTTATAAAAACCCTTAAATCGCAAAAAAATCCCGTTTTGCCCATTCTGGACTCATCTGAGCTCGACAGCTCACCAAATCAAGGGTCAGAAATGTGACAGCACACAAGGACAATCAGAGACATTTTTGAAGTACATCATTCGAATGGCATTAGCCTCGTTCGAATGATATCTCCATCTCGCTCATTAAGTGGCTTCGCAAAACCTGGGACTGTAATGCAGTGGGACCTTGCACGAGATCAACTGCTTCAAACGAGGTCCAACTCTCATTCGAATAACATCAGTCTCGTTCAAACCCTTCTTCCTTTTTATTTTTTCTAAATTACAATTTTGCCAATAATTTTCCTACAATTTTCATCAATCCTCACTCCATTATAATTTATACAAAATTTAAATGAAGTATTAGAATAAGGTTTTATAAACTTCCCTCCTTGGGGAATTTAGTCCCTAAAATTCTTGATCCATCAATACTTATGCTTATGGGGTTTTCTAACTTCTATTATAAGCCATAGAATTCCTCCAAAATAAAATCATCAAAATTCTCAATGCTAAGGTCACACTACGTGCCTCACACGGGTTTTGTCACCAAATAACCAACATATGACAAGTTTTAATGCTTACCATCTTGCTAACCATGAACATCGCATAATTGAATCTGAGTCTCTGCTCACGTGATGATCATGTCCAATCAATTTTTAGTACTAACTATGCTAGTACCAAGGCATACTGTAGCCTCCATGGGACACCCTCTATAGAGATATACACTCACCCAATGTGAATCGTAATACAACCTAACACCGTATCCATCACCACAGTCAATTCTATCTTAGGAAAGCACATCATGTGTCCCATCAGTCGCCAGGCTATCCTAGCTACACAACTCGCTTGAGCTTGCCAATAATCATAGCATACTAATTTATCACTTCAATAAGTAACTTTATTACCAGGTCATCACCGTGTGTTCATCTTACACCTTTCGCTGCATCACTCTGATGACCTTAGTACCACTATAGGCATCTCACCTTTCAGCATTCTCTAGAGCCTCACTCTAATCCACCCATCGTGGTAAAGTAACACCGTACGCTAAGTTTTCCTTGTTTTCTTACACTATACCATATCCTCAAGTCATCATCCCGCTATATGCCACCAGTGTCACTAAGTGCCGTGTCGTCCAGTCGTAAGGTCGCTAGTCTTAAGAAGATTCGATACTACAAGCAAATCGTGTGGACAAAAGTGCAGCCACCCATACAAAGAACTTTATACAATAGCAAGAATACCTCAGACAGGGTGAAACTAGTTACCGAGCTGCATTGGCCATACCCAATCAACTGCGCGCTACTAGGTCCAACCGTGCCATACCACGACATGGAGCCAATCTGAGTTACCACATACGCGAGAATATCGATCCTCAATTATCTAAATTGATAGGGACACAAGACAGTCCGAAGGAATAAGCAATCGTCTCGAGAAATCCGACCCATAAGCGTCCAACTATGATTTTTGAAAATGAATCTATGCCATATGATAGAAGTCATGTCACTATTTCCCATGTTCTCACCAAGTATTAATCCTAGCCATATACCCTAGCTTGGGTCACCAATCGTGATGAATCGAGTAATAACCCTTCACTCTCATAACATGAAAGCAGCATTCGAACCTGTAGTTCTCGAGGAAGTCAATGCCCGACTTCCCTCATTGGGAGTAAGGCCCTACTCCTCGCATTCTTATCACACATGGACTACTCTGATTGGACAATGCCAAACGTCCTTTTTCACACTTCCCTAGTCTACTTTGAAGACGTGAGTTTTAAACACTTAAAGCTCTGATACCACTTGTTGGAAACGTAGACCCCCAATTTTAAATTTTTCAAAAATATATTTCCTTTTAAATGCGGAATAAGGATGATTCAACACAACAATTTAAGTTTCCAAACCATATTTGATTTTCTTTTCATAAAAAGATGAAAAAATAAATTAAACATAAATTTTAATTTCTAAAATCAATCTCACAAATAAAACTAAAACATGAAGTTAACTATGAGAAATTTACTTTTATCCCAAAATTAATTTAACACGAGTCCTAAAATTTGCCTACACAATATTCTCAGTATTTCCAAATTAGGCCAAAACAAATATGCAAGATAATAAACAATATCACACTATGCCGCGATGTACGAGAAAAAACTCACAACGGGAAAAAAACCTCGACGGCCCTGGCCTATCAAATTCACTAAGTACAATATGAATTTTACAAATACTCGACAAGAGGACTTACACAACTGACTCGAATCCCTTCAAGCCTCGACGCGCTCCTTCGAACTTCAACCTCCACCTAGCGAATAATATCGGAGTCCACCGGAACCTTGGAGTCTTGAGACCAAGCAACCATCAACCATGCATGGTGCCTTTCACCATGTGAGAAAGCCACAGCAAAACAAAAGATTCTTCTTCTTTGAGGGATGTAGAAGGAAACCCAAACTCTTTTCTTTTTGGGTAGAAAATTGAACCCGTTGGCAAATATACTCCAAGAAAATAATATAAATGCAGGAATACTTGGAATTCTAAATAAAAGAATTTTGTGGGTGTAAACACATGTGTATAAGGGCATTTTCTTATTAATTTTGACACATTAAAATTGGGAATTTTGTTTGGAAATATTTCCTATCAAAATCTCTCAAAGATGTTGCAAAAGTTATTAGAAAAGGTCTATCCCGAAGTTGGTTTAAAGCTGTCAAAAGATAGTGGGAAAATGGGATAAAACTGCCAAACTGTTCCCGCCAGAAATCTCATTCGAATGACTTTTTCGTTCAAACGATATTTCGTTCGAATGACCCAACTAACGATATACCAGTGTAAAATTTGTAAAGTCGCTAGTAAACTTGTCAGAATTTTCGTTCGAACGACATTCTGGTTCAAACGACAATTCGAATGATATTCTAGTGGCCAAAAGGGAACTCATTAGCAAAACCTCGTTCGAACCAAATTTTTGTTTAATTGACATTCTCGTTTGAACGACAATTTCGAACGAAATCCCATATTTGAATATTTTCATTTTAAGCCCAAAATATTTCTGAAAATTATTTTAACAATGAAAATTACACCCTTAAACGTATTCCAAGTCTCCAACAAATATACATAGATTGCATTCATACCTTTTGGAGACAATGGAATACGGTGATGTTGATGACTCATAAACTAGGTACAAGAAACCGACAATTGGTGTTCACTTGAAATGATGGCAGCTGCGTCTTTAATTTTCTGAGTCATATTCTTGAAAGGATACAACGTGAACACTATCCTATGACTCAATTATTTTTGTATGGAATTTAGCCAACACTACATTAAAACTCAATAGTAGACTTATGTCCTTACAAATATCCCCCTTTGGCTATTTCGGTAAAAAAATGAAAACAAAATCCTAAAGGTCCATCATGCTCTATTAGACTCAAAAACATCCCACCCAAAATAAAAATACAAATACAAGCTTGACTCAAAAACCAAGGATGACATCATTGCCGATGAGAGTAGCCAATGGAATAATTCCTACACACTTTAGCAAACATTAAACGCATAGGGAATATCAAAGAGTTAAATTCAATGAAATTAAATACTCCCCCTAAATTAATTCTCCTTTATCAACTATGATCAACCTAAGAAGATAGAACTCTCCCCCTAAGTTAAATCTCCTAAACTAAGATATGATTATAATAAGATTAGATACCATTTCTCCCCTATCATTCTCCCCCTTTTTGTTTAGGAAAAGACAAAGGTGATAGAATTAATAAAGTACTCATTTCCCCCCAAGATAATTAAGTACATGAATCTCCCTAAAAACTACACAAGGGATATATATATATATATATATATATATATATATATATATATATATATATATATATATATATATATGTATATGGGAAAACAAGTAGAGCAAAGATGCATAGAGTGTTAAATACATGAAATCATATGGGAAACAAATAGACAATAAATAATCCAAGTAAGAATAACGAATTCTAACTATGAAGAGAACAACAATGATATCAATTTGAAACGTAAGAAACTAGGCATGTGATATCAAACAAAATTTTGCAACAAGTTAGGTACCAATTATGAATTAATGCATAGGTGGACTAGTTAAAATGTAAAAGAATCAAAATAAAGCATAATATCATATATATATATATATATATATATATATATATATATATATATATATATATATATATATATATATATATATATATATATATATATATATATATATAACTAGGGTGTACCCATGCCGATGGCACGACGATAAATTTGTTCCTGAGATATTTTGTACTCGTGCCGATAGCACGGTGATAGACCTGCTCCCGTAGTAAATTTGTTCATGTGTCACCAATAGTGCAAATATAAATATTGTTGGTAATCCCATGGTACACCATCAGCACGACAACAAATCTCTTTCCCATTACCATTAATGAAACCCAAACCACCAACTAAAATATTATTCTAATTTATTTACAAAAACATAAACACGGCAAAATTAAAATGAGACACGATATGTAATATTTTTTTTACCAAACACAAATATAGCTAAGTAAAAGTTACACGACATAAATTTTTTTACCGAACATAAATAATTAAAAAATTACAAAAAAACACATAAATTTTATTATTTTTTTACCAAACACAAAGTCAATCAAAGTAAAAGGTAAACACCAAACACAAACAAATGTCATGTGATATGAAACATTGCGTGGAACATTAATCAATAACTCTTTCCTTGAAAATTTGTAGTAGAATGTTCATCCTTTAACCCACAGCAGTACCGTTATATACCGAAAACAAAAACTTGATTATAAGTACAAATATTTATTACACTTCAAACACCATACATATAACACGATCTCAAGAGCTTTTCTCATCCTTTTAGAGTGATGATAAGAAGACCCACTTTTGAGACCCAATTTTAAAATCCATACATAAGACAAAAAATGGGTACAAATTTTTAATGCATATTTTAATGCCCTGACGAAACTCACAACAATAAGATATAAACTTTTAATGTAGTGAGTTTCAAATTTTTTTTTTTTTCTGGATCTCCCTAAATTTATTCATCCTTTTAACCCGTTTAAACCTGCTTTAACTGTTAGGAGACTTAGAAGTCTACCCCCCCTTAGGTTACGTTAGGTTTGACTTGTAGGTACCTAATCATAAAAAACTATTTCGTTAAAAAAATATATAACACAAATAGTTGAGCTATAACAATAATATAAAATGATTTTATTTTCCTCTCCAACACATTTTACCTAAAGAAAAAATTAGAGAAATGATTTTAGCAGAAGGACCAATTATTAAAAACAACACGATTGTGGGTGTAATTTTTCTAATTACGCCTATAAAATATTTTGATTATATGTTTTTATCTTCTAAATCATAGGTCTCACAGTGTATAGACAAAAAGGAAAATGTACCTACAAACAATGAAAAAGATAACTTCTCATCCTAAACAATGAGAAACAGAGGCTAATGAAATCGAACTCCTTCCCCCTCACCGGATACCCAGACCTCCATTGCATCATAAATTGATGAAGATGATAAAAGAAATAAATGATAGAATATAATTATATCTTCAAAAAAATTAAAAGCAATTTTTTTTATGAGATGACAGAGGATAAAGCAAATGGAACCCATCGCTGAAAAACATTGAAACCCATTGCTGAAAATAATGGAATATCATTTCCTAGTTTAATTCATCACATTTGGATATATCATTTATGATATCTGGGTATACCCATCACTGAAAACATGAGAAAACCCATCACTGAAAACAATAAAAGACAATATGAGGACGCTAAATGAAAGAAAGCAAATGGTTTACTTCATCTATAATAATCGTCCCCTTAGAACAATAAATTGGCTTCGGGGACGATTTCATCTGATCTTGTCCCCTTAGAACAATATTATCGCACCTCACTCGAGTCAAAGCTGGAAACCCATCTCCCCTCTCTATGCTCACTACATGATAACATAAGATCCATTAAAACATAAAAGGAGGATTTAGATATCATCAAACTTTAAATTTAAAAACAATGGAACCCATCGCTGAAAAGCCGGCGAAACCCATCGCTGTGAACATAACACATCCACCACAATCACCGGAGAAACCCCTCTCTGAAAAAACCCATATCCGGGTTGATACCCAATGCATGAAAAGCAGTAAGAAATCCATGATTTTTAACCCATCTCCTTAGAACCTGTAAGAAACCCATGAAGACACAACGCAACACATTCGATGATGCCGGAGAGAGAAAAACAATAGAAAAAATAGCATTAAATATTGGCCAGAGCTCACCACGGGAGATCGTCACATCTGAAGAGCAATGTCAATCCAGTTATCAGTGGTACCGGGACAAAGCTTTTGTGAGGATCTACTCTAAGAGTGGATCCCAATATTGTATGCGAGGAGAGAGAGATAACATATTAAATAGACAAATAAAAAAAATAGCTACTGTCGATATTAACTCCAAGGAGTTTGGGAACACAAATCATATTTGTGACCTCCACTGTTGCTTTTCAATCTCTGTTGCTTCCACTCAACCCCTCAAGCAGGATAAAAAATGAAACCCATGTGCGTGTGTGTCTTGGGTAATAGAGAATTGTAAGTAAAAGTATTAGCAGGTGTACCAACTAATAGTGGATGAGACTTAGGTAAGAGGAATTTTTTTAAATGGAGAAAATGTATACCGACTCAGGAAAACCTTCATAATATCTTCGGTTCATGGAGAGACTCGTCCTTTAAAATCTGTAAGAAAAATTAGATCATGAAGCCAAAAAAAATCAAGATTTATCAATTGAAGCAGAAAAGACAGAAAAACAAACCCATTAGCTAGTTTCTTGCCTTCATAGCAAAAACCTCTGAAATAAGTGTGTTTGAGAGAGAGACAGGAAGGAAAAAGAGAAACCCAAAATGATGTGGAGAAAATACCTATTTGTGCACTGAGAAAATACTTATTTGGTTTAAAAAATATGTGGAGAGAAAGGGGCTTAACTCTCTTCTCTTTTTAATTCAAATGAGGTGGAAAAACATGTTTACGTAAAGGAAGATATTGCATGGGTTAAAGAAGATATTGCATGTCAGCAAGATTTTTTCTCGAGCCTTGTGCTCTTTACTTAATGTAGAGGCAACATGGGTGAGATGTGAGACCAAGCATTCTCGAGCCTTGTGCTCTTTAGCAGCATGGTTTAGATGGGAGAGAAAACGTCTTTGCTGCCGTGTATAAATCAGTTACATGTGGCTTCGTGGGAAACCATTACATCCAAATTCCTTAGAGTTAGTCTCAGCCATTAGTTGGGTTGGACAACCATAAAATACATACCCAAAGATTAAATATCGGCCTAATATAGATACAAAAACTATTTATATATCTTTTGTATGTCGTGGCTATATGACGTGGCAATAGTTGTATGATGTGGCAAAAAGACCCTCCTGCTTTATATATATATATATATATATATATGTGTGTGTGTGTGTGTGTGTGTGTGTGTGTGTGTACACAATAGATATAAAATATATACAAGCACACATATATAGATATAAACTTACAAATGACACAAAATAAATTAACATGAGTTTTCCACACTCTTATAGCATAAATGTGTCATATGGAAACGGAAGTGAAGGGGTGTGAATAAGATACCAATGAATTAAAACCCAATCACTTGAAACATGTTCACGAAGTTTTAATTTGATTGCAAAATTTTATCACATTTAGATATAGCCTCATGTGACAATATAAATTGAACTCATTGAACAAACAAACATAATGCATACAAGCCAAGCATGTTGATGATTCTACAAACCAATAAAGTTATCACATTGAAAGCGCAACTAAAATAAACGAACATTGTGCAAACTGTTGATAAACCATCCAAACTCTCTCAAAATAAGCATATTAATTTTTGAATGACTATATCAAACTAAACAAATAGGCCTTGGAAAATATTTTCTTTAAATGCCATTATTCTTTTAGGCCTTTGGACAACGTATTTCTTTTAGGTCCAAGAAAACGGTGGCTTACTCGCAACGGATGATATTTCCTTTCGGAGCCCTTCCCCGTGCAAATTTATATATATCATTTTTATATCTCACACAAATCTCACGTGCAACGGATTTTAACATGCACTAGTCCTCCTATGTCATATAATACGTAGATGACTAGATTGATAGGAAAACACCTCACAAAGCTCAAATATACATGTGAAGTTAAAATTTCAAGTGAGCTCGTGCATGTATGAATAGAGGCATATAAAAATAGAATCCATTATAGCAACACAAAATCCAACTACTCCATGTAAGCATGGTAAAGAACATTTCAAGGATTGACAATCTTAATCAAAAGTTATAGCCACATGGAAGCGAAAAATAAGGGATTCAAACACCAACATATGCCACAAAAGATTTGTAAAACCAAAATACACACAATAAAAATCTTTTTGAGTTTTTGAAATTTTTAACCAACCAAACAAAAATATTTACTCAAAAGACAAACAAAAATCATTTGTATTTTTCATTAAGCCTAAATTACTAAAACGGTAAAACAGAAATGATAAACAAAAATATTTTTTTATTTTTCATTTAAAGCAAACAAAAATAAATATAATACAAAAGATAAAAAAAAAATCATAATTCTAGCATGAGATATGAGTTAAAGAAAGGACTAGAAAATG
Organism: Sambucus nigra; assembly: GCA_949130495.1. Classification (NCBI taxonomy): domain Eukaryota; kingdom Viridiplantae; phylum Streptophyta; class Magnoliopsida; order Dipsacales; family Adoxaceae; genus Sambucus; species Sambucus nigra. The sequence goes on along the minus strand of OX422211.1, from coordinate 496,961,106 downwards.
ATAAACATGCATACACCTAGCAATGATATATAATATGAAGCGCAAAAAGCTAGAGTATGCAAACAACTAACACATTCAACCATTAGATTTACCAAAGAAGGTATCGTGTGAAAGTAAATGAGAATCAAAAATTCTATCTTGTAAAGCTACTAAGTCGGATCTCCTAACCCAACTAATGATGAATGATAGTCTTGAGGTGTAGGAATCTTGCCTACCTCGATTGCCTTATGTTGGGATTTTCTAGGACTTCGTTTAAGATCAAAACAAAATTTCTTAAGATGACCTTTTCAACCACAATGTGAACAAGTAAAAACACGTCAAAATTTGGTACCTAAGGATTGATATCTAAAGGCTTTCCTAGGTGATTCTCCTAAAACCTTGGTTTTGGCTTTATTAGTGGTATCATTATAACAATCGAAGCCCAAACCACAAGTGTCATTGTTAATTTGGACCGTTCCTAAGATTTTATCTAATTTCTATGAACGACTTCTAAGGACATTTTTGTCCATTATCAATGTATTATGTCGCACGCCGTTACACCATTGAAGAAATTCAAGATTCAAGATTCAACGAATCCGAATATCAAAAGAAGTAGAGGAATCATAGTCTGACAGCCGGACCGATTCGCTGAAACAAAAGAACCGATCCGGCTAACCGGACCGGTCCGCCTAAAGACCCGGACCGATCCGCTTGTTTGTCAGAAGGCCAGTATACCCCGGACCGCAAGCGAACCGATGAAGCCTGGAAGCGAACCGATCCGATCATCAATGGACCGATCCACCTCAGAATAAAAGAACCGATCCGGTCAAACCGGACCGATCCGCCTCAGACCCGGACCGGTCCGCCTGGGATAAACTCAAACAGATCGTGTTCAGATCGTGTTCAGATTTTTAAGGTCCGAGCCTTCTTATTTAATCCCACTACGGGAAGTGGTTTTCCAAGACTTAAACACACTATTTTCAGAGTACAGAAAGCCCTAAGTCTTCACCTATTGAGCATTTAGACTCTAGGTTTTTGATTCACACAAATTGCCAATCATTTGTGAATCTCTTTGCAACCCAGGAACGGAGCTTTGCTCTTGTTCAACCCTTGTGGAGAAGCCGTTTCTTTTCTCCATTGCAGCCCTACTGGAAAGGGATTGTTCCAGCCGCGACTACAGAATCCGATACCTCAAGGTAATTCTTAGTCACTTGTATTTTCATTGTAATCCGATTGTAAGCCGTTTTCTTACAAATTATAGTGAAAATAAATGGTTTTGCCCCTTTGGGGGATTTTTCCTTAATTGCATGTGTTTGAATGTTCTTGCTTAGATTATCATCTTATTCAATCACATACTGTTGCATGTTTAGGGTTTGTTTTGGGTTAAAAGGGTTTAATATATAATTTGCTCATTTGAACGCAAGCACACACGTTCTCAAATTGGTATTAGAGCAGGTTACGCTAATCTATCGCGTATTCCTATTTTCCGCAAAATTTTTATAAGATATCAATTTTCTGATAAAATTGATTTTTGAAAAAGTGCGTGTTCAAATGGAGAAATTATATAATAAAATGCCTGTTTTTGACGGGACAAATTATGCTTATTGGAAAGCCAGAATGAAGTCGACTTTAAAAGCCATTGATGAACGTGTCTGGATTTTAGTAGAAAAAGGGTGGACTCCTCCCTCCGTGACTGTTGATAATGTGATTAGTTTGAAACCTGACACTTCTTGGACTGATGAAGAATTTAAATGGTCATCTTTTAATTCTAAGGGTTTAAGTGCTATTTCTGGGTCTATCACACCTGATGAGTTCAAACGCATAATGACGTGCACCACATCAAAAGAGGCATGGGATGTTTTACAACTCATCCATGAAGGAACTAATGCTGTGAAAGAATCTAAGTTGCAAAATTTGACAACTCAATTCGAAACCATCACCATGCATGAATCTGAATGCTTTGATGAATTTTATGCTAGACTTTCTGACATTGTGAATACTAGCTTTAATCTTGGTCAACATATACCTAATGCTAGAGTTGTTAAAAAGATTCTTCATTCTTTATCTAAGCGTTTTATCCCTAAAGTCACTGTTCTAAATTCTATGGGTAATTTAAATACGCTAAAATTGGAAGAACTTGTAGGAGATTTGCAAACTTATGAAATTGATATGTTCCCTAAAACTGCTAAATCTAAAGATAAGGGAATTGCACTTAAAACCCAAGAGAGAAGGAGTGAGGGGTCGGTTAGAAAAAGGGTAGAGTCGTCTAGAAAGAGAGAGATTGACACGTCAGATTCTGAGTGTGATTTTGACCTAGATGATTTGGCTCTTTTTGCAAAACATTTCAAAAGGATTCTCAAATTTAAGAAAAATGGCAATTTTAAAGATAAAAAGAAATTTGAGAAAAATAAGTTTGAAAAGAAAAATGAAAAAGACTCCAAAAATCCTCCTAAGAAAGAAAGTGAGAGATGTTTTGAGTGCGATGGTAGGGGTCATAGAGCCTTTGAGTGTGCCAATCGTCTGAATAGAGAGAAAGGGAAAGCTGTCCTTAATGCTACCCTTAGTGACGACAGTGAGGTCGAGACGGTGGATTCAGGAGATGAGTCACCGCATGGGTGTAACTTCACCGCATTCATGGCCAGTCAAGTAAGAACTCCTAGTTCTCTTCACGACTATGAAGATGATGCTTCACAGGGACACCTCGACAGTGAGATCGATGAGAGTGAGGGTTAGGATGACTCAAGTGAGAGCGAGAGTGATATTCAACGCGCCTACGCTGAGTTATATTCTGAGTCACTTAAAACTAAAAAACGTAACAAAGCGCTAGTTCTTAAGATCACTGTCTTAGAGGAAGATTTAAGATAGACGAGAGAAAGAGAGTCCTCCACCTTCACCGCCCTGAGAAAGAGAGAATTTGACTGTGTCGAGAAAGAAATTATGTTTAGAGAGAGAGAGAGTGTTTTAGAGAAAGGGAGAGGGGACTTGACTAAACAAGTGGCTAGTCTTACGAGTCAGCTCCATTAATCCATGGAGACTCCGAAGATACTTGAAGCCCTTGTTGCCCAGCTGACTCGTGATCTTGAGAAAGCACGGGAAGTCAAGGTACAAATCGAGGACGGATCTGGGAAGATGGGAAAGATGCTCCTCGGCCCCGCTTTAGGTTTTGGTGATCGGCAAGGAATTGGATATGATGGTGCCTCCACGTCCCAAATTGCACCTGGACCAGTTCCTGAGTTTACCACCACTCCTTACGGTCACCGACAAAAACCTCGAAGGAGAGTTCGACCAAGAAAGGCAAACCAAGGTCCGCCTTTGACTGTACTCTTTTGTACTTATTGTAAAATAAAAGGCCACCTTAGGGAGTATTGCTATATCTTGGGTCGGACGCGACGTACTACTGCTCCACCACGTCATACTGATGATTTTTCTAGTCTGAGAGAGCGAGTTGAGTTATTAGCTGCCACGACTCAGAGTTTAATGGAAGAATTCCGATGGATGTCTTTGCCGTTAGTAAATGCTTCTCACATTCCAGCTAAAACCAACAACAAAAAAGGCAAACAAAAGGTCAGCTTTGCTTGGGTAGCTAAGAAAGATAAAAAGGCCTTTGTTGTTCATGTTGCTCTCAAAGCACATAATACCTCTCAGTGGTATTTTGATAGTGGGTGCTCCAGACACATGACAGGTGATGCCTCATTTTTTACGACTCTTGAGGACTATCAGGATGGCAGAGTCACCTTTGGAGATGGGAGCAAGTCTAGCATTATAGGACGTGGTACTGTCGAGTTACCTGGATTTCCTAAGCTAGAAAATGTTTTGTACGTCAAAGGTTTGAAAGCAAACCTTCTCAGCATTAGCCAGCTGTGCGACACTGACTTTGCAGTAAAGTTTGACCGGGACGCGTGTAAAGTCTATGATCAAGCCAGTAATCTTTTGATGCAAGGGGTGAGGACTGAGGATAATTGCTATGGGACTGAGCCCACATCCTCACTTGTCTGCAAAAGCGCCACGATCATCCCTATGGATCTGTGGCACCAACGTCTAGGTCACGTGAACATTAGAGATCTCAATTGCTTAGCTAAAAAGGACCTAGTACGTGGCTTAACATCTCTTAGAAAGTCAACTTCGACCGTTTGTGGACCCTGTCAGTTGGGAAAACAAATTCATAGTCCTCATAGGAAGTTGCATTCCATTACCACCTCTCGTGTTCTTGAGTTCACATGGATCTTATGGGTCCCACTCGTACTGAGAGTCTAGGTGGTAAGAGGTACATTCTCGTGATGGTAGATGATTTCTCCAGGTACTCCATTGTAGGTTTTCTGAGAGAGAAATTCGATGATGTAGATTTTTTAACGACCAAGTGCCGTGTCCTGCAAAATCAACACGGTGTCACTATTAACAGGATGCGTAGTGACAATGGCACTGAATTCACAGAAGCAAAGGTAGACCTTTACTGTGATAGGCTCGGGATCAAACATGAGTTTTCTACTGTGAGAACTCCTCAGAAAAATGGGATTGTTGAGAGAAAGAATAGAACGATCCAAGAGATGGCTAGATCTATGCTTCTAGGTCGTAAAGTTTCTAGGAGATTTTGGGCAGAGGCAGTGTCTACTGCATGCCACACGGTGAATAGGGTTTATTTGCGTCCACACACACTTCAGACTCCTTATGAGTTATGGACTGGAAAGAAGCCCAACCTGGAATATTTCCGTGTTTTGGGGAGTAAATGCTACATCCTACGGGATAGATAGAAATTAGGAAAGTTCGACTCCCGAAGCGATGAGGGAATATTTCTAGGATATTCATCGAATAGCCGAGCGTACCGGGTTTTTAACCTGAAGAGCTCTAAGGTTATGGAATCAATAAACGTCACCGTGCAAGATGACGAACCTTCGACGATTATTGATGCTAACCTTCAGTGTGAGGATGAGGATTGTTCTGACAGTGATTTACCTGTTCCTCTCTCACACTCTGTGGACCCTACTCCTGCGCTAGGGGACACACCTGCTTGGGTTCGCAAGAGTCATGACCCATCTGCCATTGTTGGCGATCCCACTCTAGGGGTCAAGACTCGTGCTCAGCTAGAGAACGTTGTTAGCCATTTTTGCTACACGTCCAAAGTCGAGCCCAAGAACCATAAAGAAGCACTCAAGGATGAACATTGGATATCTTCTATGCAGGATGAGTTGCTTCAGTTTAAAAAGAATAATGTCTGGGAATTAGTCCCCTGACCTAGTGAGACTAATGTCGTTGGTACCCGGTGGATTTTTAAGAACAAAATGGATGAAAATGGTACCATAATAAAAAATAAGGCTAGGTTAGTCGCTCAAGGCTACACACAGATAGAGGGTGTAGACTTTGGGGAGACATTTGCTCCTATTGTGAGGCTTGAGTCCGTCCGTCTTTTGCTCGCCATCGCATGTCATCTGCGCTTCAAGTTATACCAGATGGATGTCAAGAGTGCCTTTCTGAATGGCATTCTACAGGAGGAGGTTTATGTGGAACAACCAAAAGGGTTTGAAGACCCTAAGTACCCAGAGCACGTCTACTATCTTATAAAGGCCTTGTATGGTTTGAAGCAAGAACCTCGTGCTTAGTACGAGAGGCTTACTTCCTATCTCTTAGCTCGTGGCTTCAAGAGAGGGGGAGTATATATGACGGTGTTCATCAGGAGAGATGACGGTGCTATTTTAGTTGCCCAGGTCTATGTGGATGACATAGTCTTTGGATCTACATGCTTCCAGCATGCTCACCACTTTGAGGGGGAGATGAAAAGTGAGTTTGAGATGAGCATGGTTGGTGAGCTTACATTCTTCCTTGGTCTCCATGTTCGTCAGCTAGAGGATGGGATGTTCATCTCCCAATCCAAGTATGCTAGAGACCTAGTGAAGAAATTTGGTTTAGACTCCGCTAATCATGCACGTACACCTATGAGTACAACTACCAAGCTTAGTAAGGACACTTCAGGCAAGGACGTAGAGCAAACCTTATATCGAAGTATGATAGGTAGTCTTCTCTACTTGACTGCCAGTCGTCCCGACATCGCCTTTAGTGTTGGAGTCTGTGCGCGATATCAGGCGTCCCCGAAAGAGTCACATTTACTTGCTCTAAAACGTATTATTAAATACGTGAGTGGGACTCTATCATACGGTATTTGGTATTCCTTTAATACCGATGACCGTTTATCCGCCTATTCGGATGCCGATTGGGTTGGGGATGTAGATGGTTGTAGGAGCACTTCTGGTGGGTGTTTCTATTTTGATTATACTCTTGTCTCCCGGTTGAGCAAGAAGCAAAATTCCATCTCTTTGTCCACTACGGAGGCTGAGTACATAGCCGCCGGGAGTTATTGCACACAACTCTTGTGGATGAAGCAAATGCTGGAGGATTATGGGATTTCACAAGACACCATGATCATTTCTTGTGATAATACGAGCGCGATACACATATCCCATAATCCCATCCATCATTCGCGCACAAAACACATCAGGATACGTGAGCACTTTATTCGTCAGTTAGTTGAGGAAAACACAGTATCCCTGAGTTTTGTTCCCACCGACCGTCAGTTAGCCGACATTTTCACGAAACCGTTAGATGCCCTTAGATTTGAGAGTCTTAGGAAGTCTTTGGGGATTTGCACAGTTGACTGAGGGGTTGGTCTATGTCTAGAATAGGTTGCTTTCTCATTTTCATATCATATGCTTCCTATTGCTAGTCTGTTTTATATGTACCATTGCTTCATTGTATAGCTTTTCTTTAGTCTTTTTGCTGTTTATATTGCTTTTGAAAAAAAATACAAAAATATTTTCCTTTTAGAAAAATTTTCAGAAAAGCACAAAAAGACTTTATTTTGATAAAATTTTTGAAAAAAAAAATCCAAAAAGATTTTTGTTTTTGTTTCTTTTATGGATGAGCATTCAAGATAGCCAAGTCACAACTTCATTCCATTTATCCATGTGACTGTTTGATAGAGATTTGAGAGGCTACATCATTTCATCCATGTGCTTTACATTGTCTGGAGTCTTTGAGATGTAATTAGTGATATCTTCCTACATGTTTTACTCCTATATCCTTTATTGCACACATGCACGGCTATATTTGATTATTGTACATGTCTATCTCATATTGGCTTGAGTGTTTCCATCTCAATTCTGTCTATACAATGTACAATATGCGATAAAACTTGACAAGATTGGAATGCATGTAAAAACCGTTTTGGTGAGACTGTGTGTTTTCGTATAACGGGGAGGGGCTACGAAAGGTAATCATCTATCCTTTGCGCAAAAGCCACCGTTAAAAAGGACCTAAAAAATGGAGGAATTTTAATATCCGAGGTCCAAAGAGGTTAAAAGAGCCCAAAAAAAATTTAAAGGAAATAAAAAGTAATTCATGCCAAATATGGGCCACTTAGGTTTCATCATCAATTCTCCAAAGTTTGAGAATTTAGAATGCCTCTATTCAAAATTATATCTGAGGGAGTTTGGTTGGAGAATCTTTAAACGGGTTTGCACTTCCTTGAAAGTCCTGAATAAGCATAAAATCGTTTTGGACGTTATTGGTGTGAAAATCACTTTGAGCTTTGATTTGTTGATTTGATTGAGTCAATATCTTATATTGTCATTCTTTTACATCAAAGGAAGTATTTGAGTTCATTCGCTAGGAGTATCCAATATTCATCGTGCACATATGTCATGTTTATATGCATTGATTTTCCTATCGAATTTTATCACACCACTTCATTTACGCTATCATCGATTTGGTTGCTTTGTGTTCATTCGTGGTGTGATTTTATCCTAGTGACACCCCGCACTTGCTTATTTGATTTGTTTCTCTCATTTGTCTATTTGGGGACATCATAAAAAGGGGGAGAATGAATTATCGTATGGGGGAGATTTGAAAGTTTGAGTTTGTCTATTTCGTATATATGTTTATCTCATCATTTCAAACTCAATATGTCACTTGGTATTTTGCTCTGTCTCATGTTTGTAGGTACTACATTGATGATCTCTGAATTTCACACCCTGATGAGGAAAGATTTGAGATTCCTGAAGATTTGAAGAACAAACGATGAAGACTATTCATTTGTACCTTTTCCAGGTTTGGGTTCATGGGAGGGTAGATTTGTATAGGCAATTTCATATTTGATAATTCGGTTTTTTTATGTATGTACCGACATAGACATAGGGGGAGATTTCTAAGGACATTTTTGTCCATTATCAATGAATTATGTCGCACGCCGTTACACCGTTGAAGAAATTCAAGATTCAAGATTCAACGAATCCGAATATCAAAAGAAGTAGAGAAATCATAGTCTGACTGAAAAGCGCCCGGATTTTAATGATCACAAATTAAAATATAATTTCCTTTTAAATAAATGCGGAAGCGTATATTAAGAGATGGTTCAACAAATAAACAAGGCCTAGTTTTAATATCTTAAGAAACAAATTAAAACAACATAATTCAAGTCCTAGAATTTGCCTAATTCATGATTATTCATTTAAACAAAGTTAGGCGAAACCAATATTAGCAAATGACTTGAATAAACCAATTTTACCCAATATTTAATTTAAGTCCCAAATTAAATGAGTGTGATAATTAAACCGAATTTTATCTTGAATTAAACATAAAGCATGCGTTCTAAATGATGTGCACGATAAAAATAAACAATGTCACACTACACCGCGATGTACGAGGAAAAACCCACTAACGGGAAAAAACCTCGGGACGGCCCTAGCCTCAAATCCACTAAAAACGGTATTACAAAATACAAGACAAAAGACTTACTTCCTAAACTCGAACCCTCTTAAGCCGTGATGCTCCTTCTTGTATCAACCTCCAATTACCGGATAACCAACGGAGCTCCACCGTGGTCTTGGAATACACCGATGGGACTTTATATGGTCACCGTCACCCAAGCATGGAGCCTTTCTCCTTTTGGGTAGAATCTCAACAAAAGTCTTCTTTGTGATGGGGTGTAGAAGAAAACCCGAAACGTCCCTTGAATTCGGTAGAGAAAACCGGTGCCAAAAACTCCAAGCAATTGATATAAATATAGAAACTTGGATAAACGATTATTGGGTGTAAACTAGAGTGTGTATGAATTTTTCATTAAAAATTGACACTCAAAACTTGAACATTTTCCTAAAGTAATTTTGCTCTCAAACTCTCTTTTGGAGATAAACAAATGTTGGAAAAGTTGTCTTGAAAAATGTGTTTCCCGCACATAATAATGCATGAAAAAGGTTGGTTGAAAACCAAGTGGAGGAGTGGGGAAAAACTGCAAAAAACTGCCAAATAACTGTTCCCGCTGGAAGTTCGTTCGAACGAACGTGATTCTCGTTCGAACGAGACTTCTAACGAGTGACCAGCCTGGGCTCGTTAGAGGTTCGTTAGATACCTCGTTAGAACGAGAATTCGTTCGAACGACATATCGAACGACATATCGAACGACTATCCAGTTAGGGTCGTTGGCAAAACTCGTTCGAACGAACCTGGTTCGAACGACAAAACTCGTTCAAACGAAACTAATTCAAACGACAAAACTCGTTCGAACGAAATCTGGTTCGAACGAAAAAACTCGTTCGAACGACATTTCTAACGAACGACCAGAAAGATTGAAAAATTCGATTTTGGCCCAGAAACTTTCATATACTTATCTTAAAGTTCTATTTGATTCTTTCTGAAAATAAAATGCAGTTTTTATTTCACCTAGAACCCAATACATATTGTTCCAAGCTCCTATATACATATAATTACATTCATACCTTGGGAGCATGGAACCTTAGTTGCTTACGTAGAAACGAGGCACGCAAACCGGCATTTTGATGAAGCTTTAAATTCTTTGCCGCTACGTCTTCAACATACACTTCATAGGCTTGAGAATATTACAATAAATACTATCCTATGAATAAATGTTTTTGTCCGGAATTGAGCCAAAACTATATATGGACTCAATTGGAAATTTGTGTCCTTACACGGACAGCCGGACCAATCCGCTGAAACAAAAGAACCGATCTGATTAACCGGACCGGTCCGCCTAAAGACCCGGACCGATCCGCTTGTTTGTCAGAAGGCCAGTATACCCCGGACCGCAAGCGAACCGATGAAGCCTGGAAGCGAACCGATCCGATCATCAACAGACCGATCCACCTCAGAATAAAAGAACCGATCTGATCAAACCGGACCGATCCGCCTCAGACCTGGACCGGTCCGCCTGGGATAAACGCAAACAGATCGTGTTTAGATTTTTAAGGCCCGAGCCTTATTATTTAATCCCACTACGGGAAGTGGTTTTCCAAGACTTAAACACACGATTTTCAGAGTACAGAAAGCCCTAAGTCTTCACCTATTGAGCATCTAGACTCTAGGTTTTTGATTCACACAAATTGCCAATCATTTGTGAATCTCTTTGCAACCCAGGAATGAAGCTTTGCTCTTGTTCAACCCTTGTGGGGAAGCCATTTCTCTTCTCCATTGCAACCCTACTGGAAAGGGATAGTTCCAGCCGCGACTACAGAATCCGATACCTCAGGGTAATTCTTAGTCACTTGTATTTTCATTGTAATCCGATTGTAAGCCGTTTTCTTACAAATTATAGTGAAAATAAATGGTTTTGCCCCTTTGGGGGATTTTTCCTTAATTGCATGTGTTTGAATGTTCTTTCTTAGATTATCATCTTATTCAATCACAAACAGTTGCATGTTTAGGGTTTGTTTTGGGTTAAAAGGGTTTAATATATAATTTGCTCATTTGAACGCAAGCACACACGTTCTCAACTCTCCAAATCAAATTTGACTCTATTTGATTCTCTCACTTTATTCTCAAGATCTACAATCCTAGACTCAAGCAAACCATTTCTCTCTTTAAACATAAGAATATACTTTTTCATGGATCCTTTAACCCTCTAAGTCTATATCTCTCTCCTTCTACATATTCAAGCTTCTCTCGAAGAGCTCTCTCTTGTGTCCTAGGGTCATAAACCAACACACTATCATCAATAACCTTGACATGTTCTCTTTAACTCGCTTCTAACTTCAAATTTTCTCTTTTTAATTTAATATATTCTTCATATAATTCTTAAAATGCAAATTGAAGTTCACTCACATCGATCTTATTTTCACTTTCACTCTCTCTTTTTTCTCCACTCTCACTACCATCATTTTTTTTATAGATTCACAAAAAAAGGCCTTGGAAGTGTCATTTATTTGTATATCTTCATGGGAAGATTCATTATCGGTGCTCACATGACTAGCCATGAATGCAACAAAGTTCCGCTCAATGGCGGAAGCGGGTCCCTCTTCCTTATCACTATCACTAAGGGTTGCATTGTAGGAAATTGGTTGTGTACCCTCTCTCCTTAGTTTAGTGGGGCACTCAAAAGCCCTATGGACAAACCCTTCACAACCATAACACCTATTTGACTCGTCCCTATTTAAATTTTCATTAAAAAATCTAGGGATCTTTTCGGTTTTGTCATGCTTAGATTTTTCCAATTTCTTAAAATCATTTTTAAATTTATCTTTGTTAAATTTAAGAAATTTATGAAACTTCCTAGAAAACGTAGCCATATCTTCCGAGTCACTATCACTTTCACTCTCTACTACTTGTTTTTCCTCCTTTTGGTCTTTCAATGCAATGCCCTTATCTATTTTCTTTTCAATTTTGGAGGGAAACATGTCTAGTGTAAGGACATAAATTTCCAATTGAGTCCCTCTATTGTTTTGACTTAATTCCGTGAACAAAATTGTGTTTGTAATATGTCATAGGGAGATTTTATTTTGTCACGATCCCACTTGGTCTATGATGGATTGAAGAAATTGAAGACGTTGTGGCAAAGCTTAAAAGAATCAATCATGCCAAAGTTTAATTGGTGCAAGTTTACTCATCTTCAAGTTAAATACATTCTGAGATCAATCAGGTATGAATGCGTATAATTAATGGTGCTCGGAATTATTTTTATAAAAGATAAGGATGTATTTTTATAAATAAAAATGTTTTAAAGTGCTTTAAAAGGTTTACACTATGTTTTATTCTGATAAGCTCAAAATAGTGTTTGGCTAAATTGGATCTCTTTTAAAAGAGACGTTTTAATCAGAAAGTCAAAAACTCAAACTTACGCGTTGTCGTTCAAATGAAATAAGCTCTCGTTCGAATGAGATGCTCATGTCGTGCGAATGACGTGGCCTTGTTGTTCGAGTCACACTATTTTCGAGGTGGCACTTAATTCCTATTCAAAGCGTGTTTTCGTCAGAATTAAATGGGTGTGCATTCTGGGAAAATATTTTACATTCCAGTACGAGTTTTGCACATGTTTTTTAAGGTTTAAAAAGCTTAAACACGACCTTGGAGTTTGAAAAGACCCAAGATATCATTATTATATGTTTATGTGATCTTGCAGCACCAAGAAGGTTTGTTCTACCATTGAACATCGGGGTTTTGCAATGAAGAAATGAGAAGGACTTATTTTTCGACATCGTAGACGAATCAAAGCCATTCGGTGAACACCGAGACATACGTGGACGCGTGTGTTGTGAACAGGTATCGTGGAAGATGAAATTTCTGCGTGGGCACTATTTATTAACGGTACAGGATCAGAAGGATCTTCAAGACCCATGGGGATTGAGTCATTGAGTAAGGTTAATCTGTCTTTGTAAAACCTTTGTTCATAGTGATTGTCTGGCTTGGGTCGTCCGAGGTTGTTTTCCCGTTTTGGGTTTTTTCCTCATACATCTGGCGTTGTGAGTATTCTTTACTTTACTTTATTTTCTTTAATCACTAGATGCATGTTTAGGATTAATCAAGATAAAATTGGTTTGAAGTAAGAATTGGGTTTTCACAACTTGGTTTGGTGCACATTAAAAGTTGGATAATTTTTTGGTGAAAATTGGTTTGATTTGAAACACACATAAGGGCCACCCCATTTCTTCATCTAGTTCATAGGTTTGTAAATCACCTACGAGCTCTTCTAATTTCGTAGTGGCTAAAGTGGGTAAAGAATTCAACAAGGTCACCTTAGAAATAAATCTATCGGGTAGGGACCTTAAAATTCTCTTTACTACACGATCGTCGGGTATTTTCTCTCCCAAATTAAAAGATGAATTAACTATATTAGAAAGTCTAGCATAAAATTCATTAAATGTTTCTTTTTCATTCATTTTGATGGTTTCAAATTCAGTGGTGAGGTTTTGGAGTTTAGAAGCTTTTATGACACTAGTTCCCTCGTGAGTGAGTTGTAAAATATCCCAAGCTTCTTTAGCGGTTTCACATATCATAATGCGTCGAAATTCATCTGATGTGATCGCGCTAAACAAGGCATTTAAATCAAGGTAATTAAATTTTGTAATTTTAAATTCATTCTCACTCCATCTATCTGTGGGTTTGGGAACACGTTCGTTTTCAACTAAATATATAGGTGGGGACCACCCGTTAACGACTGACAACCAAACCCTCTCATCTGGAGACCTAAGTGTCGAACGCATATGTTCTTTCCAATATGCGTAATTAGAATCATCGAAAATATGAAATTTTGAAAATGGGGAAAAATCCATTTTTAACCAAAATAATTAAAAGGACCTTAACGCAATAAATTAGCACTTCGGCTCTGATACCAATATGAAAACGTGAGTTTTAAACACTTAAAGCTCTGATACCACTTGTTGGAAACGTAGACCCCCAATTTTAAATTTTTCAAAAATGAATTTCCTATTAAATGCGGAATAAGGATGGTTCAACACAACAATTTAATTTTCCAAACCATATTTGATTTTCTTTTCTTACAAAGATGAAAAATTATATTAAACATAAATTTTAATTTCTAAAAGAAATCTCACAAACAAAACTAACACATGAAGTTAACTATGAGAAATTTACTTTTAGCCCAAAATTAATTTAACAAAAGTCCTAATATTTGCCTACACAATATTTTCAATATTACCAAATCCAAAACGAATTTAACAAATTAAATTACCGACTTGAATTAAATTAACTTGAATTTTACCCAAATTAAATTATAACACCAAATTAAATACGTGTGATAAATAAACCAATTTTATCTTTTTAACCTAAGCATGCATTCTAAGTGATTTAAGAAAGATAGTAAACAATAGCACACTACGCCGCGATGTACGAGAAAAAACTCACAACGAGAAAAAAACCTCGGACAGCCCTAGCCTAACAAATTCACTAAGTACGGTATTAATTTTACAAAGACTCGACAAGAGGACTTACACAACTGACTCGACTCCCTTCAAGCGTTGATGCGCTCCTTCAAACTTCAACCTCCGCCTAGCGAATAATCCCGGAGTCCACCTGAACCTTGGAGTCGACCAATTGAGACCAAGCAACCATCAACCACACATGGTGTCTTTCACCATGTGAGAATGCCGCAACAAAACAAAAGTTTCTTCTTCTTTGAGGGATGTAGAAGGAAACCGAAACTCTTTTGTTTTGGAGTAGAAAAGTGAACCCGGTGCCAAAAATTCTCCAAGAAAATAATATAAATGTAGGAATACTTGGAATTCTAAACAAAATAATTTTATGGGTGTAAACACATTTGTATAAGGGAATTTTCTTATTAATTTTGACACATGAAAACTAGGACTTTTGTTTGGAAATATTTTCTCTCAAAGATGTTGCAAAAGTCCTTACAAAAGGTTTGTCCCAAAGTTGGTTTTAAAACTGACAAAAGATAGTGGGACAAAGTAGTGGAAAAATGGGATAAAACTACCAAACTGTTCTCGCCTAAAAATCTCGTTCGAACGAATTTTTCGTTCGAACGACCCAACCATTGTAAAATTTATAAAGTCGTTCGTAAACTAGTCAGAATTCTCATTCGAATGACAATTTGAACGATATTCCAATGGCCAAAAGGGAACTCATTGGAAAAACCTCGTTCGAACGAAATTCTTTTTCGAATGACGTTCTCGTTTGAATGACAATTTCGAACAAAATCCCATATTTGAATATTTTCATTTTAAGCCCAAAATATTTCTGAAAATTATTTTAACAATGAAAATTACACCCTTAAAAATATTTCAAGTCTCCTACAAATATACATAGATTGCAGTCATACCTTTTGGAGATAATGGAATATGGTGATGTTGATGACACATAAACTAGGCACGAGAAATCGGTAATTGATGTTCACTTGAAATGTTGGCCGTTACGTCTTCAACTTTATGAGTCATAGTCTTGAAAGGATACAATGTGAACACTATCCTATGACTCAAGTGGTTTTATCCGGAATTGAGCCAACACTACATTAAGACTCAACCGGAGACTTGTGTCCTTACACACTTACAGGTGACGACGTTACCAACCTACTACGCCTAGTTTACTATTTGTCTTGTCACATCGTGATCTAAATCCCAAATTTCCATAGGCATTACTTTGTTCAAGTGAGGTATTCACCTTACCATGTCCTTAGACCACACGAGGTAGCCATCTAGATTACTTCCGAGTTCTACTCGCATAGAATTTATGTGGCAACCACACCAATCGCCATTGACATTCTAAGGGTAGTAAGTATCCCACATGGCTATATATTTTAATCCGTATCGACTTAGAAGGACGTGCCAAGAACTAGTCCTTACCTTGCTCAGGCTACCCCAGCACATACCGTTAATACCATTAATATCACCACACCTTGGTTTCCATTTCAAATCTCCGTATGGAGTTATCAACCTAATTCTTGAATACACTTCCTAATAAACCTCAAAACCGAGCATCCCAAAACCAATACTAGTCATCCTATGATACCCAAGCATTACATCCCATGAATGACACAAGCTTTTAATTCCTCCTGGGAGGATGCACCACCCATCTGTGCCGATTCAAGAAATTGCACCTGGCACATAGACTATACAACTCTTTGAAACCTTGACCAACATTCATAGATCACCACGTGACCCTCAACACAATCACTACTAGGACGCTAATGCTTCTTTCCATCGAATTTAATTGGTCTCCTAAGGACACTAAACACATTCCATGTAAGAGTCCCAAACTCTACAAGATTTCATCACCAGTACCTTTATCATTATAGGCGACCTCTACATACCTTTCAATACTCGCATCGCTATTACTCGGTGATAGCAAAGACACTAGTCTAGAAGCTTCTACCTATAGTGCACCTTATGTACCAAACACCTCAAGGCGTCACAACGTTTGATCTCTATCCCCAATGACGCCATGCGTAATTAGTCCTACGGGCACTCCATCATACCCTTAAATAATACTCACACTAGAATTTTCTTATGCATATCCATTACTTCGATAGCTAAAATGAGCCTTTAAACTTTGACATTAACCTTATCTTTCTTCCAAATGATTGTGACCATATGCCACGTACAAACCACAACCAACGCTACTAAGGACTATGTAAGGGTACAAGACGTCGCCTATAACCTATAAACCTCAAGGTTTGCCTCATCATATCCATAATGAAAGTTCAACCATGATGATTAAATTGCCTCACTATGTAAGCATCATACCGTGTCTGAATCTATAAGTTAACACGACTATATAGATTTTGGTGGGATATGGGACGTCGAGTGTTGCCTGTAAATACCAAGGTCTTCACCACGGATGCCATGGGGAATCATATTCCTCAATACTACATTATAATCAGGACACAATAAACCTAAGTCCCCAACCAAGGGACCCAATACTTTCTCACCACAGAGTCGATACTTATCAATGCCACTCATTCTTTCAACTCCATATATGAAATATACAACATTTACAGCTAGGTCGAAATGAACACCACTACTGAGGCAACTCTCATTATACACAATACATCTCACACAAAGGATCACGGTGTTTCCACTATCGGCCTACACAATTTCATATGTTTATCGGATTACCATCAGGCAGGATATTACCCCAAGGATAAAATTTTCATAATTACATTACAGGCATCAACTATCCATAAGCGCCGCACCTAAGGGTTATATACCTTTTAATTACCAATCATCAGTGCTTAGTCATGACACCCTAGCCTTCAACCTCAATCGTTGACTATATACAGTTTGTGTCGCCTGACCAATAGGTGTCATCTCACCCTATTAGCATCCCAGAAGGATCTACGCCATCAAGGAATGGAACATATGCACCTCACACTAACAACCACGACAACACCACTATTGTCTTACATGGACACCTGTAAATTACTAACAATCTAATGAGAAGCACAAAAGTAATTAGTAACTATCAACTTGATCGAGTGACACTTGGCATGAACTTACTTGTCGTGCTAACCTCTTTGCCTTTACCATCAAGTACACGAACTAAACCATCATCAAACTAGCATGACTAGCCCAAACCAACACTAACATCGAAATATCCAATACCGAGCTCACCATGTTACTCCCGAAAGGAACCTCGAACCTAGAGCTCTAATACTATTTGTAATGCCCCGGTCCAGATTTATGGGTTACTAGTATTCGACCAAATCCAAAATGAGTGTTAGGTGTGAAGTGCGGTGAAACAACCTATATAATGTTGCTAGTCCAGTTTTATTCTTAATGAATGCTTCACTTGTTTAGCATGAGATTCCGATTTCAAATCAAGCTACGTGAGGGACTGTAAGGGATCACCCCGAAGTCCAAGAATACAAAGATTCTAAAAAAGACAATACTTACATGTATAATTCCTTTAAAATATGAAACTGCACTCAACTTGCAATAACAAAGCGAGGGATTAAGTCAAATGCTCGATGAGAAATATACAAGATGTAGCACATAAACGAATGACAGAAAGGAGACTCTAATACGTTATACTTACGTGCACATGCAACTACCTTGTATACACACACACACACACACACACATATATACTTAACGCATGTAACCATTTTACTTTTGAAAACATTCTTTATCCTGATTAATTTACCTTAATCTCATAATGACTTCTTCTTTCTTAACTTGACGTTTAATCCTCTGTTCAACGCACGTGGTTAAATGCTTGAAACCACTACATTCTGTTTAAAATAAATAATTTCTTTACTGAAATTTTCCTTTTCCATTTAAACAATGCATTTTAGTATTTTCATTTGAAAATCACCCTTTCAACACACGCGAACATCGTGCTAGAAAATACTTATTTAAACTTTGAAAAACCTTTCACAATATACCCTCGTTTAATCGCTTAGGTTTCTTAACCACCCATTTGCCTACTTACTTTACCTTTTCTTTACTTGATGGACATTAATCGATTTACGCATTTACTTGTCCATTTTAACCTTTATCGGAACATTTATTACTCATTCAAGTTAGGTTGTCCTGACACATTTTTATCACACAACCCATTTCATTACATACTCCTTATTCCTTGATCTTTTCCTCAAAATCTTTAAATAATCGCATACTTTAGAAGGTTCCACACCGCTGGCTATGCGCATCTTATGCTCTGTCCAATTGTTTGGGGTCTTTCACCTAAGGGCTTCGGGCCCTCCTTAATTATCCCAGTGTCATCCAAGTTCCTTTTTATGTGTTTAACATTTTAAAAATATCCACATTATTCCTTCTTTTCCTTTTTACCCGGTTGAAGCCAAACCCCTAGTTTCACCCCAACTAATGTTACACTTGAAATTATCATTTCATATCCTTTGCACTTTAACTTTGATTTTTATTCCAAAAATCGTATTCATTTAGGACAAACTTGTGTAACATATTTTCCAAAATTTCCATAACAATGTTCTACTTTGTGTAAAATTGTCGTTTTACCCATTTGTTTCCAAACTCATATTTTACTCCATTTTCACAAATGTTAGCTTTCCTAAAACACTATTAAGTTACCCATACTAACTTCTTAGTGTTTTAACACCTTAATAACTTTTTAACCTTGGAGTAATATTCTTTTTTTAATTGTAAACATCTTTATTTCATTATTTCCTTTTCAATTTCATAAGTGTTACTCTTTTAAAACATTATTAAGTTACATACACTAAGTTTTCAATGTTTAGCCATTAACACTTATTCAACACCTTTACTAACCATCATAGTAAATTAGGCATTTGTTTACTTTATTCATTCAATAAATCTAATTACACTTACCAACTACCTTTATTAGAAAATACCATTTTCTTTTCTATCAATTCAATTAGTCTTGCAACTTTATACTTATCACACTTTTAACCCCATTATACACACTTTGAAGAGTAGAATTTCTACTTTTCTTATTTCTTGTATAAACCCACTCAAGCCTTATTTATGTGTTCATTATCAAAATACTACAAGTCTACACATGTTAGGATATAAATTTTACATCAAAATCCTATTAAATGGGTTAAACCTACCTCTCATTCTAGAATTTCTTAATAGTTAAAAAATACACTTCAAGTCATAAAAGATATTTCACTCCTTTCGAATTCAACAAATGTCCATCTTTTATAAAACCTAAATTTTTGCAAGGAACTTTAAAATATTATTTCACCAATGTTTTAAAAAATTAGTTATTATTTTCAAACGTTTTATTTCATAAAATTTTTAACATCAATTTTCAAGAAAATACATCATTTTCATAAAATACCAATTTTAAAATAAAATTTTACCAACATTTATATTCCATAAAACTGTTTAATATTAATTTACTAGAAACCATTACTTATTCATGTGCATCCTACTCATTAAATCTAACAATAAGACTTCTAGTTTTTCAAATAGAGTCTTAAACACTAAGGATATATTTTTCCACCTCAAAGACTTCAATTGGGGGTAAGAATCTTGGTGTAGGAGGAGAAACCCCCATCTCCAAAGGTGGCCTCAAGTAGTTACCAAATGCATCCTCCAAATGCTCCAAAAGTGATCCATTTAATCTTCCAAGCCAAAACCCCTCCAAACTCCATGAAATCTGCCATCGTCTTCTCTAAAAATCCCCCAACACTTCTCCAAAATTCATAGCTTCACTTCAGTAATGGTGGAAATAGGTATTGTAGGCTTCAACATAGTGGAATACTATAAGGAAATGGTGGTTTATGGTCGTGGAATGGTGGTGGAAGGCCAATAATGGTTAAGAACGCTAAAAAAATGGTGGAAGAAGACCACCCTCTCTCACTCTCTCACTCTCGCATCTTCCTCAAACTTCAAATGCCCAAAATGAACCAAACAAACCATTATAAAGACCATTAAAACACCCAAAATCCTGTTTTGCCCATTCTAGGCTCTTCTGAGCTTGACAGCTCACAAAATCAAGGCCAGATATGTGACAGCACATAAGGACAATCATATTTAAACATTTTCAAAGTATGTCATTCGAACGACATGACCCTTATTTTAATGACTTCTCTATCTCATTCGATTAGTTGCTTCGCGCAATCTAGATTTGTAATGCAATGAGATCTCGAGTGAACCTCGCTTGATCCCCTACTTCAAATGAGGTCCAACCCTCGTTCGAATGACTTAAGTCTCATTCGAACCCCTCTTTCTTTCAATTTTCTCTGAATACCAATTTTCTTTTAATTTTCATCAAACCTCACTCCATTACAAATTATACAAAATTTAAATGAAGTATTAAAATAGGGTATTACATGAATTATACGGTGTCCCAAAGATAAGATATTATCATCAATATGGGTTGATGTTTGTTGTTGTTTACAACCTAAGGATAAGGAACGCGGAGCGTGCTTTGGTTCTGAACCTTCATAATTTCAATAAGAAAAATTAGGATCACAAATTCTTGGTGATGAGCGGGGATCTTTTCCCATTCCATAGTGTCAACCTCATTATAATAGGCACAGGTTCTATAAGGGAGAACTTATAGGTCCCCAAAATATAACTTAACAATAAAGAACTTTTTGCTTGAGCGGAATTAAGTTAAGGATGAATGTAAGTCGACTTCCTCTTTTTGAAATCTCTTTTTCAATTTTCTCAAACAAAGTTGTGCCACAAATTAACTTAACCAAATTTTATCTTTATTAATCATAAACATGCATCTAGTGATTAAAGTAAGTAAAGTTAAGTAAAGATACTCACAATGCCGAATGTACGAGGAAAAACCCAAAACGGGAAAAAACCTCGGACGGCCCAAGCCAGACAATCACTATGAATAATGGTTTTACAGAGACAGATTAGCCTTAATCAACGACTCGATACCCACGGTTTTTGACACTACTTATGATCTTCTACCGTTCTTCAATAGTGCCCATGCTGAAATTCTATCTTCCATGATGCTCGTCCACAACACTCAACTCCACGAATGTCTCGTGTCCACCGATAAGGCTTGAGTTGTCTACGATGTTGAACAGGATGTCTATCGCTTCTCCAATGCAATACCATCAATCACAAGTTATCCAAAGACGAAAAAACCAAACTTGATGCACACAATATTGTGACAACCCGCTATCCGAAATAAAGGGTGGCCAGCCCGATACCCCGCTGAAACAGGAATCATGGATAGATATCATTCTCATCATCACAATATCATACAGAGTATCTGGAATAATCACACAATATTCCAGAAATGGGTTATCAAAAAATTTAGTTGGCAATTTAAAGAAAACACTTTCAACAACCCATAATAGAAAAAGAGGGTGGAAACTCCCACAAACATATATAATATAATCCAATAGATAAGAAAGGAACGAATAAAGCATCGGTCTATACAACCCATACAAAATACGGTAAGTTACAGGTGTTACATAATACATCGTTTATACAATTACAACCATTTGGGCCACACGCCCGAATAAAGACTGATCTTAGCTAGAAAACAATAATAGTGGCGTCTACACAAAATATCCCGTGATACCCGCAAAATGTCACGTCTCCTCAAAAGACTTAGAGAAAAGAAAGTCATTATGGGCGACCTTGCGGCGGAACACCTGAACGAAAATATAGAAGATACATACACAACAAGAAAACGAAGAATCGATCAGAGGCCGGGTTTATATGATCACTAGATAAATGACAGGTATGACAATAATGAACAAGTAAGCATGGATGATATTCTAGCATGGTACATCATATAAAGAACTAAGACAGTTAAATGATTATTAAAATGAAATTGAATTTTACAAAGAAATAAAAGTACTTATGAGCCTTTTTCATCTTTCCTCTTTTTCATTTCCGTCTTCTTTCCATTCCTTATCAGGAATGCAATTATTACCATGAGCACTTTATGGCACTTATCTCAATAGTATGCTCTTTGTGGCATATACTTTGCTCTTTATGGCATTAATGTTCCATGGAGTCCAACTCGATAATAGAATAGTTATAAATATATATATATATATATATATATATATATATATATATATATATATATATATATATATATATATATATATATAATGATTCTATGACCGCTCGTCCGGTTTTCCCCACTGTGCGCGCCCCTAAATAACCATCATCTTCCAGGGCCTAACCTAAGACAACCTGGGATCCTATCGCAACGTCGGGAAGAGTCCATATGCCTGCGGGGTAGTCAAGACCACACCCAGAATCTCCTACCCATCGCAGAAAAATAAAACAAGCGTTCATATGGCCTAGGACTATATCCACCCTGCATTCATTAGCGAGGGGGTTTCACCTCACGCACGGACTTCCCTTAAGATGGTATTTAGAGAGGTGTGTAACATCCATTTTATTAATTTCTATTTCGTGATTCAGTAAATTATGTTTTACTTTATCCATTTTACATTTTATTAAATGCATTATGGTATACTTCACATCATCATAATAACCTCGAAGAATATTTAAACTCCCAAGTTATCTCTCCCAAATGTCCTTGTTTGGACTTGATAATAACCCATCAAATGAGATATAGTTCGCATTTACTCCTAAAATCTCCAAATTCGACCTTAAGATTTCCTAGACTCTTATGGAACTACCTGACAGAAGAAATGCCTATACATTACTTTAAATCTCCCCCCCCCCTGACAGGAAGCCTAGATGAACCCCTTCGAGTCTAGGGAGTCGATCGAACTCAACTAATACTCTAAGTCCCTATTTTTATTTCATTATAAGAAGGTCCCTATGTTCCTATGAAAAGAAGAAGTTAAGGACTGAAAATAAAATGTTTGGGAAGAAAACAGGGGACCGATCGACCGGTCCTAATACCGCGGTCGACCGCGTCTCAAGAATTGGCCTAAGAAGAAAAGCAGAAAGTTCATTTCGACAGGACCGGTCGACCGGTCAGGGGACCGCGGTCGACCGCGCCATAATTTTAGGCCTTTGAAAGAAATGCAGTGAACCCTCTCCCGTAGACCCGGTCGACCGGTCTGCGAACCACGGTCGACCGGTCTGAGCAGACCCAGACCACAACTTCCAATTTTCAAGCAACCCCAAAGCCAACTCATTTATTCTCACCCACACAACATAAATGCTACTACCACTACCATCAACATCAACAATCATTCAACTATCCTTTAATGATTCAAAACCAACCAACATCCAAACCCTAAACTAGTAAACCATAATCAAATACATCATTCTCACACAAATCATTTATCTTAAACCATAAATAGCAAGTAGTGAACTTGCCTCAGTGTAGAAAATGCAGATTTTTTTGGTGTTGGAGCAAGAATCCTTCTTAAATCTTCAATATCCTTTCTTCTCTCTACTCTTTCTCTTTCTCTCTTTAGCTCTCTAGGTTTAGGAAATACAATTAGGTGAATAGTGATTTACTCAAGACATGAGTCGTGCCTTTAGCCAAAAATCCCAGCTCAATTAATCGATATTGCGATAAAATAATACGCAATTTCATATTTAAGGTATAATCAGTCAAAAATGCCCAAAATCTTAAAACACATAATGACACAATTTCTGACTATCTTGCACGTTCCGGAATCAACTGCGGCCTCTAAATTATCATTTGGACATTTTATAATTAAATTTAAGTTTCGGTATCATTATTAAAACAAATATCATTTTAATTCATATGATATTAATAAGCATAACATAGCAATATTCACCCATAGTTATGGTATATATGCAAACTCATAGTGAATATTAACTTTTCTTCATTAAATTAGCACTCAATTCATAATCCAAAACTTATATCTAATTACCATACCTAGTAATTAATATAAAATACGTTCTCATAAGCGAGGGTTATTACATAATCCCCCCCCCCCTTATGAGGGAATTTTGTCCCCGAAATTCAGGCGTACCTTATAAGAAAATATGTGGATATTTCTCCCGCATCTTGTCCTCACGCTCCCACGTTGATTCTTTTGCATTGTGATGACTCCATTGAACTCTTACTAAGGGCACCACACGAGACGTTAACTTGCGCTCCCCACACTCAAGAATAGCAACCGATTGTTCTTCATATGAAACATCGGGTTGTAAGTCGATATCTTCAAAAGGGATGTGCCAAAGGGCACTCTCACATCTTCTATACTTCTTCAAAGAGGAGACATGGAATACATCGTGGATTTGTTGCAAAGGCTCCAGTAAATCAATTTGATACGCCACAGGACCAACTTTTGCAATAAGTGGGAAAGGTCCAATAAAACGCGGTGGAAGCTTTTCTTTCTTCCCAAAATGTTTAATGCCCTTCATTGGAGACACTCGCACCAACACTTGGTCTCCAACCTCTAACTCCATGTGCCTCCTTCCCGCATCAGCGTAGCTCTTTTGACGATCTTGGGATATCCGAATGCGATTTCAAATAAGTTCAATCTTTGAAGAAGTGTCCTGGATCATTGCAGGTCCAAGGAATTTGTTATCACCCACTTCTAACAAACAAGAGGGCGATCTACATGGCCGGCCATACAAAGCTTCATAAGGTGCCATTCCAATAGTAAATTGGTATGAGTTTTTATAACCAAACTTAACCAATGGGAGGTATTGTTCCCAACCGCCCTCAAAATCAAGCATGCACATACGAAGCATATCCTCCAACATCTGGTTTACCCTTTCAGTTTGACCATCTGTTTGAGGATGATAGGAAGAGCTTAACTTCAACTCAGTCCCCATGGCCTCTTGAAAACTTCGCCAAAAGTGGGACACAAATATCTTATCTCGGTCAGAAACAATATTTAAAGGTACGCCATGAAGTCTAACGATCTCCTCGATGAACAATTGGGCGTAACGAGCGGTATCATAATCCGTACGTACAGGAAAGAAGTGTGCCGTTTTAGTCAAACGGTCGACAATCACCCAGATCAAATCATGACCCCTCTATGAACTAGGTAATCGCGTAATGAAATCCATCGAAATGCTTTCCCATTTCCATACTGGAATCTCTAATGGTTGTAACAAACATGTCGATCGTTGGTGGTCAATCTTAACCAACTGACAAGTAGTGCATTGGGACTCAAACTCCGAGATATCCCTCTTCATACCAGCCCACCAATACTGACGGCGCATATCTTGGTACAGCTTGTCCCCACCTGGATGTACCGCAAGCTTTGACTCATGAGATTCAGCCATCACCGCTCGTCTCAAGTCCCCATCTTCGGTAACAATAAGTCTTCCATGGAAGCGTAGTCCACCCTCAGAACCAATCGAGTATGACTCCGCTCCCTCGGACAACAGTCGGTGTATATGGTCCTGACAACCTTTATCTTTTCCCTGGGCTTCCACAATTCTCGCTATAATCGTAGGAGTAATGGTCATCACGGAAATGAATGCTCTTACCCCCGCATCCTCCTGACAAATCTCTCTCCACTTAGCTTTCCACACATTAGCTAAGTCTCCCTCGGGCTTCCTACTCAAGGCATCCACTACTACGTTCGCCTTTCCAGGATGATAATGGATATCAAATTGGTAGTCTTTCATAAACTCCAACCAACGACGCTGATGCATATTCAAGTCCTTTTGGGAAAATAAATATTGCAGCGATTTATGGTCTGTGAAAAGACTAAATTTTCCCCCAAGAGATAATGCCTCCATATCTTCAAGGCAAAGACAACTGTGGTAAACTCTAGGTCATGCACCGAATAGTTCCTTTCGTGAGGCTTCAACTTACGAGAAGAGTAAGTGATAGCTTGTCTTTCTTGCTGAAGAACACCTCCTAACCCTTGAAGAGATACATCGGTGAAGACTAGGTATTCCAATCTCGGTTTTGGCAATGCAAGGACTGGAGCCGAAGTTAATCTATTTTTGAGCTCTTCAAATGCATCTTGACATGAATTGTCCCAAACAAATATCATTCCCTTTTGGGTTAAATTCGTCAACGGGCTAGCGATTTTGAAAAACCCTTAATAAATCGACGGTAATAACCCGCCAAGCCCAGAAAACTACGAACCTCAGTAGGTGTCATGGACTGACCCCACTCTCTCACCGCAATCACCTTGCTAGGATCCACAGATACACCCTGGGATGACACCACATGACCTAGAAATTGAACTTCCTTCAACCAAAAGCCACATTTCTCAAACTTTGCATACAATTTGTGATCCCTCAATCTCTACAGGACCAACCGTAAGTGAGTAGCATGGTCAGATTCTGTTTGAGAATAGACTAGGATGTCATCGATGAATACAATAACAAACTGGTCAAGGAAATCCCGAAACACCCTATTCATAAGATCCATAAATACAGTAGGAGCATTGGTTAGACCAAAGGGTATAACCAAGAATTCATAGGACCCATAACGGGTCAGAAATGCAGTTTTGGATACATCTTGCGCCCGTATCCTCAATTGATGATACCCCCTCCTCAAATCGATTTTGGAGAAGTATGATGCTCCCCTAAGTTGGTCAAACAAATCATCGATGCAGGGCAAAGGGTATTTATTTCGGATGGCGACTTTATTCAACTCCCTATAGTCCACACATAACCGGAGAGAACCGTCTCTTTTCTTCACAAACAATACCGGAGCACCCCATGGCGATGTGCTATGCCTAATAAATCCATGCTCCAATAGCGGCTGAATTTGATCTCTCAACTCCCTCATCTCCACAGGAGCCATTCGATACGGAGTTTTAGCAATCGGTCGAGTTCCCGGCATTAAATCAATCACAAACTCTATCTCCCGACTTGGAGGTAATCCCGGTATCTCCCGAAAAACATCTTCAAAATCTCTAACAATCGAAAGAGAGTTTAGGGGAACCACAACATCCCTAGATGCATCTTCCGCAATACAATATAAATAAGCACTCGTACTCCCTTCCATACAAGGCATAACAACCAGGAACATTTCTTGTCCCGGAACTGCAAAAACAATGCTTTTCCCATAACGGTTTACTATCGCGCGGTATTTCACTAGCCAATCCATACCCAATATTACATCATACCCGACCATGTCAAGGACGAGAAAATCGGCCTCAAAACATAAGTTACCAAGATTAATCCCTATGTGTTTACAAACAAAGAAAATCAATGAACCATCACCCATAGAGGATTCAACGCTAGTGAAGGTACTTTCAGCAGATTTTATCAAACCTGTGGTCTGAGAAAAACTCCTGGAAATAAAGGAGTGTGTAGCACCCGTATCAAATAGTACTCGACCCATATGCCCATGAATGAAAAACTTACCCTCGATTGCTGGCGGTGCCGGAGGAGCTGGAGGAAGCATAGCCTCCTTAATATGGTAAACCCGTCCATACTGCAGTTGCCCCTGCTGAGGAGGAGCAATCGAATTAGGCTCCTGGGGCGAAAACTGTACATACGGCTGTTGTGGAGCCTTAGGAAGATGCCCTCCAACCAACTGAGGACATGCCCTTTTATAATGGCCCAACTCCCAACACTAAAAACATTTATTAGCCGCATTCTCCTGATTCCTACCTTGATTGTTTCGAAATTGCCCCGCACCCCGGCCCTGCTGGTCCCTACCTCCATTTCCACCTCTACCTCCCTGTTGTTGTTGTTTCTCCTTGACCTGGCTTGTTATTATTATTGCCTCCAGCATTAAACCCACCAAAATGTTGACGCTTGGACAAATCCCCTTGCTGAGGATCCCGCTCCTTCTGCTTGTTCCCCGAGGATTGGGATGAATAAGATGTTCCCCCTCCGATCCCGTTACTTCCCGATTTCACCACTTGCCCCATTACTGTAGCCTTCTTATTGTTTTGCACAAATAATCTATGCTCTTTACAGTGAAGTAAAGCAGCATTCATCACGTCCCCAAAGGTTACCAAAGATATATTTCCAAGCAAATGTTGTTTTATGCGCCAGTGCAAACCTCCTACAAATTTGGAGATCCTCTTCGCTTCCGGAGTCACTTCATCCGGTATAAAGCTTGCTAACCGGGTAAACTCCTCTTCATATTCGGAAACCAATCTCTCCCCTTGCACTAAATCTTGAAGCTTCCTCTGCATCTCCCTTTGAACTGCGGGAGGGAAATACTTTCCATCAAACAAAGCCCAAAAATTGGTGATTGACATTGTATCCCTTTTTTCGGGTGTCGTTATTGACTCCCACCAGTGTAAGGCCGATCCGACAAGTTTAAAGGTAACTACGATTTTCTTTTTCTCCTCACTACATTCCACCATCCTAAGATGGCGCTGCATGTCCTTCTTCCACTGGTTTGCCTTTATAACGTCTGAACCTCCCTCAACTTCTGGGGGATGACCCTTTAGGAAAGACTCTCTTACCCGTTCCCACTGAGAAGGTCCCGTAGGAACTAGTGCTTCTTGTCCCCTCGCTTGAGCTTGTGGCAATTGTTGTGCCACTGCAGTCATCGTTGCATTAATAGCTTGGGCCATGATATTTGCCACATCAGCGGCACTGATATTCCCCGGTAGCGGCGGTGGAGGACCAACCTCATCCTCGACAACCCTATTGCGTCTAGCAGGACGTCCTCTCTTTGGCGGCATCTAAGATAGAGAAGAGATAGAATTAGAATATTATATAAAACAATCTATCTAGCAGAATATCGCATACATAAGCAACAAAACAATCCTGACATTAAGCTCTATATCAAAGAACACTACGGTAGAACGTAACAAGCCCAGATAGATCCTAAAGACTCTAGAACCTGATGCTCTGATACCATCTGTGACAACCCGCTATCCGAAATAAAGGGTGGCCAGCCCGATACCCCGATGAAATAGGAATCATGGATATATATCATTCTCATCATCACAATATCATACAGAGTATCTGGAATAATCACACAATATTCCAGAAATGGGTTATCAAAAAATTTAGTTGGTAATTTAAAGAAAACACTTTCAACAACCCATAATAGAAAAAGAGGGTGGAAACTCCCACAAACATATATAATATAATCCAATAGATAAGAAAGGACCGAATAAAGCATCGGTCGATACAACCCATACAAAATACGGTAAGTTACAGGTGTTATATAATACATCGTTTATACAATTACAACCATTTGGGCCACACGCCCGAATAAAGACTGATCTTAGCTAGAAAACAATAATAGTGGCGTCTACACA
This sequence comes from Sambucus nigra, assembly GCA_949130495.1. Lineage (NCBI taxonomy): Eukaryota > Viridiplantae > Streptophyta > Magnoliopsida > Dipsacales > Adoxaceae > Sambucus > Sambucus nigra. The sequence continues at coordinate 496,931,843 of OX422211.1, read as the reverse complement.
AAATATCCCGTGATACTCGCAAAATGTCACGGCTCCTCAAAAGACTTAGAGAAAAGAAAGTCATTATGGGCGACCTTGCGGCGGAACACCTGAACGAAAATATAGAAGATACATACACAACAAGAAAACGAAGAACCGGTCAGAGGCCGGGTTTATATGATCACTAGATAAATGACAGGTATGACAATAATGAACAAGTAAGCATGGATGATATTCTAGCATGGTACATCATATAAAGAACTAAGACAGTTAAATGATTATTAAAATGAAATTCAATTTTACAAAGAAATAAAAGTACTTATGAGCCTTTTTCATCTTTCCTCTTTTTCATTTCCGTCTTCTTTCCATTCCTTATCAGGAATGCAATTATTACCATGAGCACTTTATGGCACTTATCTCAATAGTATGCTCTTTGTGCCATATACTTTGCTCTTTATGGCATTAATGTTCCATCGAGTCCAACTCGATAATAGAATAGTTATAAATATATATATATATAACGATTCTATGACCGCCCGTCCGGGTTTCCCCACTGTGCGCGATCCTAAATAACCATCATCTTCCAGGGCCTAACTTAAGACAACCTGGGATCCTATCGCAACGTCGGGAAGAGTCCATATGCCTGCGAGGTAGTCAAGACCACACCCAGAATCTCCTACCCATCGCAGAAAAATAAAACAAGCGCTCATATGGCCTAGGACTATATCCACCCTGCATTCATTAGCGAGGGGGCTTCACCTCACGCACGGACTTCCCTTAAGATGGTATTTATAGAGGTGTGTAACATCCATTTTATTAATTTCTATTTCGTGATTCAGTAAATTATGTTTTACTTTATCCATTTTACATTTTATTAAATGCATTATGGTATACTTCACATCATCATAATAACCTCGAAGAATATTTAAACTCCCAAGTTATCTCTCCCAAATGTCCTTGTTTGGACTTGATAATAACCCATCAAATGAGATCTAGTTCGCATTTACTCCTAAAGTCTCCAAATTCGACCTTAAGATTTTCTAGACTCTTATGGAACTACCTTACAGAATAAATGCCTAAACATTACTTTAAATCTCCCCCCCCCTGACAGGAACCCTAGATGAACCCCTTCGAGTCTAGGGAGTAGACCGAACTCAACTAATACTCTAAGTCCCTATTTTTACTTCATTATAAGAAGGTCCGTATGTTCCTATGAAAAGAAGAAGTTAAGGACTGAAAATAAAATGTTTGGGAAGAAAACAGGGGACCGGTCGACCGGTCCTAATACCGCGGTCGATCGCGTCTCAAGAATTGGCCTAAGAAGAAAAGCAGAAAGTTCATTTCGACAGGATCGGTCGACCGGTCAGGGGACCGCGAATGACCGCGCCATAATTTTAGGCCTTTGAAAGAAATGCAGTGAACCCTCTCCCATAGACCCGGTCGACCGGTCTGCGAACCGCGATCGACCGGCCTGAGCAGACCTAGACCACAACTTCCAATTTTCAAGGAACCCCAAAGCCAACTCATTTATTCTCACCCAAACAACATAAATGCTACTACCACTACCATCACCATCAAAAATCATTCAATTATCCTTTAATGATTCAAAACCAACCAACATCCAAACCCTAAACTAGTAAACCATAATCAAATACATCATTCTCACACAAATAATTTATCTTAAACCATAAATAGCAAGTAGTAAACTTGCCTCAATGTAGAAAATGCAGATTTTCCTTGTGTTGGAGCAAGAATCCTTCTTAAATCTTCAATATCCTTTCTTCTCTCTACTCTTTCTCTTTCTCTCTTTAGCTCTCTAGGTTTAGGAAATACAATTAGGTGAATAGTGATTTACTCAAGACATGAGTCGTGCCTTTAGCCAAAAATCCCAGCTCAATTAATCGATATTGCGATAAAATAATACGCAATTGCATATTTAAGGTATAATCAGTCAAAAATGCCCAAAATCTCAAAACACATAATGGCACAATTTCTGACTATCTCACACGTTCCGGAATCAACTGCGGCCTCTAAATTATCATTTGGACATTTTATAATTAAATTTAAGTTCTGGTCTCATTATTAAGCAAAATATCATTTTAATTCATATGATATTAATAAGCATAACATAGCAATATTCACCCATAGTTATGGTATATATGCAAACTCATAGTGAATATTAACTTTTCTTCATTAAATTAGTACTCAATTCATAATCCAAAACTTATATCTAATTACCATACCTAGTAATTAATATAAAATACGTTCTCATAAGCGAGGGTTATTACAAATATCATATAAACATATACTAATGAAAGCTCGTATCTTTGCAAACTCTAAGGATTCGTTTAAGCCTTTGAAACCTTAAAAAACATGTGCAGAAAAATGTACTAATTGAAAAGTGAATTCGTTATGCACCCATACTGAGAAAAGGACTAGGACCTGACTTAAATAAAAAATTCAAGTCGGTGCAATCTCGTTCGAGCGAGATGATACGTCGTTCGAACGATAGTGCATCTCGTTCGACTGACATCTAAAGTCATTTGAACGATGTCGTCAGATAGAGTTCCAAACTGCTCTAACTTTAAAGAGTTCTATTTAAAACCAACTTTAATCCAACTCAAAACCGTCTTTTATCTGATGTGAAAACATTTAACATTTTAAAACCATTTTCTTTTAAAATTAACATCCTTAATTTTATAAAATGAAATTCCGAGTTTCATTAATATTATGCAATCATACCTGTGTGATCTCGGAATGCAAATAAACCTTGAAGACCAGACGTGATTAATTTTGTGTAGATTTACGCCATTAAATTTCGGCATTATTAATTCTGTGTAGCTTTGTCGCAACGTCTTTGATAAGTCATAGTCTCGTAGTGATCGGACAATAAAAATCTATCTATGACTTAAACGAGTTTTATTCTGAGAATAAATCAAAACTACATTAAGACTCAATTGGAAATTTAGTCCTTACATCACTATATATCAAATGCACCTTTTGGGGATTATTAGCCCTTATATTTTCACGTGTTTTTGTAGTATCTTTTAGTCCATTTTTTATTGGTGGTTTTTGTTATTGTTTTTTTCATCTGAACGCAATAAGAAAGAACCTAGATATAACAAAGTCTTTTTTTTTATTTGAAGAAAATTTTGTCCATTAAGAAAAACACGGGCAAGTCATCTATCCTCGATTTGTTATTGTTCTACTCGCATATACCTCCACCACATCCTACTTCACCATGAGAAAATTTAATAAGGAACTAGAGGTTCTTGAGGGGTACGCCAACCACATCCCACTAATATTACTCTTCTAACTAGTGTTGTTGGGACATCTGATGGTGCCTTGGACTAGACTTTCAATTCTTTCAAGACTCTAAACATCTACCAAATCCCTTTTATTGATGACCCTTCATTCGATAATATGTCACCCAAATAACAACTCCCCTTCCAAATGGGGAAACTTTTACCAAGGCCCCTTCTACTCATGGATAGGAAAATAAAGGAGTTGAAGGGATCCTCCACACCCATCAATGTGGATGACTTTTTATAGACTCAATTGGGGGGTCATGCTTTTAAAAAAAGAAAGGTTGATAAATATATCGACTAACCTCTTGCTATATAGATAGGAGTATAGGCCTCCAACAAAGGCAAGGAGGTCGCTAAGGATTCTTCTATAGTTTTATCGATCGATTTGGCCATGGACCCTTTTGGTCGTGTCATTCTTTTGCATGATCATGAGATTATTGCTCGCCTAAAAAGGATCAGCTCATCCTCCATGTCTCTTAAATACGCTCCCTCATAACTAGTCCTTAGCAATCATTTGTTTTATTTAAATTCTGGTTCCCTTCTAATATTTTTAACACTTTCTAGTTTTTGGAGTTTATTATTGACTTTACATCCATCGTGGAAAGGGATATTGATTAGGCTAAGTGGGCCTTTGGGTTTGATCAGACCATGGGTCATGAAAACATCTCTTGACGCGGTCCGACTCTAGATGGTTGAGAAAAAAAAAGAGCATAAGGAGGCTTTAACCAAGGCTACTGAGGAGTATAGAGTGGTGGCCTAATAGAGACAGGTAAGCTAAGAGTCAAGCTTACCAATTTGATTGCCAACATGTCAGCTGAGACTAAGGGCTGAGAGGCAAATTTTAAACATGTAGAATAGCATGTTTTCTCCTATAAGAAAGGGTGGGACGCAACTCATGCAAAGTTTGAAGTCCATTCCTTCGTCGATCTTTACAACGAACGTCAACCTGGCGAAATGTTTAAAAGTATTGTAAGCTTTAGGTTAGTTTGGCATATACCATTATGCATCATCATGCAATGTCAAGATGAATCGAACACAAAGATCTCCAAATAATGAAGACTTCCCGACATCCCAAAAGGTATAAAACTAATTTAGAGCTTTGATTTAATTCAAGCTTGGGATGTTTTTTTTTTATAAAAATGACGGACATGATTTTTTCTAAGTAAAAATGAATATTATGAAAAAAAATTTATAAAAATTTCTCTCAAAATCAAAATTGTTTGAACAGTAATGAGTTTTTTTTTGTTTTAAGATATTTGGCTAAGTACTGTATCGGAGAAAATAAAATTCGTTTGCATCGTTCGAGCGACACTGATGGTCGTTCAAGCAACAAGGTAGTGTCGCGAGAAGTCGTTCGAGCGACACGTGTCTTTCATTCGAGCGATAGTCGATTTCGTTCGAGCCACCCACCGCCTCAAGGAATTTTTTATTTGTAGAAATACATGTTTTGTGGATTACTTTTTCTCAAGACTTTTGATGGAAATGTTGTGCCAAATTCTGTGCAAAAGTTCTTCAATTTTTGTATGTAAAAACACTTTTTAATTCACAACCAACGCATCCTTTAATATGATTCTTGTGAATTAGTTTAGAACCCTAGATAGTTTTGTATCTATTTGCATACATCTTGTGGAGAGGCACTCCATGGCTAACTAGGTACCACTTGAGAAAGGTACTGGGTTAATGACGACGACTGTGGTCATTGGGACAACTTGAGGGTTCTCTTTGCTAATATACAGCTACAGTTCTTGTGGATTTTCTGCATGTTGATTCAGTACAGATTTCATTATAATCCGTGTAAGTTGTGATTTGCTATTTATAGTGAAATAAAAGATTTTACCCAAAAAGGGTTTTTTCCTCATATTGACCGTGTAGTATTTGCATGTTTTGATTTATCCGTTTTATCATATAGTTGCATGATTAGGATAAACAAGATAAAATTAGTTTAAAAATTCGTTCCAGAATAATTAAAATTGGTGTCGCAATTTTTGTTGAAATCACCCTTTGCGAGTAACGGGCATTCTCAAATTGGTATCAGAGCATGTTGCACTAATTTACTATGTAGATCCTGTTTAGTGAATTTTGGGGTGATTATTTTTTTTATCATCTCTCTTCTGCTTATTTTTCTCGTCATGGATTCTCCTAGATTTGACTATCTAAATATTTTGAATTTGAGGATTGCAAAAAGAATTAATTTTTAAAAAAAAAAGAAAATTCTCATTTTAAATCCACTATGGATCTTTTGAAAATGGTTCAAAATCAAAGATATATTTATCGCGAGAAGTTCATTGCATTGTAACATGACTTCAATACTTTAATATTGTCCGAGAATGAGAGTGATGATAAAGTCCTCTTTTTAGAAAAAGAATTGGATGACTTTAAAAATTCTAGGGTTTGTGTATGTGCCAAAGAGGGAAAAAATATTTTTATTCATTTTATGGCACGCGAAGAGAATCTTAATGGTAAGTGTGCTTATTTTAAGGGTGAGCGTGATAATCTTCTAAGAATAATTGAAAATTTAAAGAAAGAATCCCTAATTTTGGAAGAGTCAAATTCTTTGTCGGAGTCTAAAATTGTGATGTTAAAAAATGATTCGCCAAACTCGAGTAGTGTTAGTTGTAATGGTAATGGCACACATGTTTCTAATGATTTCGTTGCTAAATCCAAGACCATTATTTTTTTTAGAGGGTCGACAAATTCCAAGGACATTAGAAATGAGCACACTATGGGTAACATTCCTCCCTTTTTCACATGTTCACATTGTGGTAGGAAAGGTCACCTTAAGAGATATTGTTTTAATATTGGAAGAGGTCCTACGAAGTCGAAATCTAGTGTTTTGTTGGTACCCAAATCCCCATGTCATCGTGTCACATCTGTTTGGGTTAGGAAATCACTTTTAGAGATGCTAGATTTTAGACGTGTTGATTCTCACAGGCTAGCACATAATGTGTCACTATCCATTTCATATCTTTAATTGCTTGCACGACTTTTGTCATACACTAGTTGTAGTTTCATGATGTATTTTTACTAAGTGTTTTGACATGTACTTTTTGTATTCAACTTTTGGGTTTGATAAATTTTGGAAAAATACAAAAAAAAAAATGGTTTGTATATTTTTTGAAAAATAAAAAAGATTTTATTTTTTGAAACATATTTTGAAAAGTCAAAAATAATTCGGTTCTTTGTGTATTTTAGTTTTACACATTCGGTGTGGAATATTGGTGTGTTTGGATCAAACTAACTATGCAATTTCCATGTGACTAGGACATTAGTTATGACTTTAAATGATTGAATTGATTTTAACTATGTTTATGGAGTTGTTTCGACATTGATTTGCTTTATGGATTCGAATTTATTGATGTCTATACACACACATGCACGAGCTTATTGAATTTTGACTTCATGATGTACATTTGAGCTTGGTGATATGTTCTACTATCAATCTTGTCATTTGCATGTTTACTTTACTATGGAGGATTTGTGCATGTAAGAATCGTTTACTATGAGGAATTTGTTTTGAATTTAAAAAATAACGAGTGTTCACGAGAAAGGGTTACGAGAGTTCAAAATTGACACGTCGTGAAAGCTACCGTTTAAAAAAGCCCGAAAAAAAATTAAGGAAATAAAAAGAATAATATGCCAAAAATGGGCCAATTTGTTTAGTTTGATATATTTATCCAAAAGAAAAGGAAAGAAATATTTTGAGGGAGTCTGGATGGAAATATCAAAAGGTTTGCACAATGACAATGTATTCTAGTTTAGCTAATTTTGTCATGGTGCTATTGATTTATAGAATCATTAAAATTCTAGGCTTGTGTGCATTATGCTTGTTTTGTTCAATTAAGTTCAAATTTATTTGTCACAAAGGGCTAATGCTTAGTTTTGAAACGTTTAGTGGTTGATTAGAACTTTTTGAACATTTTTGAGTGTTTGGGTTATAATTCATTTGTTTTAGTTCACACCCATTCATTCCATCCCACACGTTTGAACAAATCGATACTATGCTAGTGTGTACGACTTATGTATTTTGTGTCGTGTGTAGTGATTGTTTGTATGATATTTTTGTAATATGTCATTTTTTTTTTAAATTAAAAATTTCAAAAATAGTTGGTGAGTTTTGTTGTCGTGATGCCTTGCACGTAATGCTTCTTGTTTTACTTCTTTGTCATTTTTTCTATTTCAATAAAAACAAAGGGGGAGAGAAAATTAAAATGGAGTTTTTTTTTATGAGTTTGATTTATGGGGAGTTTTAGACTTTGTATTATGGGGGAGACTCAATTTGATTTGATATATGATTTATGTCTATCTTATTGATACTTATCTCTATATTTTGATTTATGTTTATCTCATATCAAACTCTACGCGTCACGAAGGTATATGTTTGTTGTCTCATGTGTGTAGAAACCTAATTGCGGAATTCTCAAACACACAGATGAAGATATGTTTACAAAAGGGAAGTTAAAATTTTTGAAGACGAAGAAACTATACGGTTTTGTTTTTCTAAGGTTGGGAAGGGTATTAGTAAGTTTGTAATACGAGAGTTTTTTTTAATTTGGTGTTTGAGACATTTTTTTTATTTTGTACCAGCATAGCCAAAGGAGGAGATTCGTAACAATAGTTTTTATACGATTGTTCATAGCATAGCTTTAGTCTATTTTGGCGTATACCATTACACATCATCACGCAATGTCAAGACGAACTGAACACAAAGATAGCCAAAGAATAAAGACTTCTCGACATCTCAAAAGGTATAAAACTAATTTAGAGTTTTGATTTAATTCATGCAATTATATTTGGGATGTTTGCATTTCACAAAAATGACGAACAGGATTTTTTCTAAGAAAAAATAAATATTTATAAAATGTGTTTATAAAATGCTTTTTATAAAAATTTCTCTTAAAATCAAAATTGTTTGAACAGTAATGAGTCGCGCGAAGTCATTCAAGCGACACGCGTCTTTCATTCGAGCGACAGCCAATTTCATTCGAGAGAGCCACCGCCTTAAGGAATTTTTATTATTATAAATACCAGTTTCGTGGATCACTTTTTCTCAAGACTTTTGACGAAAATAGAGTGCCAAATTTTGGGCAAAAGTTCTTCAAGTTATGTGAGTCAAAACACTTTTTAATTCAAAACCAAAGCATCCTTGAATATGATTTTTATGAATTAGTTTAGAACCCTAGATAGTTTTCTATCTATTTGCATATACCTTGTGGAAGTCACTCCATAGCTGACTAGGTACCACTTGAGAGAGGCACTGAGCTGACAATAACGTCTGCAATCATTGGGACGACTCGACGGTTCTCCTTGTTGATATAGAGTTATGGTTGCTGTGGATTTTCTGCGTGTTGATCCATTGCAGGTTTCATTGTAATCCATGTAAGTTGCGATTTAAAGTTTATAGTGAAATAAAAGGTTTAACCCGGAAGGAGTTTTTTCCTCATATTCACCATGTCGTATATGCGTGGTTTGATTTATTTATTTTATCACATACTTGCATGATTAGGATAAATAAGATAAAATTAGTTTAAAAAGTCGTTACACCATAATTAAAATTGGTGTCGTATTTTTTGTTGAAATCACCCTTTGCGAGTAATGGGCATTCTCAAGGATTCGACATTAATTTAAAAATAATAATTTAAAAAAATGATAAAGTAACGGTAGTCGAAACTGAATCCATCAACAAGAAATCAACTCCAATTTAATAAAATTAATGATCACGCATCATCCATATGTGAATTCATTTAATATTAAATTTTATCATTCATAACTGGTCCACTAATTCCAATAGAAATAGCACTTGGGAAACGAAAATTCAACCATGGTTTTGCATCTCTAGATTGCGAATTTAAGAAGTGAAATATTTTTACCAAAATAATTATTATAAATGTAATATTTTTGTAACTATATATATTTAAACTAATTTTTAAAGGAAAAAATCATTTATCTCTTATCTCACTCAAGCCTACGCCTGGTGTTACAAATTTCTAAGTTTGAACTTTGGCACAACGTATGTATCCCTCGTCTTAATAGAATAATCTATGGAGTTAAGTTCGTATTGAATTTTTACCTAGTACAAATATCTTTGAGTCAGGATATATATAAAATGATTATTTTATGATTCAAACAGCCTAATATGATGGAAATGTTAGGAAATAATATTGTAGAATATATGAAAACTCCCAAATTCATAAATGAATAAAATTGAATAAACTTATCGATCGAGGATTGTGTTGAACACAAAGACCTAAAGGTTAAATTACCCACTGATATTGATATTATTAGCCTCTTGAACAAACACCTCCCAGGATTCAATGATACTTTTACTACACCAGGAACAACAAATATAGAACTCTCAAGATACTCCAGGCCCACAAATCTATTAAAATCCTAAGCGAAAATATTGCGAAGAAATATAATTATTTTTTGTTAAGAAGATGGTGACAGAGAAGGACATTCTTTTTAGTTTTTTATATGAGTTGGATACCCAAATTTATAGAAAATAGTTAAAACGTTGAAATTAGTTTAAACCCGAAATCCCGCTTTTGTAATACCCCTTTATTTTAATTCACTATTTAAATTTATTTTATAGGATGAAATTTTATTTAGCTTTTAGTGGCTAGGGACATCACTATATCATTTAACATTGCATGTGTATTTGTGTGTATATTTATAATTATTCAAATTGAGCATAATACACGGAAATTAATTAATAATTATTTAACAAATTATTTTTAAACTCAAACAAGTGGGAATATTAAAATGCTTAGGGGTAAGTTCAAATGACTTTTGGGACAATTAGAATGTTTGTTTTTACTTTTAAAAGTTGGTTTTTAAGCTTCATAGGCTAGTATATAGTTTCGGCTAGACTTTGGACTACTTGGGGGTTAACGGGTCAAGACCATATTGGGCCTATCTCTAAATTCGTGACTAGAAATATAAAATGAAGATTGGGGTTTATTAAAATAATTTTTCATACATTCGAGGAGAACTCTAGAGCTAGCGAGAAGAAGTCAGCGGGAGAAGGGGAGAATTGTAGGCTTTCAATTGGGATTTCTACCTACTTAAATCTAAAGGCAAGTCTAATTAATATAATTATATAATTGATTTATGTTATAATATCGTTAGTATCGGATTCTAAACCTAAATATAATTTGCAAATTTGGAATAAATTTACCAACTAATTACATTATTAGTCATATTAATGTTTTAAGATGAAATTGGGAAAATTCTTCATATAAATGGATTGGAATTGAGAATTAATAGGATGTTATTTTATACTATAAATCAATCAGAAGACCCTTGATAATTGAATAAATTGATTACACATGAGTCTATTTATCAAATATAGAAAACTTGGGTTCTTGAGTGAACGTGAAATTTATCCTTTAAATCATGTTAGAATCGTGAAGAAACCTAAATTATAGGTTAGAATTGATGTTGGGACAACTATGTATGAAGGTATTTAGGTTAAGGATTAATTAGAGGCTTAGAAGTGAAGTTTTGGGGTAGTTAATTACGAAATTTGAGAGTTGTAGAAGAAGATCTACGTCGATATCATTTGAACATTCGTTCAAATGACATTATGGATCTCATTCGAACAATAATAGTAATATAATTTTAACGACATTCAAACGAATTTAAAAAATAAAATTGTAGATATTTTAATTACTAACGAATGGGAACTAGTTTCGTATTTTTTTTATTTCTTTTCAATTTATTTTGAATATTTTACTAAGAGTGCGTAAAGCTAAAATTATAGGTTGGTAATTTTGGTTTAGGCTTTGTGTTATAATTGCTTTAATGGAATTTAGGGCTTAGCTCTGGATTAGTCATCCTTTAGTCTAGTTATACTAAGACTTGAAATTTTACATGCGTAGAATTAATTAATTTATTCTCGAAACATCATACATCCATGCTCAAGATATACGTACTAGATGGTATATGTATGAATCATGCGATGACGATTATTATAGTATTATGTTTAGAAGTGTTGGGTTGTACCCTGGGCCGAGCGACAGTGCCACTTCAATATTCCAGTAGATATAGACGGTATTTACCCTAGGTCGTTCGATGGCACCAATTCGGTACTTTCCTCGACAGAGATAGACTATACCCTACATCGTACGACATCGTCGTTTTGGTATCCCAGTAGATTGCAAGGGGCTCTACCCTGGGTCAAGCAAATATGCAACTTTGGTACTCTGATAGTTGGTTATAGTATACTTGATATGAGTAGTAACCACTTTTGCATAAAGCAGGGTAAAACACAACTTATTTCATAATTGGCCAACGGAGATCTTTGTGTTCTAAAAAAGCAATGCTGAAATAACAGAGGGATTAATTGGATGATTATGTTCCAGTCATGAGACTTGCACTCTTTCAAGTCATTTTCTTGGTAGTTTACTAGTCTATGTAAATTTCCAAAATAATCGATTGGGTCTTCTAGTTTAATAATCTATCTAATAGGATCTTCTTCTCAGTAGTAGCCAAAGTGAAAGCATTATGGGGAATAGAAATCGTTCCTGTTGTAGGATCATTTTTAGCCACATTTTTTCTTTATTTTCATATCCTGTAAATCTCAATGGACCCACTCTCCCTCTTCGGAATGAGATCCTCCCAGACAAGTTCCTATTAGTTGTTCTATAACATTTTTATTTGTGTGCATCATATCAATTACATGCCTTACACAATTATCTTTCCATTACGGAAAATAAAAAAATATTGATCTCATGGTCCACGGTTTTGCTTTAATAAGGTCATTTGGATCAACCTAGATTTACGCTTCAGGTTTATAAACTTTGGGTGTTTGCTTGTGTACCAATTCCCCATAGTCGCAGTCACCGCCTTCTCCTCGATCTATGACCAAAAAGCCGAGAAAGTGGTATTTTGAGCCCGTGATTGACAGGCAAAAAGTTAGACTTGTCATTCCTAAAAGGGTAATTGGTCAGTAGAAATATATGATGACTAATGTAACTCATCTTACTACAATGTTGTAGCCAACATGCTTTAGTTTTCTCCCCACATATGGGACTTCCATAATAACCGAGAACATTACAACCGGGCAAGGTCCTATAAGCAGAAAGGTCGTGGATCACCCAGATCACCATTGCTTTAGGTGTGAACTCTTCAACCTTATGAGAGTCGAATACGGTCACGCCTTTATCCACAACTCTTTAAGTTCTTAGATTAATGGTGCTAAGAGTATATCAATATCATTGTTAGTAGCCTTCGCCCGGGTATCAATATAGATAACAATGTAAACTCCTTTCTCACTCATAGTATCAGAGGCAGACTTAAAGGCACCAGGAGAACTACCCACTAACTCTGACAAGTAATTAAATTAATGAAAGTATGCAAGACAAACGTTTTATGGTTCCTTTTGCAAATTCATGGTGTTGTGCGCTTGAAATTTTTCGGATGACGCATTAAATTTCCACCCACCTCACATTGAGCATGCCATGAACTCTATTATGCACGGTACAATAGAATTTTTTTTTTGCCGTGGCCCAGGTGGAAAATACTTCAAAACCTTTTGTGAGACTTGTGAGCACATGCAATGTTTTGCAGGTTTGTCCTTTCCATTCTCACAAACCACATATCTAGGCTCCTTGCATCCAGGACATTCTTCTTTCTCTTCGTGCTCATTTAGGTTCAATATGTAATCGTACTTGCATGCATGAATATATTTTTATTTCAAACCCAAAGACTTTAATCTCTTCTTCATAGTAGGATAATTATCAAGTAACATGTTCTCTTTTGGGAGAATTTCTTTACTCCACATAAGAATTTATGTTACATTGTTCCTAGAAAAACCCAATTGAATCCTCAAATTAAGCAAACCAATCATTTCATGTAATACTGAGTGATATTTATTGCAATCTTTATACAATAGTCTAGATGCATCCGCTTTCAACCGTATCTATTCCCTATCCCTTGGTAGTTCGGCATCAAATTATTCAATTACTTGGTCATAATGCGCATTGCCTATATCCATGTATTGGTGGTTTTGATGGTTGTGGAGTTTCTAAGCATCATCAATTGAGTTGATTAATGGACGATGCGTTGGTGAATTGTGTACCAATTCAACATGATGGGGTTCTGTTACCCTATCGGGTACCAGCAATTCTTTCGAAACATAAGGTATATTTTTTAACTACAGTATATCCATATTTTATAGTCTTGAAAGATTCCCCATTTTTTTAAATGTAACTCAACGTCTTACAATAACTTATATTTCTTTTTCTTATAACAGGTGCACATAGATGTAATCTTATCATTTTTTAGATTTTTACCAGAGTATTTAAAAAATTCTTGAACACCCATTACATGATTATCTATTATTCGTTTAGTCTCTCTCATCCACTCTTTGTATTATGGGAAATTCATGTAATAAACTTCAAATTTCAGTCATGTCGTAATAAGTTAAAAAAAGTTTTATTACAACTGAAACAAAAACAATATCCATACAACTGAAGCAAAAAAAAATATTATTACAGCTGGATCAAATCAATATTCTTACAACAGAAACAAAAAAATTATTACAACTCAAACAAGAAAATGTTATTACAACTGAAAGGAAAGAAAATAATATTAGAACTTGGTCAACAAACAAACTGTCCAAACATTAAAAGAGTTTGTATAATTCTTAAATTTTTCCCCTTCCCCGCTGTCAATGTACATCTCTATAGCCATTGCATATATCGTCGACCATTATTTGAGACTCATCCCTCTCTAAAGCTCAGCTGTGTACTGGAGTTCCGGTAACTATGGATATGAGTGTGCATACCCCAATAATCCTCATATTGTTCAGGTCCCTGAAATAGTACTAATGGCCTTAGTCACTGTGATTTACTGACGATGATCCTAGTCCCGTGGCAGGTAGAGGTATAAGGAAGGGGAATATTAAAGGAGTCGACATTAGTAAGGGGAATTTTGGATGAGTCAGTGTGGCCATCCCATCTCCCGATCAGCACACGCGCGAGCGAACGGTAGGGGGCTTCACCCCCTTTCTCGAGGCGCTTTGGTCGTCATCAAATGTGGGGTGATGTACAGAGATAGTGTCACCAACCTATTTTTCACAAAGATGGAAAAAGAAATGTTGTCACCTCAAGATAATAACATCAAATACATACTCATACTCATGCTTGAGAAAAAGAAATGTTGTCGCCTCAAGTATTAGGGGGCTAAGTTATGGAATGGGAAGGTGTTAGGCAACCATCGCGCCCTTTAGATCTCTCATGGTCATGTGTCATGTATATATAAATAGAGAATGGAATTACTCGACTCGTGTCATGGAGAAAGGCGGAGTGAGGTCAACCATAGGAGTATTCCCAAAATAATAATTAAAAATATGATGTGCTCATTCACCAGGTTACCGATCGCTTATATAAGAACGATGGTATATGTTGGACAAGACGCGATTATGAATCACAATTATAATATTTGGAAATAATGTATGAACAAAAATAAGAAAGGAGGACTCGAATCTCGGGTTTTGCCCGAGATGCCTACGTAGCCTAAAAAGGCATAAAAAACCACGTAGTTCTGATGCAACATGGGGGTGGGGTTTATCCTATAAATCATGTCGTGGAATTTATTATATTTGTGTGCGTAAAGTAGGTTTTAGTGTGAGAAAATGTTGTGAGAAATCCCCATTTGGAAGTTATAAGAAGATCCTATTTTTTTTTTTTTGTTTTTTATAGAAAATATAGTATGAGCAATACTACTAATAAGGACTTGGATATTAATATGTGTGAACTAACAAAGATGAAATGCTAAAGTAAGAATTGAATAACTATTGCCAAAATAAGGGAATTTAAAGAGAGAGTGAAAGGTTCGGACCTTGTTCGGAAGCTTTAAGATTGAGTTTGATTATTAAAGGGCTGCTCTTACAAGTGGATGAAGGAGGTAGCAGGATAGGGAATAGAATTTGCTAAATTGTGTGCGACGAGGTTGGGAATGGAATGCAGGGGAGAGGTTTTAATATCGAAACTATGCTTACTTGAAGAGAATGTTGTTAAGATCACTGAGAGGGATGTTTCTTAGGTAACTTTCGAAGTGAGATCATGCTCCCTTTATATAGGGTTAAGGGGGTGCATATCAAAATTTTTCTTCACATGCCTATCCATAGGCAAACACAAACACACTGTCAATAGGCAGGAAAATGGGTTTGCCATTCAGCAGTCTCATATTGATTTTTCGAAAAAATGATCATAAAATGACATCCGTAAGTTTGAATTGCGCACGAGACATAACACTGAAAAGGGTATTTATATCCCTATAAAACTTCGTTGGGTTGCTACCGGGTTTGAGAATGTGGTCAAATGGGGCGCAGAGCGCCCGACGATACTTTGGAGAAGAGATTCTCAGAGAAAAATGGATAGTTCTTCTGAATCCTTAGGCTGATTTGAGCATGGGACGCACTATTAGAAAGGGTATTGAAAGCCCTTCAAAGATTTATTCAGTCTCATTTAGTTTGGAGAGTTGACCTAGGTTAAATGGGTCCAGGAAGCACCCGGTGGCCCTTCAGAGAAAAATGTGTCGTTCGTCTATACCGTCAGGCTGAATCACGAATGGGGAAGACCATTGCAAAGGCGATTTAGAGCCCTTCAAATATTGATTTAGTCTCATTCAATCCAAAGAGTTGATGATAGTCAAATAGAGCCCAGGGTCGCCTAGGACAACCCAATGGCCTCCATATTAGTTTTTTATAGGGGAATTGATCATTCGTCTAAGCCTTAAGGCCAATTTGTGCACGGGGACTGCTATTGGAAAGGATATTTAGAGCCCTTCGAAGATTAATCAAACTTATTCTCTGTAGAGGAAGTTGATTGGGGTCAAAATGGGGCCTAGGAGCACCCAGTGGCCTCAAGATCATTTTTTAATAGTAAAACGGAATATTCATTCAAATCGTAAGTCTTTTTCATTCACGGGGTGGTCTGTTTCAAAGGTTTTTAAGAGCCCTTTGAAGATTCATTGAGCTTTTACTCAAATAAGTAAGTTGACTGAAGTCAAATGGGACCCATGGATGCCTAGTGGCCTCTAGATTGGTACTCGAAGTATGACCTAGGGTTTATTGTGAAGGAGGAAGTTCTAAGGATATAAGGAAATGCTTAGGATGTTCCTACAATCTCGTGTCTATGGATCCCATTGATGGGTGAGATTGGAACAATTAAAGTCTATCAAATAGACACCACATTGGCATTTTATGGAAAAAGGTTAGTTATGAGGACCTAAAGGGAAGAGGATGATTGGTTCAGAGGGTCGAGGTCAATTTTGAGGACCTAAGGTAATGTTGGGTATGACCGATTCCGCGGATCGAGGTTAATTCTAGAGACCTAAAGTTATAGGGATCAATTTTGAGGGTCGAGGTCTATTAAGAGGACCTAAAGTTGTAGCGACCGATTTTGAATGGTGAGGTCAATTCTGAGGACCTAAATTGGTGATGATTGATTATGAGGTTGGAGGTCAATTCTGAGGACCTAAAGTTGTGATGACCAATTTTGAGGGTCGAGGTCATTTCTATGAACCTAAAGTTATACTGATCGATTCTGAGGGTCGAGGTAAGCTCAGAGGACCTAAAGTTGTAGATACCAATTCTGAGAGTAGAGGTCAATTCTAAGGAACAAAAGTTATAGCGACCAATTTTGAGGGCCGAGGTCAATTATGAGGACCTAAAGTTGTACCGACCAATTCTGAGGGCAGAGGTCAATTTTGAGGACCTAAAATGGTGACGACCGATTCTGAGGGTCGAGGTCAATTATATGGACCTGAAGTTATAAAGACTGATTTTATAGGTCGAAGTCAATTCTAAAGACCTAAAGTTATGATGATCGATTCTGAGGGTCAACGTCAATTTTGAGGACCTAAAGTTATAGAGACTGATTCTTTGGGTAGAGGTCAATTTCGAGGACCTAAATTTATGGAAACTGATTTTGAGGGCTGAGATCAATTTTAAGGACCTAAAGTTATGACGACCAATTCTGATGGCCGAGGTCAATTCTGAGAACCTAAAGTTGTAGCGGCTAATTCAGAGGTTTGAGGTCAATTCTGAAGACCTAAATTTGTGGCGACCAATTTTGCATGTCGAGGTCAATTATGAGGACATAAAGTTATGACGACCAATTTTGAGGCCTAAGGTTAATTTTGAGGACCTACAGTTGTGGTGATCGATTCTGAGGGCCTAGGTCAATTTTGAGGACCTAAAGTGGCAGAGACCGATTCAGCGGGTCGCGGCCAATTCTAAGGATCTAAAGTTGTGGCAACTAATTATGTGGGTCGAGGTCAATTATAAGGACCTAAAGTTGTGATGCGGGTGTTGTTATCTTAGTGAATTGGTATCTTATTTTTGGTATGCTGATTCACTAATTGTTTTGTT
This sequence comes from Sambucus nigra, assembly GCA_949130495.1. Taxonomy (NCBI): domain Eukaryota; kingdom Viridiplantae; phylum Streptophyta; class Magnoliopsida; order Dipsacales; family Adoxaceae; genus Sambucus; species Sambucus nigra. The sequence goes on along the minus strand of OX422211.1, from coordinate 496,914,179 downwards.
GAAGATTGTGTTGTTTCGAGAATTTATTGGAGAAGGTTTTCCGCTCGAGATATCCTGTTGGGGATTACGTATTTTATGAGGGGAAGTTCTAAAGGATTTTGTTTGCAAGCACATCCTAAAATTTTCTTTTATCTTGTATATTTCGTTGGAGAAATTGGGAAGGTATTGTTTTTTGATCTTGTTGGGGAGGTATTTGGGTTACATTAGGGAAGACATGAAATTTGAGATTTCTCTGGGGAATTATAGTTGGACTTGGGACACAAGTGTATTGTTGGTTCTATTCGTGGAATATGTTTATGGTTTATGCTGGGGAAAAGATCATAATATTAATCCTATTGGGGATTTTGGGTGTTTGTAAAGGTTTTAGTGTTCCAAAAATGGTTATTTCAATGAATAAATATTCTACTATTTGTTTGGCATTTTTTGGAATTTTCCTAGTAATTTTTGGATTTTTCTAGGATTTTTTGCACAACAATTTCTTAGACTGTCGAGTCGCTAATTGATATGTTGTAGGTGTTTCCATTTAGCAGTGGAACTGTCCCCTAAGCTTCCTTAGGCAAATGAATAGGCAGGTATTGATCGGTATGTGTAGGGGGTCTGCCAATCGGCATGTCGTTTAGTCCCTTATAAAAGGGGGTGATCCCAGCTCATTTTTCACATCGTCTTGCCATTGAATCTTCTTCTTTCTCTCTTTCAAAATCGTTCTTAAGTACTTTATTCTTTAAGACTATAAATGACGGGATTTTCCAGTGAAGAATACAACTTGAAGTTGTTGAGCGTCTATGACTCTGCTGGCTTGGAATGGCAATCTAGGGTGAACCTTACCTTCGGTAATCAGAATGTGTTTGATCTGTTCGAGCTTGTTGATGATGAGCGCACACTTCTACATGAGCTTGTGAACTACTGTTCATCTAGGGTGAGTAAACCTAGTGGATTTGTAATTATGATGACATTTGGTATTCTTTTCCACTTTTTCTTTATTTTCTTGTGTTGATGAAAGGTTTTTGTTCTCTTTAGCTTTGGTAGAATAACATATCTCCTTTGATCATGCATTCTAGAGGGACGACCGGGTTGAAGGTTGTAGGGGAGAATCTTTCAGTGGTGGTGTTCTGGATGGTTACTTATGCCGATTTTAGGGATAAATTGTGAGGGTGCACATATTTTGGTGGATCGTATTGCGAGGGTGACGCCGGAGGTGGTTCAGGGGTCATTGGGGGATGTGGGTAGGATCGTTTCCAGGGAATCTATCTGCATCTCTTCTCTTTAAGAGGTTCTCTTTAGTAGGAGGATTGATGATACTAATGGTAAATAGGGGACCGATTGTTTATTTTGCTTCTATTGGGTGGTTTTCTGGTGGTGACGAGTGGCGACATCATTCATCTTTGTTTTTTGCCATTTTTGAGGACATCTTATGACTTCCCACTTTATGATTGGGGGAGCCTAACTTTTGTTAACCTTTATTATTTTTTGGATGCATTCAACCAGTAATTTCGATAGACTTTTACGGAGTCCACACACCTATTGGATTTAACTTCTATTTTTCTTTTTCTTTTTAAGAATTTCCTTGCATTTTCATTTGTCTTCTTTGTCGATTCCAGTCTTTTTGCAAACGTGGTTCTATGATGTGATTGGGATTAATGTGAGGTTGATATCCCTAAATGATGAGGATTTGGGAGACTTCTATCATATTTACTAATGGAAGAAGTACAATAGGTGGTCGAACCAGTCTTTGTCCCTGGTGACGGTACGGTAGGCCCTGAACACATTGATGAGCGATTCAGTTATTTCCTTTTTCCTTTGAATCCTTTTTTGTCATTTTCTTTTTTGGCATGAATATTGATCTTTTATGGAGGATTATAGGTGTCCTTTTATTTGTGGTGGAAGTCTCCTTAGCATACGCGGAGATAGGTATGCGGGCACATATGCGGAGGTTGCTGATGCATGAGTTTGGGTAGTCTTGGTACTTAGGAGAGAGAGTGTTGTGGTAGATCGTGGATTATGAGGTGGTGATCTCACCGTCAGTTCCCCCGATGTATATGAGGCGGGTGAAGGAGATATTTGTCGAGGCTAGGATGGTGGTGATGGTGTGAGAGGCTTATACACTCTACACAAACACAACAGAGAGTTATGACTACTTGGAATTCGTGACTAGCTGGTTGATTCCCTCTTACATTTTCGATGTGGTGAAAATGCCTCCACCTCCTATGGCTTCGGGTAGGGTACCATAAGGCTGGTTGGATCTTCCCACAATGCGGGTGGTACGATCTTGTTAGCGGAAGTGGCAGAGGAGGCTCCACTTTTTCAGGTCACTCCCCTTCTTATAATTTTTGGTTGATTAGAGGGGGGACACTGAGCATATTGTACTGCCCTAATACAGTGGCGCAAGTGTTGATGAATCTTACGGATGATCTCCTTCATACTGAGGTATACTTTTTTTTTCTTGTTTAATCCCTTTTGATTATTTATTTGCCTTTTACTGACTGATTGGCCTTTTGTTTCTCTGCTTGCAGTATGTTCGGGTGCTGACTAGGTGGAAAAAAATGTATCAAGGATTATGTTCCTTCTTTCTTGGTTCCTTATGCCACATCGGATGAGGGATCAGGTTTTGATATTGGAGGTTCACCACTCATCATCGGGGGAATCATGTTCATTATAGCAGGTGAGGGTTTCAGAGAAAGAGATTATGGGTTCGGGCTGAGTCCTGTTTTTTTTTCTTTCTATTTTTCTCCCTTTATCTATCCTAAAAATGTAATCTACATGCACATTTACCTTGCTACTGAGACTGTAAAAATGATATAATGTTTATTTATAAAAAGGTAAGCTCAATTAACTTGGGAAAAATGATTATTTTGGGGAATAATAAATAAAATTGTATAAGTAAGAAGAGATTATCCAGTAATTTTAGAATAGGGATTTCTTTTTTTGAGAATTTGATTTTGGAAAAATGGAGAGACATAATCTTTGAGAATAAGGGGGTTATTAATCGGCATACCCCTTATCATGGTTGTCGAAATATGGGAAAGTAAAATAACTCTAAAGCTTTGATTGCGCTTTCCAATAGATTAGAATACTTTGTAGGGCAATAATTCATTTGGACTCCTCAGATTCTTTTCTTTTGCTAATAAATTTGTGTATAAGATGAGAGGTAAGGAGTGTAGTTTTTCCATTCACACTAGTTTCTTCTTCTAACTTCTTTCTTCTTGTTTTCCGCTTCATTATTCCCCAAATGTCCGTTTTTATGCATGCAAAATTTTCTTCTTGAAATTCTTTAAGCCATATGTTTGTATAACGTAGACTATGAGGCCTTCAACTTGCGTCGAGTCTACTTATGGCGTAATAAAGCCATTGATTGGAATATGCTAACGGTGGCAGAATAGTTTCGGTATCCCGAAGACCATGTTTTCCATTTTGATTTATATGAGGTCTCCATATCCTATGACGAGTTCTCGACCATGTTAATAATAAATCCCAGTGTAGTGGTGGCTATGCCCGAATTTCTTTAGTCTCAGAGAGAACTGTTAGAGGAGTTGCTCAATGTTTCCCCTTTGACAGCTCGATTGTCAGTTATTAGGGGGAATGATTTCCCTTTCGGCTGTCATATATTCTGTACACTTGAGGGATTTCAATGATATGGGCTACATCGAAGTTATTTCCCTCGGCATAACTTCGAGGCTCTTGTTGGTGATGGGGGACTTAATGATGAATCCTCAGCTAGCTATGATAGCAGCGTGGATATCCTATCATCATAGCCCTGCAGCGGTGATACTGGCTGAGACTCTGGATGGTCTTGGGCTTGGAGGTAAGGTTTCTCTGATTTTTTGAGAGGGAGCCCGATAATGTTATTCATGTGGTTGGATGAGAGGTTTTGTCTGGCAGTTACTCTGAATTATCCCTTAGTAGGCGTGATAAATTTCTTTGATTGGTAGTTTATCAGTTTTAGCCCATGCATGGAGAGCTAAGTTCATTGGTTCCTGGAGCACAGAGCCCGGTGCCTTCATTATTCACTACCATGGAAGGGAATCTACAACATATTTTAGAACTGTGAGAGTACCAGTATGCTTGATTAGTTAGCCTGCGGCAGACGTCATTGTATTTTACGTGGAATTTTCTGCGTCAAGTTAGATGGGGAGCAAATACTACATCCTCAGATACTAGACTACATTCTTGTAGAAACTTATTTGAAAATATGTTCATGAGGTTAAGTTCTCTGTGGGAGAATCATCGATCGTCAAACCGTCCATCTCAATCCGTAGGCAGGGTCTGACATGTGTCATGGGACAATTTGAACTATACGTGGAAGGGCGTAATGGTGAAGATCCTAGAGGAAAGACCAATCAGTGGTGGTTTGTTCTTTTTGACACCATAGAAGGAGGGGATGTGGTCTTTTCCAGGCTGCTCAGTGCATACCACTCTATGGAGTGTATTCGGAATATTAACCAGACACGAAGAAATTTAGGGACCCTAAGGTGATGATGATGATGGAGATGGGTCTTCTAGAAGTTGTGGATAATTTTTTTGTGAAGTTGGGATTATTTATGTGAAGATTTTTGTGACTTTGGGATGTTTTTGGATTTTTTTATTTGGGGTTTTAAGAATAATTTTATGAAGTTTAGTTAGGCTTGTTTAGAAACAGTTTGGTCAGCAGAGATGGGGTTGGACTCCATTCACTAAGACTTCGTGTAATGGTGCCGAACTTCCTTATTTGAAATAAAAAATATTTTGATCATATTGTTGTGGCTCTTAATGAGTTTTACATTGGAATTATCTATACTAATCACTAATGATCTGTCATTCTCGGAGGTTAGAAAATAATAGCATTTTATGAAAAAGAAGGGGACCACGACCATATAAAGTGTATGATCTTCCTACTTACCTTTGAGGGTTTTGAAATATTTTTAGTTCCATTTTGAAAGCAAAAGTTTTTTTTTAAGGATCGAGCCACATGTAGTGATTGGTAGAGATAAATGAAGAGTTTTTCTTAGAATAGAAGGGGGATGAAAATAGTTGTACTGCGTTGAGATTTTGAACTAAGGGTAGAACTTTTTAAGGGGTCCAGGTTGACTAGATGTGCCAATTCTTCACCATAGAGGTCTGCGACCATAACGACGCCACCTGATAGGATCTTCTTCACCATGTAGGGGTGGCTCTAGTTTGGCTTAAACTTCCCTCTGGGGTCCCAGACGGATTTTATGATCTCCTTGAGGGATATGTATCCTTCTTGGAAATCATAATCCTTGATTCTTTGGTTTAATGATTTATCTATCTGGAAATTGTACCCTTATATGTAGTATAGAGCCTTCAACCTCTATTCATCCAAGAGTGACAGTCCGTTAAAGAATCACGATACTAGTCTTCTGCACCGGCTCTGCTCTCGATCATAATACATAAGGAAGGTATTTTTAGCTCTAAGGTAGGATTATTTTCGTGTCGTATACCAAATAGTAAGGTGTATCCTAATAGATGTCCAGACTGAAGTGCGATAGCCCAACAGGGCATAAGGGATCCGATTGGCATAGTTTTAGAAACTCTCAGTCATTTTACTGATGATGGCGTTAAGTTTCTTGTTAGAGCCTTCAACTTAACCACTGACTTATGGTGGGTAGGGAGAAGATTTATGGCTTTGGATTCCATACTCATCAGCTAGTTCTGTGACCTCAGCCTCAAAATGTAACCCATTATCTTATACAAACTCATAAGGAACCGTGTATCGACAGATGATGTTCTTTCAGATAACTTAGACACTTTCTTAGCATTTCGTACAGTGTATGACTCGGCATCGACCCATTTGGTGAAGTATTCAATGAAGACTACGATCAACTCATGCCCATTTGATGCTTTGGGTGTGACTTTCCCTATGACGTCTATGCTTCGGGTGGAGAATGTCTAGGGAGAAGTCATGTTGTATAATTATCAAGAAGGTAAGTGCTGGAGATTAGCAAATTACTGGCATTTGAGGCATCTTTGGACATAGGAAGTGAAATATTTAACCATGGTGGTCCAATAATACCCTTTGCGAATAATCTTTATAGTAAGCATATGATTATTCATGTGGGGTCCACATGGACCTATGTGGATCTTCTGCTTCATTTCTTCAATATCATCCCCTGCGATGTAGTGTAAATGGGTTCGATCAAAGTTTCTCTTAAATAGTGATTTATCGCAGATAATGTATTGGGTAACCAGTTTGCAGAGGGTTGAATAGTATTTCTTGCTGGCGCCTTGGGGATACAACCTATGCTTGAGTAAGCGTCAAATGTCATAGTACCAGAACTCAGCCATATTAGAATATTCCTCTATAACGAGCTCAATGTGGTAGAAGTGGGTTGGAATAGTTTTTTAGACTAGGAAGGGGGCCATCGTTATTTCCTCGGTCATGTCGACTATAGAGGTCGAGTAGGGCATCATCTAACCTATCTTTTATGGAGGGCAAATAGTGTAAGGTGTTATCAAGAAACTAGGAGGATACCTTTTCTAAGTGGGCATGAAAGGGTAAGAGCTTTTCATCTTCAACTATCCATTTGCTAAGGACTTGGCCGATGATGAGAGAAGAATCCCCGTAGACATCTAAGTATTTGATACCTTTCTTGAGGGGCAACTTTGAGGCCTATAGTGAATGCCTCATATTCAATAATATTTTTAGTGCTGGAAAATCTAGCTTGATGGCAATGGGAGTATGTGAGTCATCACAGGAGATCAGGAGTATCCCAATATCGTATCCCTTATTGTTCACAGCATCGTCAAAGAACATTTTCCATCGAAGATCTTCATGAGAGGTGTAGAAAATATCTTTGTTCGGGAATTCAGAGACTCAAACATGAACCTCTTCTATGGATTAGTTAATAAGGTAATCGAACATGGCTCTCCCTTTCATGTCTTTATATGTCACATACACAATATCAAATTTAGATAGCAGCATCAACCATCGAGCTATTCGGCTAAATATGTCAGGTTTCTCAAGAAGTTATTTGAGAGTATCCATTTGAGATACAAGTGTAATAAGAAAAGTGAGCATGTAATTACATAACTTTTGAGTAACCCATACCAGGGCGATGCATGATTTTTCCAAGGCAGTGTAGTTCACTTTGTATCTATCCAACTTTTCACTTGCATAGTAGATGGCCATTTCCTTATGGGATTCTTTAATATATTGGCCTACAAAATCCCTTTATGGGGTAACTATTATGGTTAAGTACAAAAGTAGAGGGATACCTGGATATGGAGGCATAAGTATTGGAGGTCAGGTAAGGTATTTCTTGATTCTATCTAAGGCTTCCTCACAGGCCTCATTCCAAACATTGGTAGAATCCTTTCGGAGGAGTTTGAGGATGAGATCACAAATAAAAGTTTGCTAGCTAATGAACCGACTGATATACTGAATTTTTCCCAAGAATCCCATATTTCCTTCTCTGTTCGGAGTGGAGGCATTTAGAGTATGGCTTGCAGATTGCTAGGTTTACTTCGATTCCTTTTAACTGACCATGAATCCCAAAATCTTTCCTTCTTTGATATTAAAAACACATTTTTAGGGGTTTAGCTGCATTTTGTATCGATGTATTCGTTGAAATAACTTTTTGAGGGTGTGAACCTAACCTTCCCGAGTCTTGAACTTAATAATCATGTCGTCTACATAGACTTAGAATTCCTTCTGTATCATATCATGCAAGATGATTGTGGCAGAACTTTGGTAAGTAGGCCCATCGTTCTTAAGCCATAATGGCATAATGATGTAACAAAAGTTTCCCCAAGGGGTGATGAATGAGATTTTCTCCTGACGGTCAGGGTGCATCTTGATTTGATTGTATCCACCAAATCCATCGACGAATGACTTAAGGGAATCACCGGCCATGTTAATCATGTCGATGTTGGGCACTGGGTAATTATCCAATGGAGAGACTTTGTTCAAATCTCAACAGTCGATGCACAAGACGACTTTTTCTCCTGACTTCGGTATGAGTACAATGCTGGCTATCCATGTGGGATATTGGACTACCTGGATGAAGCCTACATTCAATTGTTTGATTACCTCTTCCTTGACTTTGAGTGACCATTCAGTGCGGAGCTTTCACATCTTCTGTTTGATTGATTTATATTCCCGGAGAGTTGGGATCTTGTGCTGAGCTATTTTGGGATCGATATCGATCGTCTCATCATAGGACCATGCCAAGATATCCATCAATTCCTTTAGTAGCTCTTTGAACTGCACACGCTCATGATCATTAAGGGTGGACCCTATCCTGATCTCGCGTTGTTGGCTACTAGAGCCGAGATTAATAATAACAGTTTCATACACATTAATTTGAACGTTATTATATTTTTTTGATTAACGTTACTAAGATTAGTTAAGAATTGTTCATTTGAAAAATAATCATCATCAAGAGTTTGAATAGAATCAAGACAATTAATATAAGTCACAATAAGATACTCAAAATCCTTGTTTATTTCACTTTCAGGAAAACAACATTGAGAAGATCGTCAAAAGGGGTCTCAATTACATTGTTAATAGAAAATGAGGAACAACGATAGATTAATACAGAGGGTAAAGAACAAATTTGGGTTGCATCTTATAAGGTGGGACTAGTATAGCATTCCAGTTGAGGAGACGCTCATCAATGATCTAGATTATAGTGGAATGGTCTTACAGTGTAGCGTCTTAATGGATCATACAAAGAGTCTTCCCCAGTATTTGCAGGTTGATTGAGTCTTATAAATCACTGTCCTCAAAGACCTCGGTAATGGATATGACTTTCTAAGTAGAAGGTTATACTTCATGTTGGTAGTCTTCAGCCCAGGAATAGTTGTCTTGAAAGAAGATTTCCATCCTCGACTTCATCTTCTTACCCACATGGTTGTACCATATCTTAGGGAACCCACAGAAGGGTAAATATTCACCTTCCTTGATGAATTTTCATTTCATAAAGTCCCTCAAAATAGTCTTGGCATATTTTAAACTCCTTTTCATTTATGGTTGGAAGAGCATACTGAGTTCTTCTTGTCAAGGCTGATTACCCAGGCCACATGGGGAAAAGGCACTTTTCAGGACTATAAGATCCAAAATCCCTTGTTGATGTCGTCCTATCCTTACTCCAGGCATGAAATGCATGTTCTTGAACATTTGTATCACGTTGAAATTGTTGTGAGGGTTGTGCTCTGGATAGACCCGATCTTTGAAATTATTCCCTTCTGGAAGGGAAAGTGGATCAACCCTGAAGCCATTAAGAACAATGCCATTCAGACCATACTGTATTTTTAGTATCGGATTGCTAGTGCTGGCATTTTTTGTACCATCCTCATCCCCCAAAATGGTAATAACTTGCCATATAGAGAAGAATTTGAACTTTTGATGAAGCGAGGAAGATACCCCACGGATGCTAAGAAGCCACGGACAACTAAAAAGTAGGTTAAAGCATGTGGGTATGTCAATAACTTGAAACTTAGTAAAGGTACTGATATGGCTAACTCCTATTGTGAGTGTTATAGATTCCATCATATCTCAATGATTATTATCATAGGCACGCACTGCGATGGAAGTTGGAGTTAGGTCAATTACTTTCAACCCAAAGCAATTGAAGGTTCATAGTGGGAAAACATTAAGGGCGGGTCCATTGTCAATGAGTGAGAGTGAGACTGTCTTTCCCATCACTTCAACGGAGATGTTGATGGCATAATTATGGTTAGGGATGACCTTTAGAGTTTTTTTTTGGAGAAGGAAAGGATTCTAGTGGTGGTAAAGGATCCAACCAGGTTTACAACTTCTTCAGGAGTAGTGGAAGTAGGGACTATGGGCCCAGTGAGAAGATTTATCAGATAATTTCAGTGTAATTAGGAATACATAAAGATTACCCACAAGGTGATGTGGGCTTGAGTCTTCTTGATTTGGTCAAGGATTTTTCTTTTCTCAACAACATTTTGGCGTGGGAAGATCTTCGATAACTCCCTTTCCCTGATCTGTTCTTGATGGCTGAGGATTCAGATCTTGGTAATGTTTTCCTGATCTAGTCATGTGTTTTACTGAGGTGGGGAAGATTAAGAACCTCGTGTATTCATTTTTGGATGAATGGTTAATTTATTTTCCCCCTAATAAGTCCTCGAAATATGTCATTCTCCACATGTTGATTACTAGATTGATTTTTTCCTAACTCGGTTTGTCATCAACGCTTTCAAATTTGACCCCCATCTGGTAGAAACGATGTTTTATTACCAAGAAAAATAGATGCATTCCACAACCTCAACGGATTTCACAAATAAATCTTCCCACTCAACAGGGAGGTTCAAGAGTGAAGGGACCAACCGCCCTTGAAGCTTTAAAGTAGTAAGTTATTCGAAAATGATGCATATCTCGCTTGTCCGTTAAAAATTGTCTACCTTGATCTGTACCATGTCCTCTAAGATGACTTCATTAATGGGTACCACCCAATTATCTTATTCTGGAGGCCATTTTTGGGCTTCCATGAATAAGCCACTGAATTTCTGACAGTCGATAGTTATTATAGTGGGGAATTTTAGCCCTAACTACAAGAGTTGGTTCAGAACAACTAGTAACTACATATTTATCCCTTTGGATTGGGTACATACGACAATACATGCCATTGTGAGGAGTAATAGAGCTTGGTTGGTGAAGCAGGTAGGGAGTAGGAGAAACTATGGGTAAACTTTGAATGGTTTGGGTAAGATTACGGGTATAATGGGTACTTTACTAGGCACAATTTAGGTAAATGGATCGAATTTTGGGTCATTCTAGAAAGATGGCATTTACATTGGTTGGAAGTGGATTATGAGTGGCGTTGGGTTTAGGATTAGAGTGTCTGGCGATAATACCCTGATGAATTAAACCCTAGCCTACATTCTGTAAATGAAAGCACTGGTGGGTAGTATGGCCGACATACTAGTTGAAATCACAAAGGGCATCAGCCTTGAAGTTCATGGGAGGTGGGTTTGGTAATGGATTGAGATTGTGGCGGTCCATTGGCACGCGGAGTATGCGAATATTCTTGTGGGACCCAAAAAGGTTTTGGAATGGGTGAGCCCATGGTACGAGGAAATATAACCTTGGGTTCTTTGGGGACTTGGACTCGGTTTTACTGCATCTCATGAACCTCGATTTGAAATTTTTCAATCTTGGCATTGAGTTTGACTAACACTAGCATCATATCAGGCTGCACATTCGATTATTGATCGGCTTTTTCCATAAAGGGTTGGTGAAAGTGGATTCTGAACTCGAATGAAGTAGTAGGGGAATTGGTGAAGCTTCAAGGCGGTTCGAAGAAAGACTGAAGCCAATAGGGATCCAGGCCATGAATCGGGTATGCGATCAACCTAAGAAGGAAAATGATTCGGATTTATTTTTTTATAAAAAAGGGAAGAAATGATTGTTTTTAGCATTTTTCAAAAAGAGAAAAATGTTTTTGGTATTTTTGATGAAAAGAAGGAAAAATGTTTTTGGTATTTTAGTAAAAGGAGGAAAAACGAGAGAAGAGTCTCAGCACGATTATTATTATATTATTGTTATTATTATTATTATTATTATTATTATTATTATTATTATTATTATTATTATTATTATTATGTTTAATTTATAAAAGGTTTAGCTAAATGCAAAAGAAATGTCAGGCAGAAACCGAACATGGAAAAGTATTATTATCATCATTATTATTATTATTATTATTATTACTATTATTATTATTATGTTTAATTTATAAAAGGTTTAGCTAAATGCAAAAGAAATGTCAGGCAAAAACCGAGCATGGAAAAATTGGGTTTGAAAAATAAGTTAGATATGGATTGACTTATTTACAAGCCAATGGAAATGGTCATGTTTTGAAAAACAACGAAATAGCACAAAAATTTGGGCGCCATGCCGACTTGGCATTGTGGAAGAGTTTCATGTGGCAATCAACAAGCTGAATATGAGTGCCCTAGGTCTGACGCCTATATGAGGTTTATGCAATTATTAGGTTTGTGGAAGGATTCCCCCCTTTGGCATGACGTTCACGATATACATTTTTTCTTTTGATGGCAATCGGTACGTGTGGACAAGCCATTTGATATACCTGACTTTACGTGAATTGCTTCACTATATATCTCATGCGGATAGTACATGTGAGAGAGAATTCGATAAACTCGATGTATGTGAACAAGTTCCCTCTTATATACCTACCATCGTGAGTTTGATAAAGTGGTATGATGTGAACCATTTGATATACGTCAAAGATACTAGGCCAATGGAAGGTGAGAGTCATAATTCTTAAGCTAGTTGTGACCTATCGAACTAGTACCTACCACAAATTGACCCCCTAGTACGGGACATAATTTTGGTCAATATACATTCTCTTGGTGATGTAGTATGAAGAATGCATGATTCTTGATTAGTATATTATGGAGAGAGTCTTTTATTTGTCATTATGAGTAAAAGAAGCACTATACTAATAGGGAAGAATTTACTAGTATCATGAAAAGTGAATCTAGCATGGATCATGAAGACTACACTAAGCATGGATACATGTGAGTGAGTGATGTTTGAATATCTATAAGTGAGTGATTAGTAGTGAACCTAATTTTGGATCAACTACAAGTGGCGTGTGATAAGTGAACATGGATATATACAAGTGTGATAAGTGGAGGTGTGTGCTAGTGAAACCTAAGCATGGATATTCTAAGTAGTATGTGAATCATGTGGATATAAGAGATCCTATGTATAAGTGTAAGTAATGTGAGGCGTACATGGGGGGTATTTACAAAAGTGGGAGGTGAAAAGTGAGTGACAGATGATATAAACATGAGGCAAATATATAGGAACTAATAGAGGAAAAAGGAACATACATGTTTGTTCATACGCATACATGTGGAAAATGATAACACACATGTAAGAATTGAGTCTAGTCCTCTTATGAAAAACAAATTGTCCTTAGCGGTAATTCTAGTGTGGCCAACCTATCTCCCAGTCAGCGCGCGAGTGCACGCGCGATGGTAGTGTTCGCGCCCTCGGGGTGCTTCAGCCATCGTCAAGTGTGGGGTGATGTATAGAGATAAAGTCGCCAACCTATTTTTCATAAAACAGACGAAAGCAAAGTTGTCTCCTTTAGGTAATATCATCAAAGACATATTGATGCTCGTTAAACCAATTAGTTCTATGATTTAGGGGCTAACTTACGGAATAGGAAGGTATTAGGTACCCCCCACCCTTTCTGTCTCTCGTGGGCATGTGTTATTATCCTCCTTAATAACTACAAGAAGTTTGTATTCATGTATATATAAATGGAGAATGCAATTACTAGACTCACATCATGGAGAAAGGAAGAGTGAAGTCATCCGTAGCAATATTCCCAAAATAATCATTAAAAATATGATGTGTGCGTTCATTAGGTTACCGATCGTTTACAGAAGAACGATGGTAAATGTTTGACAAAATGCGAGCATGAATCACAAATTTAGTATATGGAAATAATATATGAACAAATATAGTAAAGAAAGATGATATACCCAAGTATGACCTCATCCTAGACTGGGACCCACTCTGCCAAGGCTTACCATTACAAACCATCATGACAAACATTTATAGGTACTTGTCCCATGGCCCTACGTCAGCAGTCTCGACCTCATCTAGTCTCTTAGGAAGAGATCCATTAACTGGCCCATTGGTCATTCGTAAGTCTCACCTCGTCCTGGCATCCCTAAATAGTCGAGACCACACATCAGTCTTGCCCATCAGCTGCTCAAACAGAACATTAGAGGTATCAACCTCGACAAGAAAAGAAAGAATTTTATAATCAAATTATAGAGATCAACTTCAAATAATTTCATTAAAAGTTCAAAGCTAAAACCCAAGGATGGATAGCCCTTTAATACCATAACCCTACACCCGAGTATATAATCCCCAATATAATATGATGACACGCATATAACCCACAACACGATAGGCATATTTTTTTTACTTATTAAAAGTCGATTTAATTATTTTTGTCAAAAATATATAATGTCTAGGGTTTTAAACAATATTTTGTCAAAAAAAAACCAATATAATGTCTAGGTTTACTGATTTATACGTCAACGTTTTTTGAAAAATAACTATATACACATATACACACAGAAATACACATGCATACACACATATACACATAAATACATACACATACACATATAAACATAGAAATAAACACATATATACAAAATATTAGAATTTAACACATAAATACACACATATAAACAAAAAATAATGGTTTAACATAGAAATACACACATATATACAAAATATTAGGGTTACCTTTGAGATTGAGAGAGGGATTTGACAAAATCATCGAGAATGAGAGAGAGACTTATTCAGATTGAGAGAGAGATTTAAGGGTTTGAAGTAAGAAGAAAATGAAAGTGGGGTTGCTGTTTTTAATATAAGGAACCTGGTCACGGCCTAGAGCTGTGACCCACTACCATGACCAATTAAAATTTTCCAATCAATGAGTAAGCAACCAAGTGGTCACGGGCTCCAACCGTGACCCATACGCATGAGGAAATTGAGATGATCATGGCCCAAAATCATTACCTAATGGGTATGAATTGTGTCCCTAATCACGACCTTTGTTCGTGACCCTATTGTCACCAAACTTGGAAGGCATTTTGGCGCTAATTTGGCATCAAGATGGTCACGCCATGGTCACGATCAAAGTCCATGACCCATATTAGTCTGACATTTGGTCTATGATAACTTCCAAGAGCATCCATGATCATTTTGGGTTATGGATATCATCACGCGAAGGTTATATGGCCATAACTTTGGGCTGTGACCCCCAAGGCATGACCATTCGCTGGATTGGGTGTAAGGTAGGTTCTTATACATCTTCGTTACACCAGGATGTTTAATGAAGCATGACTAATGGGCCTCTGTAATCACTTTATCCTGGAGCTCATCAATGATATGGACAATCAACCATCCCTTGTCCCGCACACCACCATTCTTATTCGCGGTAAGAGTTTTGACAATTCACCACTCTGAATAAGGTCACGCTAATGTGAAAACTTTGGATCGTGTGAGTGGAAATCTTAGATTTTCTGCTCAATAAGTGGGCTAGCCACCACACTCGAAAGGTATGCCCAATCATAACCCCATTGGACATGAATTTGGAACTTTTGTAGTTCGCCGAATATCTTTGTTCAGTAACACTTCATTTCTGCCAGAGTAAGGCTAGACTTTTGACTAAAATCATCAACCACTACATTGGCCATTCTGGGATGATAATCCAGAACTACCCCACCCATCTTCTTAGATTAAGATTGAGGTCATGGCGCGTAAAAGTATATCGGAGGCTCTTATGATAAAAAAATACTCGAATTGTTCCCCGTATAGGTAGCACCTAATCTATTAAGTGTTAATATAATAATGGCTAACTCCAAGTTATGGGTGGGGTAGTTCCTTTCATGCATCTTTAGCTGAAGGGATATATAAGTGACAATCTGACCATTCTGCATCAATACTGCACCGAGTCCTGACTTGAAAGCATCAAAATACACAATGTAAATCGTTTCACTCTCTAGAAGAATAAGAATGGGCACTTAAGTCAACCTAACTTTCAACTCTTGAAAGGATGACTCACAATCTTCAAACCACTCAAAATTCAAGTCTTTTTGAGTCAACGTGGTGAGGGGAAACTTAACCCTTGATATATCTTATACAAACTTACAATATTAACTGGACAAATATAAAAATTTCATACATCTGAAACTGTCTTTGGGCTATCCTAATTCATAACGGCCTCAACATTAGAAGGGTCAATGGAAATGCCTACTCCAGGCACCACGTGGCCAAGGATCTTAACCTCATCCATGCAAAATTCACATTTGTTGAATTTACGTACAACTTATTCTCACTGACCACTTGCAATGTCATGTGAAGGTTCTCCTCGTGGCCCATATACGATGCCGAGTAGACCAATATATCATTCATAAAAACCACTACAAACCGATCTAGGTAAGTATGATAGATGCGTTTCATCAATTACATAAAAGTAATCAAGGCATTAGTCAAATCAAAGGGCATCACTAGAAACTCATAATGTCCATACTGAGTTCAAAACGCTATCTTAGGAATGTCCTCATATCTGACATAAAATTGGTGGTACCCAGAACAAAGAAAAATCTTTAAAAATTAGCCTCCCCATGTAGCTGGTCAAATAAATCATCAATACGGGTCATAGGTTACTTATTATTCATTGTCACCATATTCAACTGCTAGTAATCAATGCAAAGTCACAGGTAGTTGCCCTTCTTCTTGGCAAAGAGGACTGGAGCTCCCTAAGGGGACACACTAGGGTGAATAAATCCCTTTCTAGTCAAATACACCAAAGTCATGCATAAATCCTATAATTCAAACAGAGCTATTTTATGTAATGGTATATAGATAGGCGAGATGTCCAGATGCACCTCTATAGAAAAGTGCAACTCTCGATGTGGGGGTAAGCTAGAAAGATCATCTGAAAACACATAAAGAAACTCCCACACTATCGGGTAATCCAATAACATACCATTCGGCTTATCCCAAGCCACCCTACTATTCAACCAATCAACTTACCATTTTTGCTCACAAATGGTGGAAAATATGCAAGGCTAACCAACGTCCATCTCGCAACTGAAATGATGGCGAGACCCATTGTAACACCCCGTAATTTTGAGGATTTAATATTTAATTATTTTTGGAAGACATAAAAATATTTAAATTGGAGATACTTAAGTTTATGATTTGGAGAATTTATTTGAGTGGGAAGAATTATTTATATTTGGCGACATTAAGTTTAATTATTCGATAGTTCGTGTGTCGCATTTTGAGGTCAAAATTGGAGAATGTTAAAAAGTATTTCGGATGACAATTCAGAGTACGTGGTTGAGCCCAGATGGGTCGAGATAGTCAGAAAAGAGTATTCAGGGGTAGTAATCGGGTCTCGAGATATTTTTGGGCATAACCGGGCCCACACGGGGTGATTCGGGCCATTTTAATTAGGCCCATGTGGCCAAAATCGGGATTAGGAATTTTAATCCTAATTGGTAAATTGTTGAATGACAGTTAATACAACTCTAAACTTAGGGTTTGAGAGAGACACAGAGGAAACATATCAAGAGGGAATTGGGGATCTTTTGGAGCCAAATTAAGGGACAAAAGTGAGTGTTCGTCATCCACACCTTCTCTCTACCAACGGATCAGACTCTACGAATAATTAGAGGCAAGCGGTTAACTGTTGTGAATTCTTAAAATGATGATAATAAACTCATATTATGGGAGGCGTAAACCAAAATTTGTTTGGGTGGGTATTCATGTAAAAATTGGGTTTTCGGTAATTGATATACTCTAATGGAATTAAGGGTGAAATTTATTATGTTTACGATTCTGGAATATAGAAGTATGAATGGTATGTTAAAACCTGTAAAAATCAATGGTTAATTTCTGTTAATAGGAACAAAAATTGTATTGGAGATTTGAAACCCGGATAAAACCCAAATTGGGAAAAAGTTGGAATTAATGAAATTTGATGATGAATTAAGGTCTCTAGGACGTTTAGACCCTTTTCTCATGTGGAGGTAATGTTGGTTGTGATTGGGTAAGGTTTTGGGAAGGAACAAAAAGCTTGAGGGTTCATCAATGGCTAAAATAGCAAGCCGGAGAGACGAATGCCTGTTCGATCGATCGATCCATGGTCCCAGAATTTTGGCAGTTCCGCCAGTTTTATATATAAAGGGAAATTAATTTAAAATTTAATTTCCATGCATTTTTTAAATGTTAAATAACAATGAAGCACATATTCCTAACAATTATAGGGAAAAGTAATTGGAGTTAGGGAGGATTTACGTGAGACACTTTATGGATAAATTTGTGGAATTATATTTCAAATTAATTATATACGGATTGAGTGAGCAAGTCCAGGAATATTGGTTGAGCGAAGCCAAGGTGTTAAATTAATTATGGAGATAAACAAATTAATTTGGAATCGGAATATAGACTCGGTAAATATTTAGTTATGGGCTATGTGAGCAAGTCCGGTATGTTGTTTCAGTGACACAAGGTAATAGATTAATTAATGTATAAGTTAATCAAATTAGAGTCGAATCATAGACTCGGGTAAATATTACATAAATTAATGTGCAAAGTATTTATATTAGACCCGGACCATAGAATCGAGGGAAATATTTTACTAATTGACGTGTGAATTAAATAAATTAGAGTCGAACAATGGACTCGGGGAGATGATAAACTAATAAGTGAGAAAATTAATTAATTTGAGTCGTGCCAGAGACTCGGGAAAGTACAGGCTAGTGTTAAGAGTTTTTGAGTACACGGTAAAGCCGGGGTTTATATTATATATATACGTTGTAGTGATAGTATATATATATGTGTAAATATTGTGTGTGCTGTTAAATATTAATGATGAGATATTTATTTAATTTTTATACTCTAGTGCTATCAAGGGAGGTTGCGCGATGTGGGTGAATCCCCTAGCTTGAGGAGTTGGCTGAGTATATCCCCAGGTCATAGCGTTCGATACATGGGTGAAGGGTTTATCTCACTTTCAGGGAAGGAATATGATCGCCTCCACTACATTTATATTTTGGGCCATGTTTGTGAGCGATTCCAACTTGGCGGAAACTTGGTTATATGAACACACCTAGTGAGATAGAACTTTAGAGGGAATAATCCGTAGAGGGTATACTCGAAGGGATGGATATACATGTGATATATGTGTGGATGTTGTGGTAAAGGTACGTATGTAATAGTAGTAAATATTATATGTGGGTAATAATACAGTGTGTGATGTAATTGTTTTATATAACTTGTATCCCAGTTATATGATATTATTTAAAGGAAATTAATTAAGTTAATTAGTGAGATAACTTATAACCCATAGATAATAATACTCGGTTTTAGTGGAAAGGAAAGGGAGGATTACAAGGACTAGTTGGACGGGGCAGTACAACTAGGTGGGGTTAAGGTAATCGTTAGGTGTGCACATTAGTGGAGGGGTGAGAATGTCCTCAAGAGAGTGTGACACTAACTTAAATATGGAGCGCATTCATATATTTTAAATTAATGCAGTTAATTCACTTGCTAAATATTTTCAAAAGGTTTTGGGTTCTAACCCTTGCTACAAAATTATTTTCAAAACCTTTTAGGTGTCCAACCACAGGAACGCCAGACTTGATATTCTATTCCAGAGACACGGAGCTGCGACATATGTGGATGCTAGCAGGATCTTGGATTAGATGCATTGTTCATTCATTCCTAGAGTAGGAATCATTTATCAATTTTAGTTTTATTTAGGGCATTTTGCCCAGACGTTCAGTACAGTTTTCAGATTTATTTTATTCAGGTGTTGAGTATTTGTATTGGACTAGTTACTTTGGTGATCGATGGTTTATTCAGCATGTAGTTTATTTAATTCAGTCATAGTGTATGACTCAGTGGAAGAGGGATATCCAGCATCACCTACGCTTGGTAGATTGCAATAAGGTTCGGAAGGAAATGCTAGCCACTTTTAGGTTAGTGGGAGCAGCGCTTCAGTGGAGGGAGTCGATCACCACAGTTGAGGAAAAAGATACATTAACTATTGTAGAGTTTTGGTTTCGATTCGACCGCCAGTGTTTCCCGCCAGCAGTCGAGGCTAAAAGGAGGAGAAAATTCAGTGAGGTGACTCAGGGGGACCGTTCAATGTCCGATTACGAGGAATAATTCACTCTATTGGAAAATTTTATATCGGATGAGGTACGCGATGAAGAAAGAAAGAAGTCAAAGTTCATGGATGGGTTAGTCTGGAGGATCAGACAACATTTGATTTGTAATCCCGCTTTAGTAGCTTATACGAACGTCATTAATGCAACATTCCTGCACTACTAGGAATATCACTTCCACATGAGAGGAAGCTGGAGGGGAGTGGAACCCAGTCAGTGGAATAAAGAAGGAGGGAACAATACTAGTGGGGTATCCCTGTAGTAGATATGGGGACATTAGGGGCAGGATTTTTGACAGAGGAATCAGGACAAGCGATTTAGATCTGGGGGCTATCAATAGGATGGTCAGGACTTTCGACAGGGCCAGCAAGAAAGGGATTAGTTGTAGGGTGAACTTATTAAGAGGTGTTTCGTTTGTGGGGAAGGAGGACACGTGAAGAGAGATTGTCTTAAGCGAGGTAAAGGTCAACTACATGATGAGGTTGTGACACCCCACCTAATTAAATACCGGGCGATCACTCCTTTATTAAATTAAATCAAGGTGAACAGTGCGGTTCATTCTTAGCATCACTGTCGTAAAAACAAACTTTCCAATTTAACACCCTAGATAATTAAGCTAAGTGTCAAAACCAAATTTTTAAACATTTATTTCCAAATTTTATTTAAAGAAAAAGGGTTTATTTTATTTTATTAACAAAGTGTAATAAATCATATTCACACCACAATAAACTGGAGCAAAAATCCAATATATAAAACATTCATCAACGAATGACAACAAGCGAGAAATAAAGCAAAACATCCATCCCGAACAAAATCCCATAATAGCGAAATAAGAAATAACTGAAATAGCAATGTCCCAACACAAAGAAAAATAATGGAAAGGGCTACACATCCCCATCTGAATGGAAATACCAAGAGTGGATCTGAATGAACGAAGTCGTCTAATCAAGAGACCTGCAACTCCCACCTAAGCTGCAGCGCGTTCCTTCCAAAAGATCCTAAGCAAGACGCCCCTGTGGCTGGGCACCTGAAATACATATATATATACAAGAGAGGGGGAGGGAGAGAAAAAACGGGTCAGAGCCCGAAAGTGTGTATGATTTAAAATTAGTTTAGCAAGTATTTAAATTGATACAGGCCAATGCAACAACATATTAGTTCGACACTCTCTTGAGAAATTCTCACCTCTCTTCTAATGTGCACGCCTATCGTACTAACCTTCCCAGATGGTTTATCTTATCATATATGTCCTACAAACCTTCCCAAATAATTTAGTTTAACTTAACTTACTCATAAGTTTTCAAAACTGAACAATGTCATTGTTTAAATGGTTATTAACAAATTGTAGCACAACTCTCGTTTTAGCTCCATCAATTTATAAAGTTACCCGGTGACATATTGTACTCACAAAATAATCATTTTTAATAGGAGTCATCATCCATGTCCTACTTAACAAAGCACAGTAGGCAGTTTAAATTTCATAATCTCGTATATATATTAACTACTCGGATAGTATATATATATAACAGCACCCCAACTAAAATTATGGTGCGTGCATACTTCCACTATCCAAACCCCATACCACTCATATCAAGGGGAATACGAATTCAGAATCACTCTTGAATCGTATTAACACATACACAAACAAGTGAGGCGAAGCATAGATTCCAAGTCTCTAAGAGGATGGCACATACTCGCGTCTCTTAGGACCGTCTGAACTATTTATTCCATAGCCTGTACCAAGGATATCTATCTTCTAGGGTACAAGTCAATATCCCCCATAAAGGTCCCATCGAGATAAGACTTGCCCCAACGCGGTAACCTCAAGGATAGCAAGTAGCGCGGTATGTTTTTTCACATGCATATAATATATGTACACACATCATATAAATATACCACTTTCATCATATTAATATAGGTTCCTCTCATTACCCATAATTACCACATTTAACCTTAATTTCCCATTATTACGAATACGTATAAGGCTTCGTCTCTAACCTTAACTCGAAGGGTTTTCTCACAAATTACGTGACACTAGTGGATTCTATCCATCCAAGTAATAAATTCAGTAAGTAGACTTCTATTCACTACCGTAGGTATTCTTCGTAACCCCTCACTTGAAAGATGGAGTTTGTCATTCCTCAGTCAATTATCCCTAAAGCATATTTATCGTCTCATGATAAAGTCCTCAACACTTATTCATATGTCCTACTGGTCTCCCCTATATCCCAAAACATTTTATTTAATATGCCCAAGAATTATTTTATGATAAATTAATTCAACTAATTAAACAAGGGAAAATAAGGGGCTGCCAGGAAGGGTCGATCGATGGACTGCTGGGGCTCGATCGATCGAACCTTCGATCGATCGACTATCTATGGTCGATCGATCGATCAAGCAGGTCTGCAAAAATTCTGCAGAAGTGCAGTTACGGGTTTCACCAAAATTCTTCATCCAAATTCATGTTTTCCAACCCTAATCGTCCCAAAACTTCTACTACAACCATTATAACATATTACCAGGTGTTTCTAACGTTAAGCATGCGTATATCCATCATTAAACATGATTAAACAATCCAAAATTTCATCTAAACATCAAGAACCCTAAGTTTTCTTAACTTTTGTTCTAATCAGTTTTCTCCAGAATTTCCTTCTACATAATCATCACAAATCCGTGGGTTAATCATCTACTTCACATATTAATTTCCAGAATAAGGTTATAATGATTCCTACATGCAACTCCCTATCAAAATTGGGATTTTCTTCATTTGATTATACTCCTAATCATTCCTACACTAATATGATTATTACACTAACGAAAATATGCAAGTTAAACACTTGCCTAGGATTTCAGAGGTCTGGTTTCCTGCTGATAATGGTGTGGTTGCGTTCTCCTCCTCGCGATCTACGCGTTGGTGGTGACGGTGGTGTAAATGGTGGTGTTTTGGCCCTTGAACCTCCTTGAAAGGTCTCTCTTCTCTCTCTAATGGCCGTTCTAAGATTTTGCAGGTTCTAACCCTAAAAGGCTAACCTAACCAGTTGATAAAGGCTGCTAAAATTCGTGGGTTTAATTACCCCATTTTGTAAAATTACTAAAATGCCCTCCCGGGTCACTAATTTGGCCTAAAAACACCCCGGGACCCAAACTAAACTCCCGGGTACACTTTTCTGACTATCTCGACCCTTCCGGACGCGTTGGCGCACTCAAAACGACCATACGAACAACTTGTAAAATATTTACTTTTATATCTCAATAATTAGTCCCGACGCGACACGGGCGCGTCCCGACTAAAATTTCCAAAATTGTCATTTTCATTCACTCGTGACATTTATCATATATTACTATGCTCATAAGTAATATTCAACAATTTCATATAATTACTAACTCACGTCACGTTAATAATTATAACATAATTAATTTTTGGATTTTTTTATTAAATAATTTACTCACATTAAAATTAATAAATCCCCAAATTAATATACCATAAAAATACGGGGTATTACATACTTCCCCCCTAATAATGGAATTTCGTCCCGAAATTCAGAAAATAAGGCATACCTGGTAAGAATAAGTCTGGATATCTCTCGCGCATATCTGCCTCACGCTCCCAAGTGGATTCCTCCACATTATGATGTTCCCACTGGACCCGCACGAGTGGAACTATCTTCGACCTCAATCTCCTCTCACTGTAGTCTAGAATAGCTACCGGTCTCTCCTCGTAAGAGCTATCCGACTGTAAGTCGATCTCATCTATCGCAATGTGAGTATGGGCCATATCATCCCGAAGGTATCGTCTCAACGACGCGATGTGGAATACATTGTGGATGCGATGTAAATGTTCTGGCAAGCCCAACCTGTACGCTACTGGCCCAATTCTCTCGATGATGGGAAATGGTCCTACGTACCTCGGAGCCAACTTTCCTTCTTCCCGAACCTCATCACTCCTTTCATAGGAGATACACGCAACAATACTTGATCTCCCACATTAAACTCCCGGAAGAACCGTTTCGCATCGGCGTAGCTCTTCTGCCTGTCTTGGGCTACCCGGATACGACTCCTGATTATCTCAATCCTCGCGGAGGTCTCCTGGATTACTTCTGGTCCCAATAACTTGTTGTCCCCCACCTCGAGCCAACAGGTTGGAGAACGACAAGGCCTGCCGTACAAAGCCTCAAATGGATCCATGCCAATCGTAAACTGGTAGGAGTTATTATAAGCAAACTCTACCAGTGGAAGATGTGGCTCCCAACCTCCTTCAAAATCGAGGATACACATGCGTAGCATATCTTCCAACATCTGATTAGTACGTTCCGTCTGACCATCTGTCTGTGGGTGGTAAGCTGAACTCAGTCTCAACTCTGTACCCATAGCCTCCTGAAAACATTCCCAGAAACGTGACACAAAAATCTTGTCTCTATCTGATACAATATTCAGGGGTACCCCGTGTAATCTGACAATCTCAGCGATGAACAACTGAGCATACTGACCCGTGGTATAATCTGTTCGCACCGGCAGAAAATGAGCCACCTTGGTCAAACGGTCTACAATCACCCAGATAGAATCATGGCCCCTCTGTGATGTAGGCAATCCTGTAATGAAATCCATGGAAATACTTTCCCACTTCCACGCAGGTACTTCCAATGGCTGAACAAATCCCGACGGTTTCTGGTGGTCCACCTTCACTAGCTGGCAGGTAGAACATTTGGACACAAATTCAGCGATGTTCTTCTTCATCCCACTCCACCAGTATTGTCGCCTCATATCCTGGTACATCTTATCGCCTCCCGGATGGACTGCAAATCGGGACCCATGAGAATGAGTCATCACTTCATGACGTAACTCTTCTCCTTCTGGAACCACTAATCTCCCATTAAACCGCAACCCTCCATCCGAACTAACAGAATAGGACTCAGCACCCTCGGCTAGAAGTCGTACAATCTGCTCCTGGCAAAACGGGTCTGTGGTTTGCGCCTGTATTACCCTTGTAACAATTTCGGGTGTGACTGACATGACGGATATGAACGAACGTGCTACTGCGTCCTGGTGACCCAACTCCTTCCACTTTGCTTTCCAGATGTCCGCTACATCGTCAACCGGTCTACGGCTCAATGCATCAGCAACTACGTTGGCTTTCCCCGGATGATACTGTATATCGAACTGGTAATCTTTCACAAACTCTAACCATCTGCGCTGACGCATATTCAGCTCTCGCTGAGTGAACAGGTACTGCAGTGACTTATGGTCTGTAAACAAACGGAATTTCTCGCCCAATAAATAGTGCCTCCAAATTCTCAATGCAAAGACGACCGCAGCTAACTCCAGGTCGTGGGTGGGGCAATTCTTCTCATGCGGCTTAAGCTTGCGGGAAGCAAAAGCTATAGCCTTCTCTTCCTGCTGAAGTACTCCCCCAAGTCCTCGTAAGGACGCATCTGTGTAAACCAGGTACTCTACACCCGGCTTCGGTAAAGCAAGGACTGGTGCCGAAGTAAGCTTGTCCTTCAGCTCGTCGAAAGCCAACTGACAAGCATCATCCCAAACATATGGTACCCCCTTGCGAGTCAGATTCGTCAATGGACCCGCTATTTTGGAGAATCCCCGAATGAATCTCCTGTAGTATCCGGCTAATCCCAAGAAACTACGTACTTCTGTCGGTGTCGTGGGTTGCCCCCACTCCCTCACCACTGATACTTTGCTCGGGTCAACTGCTATCCCCTGCTCAGAAACAACATGGCCCAAGAATTGTACCTCTCGCAACCAGAATCCACACTTCTCGTACTTAGCATACAACTGATGTTCTCGTAGAGTCTGAAGAACCTGCCTCAAGTGTTCGGCATGCTCCTCCTCGGAGTGTGAATATATCAAGATATCATATATGAAGACGATGACGAACTGATCTAAGAACTCTCTGAACACTCGGTTCATCAAGTCCATGAAAACGGCTGGGGCATTTGTGAGTCCAAACGGCATCACCCTGAACTCATAGGACCCATATCTCGACAAGAAGGCAGTCTTTGAAACATCCTGCTCTCTAATCCTTAGCTGATGGTACCCCGACCTTAGATCTATCTTCGAAAAGAAAGTTGCTCCCCTCAACTGGTCGAATAGGTCATCGATTCGAGGCAACGGATATTTATTCCGTATCGTGACCTTGTTCAACTCCCGGTAGTCCACACACAGCCTCAGTGAACTATCCCTCTTCTTCACAAACAACACTGGAGCGCCCAGGGTGAGGTACTTCTGCGAATGAAGCCCTGACCTAACAGCTGCTCAATCTGATCTCGTAGCTCTCGCATCTTTGCTGGAGCCATACGGTATGGTGCGCGCGCTATAGGTCTCGTATCCGGCACTAAATCTATAACGAAGTCTATCTCGCGACTGGGCGGTAGGCCTGGTATCTCCTGAAACACATCGGAAAACTCCCTAACAACTAGGATCGAGTCCAAAGGAATCACAACCTCCTTAGAGGTATCCTCCTCAATGTAATATAAATGAGCGGTCGAACCTCCCTCTGGGCGAGGCATCGCCACTACAAACATCTCTTGCCCCGGAATGGCAAAAACAATGCTCCCACCGAAGCAATCAATCATGGCTCTATGAGATGCAAGCCAATCCATACCAATAATCACCTCATGCTCGTGCATGTCTAAGACTAGCATGTCTGCAGGTAATACCAAGCCACCGATCTCAACCCCTACACCCCGACATATAAAGAATATAAGTGACCCACTCCCCAGTGGTGAGTCGACACACGTCACGGTGCTCTCTGCTGTGGCTAACAATCCTAAGGACTTCGCAAAATGCGTGGCTATAAAATAGTGCGTTGCCCCCGTATCAAACAAAACTTTACCCATAGTACCATGGATAGGAAACATACCCTCAATCGCAGGTGGTGCCTGCGGAGCTGCTGCCTGGTGGACGTTATAGACACGCCCATACTGTAACTGCCCCTGCTGCACTAGAGCTGCCGGAATGGCTGGTAGGGCTGGCGCTTGGGCTGGAGCTGGAAGGGCAGGTGGAAAGAGTGGTCTCTGTGGCTCATTACGGGCTCCCTGCTGCTGTGGGGCCCTATCGCCCTCTGGGAAATCCTGACGCCTGTGGCCATGTTTACCGCACCCAAAACATCGGCCCTTGAAGTTACCTCCCCTCTGTCCCTGCTGACCACGACCCTGCTGGCCGTTACCCCCACGCCATTGGCCCTGTTGGCCCTGATTCGCACGCTGTTGGCCCTGCTGGCCCTGATGCTGACCCTGCTGTTGGTGCTGGCCCGGATGGCCCTGCTGATTAGGCTGACCCTGCTGGCCCTGCCTATATCCCCCATTTCCCTGCCTGGAATCACCCGAACGGAATCGCTTAGCAGGGTCCCCCTGATGGGAACTCTGCTCGTGCTGACGAGTCTGTCCATGAGATGGCGCCCTACCGGCACCGTTACCCCCTGTCCTGCCCTGCTGGCTGGACTCTCCTGCTCTCTTGCTTCCCTGAAGATGGAAGCGGTGATCCTGGCAATGAAGTAACGCGGCATTGAGCACATCAGTGAACGTACTCAAGGATAAATTCCCAATAAGGTGCTGACGGATCCTCCAAGCTAATCCGTCTACAAACAGCAAAATCTTTTTGCTCTCAGTAGGTGCCTCATCTGGCACAATGGTAAGAAGTCTCGTGAACTCCTCCTCATACTCTGCTACAGTAAGGTTTTCTTGCTTCAGATTTAGTAATTTCCTCCTCATCTCAGTCTGCACTGCGGGTGGAAAGTACTTGCGGTCAAACCGTTCCCAGAACATCTGAATAGGGATCGTGTCCCTCTCCTCCAAAGTAGTAGTGGACTCCCACCACTGTAACGTGGCTCCCACCAGCTTAAAGGAAGCCAACAACTGCTTTTGTACCTCGGTGCACTCATACATGCGGAGATGCCGCTGGATGTCTTTCTTCCATTGGCTGACCCTGACAATATCGGAGCTACCAGAGAACTCAGGGGGATGTGCTTTCTGAAAAGCATCCCGAACCCTCTCCCATGCAGATGGAAGCTGTGCTGGTACTGGCGCCACTGCCTGAACCTGAGGTGGAGCCTACTGAATCACTGCTATCGCGGCATTCATCGCCTGAGCAACGATGGCGGCTACTTCATTAGCATTCATTGTGCCTGGTGCCAGAGCTGCTGGCTGCTCGGCCTGGGCACGCCTATCTCTCGAAGCACATCTCGGAGGCATCTGAAACGTGAAAAAGTTTATTAGTCTACAGTTATCAACAAATCTCGAATAGCTGAAGACTTAAACGTAAAAGCAGGAATACAACAATCCTAAAAATAGGGCTCTATAGCAAAAACGTTAAGCTGAAAGCGAAATAAGCCGTACAGATCCTATGGACACTAGAACCTGATGCTCTGATACCACCTGTGACACCCCTCCTAATTAAATACCGGGCGATCACTCCTTTATTAAATTAAATCAAGGTGAACAGTGCGGTTCATTCTTAGCATCACTGTCGTAAAAACAAACTTTCCAATTTAACACCCTAGATAATTAAGCTAAGTGTCAAAACCAAATTTTTAAACATTTATTTCCAAATTTTATTTAAAGAAAAAGGGTTTATTTTATTTTATTAACAAAGTGTAATAAATCATATTCACACCACAATAAACTGGAGCAAAAATCCAATATATAAAACATTCATCAACGAATGACAACAAGCGAGAAATAAAGTAAAACATCCATCCCGAACAAAATCCCATAATAGCGAAATAAGAAATAACTGAAATAGCAATGTCCCAACACAAAGAAAAATAATGGAAAGGGCTACACATGCCCATCTGAATGGAAATACCAAGAGTGGATCTGAATGAACGAAGTCGTCTAATCAAGAGACCTGCAACTCCCACCTAAGCTGCAGCGCGTTCCTTCCAAAAGATCCTAAGCAAGACGCCCCTGTGGCTGGGCACCTGAAATACATATATATATACAAGAGAGGGGGAGGGAGAGAAAAAACGGGTCAGAGCCCGAAAGTGTGTATGATTTAAAATTAGTTTAGCAAGTATTTAAATTGATACAGGCCAATGCAACAACATATTAGTTCGACACTCTCTTGAGAAATTCTCACCTCTCTTCTAATGTGCACGCCTATCGTACTAACCTTCCCAGATGGTTTATCTTATCATATATGTCCTACAAACCTTCCCAAATAATTTAGTTTAAATTAACTTACTCATAAGTTTTCAAAACTGAACAATGTCATTGTTTAAATGGTTATTAACAAATTGTAGCACAACTCTCGTTTTAGCTCCATCAATTTATAAAGTTACCCGGTGACATATTGTACTCACAAAATAATCATTTTTAATAGGAGTCATCATCCATGTCCTACTTAACAAATCACAGTAGGCAGTTTAAATTTCATAATCTCGTATATATATTAACTACTCGGATAGTATATATATATATAACAGCACCCCAACTAAAACTATGGTGCGTGCATACTTCCACTATCCAAACCCCATACCACTCATATCAAGGGGAATACGAATTCGGAATCACTCACGAATCGTATTAACACATA
This sequence comes from Sambucus nigra, assembly GCA_949130495.1. Taxonomy (NCBI): domain Eukaryota; kingdom Viridiplantae; phylum Streptophyta; class Magnoliopsida; order Dipsacales; family Adoxaceae; genus Sambucus; species Sambucus nigra. The sequence goes on along the minus strand of OX422211.1, from coordinate 496,884,935 downwards.
CATAAACAAGTGAGGCGAAGCATAGATTCCAAGTCTCTAAGAGGATGGCACATACTCGCGTATCTTAGGACGGTCTGAACTATTTATTCAATAGCCTGTACCAAGGATATCTATCTTCTAGGGTACAAGTCAATATCCCCCATAAAGGTCCCATCGAGATAAGACTTGCCCCAACGCGGTAACCTCAAGGATAGCAAGTAGCGCGGTATGTTTTTTCACATGCATATAATATATGTACACACATCATATAAATATACCACTTTCATCATATTAATATAGGTTCCTCTCAATTCCCATAATTACCACATTTAACCTTAATTTCCCATTATTACGAATACGTATAAGGCTTCGTCTCTAACCTTAACTCGAAGGGTTTGCTCACAAATTACGTGGCACTAGTGGATTCTATCCATCCAAGTAATAAATTCAGTAAGTAGACTTCTATTCACTACCGTAGGTATTCTTCGTAACCCCTCACTTGAAAGACGGAGTTTGTCATTCCTCAGTCAATTATCCCTAAAGCATATTTATCGTCTCATGATAAAGTCCTCAACACTTATTCATATGTCCTACTGGTCTCCCCTATATCCCAAAACATTTTATTTAATATGCCCAAGAATTATTCTACGATAAATTAATTCAAGTAATTAAACAAGGGAAAATAAGGGGCTGCCAGGAAGGGTCGATCGATGGACTGCTGGGGCTCGATCGATCGAACCTTCGATCGATCGACTATCTATGGTCGATCGATCGATCAAGCAGGTCTGCGAAAATTCTGCAGAAGTGCAGTTACGGGTTTCACCAAAATTCTTCATCCAAATTCATGTTTTCCAACCCTAATCATCCCAAAACTTCTACTACAACCATTATAACATATTACCAGGTGTTTCTAACGTTAAGCATGCGTATATCCATCATTAAACATGATTAAACAATCCAAAATTTCATCTAAACATCAAGAACCCTAAGTTTTCTTAACTTTTGTTCTAATCAGTTTTCTCCAGAATTTCCTTCTACATAATCATCACAAATCCGTGGGTTAATCATCTACTTCACATATTAATTTCCAGAATAAGGTTATAATGATTCCTACATGCAACTCCCTATCAAAATTGGGATTTTCTTCATTTGATTATACTCCTAATCATTCCTACACTAATATGATTATTGCACTAATGAATATATGCAAGTTAAACACTTGCCTGGGATTTCAGAGGTCTGGTTTCCTGCTGATAATGGTGTGGTTGCGTTCTCCTCCTCGCGATCTACGCGTTGGTGGTGACGGTGGTGTAAATGGTGGTGTTTTGGCCCTTGAACCTCCTTGAAAGGTCTCTCTTCTCTCTCTAATGGCCGTTCTAAGATTTTGCAGGTTCTAACCCTAAAAGGCTAACCTAACCAGTTGATAAAGGCTGCTAAAATTCGTGGGTTTAATTACCCCATTTTGTAAAATTACTAAAATGCCCTCCCGGGTCATTAATTTGGCCTAAAAACACCCCGGGACCCAAACTAAACTCCCGGGTACACTTTTCTGACTATCTCGACCCTTCCGGACGCGTTGGCGCACTCGAAACGACCATACGAACAACTTGTAAAATATTTACTTTTATATCTCAATAATTAGTCCCGACGCGACACGGGCGCGTCCCGACTAAAATTTCCAAAATTGTCATTTTCATTCACTCGTGACATTTATCATATATTACTATGCTCATAAGTAATATTCAACAATTTCATATAATTACTAACTCACGTCACGTTAATAATTATAACATAATTAATTTTTGGATTTTTTTATTAAATAATTTACTCGCATTAAATTTAATAAATCCCCAAATTTATAGCATAAAAATACGGGGTATTACAGAGGTCCTGGATGTACAGCCACTACAACAAGTCATGGGTGCATTCAGGCAGGGGGAAGCTTCTCAGGAACCCGAGGATCAACCATTGCAGCTAGAGTATGGAGGTAATTATCTTTTTATCCTATGGGCTTGGGGTATGTTTTGAGTGATAGTGAGGGTGTCACAATATAAGAATTCTTTTCACTAGAGTTCGCGGGTAAGTCGAATTTAGTGGATGCGCTGGCTATAGCAGCCATATTACATATATATTTCTATGGGATAGTGGATTTCTTTAGTGTTAACCACGAGAGAGTGGGTGTATGCAAAAAGATAGGATTGGTATTATGTGAGGGGTTACTACTTTCGGGAATTATGGAAGTAGGGTAGATAATTTTTACATCGGCTGGATAGCGACGGATTTGAACTATTGTAAATAGTGGGGGTAAGTTTTGGCATTCGCGACACCAGGGTCTGAATGATTTTTACTAGGTATCACCTAAGAGGGCGTCTATCCTATATATGTGTGTATATATGTTGTATTGTGTGGTGCGATATACACATAATGAGGTCTTGTGTTCTCATATTTTATCCCGGTAAGTAAGGGAGTGTACTGAAGTGAATCAGGATGGTTAAATTTATTTTCGAGCGGGGAGAGATAGCTAGGGGTTTATTTTTCACAAGAGCTAGTGATAGTAAGGGTGTGGTATTTTATGTTATCTTTTGTAGCATAAGAGTATGTGTGTATGATTTTGTGTTAATAGACAAGTATTTGGGGGTACGTACTATGGATTAAGGGTCTAACAGATCCCACCAACCGACAATGTTATGTAATAATGTATCATGGGGGGTTTCTTGTTTGGATTTCTCTTGCGAGACGTCCCACACATGAAATTTAGCGCAACTTTGGAAGTGGGGGTGATGTTTGGTCGTTAGTACATGGGTTGGGTACCCTGGTTATTATTCATATATGTGATATGAATATGGGTTGGAAGTTATATTACGGGTTACGACTACCATAGTAAGTTAACTTTCGTACGGTTAAGCACAGGGATAGGGTGTATGGGCACCGTAGTTAATAAGGGTAACTTTCGTGCGATTAAGCACTAGTGCAGGGTGTATGGGTGTCCTAGGTAAATAAAATACATAATTGTGTAACTCATAGTTAGAAGAGGGAGATATAGATGCAGCGAGCTTAGAGGCACAAGAATATGGAGTGATATTCGAGACTTGGAGTACTAAGATTATCATAATTTGAGGACGAAATTCCTTTGTAAGGGGGGGGGGGGGGAAGTATGTAATACCCCAAAATTTTGAGGATTTATTATATAATTATTTTTGGAAGATATAAAAATATTTAAATTGGAGAAACTTAAATTTATGATTTGGAGAATTTATTTGAGTGGGAAGAATTATTTATATTTGGCGACTTTAAGTTTAATTGTTCGATATTTCGTGTGTCGCATTTTGGGGTCAAAATTGGAGAATGTTATAAAGTATTTCATATGAAAATTCTGAGTGTGCAGTTGAGTCCGAATGGGTCGAGAAAATCAGAAAATAGTACTCGGGGGGTAGTAATCGGGTCTCGGGATATTTTTGGGCATAGTCGGGCCCACACGGGGTGATTCGGGCCATTTTAATTGGGAAGTGTTGAACGGAAGTTAACACAACTCTAAACCTAGGGTCTAAGAGAGACACGGAGGAAACAAATCAAGAGTCAATTGGGGATCTTTTAGAGCCAAATTAAGGGACAAAAGTGAGTGTTCGTCATCGACAAATTCTCTACGCCAACGGATCAGACTCTATGAACAATTAGAGGCAAGTGGTTAACTGTTGTGAATTCTTAAGTTGATGATAATCAATTCATATTATGGGAAGTGTAAACCAAAATTCGTTTTGGGTGGGTATTCATGTAAAAATTGGGTTTTCGGTAATTGATATACTTTAATGGAATTAAAGGTGAAATTTATTATGTTTATGATTCTGGAATGTAGAGGTATGAATCGTATGTTAAAACCAGTAAGAATCGATGATTATTTTTAGTTAATAGGAACAAAAATCATATTGGAGATTCGAAACTTGGATAAAACCCAAATTGGGAAAAAGTTGGAATTAATGAGATTTGATGATGAATTAAGGTCTTTAGGATGTTTAGACCCTTTTCTTATGTGGAGGTAATGTTGGTTGTGATTGGGTAAGGTTTTGGTAAGGAACAAAAAGCTTGAGGGTTCATCAATGGCTAAAACAGCAAGCCTGAGAGACGAATACCTGTTCGATCGATCGATCGATGGTCCAAGAATTTTGACAGTTCGACCAATTTTATATATAAAGGGAAATTAATTTAAAATTTAATTTCCATGCATTGTTTAAATGTTAAATAATTATGAAGCACATATTCCTAAAAATTATAGGAAAAAGTAATTGGAGTTAGGGAGGATTTACGTGAGGCACTTTATGGATACATTTGGGGAATTCGATTTCAAATTAATTATATACGGATTGAGTGAGGAAGTCCAGGAATATTGTTTGAGCGACGCCAAGGCATTAAATTAATTATGGTGATAAACAAATTAATTTGGAGTCGGAATATAGACTCAGGAAATATTAAGTTATGGGCTAAGTGAGCGAGTCGAGTATGTTGTTTGAGTAACACAAGGTAATAGACTAATTAATGTGTAAATTAATTAAATTAGGGTCAAATCATAGACCCGGGTAAGTATTATATAAATTAATGTGAAAAGTATTTATATTAGAGTCGGACTATAGACTCGGAAGAAATATTATATTAATTGACGTATCAATTATATAAATTAGAGTCGGATATTGGACTCGGGGAGATGATAAATTAATAAGTGAGAAAATTAACTAAGTTGAGTCGGGCCAGAGACTCAGGAGATTACAGGTTAGTGTTATGGGTTGTTGAGTACACGATCAAGTTGGATTTTATATTATATATATATATATATATATATATATATATATATATATATATATATATATATATGGTGTAGTGATAGTATATATATATATATATATATATATATATCTGTGTGTGTGTGTGTGTGTGTGTGTGTAAATATTGTTTGTGCTGTTAAATATCAGTGACTAGATATTTATTTAATTTATATACTCTAGTGCTATCAAGGGAGGTTGCGCGATGTGGGTGAATCCCCTAGCTTGGGGAGTAGGGTGAGTATATCCCCAGGTCATAGCGTCCGATATATGGGTGAGGGGTTTATCTCACTTTCAGGGAAGGAATATGACCGCCTCCACTACATTTATATTTTGAGCCAGGTTAGTGAGCTATTGCAACTTGGGGGAAACTAGGTTATGCGAGCACACCTAGTGAGATAGTACTTTAGAGGGAATCATCCGGAGAGGGTATACTCGAAGGGATGGATATACATATGATATATGTGTTGATGTTGTGGTAAAGGTACGTATATAATGGTAGTAAATATTATATGCGGGTAGCAATATAGTGTGTGATGTAATTGTTTTATATACCTTGTGTCCTAGTTATATGATATTATTTAAAGGAAATTAATTAAGTTAATTAGTGAGATAACTTATAACCCATGGATAATAACACTCGGTTTAGAGTGGAAAGGAAAGGGAGGATTACAAGGATTAGTTGGACGGGGTAGTACAACTAGGTGGGGTTAAGGTAACCGTTAGGTGTGCACATTAGTGGAGGGGTAAGAATGTCCTCAAGAGAGTGCGACAGTAACTTAAATATGGAGCGCATTCATATATTTTAAATTACTGTAGTTAATTCACTTGCTAAATATTTTCAAAATGTTTTGGGTTCTAACCCTTGCTATAAAATTATTTTCAAAACCTTCTAGGTGTCCAGCTATAAGGATGCGAGACTTGATAATCTATTCCCGGGATACGGAGATGCGACATATGTGGATGCTAGCAGGATCATGGATTAGATGTAGCGTTCATTCATTCCTAGAGTAAGAATGATTTATCAGTTTCAGTTTTATTATGGGCATGTCTCCCACATGTTCAGTACAGTTTTCAGATTTATTTTATTCAGCTGTTGAATATTTGTATTGGACTATTTACTTTGGTGACCGATGGTTTATTCAGCATGTAGTTTATTATTTATTCAGTTGATTTAATTTAGTCGTGGTGTATCACTCATATTATCTTTTTGCATGCTATTGGTTGTTTAATTAAAAAGATAAAATTTGGCACCAACTTTTTAGAAAACTAGGTGGTTTGTATGTTTTAAAAAGGTTTTCGATAGTGATGTTAAGTATAAACCAACTGGGATTATTTTTTAATTTAGTATAGGACTGATCACCAGGTATTTTATTAGGCGAGGTATCACACCGGGGTATAAGAAATACTTACACACTATGCCGATGGCATTTGATGGTAGTGTCAAAATGCGATAGCCAATACATACTGAGGATCACCTCGAACCCATCCATGTCCATAAGAATTTAGTCATAGTCCAGAACATAGTCTTCATCCATAACCACACAACTCCAAGAGAACCTATCAAGAACTATACCATCACCGATCAAAAGTCCTATAAAGATATGAGGGTAAAACTGGTGTAGCCTTAATTTCAAACTGATTGCTAAAGAACTTGAGATAAAAGAATGTGATGCGCCTGAATAACATATTTCCTCTACCCATGTGATTAACAAGAGAATCGAACCTTCCATTACAAATGGATCACCGAAAGATGCTATGAACAATGACATGACATAAGCATGTCTAGGGTTAAATCTACTCCTCTGGCCACCGAGCACCTACCCTAGACCATGACTTCTCTACAGCTGATTAAGATATGAACCGTCCATGCTATGCTTCCCTGACTAATGATACCATGCAGAGAACTACTATTTTTTGGTGGGGACTATGTATCTAAAAATTCTACCTGGTACATAGTTGACAGCCTACTGATTTCCTTGTTTATCACCCAAAGATATCTACGAGCAATCCCTCTTATAGTGATTTAGGGACGCACATGCAAAATAGGTCCTCTCAATAGGAGCCATGGAACTCTTATCAGTAGAAGCCTTAGACTTCATAAAAAAGCCTCTAGCTTTTCTTTTGGACTTCCTTGGGACACTAGGCTCTCTTTTATTATCTGTGATGGTCTTTCCATCCTTTTCCTCTAACTCTAGCCTGATGGCCTTATTGACCGTAGCTTTAAAGCTTGGCAGATCCAAACAATTTATTATCCACCGAATACTGATGTTAAGGCCCTTTACAAATATCCTTATCTTTTCAGCCACATCCTTTTTCACTACATCTATATACTTGCATAAACTTTTGAACCCGACCTGGTACTCATTTACTGACATCTTTACCTGAATCAAGAGGATTAAATGATTATTCATTCTCAGAACTAGAAGTCAAAATTTTGGTAGATAAGGATAACATTAAAACTGATTTTGAAGAATGGGATGAAAGAACTCATCCTTTTTGTCATCTTTCAATTCTTAGAAAAAGTACCAATCTAGAAATGTGATCCTGAATCCATCCCAGTCTATATTATCTGGCACTCTAGTGTAGTAGGCACTCCACCGACATTGTGCATGCTCTGTCAGCTAGAAGGTTTCTATCTTAACTTTATACCCAACTCGCACATCAATAATCTGCATAATATTAGTGACCTCATCAAGACATTCCTCTGTAGCGTCGAGAGAACTGCCCAATTTTAGTTTCTAGTGGAGGGAGGAAGATATTCCTAGGATGTTGTGGAGCCATAAATAACCAAGAAGTAGAATTAAATAAGAAGATATATATGTTCTTTTAAACTCTATTAAAGGGTTAACTGGGCCAGCCCCTAGTGTAATTTTTATAAAGCCCATTACTTCTCGATGGGTGTTATCATAGGCAATCATGATGGGAGATTTGGGAGTGAAATCACTGACTTTTAACCCCAAGTAGTTGAAAGTTCTCAGTGGGCTGACGTTAAAAGAAGATCTATTGTCTATAAGTGATAACGAGACTATTTTTTCCAAAACATCAATGGAGATGTTGAGAGAATAAATGTGATTCGAGCCAAATTTTATGTTTTCTTCTTCACAGAAAGAGAGGAGTCAGGAAGAGGTTAAGGATTCAACAATATTTTTGAATTCTTTGGGAGTGGTAGAGGTAGAAACTATGGGTCCTGTAAGGATATTTATGAGATAATTTCGATGTAGCTCAGAGGACATGAAGATTCCCCATAAGGTGATGTTGGCGTGGGTTTTCTTGAAATGGTTGAGAACTTTACTTTCTGCAATGTCCATCCCTGACATTGGGAGCTCTTCGGTAACTCCCTTTCTTTATCTTTCCCAGTTTCATTAGTGATCAAATCTTTATAATATCATTTGGATCTGGTTATGTGGTTAACAAAGGTAGGGAAGAATAAGAGTCCCAAGGTTTCGTCTACTTTGGGCTGAATAGACAGTTTGTTGATTTTCCCCGATAATTCTTCAAAAGAGATCGTTCCACCTAAGTTGGTAACTAAACTGGCTTCTCCCTAATTCTATTCATCATATGATTTTTCGAATCCATCCTCCAATTTAGTAGCAACGATATTCTCCTACCATGAGTAATTGATGCTTTCGATAACCTCCATCGATTTGTCGTGCAAGTCTTCCCACTCAATGAGGAAGTGTAGGAGTGAAGGGACCAGACGACCCTAAAGTTTTAAGGTTGTGAGTAACTTATGGATTCTTCATATCTCTTATTCTTGGTGAAATATATCGAACATGGTTTGCAAGACATTATCCAGGCTAACATCTTCTATGGGTACCACTATTCTTATTCTCTATCCCACTTCCAGGCCTTCATAAAAAGGCCACTCAACCTCTCGTAGTCGATGGTCATCTCTGTGGGCAATTTTAGCCAAAACCTTTGGAGTTCATATAATACTATAAGTAGTCCCATGCCTCCCCCCTGATCAGGTGTGGACAATAATATAAGCTCCTGTGAGGAGTGACAGAGCTTGATTAATAAAGATTGGGGATGTAGAAGAAAGGATGGGCAAACTTTGAGGGTTTTGGTTGAGAATGTTGAGGTTCCGAGTATTTTTATAAGCATAATCTGGGTGGAAGGGTCAAATTCGAGGTTGTTAGCCTTGGTACTGCACAGAGCTAGTATGCCCATCATGTTTGGATAACATCGGGTACTTATCTTGTGTTATCCATGAAGAACTTGTGGAGGTAAATCTTAAATTCGGTCTCATAAGCAGAGGAAGAAGTAGAGCTTTAGTGTTGTATGATGGAAGACCGAAAATAATAGGGATCCAGTCCAAAGTTGGGTATGCGATCCACCTGAGAGGAAAAATGATTTTGGTGTATTTTTAGAGGAAAAAAAGTATTTTTGGTATTTTGAAAAAGGTGAAAGTGCATTTTTGAAATTTTCATTTTTTGAAAAGAGGGAAAGAAAAGGAGAATCCTCAGTATGATTATTATTATTAGGTATCACTTTTATTGTTTTTGCCTAATTGCAAGGAAAATTTTGGAAAAGACCTCAGCTTAGGGAAAAGATAGGGTTTAAGTTGTAAGACATGGTTTGACATGTTTCCATGCTCACAAATAGGGTCCTATTTTAAAAATAGGCAAAATAACGCGAGAATTCGGGTGGTATGGTGACTCAAAATTTCAATAGAGTTTCACATAGTAATCAAAAAACTAATTATGAGTGAGCTAAGGTAGACGCCTATATGAGTTTAATTCATTTGGTGGGTTAGTGTAAGGATTCCCCCTTTTGGAAAGAATTTTAAGATATACATCTTTCCTATAAGGGAAATCATTCATCGGTACGTGTGGACAAGACATTTGATATACCTAAGTGTACGTGAATTACTTCATAATATACCTTGTGGGTATGGTACGCATGAGAGGCAATTTGGTATACTCAACATTTATGAATGAGTTCGCGATTATATTCTTCTAGTCGTGAGTTTAGTCAAGTGGTATGATGTAGGGGAAACGTTCAATATATGTTGAAGATACCAGATGATTTAAAGGTGAGAATCATATCACTTAGGGTACACATGCCCCGCAGGACTGGAACCCATCACGAAGTGACCCCCAAGTATGGGACAAAATTTGCTCAATATTTCCATGCTCAGGTGATGTAGTGTGAAAAAATGCATGCCTTGATTAGTATCTTATTGTGATGTTATTTTGTATGCCAAGTAATGGTAATACTACCACTATGAGGGAAAATATACAAATTGTATGAGATAAAAGTTAAGCTAGAGAGTATATACATGGATCATGAGAGCAATACAAAGTATGGTGATATAGTTCAAAGCATGTGAATATAAAAGTGGATGAGATATATGTTCAAAGTGAGAGAGTGACATGGGAATAATGTGAGTGAAACGACACGTGAATATATATAAGTGAATGTCTGTGCTAGTGAGACTAATCATGGGTCATATACAAGTGGTGTGTGAGATGTGTAAGTGAACATGGAGGCATATACAACTGATAAAAAGTGAGGGTGTGTGCTAGTGAAGCTAAGCATGGATAATCTACAAGTGGTGTGTCGAGCATGTAAGTAAAGGTGAGACTATATACAACTGATAATGTGTGAAGTGAGCATGTAGAATATATACAAGGGGTGTAAGGTAAAACACGATGACAATGTACAAGTAAGTGAAAAATGATATACACATGCGAAGAGATCATGGTGGAGATAAGCATGGGATAAGAAGTAAGCATATGAGTAAGGAGAACATACAAGTAAAGGTATATGTATGCATGTAGAAAAGATAGAGAGTAAAGAAGTAACATCCATGTAAAAATAGAGTTTAGTCCTCAAGAAATTCCCCAACGGGGTCGCAAGTGTGGCCATTTGGGTTGGATTCCTCAAGAGGGCCCAACACCGAATTCAAAACAAGGGGAAAAGGGGTCTTCGTATCTTTCTTACTTTTTTTCCATGCGTGTGTGAGTGATTCAAGGATATGGAGGTTCACTTTTCGTTACTTGTGATGGCGTCTCCATGATCTACCTCAGATATGAAATTAGTTGTTGTCAAATGGGGGTAGCACGAAGATATGGTGTTTATAACCTATTTTTCTCAAAATAGGCAAAAGAATGTATCATCCTCGATAGAATGGCAATTAAGGTCATACAGGTGCATACGGAACCAAGTTATTCAAAGGATCCAAAGACTAAATCAAGAAATGAGAAGTTGTTAGGCACCCATTCCGCCATTTTGATCTCTCATGCGTTCTGTTAAATTCTCATTTTTTCTCTTTGATGTGTGGGTACATGTGTATAATATAAATAATGAGAGAATTGAATTATCCAACTCGCGTCATGGAATAGACGAAGTAGACTCATCCGTAAGAGTTTATATAACAAACATATGATGTAGGTATTTTCCAAATCAGGAATTGCTATGAAAGAGCGAATGTGCATGTCGAGCGAAGAACAAATATGTAGGATTCCAAGAAACATAAAATAGATACAATATAATATAAATAATGAAATGAAAAGGGAGGATTCGAATCTTGAGATTGGAACAAGATGCCTACGTAGACCAAGTGGCATCAAAGTCCATGTAGTTCAAATATAGCATAAGGGTGAGCTTCAACCCATAAATCAAAATGCAGAACTCCTTTTTGAGTTCTTTTGGAGAAAAATGTGTTCAAGTGTGAGAATGTGAGAAAAGCAAAGTGTTACTTTTTGAATCTATGAATAAGCTCTTATTTTTGCCTTTTATGGATTTTTATGAAAATAATTTGTGTGAAATACTAATAAGAAAATATGAAGATTATGTGATGTGAGATAATGAAATAAATCTAGAGGATATCACAAAATGAGAATAAAGTGAATAATAACACTAAAATGAATAAACTAGAGAAGGTTGAGGAATAAATCTCCTTGTAGATCTTCGTTTCTAAATTTAGAATGTATTCAAGCTTATTTTTTAGTGGTATGAAGGTAATATGATTGGTTTAGGTGAATGACTTAGTGTGGTAAGAAAATGAGGTAGGGGAATGTTGGAAAATGGAAGTTTTTTGGCAATGCGAAGGGTATAATTTTTAGATAGCATTTACTGACTGCAGAAAGGGACCTCCCTCACAAGTGAGGTGGATGAGCCCTTTATATAGAGCCATTTCTGGTTAGAGGATGCCAATCGGCATGGAACCTAGCCTACCTATTAGCAGAGTGCCTTCCTTACTAGGCAAGAAAAGTATACCCTACCGATAATCAGGGGGTTCATGGTGCCTATAGGTAGCTCGGAACAGTCATTTTCAAACAAAATGGGAATAAAGTGAAAACTATTAGTCTGAATCGTGCATAGATGGGACCGTTAAAAAGGTAATTCAGAGACCATAAATATTCATTGATCCAATCCCACTTTTATTAGTTAACCGAAGTCAATTAGGGCTCAAAAGCGCTCGATGGTCTCTAGACATGGGTGTTTGGAGGAAAATGGGTTGTTCGTGCGAATAGTGAGGCCAATTCATGCATGGAACGGATCGTTGGAAAGGGAATCCATAGCCTTTAGAGGTTTCATTGCTCTTAGCTAAGTTTGGAGAGTTGACCAAAGTGAAAATTGAAACAGGATCACCGGGAAGCCTCGAGATCAGTACTCAAAGTAAATTGAATCATTTATAGGAACTTTGACACCGATTTAGGCATGGGACAGATCATTGAAAAGTTGATTCAAAGCCCTTTGAGGTTTCATTGAGCTTTGCTCAGGTTGGAGAGTTGACCAAAGTATAACATAGTTCGGTAATACAAGTGGCTTCCAGATCAGTACTTGGAGTATGATCTAGGGTTTATGGTGAGTGGATGATTGTGAAGCACCTAAGGATGTTCTTAAGGGGAGTAGTTGGATGGGTAGTCCACACTAAGGAAGATTTTAAAATTTGTAGTTAGTTAAGAGATTCTTGTTGTGGAGGTTCAGGAATTGGGTTATGAGTAGGTAAGATCTTAGGGACCCACTTTTTCTATATGTTTCCCCAATTATATGCTTATTATTAATCTTTACATTAATTCATTACTATTTAGATATCTTAGAATGTTTGTAGAGATTGTATAATAATATCAATGAGAGGTATAGAAACATCACTTCATCTAGTGCATGCACAAAAATTACTTGTGTATGACTCCTTGCTTTGTATAATGGGTGGTCATTAGTGTGTATATAGATGTGTGATAAGACTCGACTTTAATAATGGGTAGTTGTAAATAGGTGTGAGGGTTCCAAGAGGCTCATATTTCAGATAGTTTGATATCTTATTTGGTTTTTGAGTAGAGATACGTAGGTGAAAGATTGGCACATCTCTATTATGATTAATTTATACATGCCTTTAGTAGTGATATTTAGGATAACCTTGAGGTAGTTTGATATTTCATTTTGAGTTATTTGGATGTAATGGGTGAAAGTCGAGATATGGGAGCCTCTCCATGGAGATAACATATTATTAGATATGCTGTCAAGTCTCGAGCTTTTTAAACAGGCTCAGTAGGGTACTTATGTACCAAAGAGGACTTGGGATCAAAGATACATAGTTCAGGTGTACCCATGTTCCAACATGATGTGTGGTGAAGTATATGACTTATTTTGGAGTGGGAAGGGGTTATGAATTGAGGTTCACAATAGTAGTGGACCTGTAGATCAATTATATTATCATATCATATTATGATCTTCAAGTGATCAATAGCCGGAACATATTGTCCTTCATACTAGTTTTGGGGTGTAGCAGTAAGTAGGTCACCATTTGGGCATCCTCGTCTAGTGAGGTAGAGGTAGAAGTCAGAGGAATTTGGATTTAAGAGATATTCATTCCTAAGAAATAATTAGCCGAGGTAAGTATTATAAGGCTCAGACTTCATCCGTTTAGCTTGATATAGAGATTATGTACCCAAGGAGACTTGGGATCAAAGCCAATATAGTTCCAAAAAATGGGTTTGGGTTATGTAAAGGGGCGATAGTGTTAGAGATGGTGGTATCCCTAAGAAATAATACACCGAGAGAGGTATTATAAGGATTGATCTTCACAAGTTTAGCTCGATATATGACCTACATACCCAAGGATACTTGTGATTAAAGACTACACAGTTCTAATAGAATGGGAAAATTTGTAGGTCTAGGGAATAGGATACCTAGTATATAAGGTACAACAATATTGTATTTATGGAGCCTAGTCCTTAATATCGAATTTTCGTTGTGTTGCATTGATATTTTTATATGTTAACAAAATATGTTGATCAAATTTTGGTGTTTGAAAAGTATTTGTATGAAAACACATACATATAATCAGGGTGTCATCTCCTGGATGGGCTTAGTTCGCTCGGAGAAGTGGTGAGAGTATCAAGATTTAAGTGTAGCATAAAAGTTCCTCGCTCAATATCTCTTTGGAACCCTATTCTAACAAGTTAATGTAACTCTTTCGAATGACATACTAAGTCATTGTAACAACCTCCTAAAAAAATCTTCTAAAAGTATTAGAAAGGAAAAAATCACTTTAAAACAATATAAAATCAGTTTTATAAAATCCTGAACCAAATATCGAATCTCAAAGGATCAAAATAAATATGCATTCATATTTGAAAGGTCGTCGAAAAATGAAGACAAAACATGGAATGAAACACGGAACGATGTTTTAATTCTATTAACTTGGCCACTACGTCTTTAAGTAAAACGCCATAGGCTTGAAAGGTCAATATACACGAAGCCTAACCTATGAATTAAATAATTTTATCCAAACACAAAATGAGACAAAACATACAAATTGACTTTATTCACAATTTTGTCCTTACAGATCGCCCCCTTTGGCCATTTTGGGAGAGAACTAATAATATATGGGTTGTCAAGCTCATCTAAGACTCAATCCCCAACCCCAAAAGGAAACGGTACAGCTTGATCGACACATAACTTTGAGTAGCTTAGCACTTTTGTAGACTTTGCCTCATGTTGTAAACCTACACACTTAAACACCCCCTCAAATGCAAGGAGAATATAAGAATATATAAAATCTATATAAGAAACAATTCCCCCTATATCAAGCGATCCCCACATAGGTATGTAGGGACATATTTGCAATTAAGTCAATTTTTGTAAGTGGATTAATTCTAGAAAAATATTTGATACATAGGTTAGGCTTTGTATTGTCGATCTCTTAAGCCTATGACTTATTTAATGAAGAAGTATATGTTAAGATTCAAAGTGGATATACATAGTGCCATGTTTTTCGTGAGTTTGTATTCAAGTTTATGGAGTATCTCACATGTATGTATGCATTTAGGATATCATCTTGTGATATATTTTTGGGCATTTGTTTCTAAACAAAAACATTTGGAACTATTTTTAAATTATTTTTAATTTTTTTTTTGGGTTTGAGGCTCGTTATAACTAAGTTGGAACTTCGGTAGAATGAAGTTTTAATTTAGTTGGACAAACTTTAATACCTTATTAGAATGAACATCTAGCGAACATCAAATGGGGACTCTGTGTGAAATAGAAGGCCACTAGTTGGAAGATCTTCGGAAGTTTATTTGAATGAAAAAGCCTTCTCGTTCTAGCAAACCTAGTTCTCATTAGAATAAAAATGGCTTCTCATTTGAACGAACTGGGATTTTTCATTCGAATAAATTTACCACCTTGAAATTCATGTTTTATCTATTTAGGGGTCTTGGACTCATATTTATTAAGATCTTTTGCCAAAAATAAATTCCCTACCTATTTACTGATTCGTCACTTTTATTGTATTTTATACCCCGTTAATTTGTACATTCTAGCTTTCCCGTGCATGTATTTGCCCGTTCTTATACTCATTTATTGAATAACCCCTGAATTCATCATATATACTTTGTATGTGTCTTTATTGAGCTTTTATAGGTCTCGGGAATGCATTTTGGGAAGTTTGGTTTTGATCCGGAAAAGTTCTGTTGACACTTGCACAGTCAGGGGTATTTTGGTAATTTCAGCACTCGGGTTTTGATCCCGATTTCTTCACGGAAGTTGTAGAGCTTCTTCTTAGCTTCGCGTGGCCTCCGACGGTGCTTGAATCCGGCCTTGAACGAAGAATTTACGGAAGTTTCGGTGAAGCATGGGACAACTAATGCATATATAGGCAACTCTCCTTCTCACAGCAGGCCCGAATCGATTCGCTGACTCTGCCGAATCGATTCGGTTTCATACAGGGGCAATTCTCTACACTTCCGAATCGATTCGGATTTGGCACTGAATCGATTCGGCCCTGCATTTCCAGCTTTCTTCTTATTACTAGTTTGCCATTTTTGTGGGATTTTGGGATATATCCCTTGTTTTTCCTCTTTTATAGATATAGATTACTTTTGTTAGATTTTTTTGGATAGAAAAACACTCTCTTCTCTCTCCTAGGTCAAAGTTCATTTATGGTTTTTATCAACTTGTGAAGCTTTGATTACTAGTTGAATTATTGTTATTAATGCAAGAAAGGTTCATTTACTTGTTCTCTACTTGTTCTACTAGCTTTAATTTGCATTTAATTCCATCTCTTGCATTGGTTTGTGTTTAAACTAGATAACTAACTTAACTTTGTTGTTAACTAGCATGTGTAGTTTAGTTCCTATTATGAGTAGCTAGACTTGTGATTGGGGATCAATATCCCACCTTGGATGCTTGAACTTCATATTTAGGGTTTGATTTATAATTGTTCTAATGGAACTTCATGTGTTGGTTTTGGAGTATCATAGTTTCTTAACTTTTCTTGTCATGCAAGGGTTAGTGTTTGAAGCTTTACTACAAACCCAACCCATCTAGCCATAATTAATTAACCCCTAATCCTCCATTGTTGAGTTTAGTCTCTACATGGTTGATGTTCGGACTTAATTAGTTATGCTCGATTAGAATTAATTTCAACCAAGCCCTATAATCCCTTTCTTTGTGAATCCGAGGTGGGAGAATGATCCTCGATCCATTTAATTTCTTGAACTCAAGCTTATCTTAGTTCTTTCCATAGTTCCGTAATTATTAATTAATTAACTTATCATCAATAGTATGTTAGTTTAGAGATTAGTCTCAATCACTCTTCCAAACTATTAAATCATCTTTTACACTTTAACTTTAGTGACGTTTAGAGAATCCCTTTAACCTAATCCAGTTCTCCTAGGAGTGTTTCAATCCCTGTGGATCACGATTCCTTACTTACCGGATATTACTTGTTGCGATAGATTTGCACTTGAATCGCAAGCCATATTTTAGGGCGCACCAAGTTTTTCGGATTGAAACACTTACCCCTAAGCTTGCGGAAAAAGTGTGTTCGTGTGAGGACACAATCGTTGTGTGTTTCGCCGCCGCGATACAAAAAAACCTAATATACTACTACACTTGCGAGGAAAGTAAAGCGGTAAGTCGGGTATCGTAAGAAATCCACAGGGAGTGATTAAATTTTAGATGTTAATTGTTTTAAAACTTCAAGAATAAAAATGGTGTAAAAGAAATAAGAAAGGGTGATGGGTGGTTATGGTGGAAAAACGAAAGAGAAGTTAACGCTAAATTAAAGGAAAGCGAGGATCGGGATCGCATACACACATTCACGGGCTGAACAACTTCTAATTAGAATTTCGATTCGAAAACATTTAATCGATCATTTTCAATTAAGAATAAACATCACGCAATAAGGAATTTAAGCCAAAGTTGCGAGATTAAACATTTAATCAAAAATGGTCACACGCGGATTAAATTCTGATTATCGCTATAAACACTAAAGTTGCGTGACAAATAAAGTTAAACGCATAACAATCCAACTTTAATACACGCGGTTTCAATTAAATGCAATTTTACACGAAACCCTAACTTTCGAGGTCCAAACCCGTAAATGGCGGAACGAAATCCTGACCCTATTTATCGAAGGGCACGACATGGAAATAAACTAAATTAAACTAAGAAAGCAAGAATTAAAGCAAGTAAACTAATTAACAAAGCATATAAACTAATTATCAAAGCAAGAAATTAATAAATACAAATATATTAATGGTAGGGGTAATGAAAAATCCAACTTACAACACCCAAAAGTTATCACACCAAATGAGGAAGAAGAAGAGCTCTCAAAACCCACCAAACCCTAAGCTAAACTAACCTAAAATATTGTTTAATCTACCATTGTGTCCTCACCGAAATTTAGATTTGGCAAAACTTTCAAAATCCATATAAATGCTAAGGCATGCGTACTCAAGTTCTCTCCGGTTGTTACACTCAATAAATGAAACACTTAGAAATGGGATGTAACACACACGGGACATGAGGGCATTAAGAGTAATTGTAAAGGGAAACTAGGCCACACACATGTCATCAATGAAGAACGCAATATAAAAGTGAAAAATACAATCTCACGAAAGGATATCGCATATTAACTAAGAGAAAAGCATTCAAATAGATTATCGCTAATGTTCGACCTTTGAATCACATCACCCTAGGATCAAATAGGACTTTTGGGGGTATAGAATTTAGGCTAGGTTAGGGTACGAAATGAAAGAAATGTATGAACGGATTCAAAGTGTTCGGAATGAAAAATCGGGATAATGGGATAAAGCGGGCAATATCAAAATTGGAGAACAAGTTCCAAACCAAGCATTAAATGTATGAATTGGAGAGTGATCAGAGCTTATTGAACTATATACACAACATATACAACTTTCTCTTTCTTTTCTTTTCTTCTTTTTCTCATGTTTTCTTTTGTTTTCTTTTTGCTTTTTGCTTTCTCTTTTTCTACACTTTTTTTTTCACAACACTCTTTACTTATCAAACTCTCATATGCCCAAAATTGCAACCGCAATACAACAACAACATTCAATCCCAAGTAATATTCCAAACAAAGGTATGGAAAGTGTATGTATGGTATATAACTCCAATTTAGAGTTGGTTATGGGATGGGGGTTATGAAACGAAAGGCTATATTTAGGCTCAAGGGGTTAACGAGGGTAAACATATATGGTGAGGTCAAGGCTAATATGGGTGATATGACAAAGAGGGCCTATGATCATTTCATAAAGTTTCATGTAATTCCCGGGACAAAACACCATTGAAAATCATGCTCAAGTGTTCAATCAATTAATATGCAATCAAATGAAAAGAAAATGAGATCGACAACGAGTTCATTGACAAGAAAGAGATAGAGTGGGTGTATACGCTCACAAATGATGATAACTCTCAATTTTCACTTTTGTAAGGGTATAGCATGCGCCTTAGAATAACGAATTTGAAACACTTTAAACCAAATCATAAATAACTATTTGTGTATATACTCAAAGCTTCACAGTTTAATTTTATGATGCTATTCACAATGCGAACAATAACGGGCTAAAGGGTAATAAATCAATGACTCAAAGCATGCTTCATAGCTATACATTAGGATATGTCGATCATATAAGTAATCATAGTGGATATGAGAGATAAAAAAAAAATATTTACCGCTAACATGATAACCGACATCACAATTGTATACCATACCCCCTAACTTGAATGAAACATTGTCCCCAATGTTAGTAGCGATAAAAAGGGAAAAGGGGTATGAAAATAGTCACCCCGTAAGGAGTAACTCGAGAAATGCGCAACGGCATGCCTGTTACAAGTTAGTACCATAAACAATAATATATACAAAAGAGAGATATACAAGAGGAAATATGAAACTAAAAATGAGTAATTTCATTAATAAATACGAGTTGTGTACATGGGGCAGAAAAACCAAAAATAGAAAATACAATCAAAGTACTCTCTCCTCCCCACACCAAAACACAACTACAAGGATAGAAACCCAAAAAACAAAATGAAGAACCACACAAAATCAGCAACAGAGAAAGTAGGATGACCACGGCCTACACATCGTCCGGATGGCGGCGCGGGGACTCGGGCGCGGGGGAATCACGAGGGGCATAAGGGTCATAAAGGTATGGAGGCATAGCGGCCTCGCCCCCGCGTAAGTGTGAGAATAGGTCCATCTGCGCCCGAGTAATCATGGAGATGTCGCGCTCGTAAGCGCCCCGATAAGCAATAAAATCGGCCCGGAACGATGCAAAGCCCGACATGTAAGCGCCCCGAAACTCAGAAAAATCCGCCTGCAGCTCATCCATCCGCACCCCCGAGATAGGCGATGGGTTCAATAAAAGATGAGGCAGGAGGTGGGACAGGATGAGGCACTTCCGGAATATCCGGCATAGGAGCATCTGGGGCATCAGGAGCAACAGCAGGAGCATCCAACATTCGCTTCTTCCTCCTCTCCCAATAATCCTTTCCAAGACTCTTCTCAATGGCCTTCTCACCAAGCAACTTGGGAAGGCGAGGAATGTAGTCCGTACTCACCACCTCACAATGCGCATCTCTACAAATACAGGAAACCAATCGCGCGTACGGGAGGGTAGTGGTACCCTTCTCACAATAAGCAGCCTTTAGCATCCGTTGAAGTACCAATGCGGTAAGGTTGATAATGGAATTGGCGTCCAATAGATGGTAAAGGAAGTGGGCCTGGGAGGAGCGAAGAACAGCCTTGGTCTGGGTAGGCGTGGTGGAATTTACTGCAACAAGGTGGATGATGCGGTGGTTGTCGGGCATCAGAGATGTGGGGAAAGTCTCCCCAGCCCAAACATTCCCTGGCGCCAGACGCGCAATCAGGGTCTCATTAGTCAGCCTCCCCTCATCGGAGCAAGGGTAATCAAAATCTTCGGGGTTGTCGCCCCAGTCAGATGTAAAGCCAAGAGAGGCTTAGAAATAGGAATTCGCTTACCCCGCACGTAAGCCTCGAAAGTTATGTCCCCAGTTGGGATGAGAGATGCATAGAACCGAAGAACGTGCTCATCATTGACATCACCCGCCCGGGCAAGGTGAGCTTCCCAATTAAAATTCTGAAAATACCGACGGACAGAGGCAGGGAAATCCTCAAGGTGCACAGGCCTCTCAATAGCAATTGGGCGACCCGAAGGAAATTTAGCATGGAACTAGTCCCTTTCCTGCTTGGAGCGAAAGGATTCGAAACCTCCCCGACCCGAAATTATATTGGATGTGGGCTTGGAGATCGAAGAAACCTACAAAACATTAATTCAATACACACACCATAAGTGCGATGCACAAAATCAAAGTAATTGTGAAATAAGGGGATGTAGGTTCGGAGGGTGTTCGTTGGAAAAAAATGGTCGAATTGATGTTACCGACGCACACCGCACTCAAACAAGGATATTTCAACACAAATGTGCGATAAAATGTGCGAAGGTGAAGCTTTAGCGCACAAAATCTTCACAGTGGCAATTTATCGAACACTTAGCGTGCAATGTATAGAAAGTAGGGTGAAGATGACATTTTCAATGTGGAAAAACCCCAACAAATACTACCTAATCATCAAAGCAGTATAGACAAGTTGTATTTTTTGGTTTCACATCACAATCAATGGGAAAATGAGGAGTTTCATGCAGAAACATGTGGATTTGGCAAAAATGCATTTTACCCTACTTACATACCAAAACACTAAATAAGGATTGATATTGATTTAATAGGGTTGAATTAATACCTTGGATGAGGATGCCTTGGAAGAGGAAGCCATGAGGTGGAAAAAGAATGGAGGACTGGAAATGATAAGAGAGAGGCAGTTTTCGTAGGCAAAGGAATAGAGAGAATGAGAAGTGTGTTAGAACAAAATGTGGTATTTTTAAGTGGCAGGTGCCCCGAATCGATTCGGTAGTTAAACCGAATCGATTCGCTAATCTCGGATTTGAACACTGGAAGGGGCCGAATCGATTCGGTATTAATCCGAATCGATTCGGGAGAAGGGACCTGACACTTTGGACAAACCGAATCGATTCGGCTGAATAGCGAATCGATTCGCTGCACTCGAATTTTGCTACTAGTAAGGGTCGAATCGATTCAGTATTAATCCGAATCGATTTGGAAATTGCTGAATTTGTAATTCTCATTAGGTTTAAGTTTTGGGGCATCCCAACTCGATTTCTTTGGACCAAAATGAGGTACAATAAGTATGTAATTGGTTCGGAACCAAAAATTTGCAACCCCGCATGTGCCGGGGGTTGCTCGGCACCAAAAACAATGAGAATTCACCGAACCGAACCACTCCTGCTAACGGGGAAGCTGCGTACGATATCCGGTTGTAAATCCGCAGAGATTATTAGGACGTACTTCACTATGTAAACACCTATCCTTCCCCTCGGTCTGCCTTTGCTCCAACTAAGGGTCATACACTTGACAATTATATCGGGTTCGAGATCAGAGGATATGAAACCTATCCAAAATGGACTAACCCAACCGCTGGACCCGCGTTTAGTTTTAAAAACTGGATTAATATTTGAAAGAGGGGACCATGGGTTCTTAAAGTGACGGACCGGAGGGTCGGTGCGCAAATTGATAGAGACATTTTCTACCCTATTTTTCTCCGAGCAACTCCCCCTACACGGGATTGATGACTCTATGCAAATGTCAGTTTCGAAAATGATAGAGTCATCAATCGAAGTGGAATCAAAATTCCCCAATTCATCCCCAATTTCATGGTTTTCTCCTACTCCAACCTCGCCTAGCATGTCAAAACACACATCTAACACACTCCATTCAATTTCCTCTCTCGCAATAAGATCGTCGTCCATACATATCATTCCAACGAAATTCACCTCCTTCACACAATCATCCTCGTCACTCGAGAGGTGCGACACATTGAAAATATTGGCATCTAATGTCATATTCCCAAAAGACAAGTTCATTTCACCATTCCTACAATTTATCGAAGCGTTCGCGGTCGCGGGGAATGGTCGTCCTAAGATGACGGGAGGTTGATTGTTCGGACTTAAAACAGGTTGGGTATCAAGAACGATAAAGTCGACCGGAAACACAAAGTTGTCTATCTGGACGAGGATATCTTCCAAGAGTCCCCGTGGAATTTTGGTGGAGCCGTCGGCCAATTGAATTTTAGTTTTGGTAGGACTAAGTTCTCCCAAGTCCAATTGAAGATAAACCGAATACGGCAAGAGGTTCACGCTAGCTCCTAGATCAAGAAGAGCGCGATTAATGGAGAAGTTTCCAATCTTACACGAGACCGTTGGACACCCCGGGTACTTAAATTTTGGAATCGTGTTATGTTGGAAAATGGAACTAACTTATTCAGTCAACTCCACCTTTTTGTAAGAAACATGATTTCTCTTAAAGGTGCACAAATCTTTCAAAAACTTTCCATAGGAAGGGATTTGCTTAATCGCGTCAAGGAGAGGGAGATTGATTTTTACTTGTTTAAATGTCTCCATGATCTCTTGATATTTGTTGGATTTAACAATTGGAAGGAGCCTTTGAGGGTAGGGTGCGGGGAATGGACAAGGGACTGAAATTTCTGGCCCCTTGGTCGGTGACTTATCTCTTTTCTTTTTGGGAGTCACTTCACTCTCTCGGGGAGTTATTGTGACCTCGTCGGATTCTTTCGGGGAAGGTGGAGATGGATTCTCAATCACCTTCCCACTCCTAAGAGTGGTGATGGAATTTGCATGTTCCATAGACCTACATTGATGGGAAGAAGGAGTAGAAACATCGGAATTCATGCTATTTTGCCCAACGGGCCCATGAGGTTGTGACGGGAATTTTCCTTTTTCATGCACACTCAAAGAAGCGGTCAACTTGGAAATTTCCTTTTCGAGCCTAGCATTTGTGGCTTGTTGAGAAGTCACAAAAGATTGAAAAATTTCTTCTAGAATTCTCTTGTTCGTGTGCGCGTAGGCAGGTATAACTGGTGGATGTGGTCCCGGAGGGGGACCTTGCATTACAAGTTGGGAAGGAGGATGTTGGTTGTACGGTTGTTGGTAATTCTGAGGCGAGGGAGGAAGAGATTTTTGATATTGGTAACCGAGTTGGTTACCCCACGATGGATTAAAGCCTTGGTCGGGAAGGTTTTGGGATCTTCTAAAAACTCCCATAGCGTTCGCTTGGTCATGGAGGATCACTTTGTAAGCCAGAATAGTGGGACAATCTTGGGTCGAATGAGCATTAGTGTCACAAATGGCACACAACTCCTCAATTACGGAATGAGTTTGAACAATGAGATCTCGAACCTTTGAACCGAACTCCTCAACTTTCTTAGATAATTTATCTAATCTCATTTTCATCTCAGCCTCATCAGTGAGGTGATACATACCAGGGTTAGACGAGGACGGAACCGAAGGTCGCGAACTGGTTTTGTTTGGATCCGAGGTATCCCATGCTTGGGTGGTCTCGACAAAATATTTGAAATGTGCCCACGCATCATCGGGGTCTAAACCAAAGAACTCACCGGAGCACATTGTCTCCACCGTTTGTTTCGCATTAAGTGTAAGCCCATTGTGGAAAAATGAGATTAATCTCCACTTTTCGAAACCATGGTGCGGGCATTTATGAAGTAACTCATTAAATCTCTCCCAACATCTCTCGAATGATTCACCTTCGGTTTGAACGAATGTTTGGATTTGACTCTTTAAAGAGTTGGTGCGATGAGTTGGAAAGAATTTTTTAAAAAACTGCGCTTGCATTTTGCGCTAACTCCCGATGGAATTAGGAGCTAAAGACCAAAGCCAAGTTTTGTCTTTGTCCTTTAAGGAAAATGGGAAGAGTTTGAGATGTGTGACATCTAGAAGACAGTTTTGATCGCTAAAAGTAGCGCACACCTCCTCGAACTCTCTAACATGAAGGTAAGGTTGTTCACTGTCCATGCTGTGGAAAGTAGGAAGTAATTGAATCATTCCATTATGAAAATGGAATTGCGCGGCATTGTAGGGAAAAATGATACAAGACGGAGAGGTGGCCCTCTCCGGTTGCAAATAATCACGCATGGTCCTATACGGGGGGTCGGGCGCAACCCCTTGACTACCGTGCTCACTAACATTGTCGGCTATGGTTGTGGGATCGGAGTGAGCCCAAGTATACGAAGAAGACGAGACCGAACTAGAACGAGAAATTGATGGTAAAGGTCTCTAGTAATCCGAGGGTTCACTAGACGATGGTTCACGACTAGGATTCAAATTACTACTACATGCGTCATGCATTTACGAAATTTTGGATTGATTTTTTTGGAAACCGTGATGTCACAGTGACCACCAGGAACGATAGTGTAAAGAGAATTTCTAAAACCTAAGATGGTTGCCAATCCCCGACAACGGCACCAAAAACTTGGTGCGCCCTAAAATATGGCTTGCGATTCAAGTGCAAATCTATCGCAACAAGTAATATCCGGTAAGTAAGGAATCGTGATCCACAGGGATTGAAACACTCCTAAGAGAACTGGATTAGGTAAAAGGGATTCTCTAAACGTCACAAAAGTTAAAGTGTAAAAGATGATTTAATAGTTTGGAAGAGTGATTGAGACTAATCTCTAAACTAGCATACTATTGATGATAAGTTAATTAATTAATAATTACAAAACTATGGAAATAACTAAGATAAGCTTGAGTTCAAGAAATTAAAGGGATCGAGGATCATTCTCCCACCTCGGATTCACAAGGAAGAGGATTATAGGGCTTGGTTGAAATTAATTCTAATCGAGCATAACTAATTAAGTCCGAACATCAACCATGTAGAGACTAAACTCAACAATGGAGGATTAGGGGTTAATTAATTATGGCTGCAAGGGTTAGTGTTTGAAGCTTTACTACAAACCCAACCCATCTAGCCATGGGAAGAGTTGGTTTGAAGAAGTCCGAAGAAGTTGCAATCAACTTACAACATCATCATGGGAAGAGTTGGTTTGAAGAAGTCCGAAGAAGTTTCGTCTACAGTACATCAGTGTTTAAAATTCCCTAGAAATTTCAGAGTAGGAGTTGTGAAAGGTGATCAGAAAGTAGCTCAGGAATGCTATTATTCGTCTGCCGAGCAAGAGGAGCTTGAAGAGTCAAGGAAAAAGACTACTACCTACTAGGTGGATGAAGGTAGAGAAATTGAAACACTGGATCCCAGAGATGAATCCCAACTTGAAAAGGGACAGGTGGTGGAATCTACAGAAAATGTTATTCTATACGACGAGCACCCTGAACGAATAACCCAGATAGGGTCAACGTTGGATGCTTCAATAAAACAGGAGTTGATAACTTTCTTGAGAAACAGAAAGAAAACTTTTGCGTGGAGTCATGAAGACATGCCAGGAATAGATCCAAACTTCTTATGCCATGAGCTCAATGCGAATAAGGAGATCAAGCTTATAAAGCAGAGAAGAAGAGTGTTTAGTCCCGAGAAGAATCAAGCCATACAAGAGGAGGTCGAGAAGCTCCAAAAAGCCCAATTCATTGAAGATGTGAAATATCCAAACTGGTTAGAAAATGTGGTGATGGTAAAGAAGAAAAATAATAAATGGAGAATGTGTGTTGATTTCACTGATCTCAACAAGGCATGCCCAAAATATCATTTTCCATTGCCCAGAATTGATCAACTAGTGGATGCTACCTCGGGACATGAGCTGCTCAGCTTCATGGATGCTTACTCTGGCTACAACCAGATCAAAATGAAACATGAAGACAGGGAAAGAACTTCTTTTATTACCCCTAGGGGAACTTATTGTTATAATGTTATGCCTTTTGGTTTGAAAAATGCAGGAGCGACATACCAGCGGCTGATGAATAAGGTTTTCGCCGAACAAATCATTTGCAATATGGAAGTCTATGTCGATGATATGCTGACAAAGAGCAAGAAAGCTACTGATCATCTAGTTGACTTAGGTCAGACCTTTGATTAACTGGATAAATACCAAATGAAGCTCAACCCGACGAAGTACACATTTGGAGTACGAGAAGGAATGTTACTCGGGTACATTATCAACCAGCGAGGCATTGAGGAGAATCCAGCAAAGATCAAAGCTCTTTTAGGGTTTCGATCTCCAATGACGAAGAAAGAGGTGCAGAGCCTTACAGGACGAGTTACAACGCTCAACAGATTTGTATCCCGAGCAACCGATAGATGCCTCCCATTCTTCAAAATGCTTCGAAAAACTTTCGAGTGGAATGATGAATGTGAGAAAGCCTTTCAAGACTTGAAGAAATATTTGGGAGCACCTCCACTGTTGTCCAGGCCAGTAATGGGAGAAAAGTTGTACTTATACCTGGCAGTATCAAAGAATGCAGTCAGCTCGGCATTGATCAGAATGGAGAATGGAGTCCAGAAGCCAATTTATTACACAAGTAAGGCTTTCTGAGGTGCAGAGATCAGGTACCCAAAGCTGGAAAAATTGGCATTGGCATTAATTGAGGCAAGTAGAAGAATGAGGCCATATTTCCAGGCCCATACCATCGTCGTGTATACCGACATGCCATTGAGACAAGCCCTTCATAAGCCAGAAAAATCAGGGAGACTGATGTATTGGGCAATAAAGCTCGATGAATATGATATTGTGTATGAACCCAGATCGTCATTAAGAGGGCAGGCTATAGCAGATTTTATCGGAGAATTTACATATCCTGATACCCCCGAGGAACAAAAATTACTCGCTGATCAACCTGTGGATGTTACAGGATCAACAAACAAAAGCTCAGACCAACTCCGGTTGGTAAAAGGGCTTGTGGATATTGAAGGATCATCAAATTTGAGCCCAGGCCAACTCTGGTTGGTAAAAGGAAAAGAAGAGATGATCGACGAGGAGTGAGAAATATCAGGGGAGGATGAAAGGAAACAACAAATATTTCATCGAGGAACTTTTTCAGATAAGAAATTTGAAGACAAGTTACCTATATGGAGGCTATATGTAGATGGCTCATCTTGCACTGCAGGATGTGGTGCGGGAATAGTTCTGAGCACTCCAGATGAGGTCGACGTGGAATACACCCTGCGATTCCAATTCAAAGCCTCCAATAATGAGGCTGAGTATGAAGCCTTGATAGCAGGCCTTAATTTTGCAAAGATTATGGAAGCGCAACAAGTGATGGTATTCAGTAATTCTCAATTAATTGTGAATCAGATGATGGGAACATATGCAGTTAAAGGAGAATTAATGGTCAAGTATCATGCAAAGGTGATGGAGTTATTGGCAGAATTTGAGTCCATTCAGTTGATCAGAATACTAAGACTGGAGAATGCACAAGCAGGCGCACTGGCCCGACTAGCATCAGCTACTCGTACCGAGCTGCGAAGAACGATACCAATTGAGGTGTTAGAAAGTCGAAGCATAGATGAAGACCTGATGATGAATATTATTACCCTTGATTTAGGACCATCTTGGATGGATCCCATCAGGGCATATGTTGAGGAAGGATAATTACCTGAAGACAAGCTCGCTGCCAAGAAATTGAAGTTTAGAGCTGCTCGGTATGGACTAACTAATGGTGTTTTGTATAAACGAGGAATTATGGTAGGTTTGCAAAGATGTGTACATCCCTCCGAGGTTAAAGAGTTGATTGAAGATATCCATGAAGGGTCCTGTTGAGCCCATGTAGTAGGTCGAACTCTTTTGCAAAGGGCGATGACGCAGGGATACTACTGGCCAATGATGAGGGCTGATTGTATAGCCTATGCTAAGAGATGTGATAAATGCCAACGTTTTTCCTCCGTCCGACGAACTCCACAAGCATTGTTGACACCCATTACTTCCCCTTGGCCATTTTCCATGTGGGGAATGGATTTGGTTGGACCACTGCCAACGACCCGAGGAAGATTCAAGTACCTCGTCGTCGTAGTGGATTATTTTACTAAGTGGGTAGAAGCTGAGCCTCTGATTGATATGACATACGAGAAGGTGTACCAATTCATTTGAAAGAACTTCATCTGTCAATATGGTCTCCCCCATGCCTTCATCACAGACCACGGGACACAATTTGATAACGAGGAGTTTGCCG
Organism: Sambucus nigra; assembly: GCA_949130495.1. NCBI lineage: Eukaryota > Viridiplantae > Streptophyta > Magnoliopsida > Dipsacales > Adoxaceae > Sambucus > Sambucus nigra. Next base: position 496,856,362 of record OX422211.1, on the reverse strand, counting down.
CCTATTGTCATCAGTCAAACATTTTGAAGGTTCATTCAGCACCAGGCCATCCTCAAAGCAATGGACAGACAGAAGTGACAAACAGAACATTACTAAATGGTTTGAAGAAGAGGCTAAGTGAGGCTAAAGCTAATTGGATTAATGAGCTACAGTCAGTATTGTGGGCTTACGGAACAACTCCCCGAGCAACAACAGGAGAATCACTATATATGCTGGCGTTTGGAAGTGAGGCCGTAATACCTGCCGAGTTGGGTCTTCCAACACACAGAGTGCTGAATTTCAATTCCCCAGTCAGCGACTTGATGAGGAGATTAGATTTGGACATTCTTGAGGAAGTTAGAGAAGAGGCAGCAATTAGGAATGCTGCATATCAACAACGAACATCCCTGTTCTACAACAAAAGGGTGAAAAAATACGACTTAAAAGAAGGAGATTACGTGCTAAAGAAAGTCATTCAGAAGCACAATAATTTGGAATCAAACTGGCATGGACCTTACCAAGTTACAGAAGTTGTTCGACCAGGAACTTATCGAATAGCGACTCTAGAAGGAGAGGAATTTAAGAATGCATGGAATGCTGAACACCTACGCAAGTATTATCAGTGATGTAAAATGTAAAGCAGTTCCATCAATATAAATAAAACGACGATATTTCTCCATCTTCTCTCCTTTTATTAAAAGTTTTTCGGGGAATACTAGTGTGTGTAACACTACGCTGCTCGGTAGTAAAAATAACACGATAGTTCAAGCTCAGACCAACTCCGGTTGGTAAAAGGGCGAGAACATGATAGTTCGAACTCAGACCAACTCCGGTTGGTAAAAGAGTGAGAACAAACCATACTCCTTTGGTTAGGAGGCTTACACTAGCTCAGACCAGCTCCGGTTGGTAAAAGGGCAAGTGGACATGATAGTTCTATCTCAGACCAATTCTGATTGGCAAAAGGGAGAGAACGTGATAGTTCGAACTCAGACCAACTCCGGTTGGTAAAAGAGCAAGAACAAACCATACTCCTTTGGTTAGGAGGTTGACACTGGCTGAGACCAATTTTGGTAAAAGGGCAAGTGGACATGATAGTTCGAACTCAGACCAACTCCGATTGGTAAAAGGGCGAGAACAACATCAACATTCCTAAAAATGCCAACGTGTTTGGTTAGGAAACAAGATATGCTCTCAAATGCCAACTTATGTTGGTTGGGAGGTAAGTTTATTACATAAAAGTTCCTCGAAGAACAAAATATTCCAAACTGAATCAAGTATGGTTGGTCGGAGATAAAAATCCACCAACTATAGTTGGTCGACGAGGAGAAAATATTTTAAACAGTACCAAGTATAGCTGGTCGGGGATAAAAACCCATTAACTATAATTGGTTGACGAGCACAATTTAACAACCTTGGTTGGTTGGAAGAATTTTAAACATTTTTTATACTCATTACTTTATTATTAAGTGATCGAGCAACATTACTAATACTTGTAATTTTTTATTACTAAGTTGGTCGATGAACCACACAATATTGTTATGTAAGCACAAATATAAAATGTTTGACAAATATAAGACAATAGCAATACAAATTCGCAAACAAAAATGGAAATATTTCATTAAATTCAAAATGAATTACACAAATTTATTACATTGATAATTGTGTACTAATTATTACATCAGAATTTCCTATTCTACTGGTCTTTTCCCTTTTGCTTTCGATATAGGCTCCTCGCCAGCAGGAGGATCTTCCAGGCAAAGGGGAGAATTAATGAAGTTAATATCTCGAAGCATTCTGACGTTCATTACTGAAGGTGTGTCCAGTAGATGCTCGGGACGAGATACCTCGATCTGAGAATGAAGATTGTAGTCACCGAGGTATTTTGCAATTAAGCTCCGAGGAATGGCACGAGCTGGGATCCATTCCATGTCCAATTTATAAGGTGGCACAGGCAAGTCTAGTACCCTAGGATCATAATAGTCCCACATGTAGTGTCCTTGTTCGAGCTTCAGCACGCTCAAGGCATTCAGCCAACCTTGCTTGTAGCCCTCATTATTGGCATTCTGGACACGATCATCTAAATGGAATAGAGCTTCATTGTATCCGGCCATCCAGAATTCCCTGGGCTGTTTATTAAATTGAAAGGTCAACCTTGCAATCTTCTCGTTAAGACTCTGGATGAAAAGTTCATTAGTCTTCGATACTGATTCCTTTTAAGAGAGTTGTTGTTCCAATTCTCAAATTTTCTTTGACATGTCAGACAAAACTTGGTTCTTAGCCATTAATTGGAATGCTTGATTTTCCAACGTTGATCGAGTACGAGCTTCTTTAACATTACGACTAAGAGCTCTTGATCCTCCTCGAGTAGGTCGAGAACTTGGTTCCTCGACAACATTCTGAGCAGCTCTTCCTCGTCCACGAGAACCTCTTCTTCGTCCCCGAGTAGCAGTAGAAGGCCCGGCTCTTCTCAAAGTCTCCAACTCTTCTCGCAACTTGGCATTTTCTACTTCTAAAAATGAGAATCCATCATCGGTGACTGGTACCAAGGCAGTGGAAGATGAAGCAGCAAACCTCAGCTGAGCTAGTTTTTTTGCAGATTGTTGTTTTTCTGCTCCAATAGCTCAGCGATTTGCCTATGCCCTTCGGCATCTGCTTTCAATGTTCTCTCTCTCACTTCATAGCCAACAAGCATCTTGTTGTAGCCTATTTCAACACTAAGTTGTTTAATTTTCTTCTCATATCCTTCGTGCAAAAGAGCTGAAGACTCTTTATACTGATGCTGAAGTTCATCGAGAGTACCTTGCAAGTCTTCAATCATCTCGTAGTAAGCCACATTATTGGCCACAGCTCGATCAAGTAAGCATTTCAGGTACTGATAAGCTTCGATTGTCTGCTCTAAAGCATCCTGACCAAGGATGTCGGCAACTTCTGATACACTCAGTTCTGTGTGACCAGCATTATAATATTCATGACATTGCTCCATCAGCTTTGTATCATTAGCAGATAGCAGATCCATCCTGGCCAGAAATTAGCAGAGAAAGAAAAAGTAATCATCAAAAAGAAGATCTAGACACAGAAGAGAAAAGAGACAATCATATGGAAGAAAAGAACTCAAATTTTATTAGATCATAATGCAGAGTTACAAAGATCTTGGTTACACTTGAAAAAGAAGAAAAATAAAAAGAGAATACCGAACAAATTCACACCTTTTCCTTGTCTCCCAAGACTTTCTCGGGAGGCTGGGATGAGGAGCTCGGTTGCTCGGTGGGAACAACGAGTTGGTCGGTTGGAGCTGGAACTTATTCAGGAGGAGCAGGCAGAGATGAAAGCTCCTCGTCAGCAGGTTGGGTAAGGATGAGATCACCCACTACCATTGAAGATTCTTCGGAGGCAGCTTCATCCTCTTCTTCATCTTCAATAGCTAGGGTAGGACCAGGGAGATGTTGTTGAAACAGTTCTGAGTCCTCATTAACCTTCAACTCTTACAGAGAGGCCACCCAACCATCTCGCAAATATTTCAAACTCCCATACTGCACCTGAGTCATCATGGCTGCTACCCCCTTGTTCCACCCTTTGTCCCAACCTGTGTTGAAGGACTTCTTTATTGCCATTTTTCTTTTTATGTTCTCCGAGGAGAGCTTCTCGGATAGAAGATCCTCGGTGGCCTTCAACTTAGCACCTACCTCCTCCTTCTGGCGATTTACTTCTCCCAGAAGGGTTAGCTCTTCCTAAGCCATTTTCATCTTGTCTTCAAGATCCCCAAAGCTCTTGAGCTTCTCGTCATACTACTCTTTCTCTCCCTCCAAATTTTTCACTTTATTTTCTAGCTGCACCTTTTCTGCCTCAACTGCAGTCAACTTCTTCTCCCATTCAACCCTATCCTCGTCATACTTTTGACAAAAATCCTTCAAAGATTTAGTTAACCCCAACAAAGCATCCTCCACTCCAGACGAGGATCTAGAAGCCTTGATCACTTCATCTTTCTTCACAATGGTGTTGAAGTAACTCACCAGCTGAAAAAAGGAGATAATAATAAGTCAGCACAGAGATACATGTATTGATGGAAAGAAAGAAAATTCAGAATATGAGAAACTTACTGAAGCAATGTGATGAGTAGCCAAGGATGTAAGCATATCCCTAGACATACTCTCCTCGATTCCTTGGACTTCAGGAATAGTCCAAGTCTTTATCGAGCTCATTGCAGAGCTCGGGGGAATGATAGTTGGAACACCAGCTCCACTAACTTGGAGCTGGGAAATGTTTTCAGCCAAATTGATCGAGGAGGATTTCTTCAGTCTCCTCGGTGGCAGTTTAACAGTTTCAACCAAAAAAGAGCTTTTGGTTGGGGAGATGGTGACCACTTCCACAGGTGCATTTTTCTTGCTCGGAGCCACTGGGGGCTTCTCGGCAGCCTTCTGAGGAGCAACAGAAGGGGCAACATCTACTTTCTTTGTCCCCTTTGGGACATCAGTCTTATTTCTTTTCCCATCTCCAGCAGAGGTAGTCTCCTCAAAGAGAGCAGGAACTCTTCTTTTGCCCATTTGCTGACTTGGAGGAATGTGAGATTCTAGAGAAGAGTCCTCAGGAATTGATGCTGGTTTACTGGTGCTGACCACAGGACGAGCAGTAAAGGATGTTGTATAACTCCTATACTGCAATAAATATGAAGCAGACCTGATGTGCTCGTCTGTAACCTTTCGATGCAAATTCCAGATAAGTTTCAAATGTTTGATGTTAATATCAGCTTCTTTTGGAGTTTTTCTCTTACTGTCAACTGCAAACAAATACATAGTGAAATATCAGTCACACATTTATTCAAATATAATGAAATCATAATTTCAGAAATAAAATAATATGAAAATAACCTATCCCATTGCCATATGGAGGGCATCTGGGACCTTGATATACTTCATCTCCAGTCACAGGGGCATGTTGCCAATTTTTGATAATTACCCCATGTTCAAAATAATCCCTATTGGCATCAAGGAGGTTAACTACTAAGGCCCTATTCAAAAATCTAGTTTTTAAATAAAAAATATTGTCTAAAACAACCCATCTATAACAATACATAATCTCAGGAATTCCTATACGGGTTCAATGAGTTTGATTTAAACTATACACCCCATTAACTATCCTCTATGTGTTGGGGGCTATTTTTGCAGGGACAACATCGAAATACTGACATAACTCTAAGCATAAAGGGTTTGGTGGAAAAGAAAATCCACATTCAGCAATAAAGAGGATGGGGAACCAGTGTCCCTCAGCCAAACGAAAGTAATCTAAAGGCTCAAAAAGATCTTCCAGAATTACCCAAGATGGAATAGAAAAATCAGAACGGAATTTCTCGAGAGATTCGATAACATAAACCATGGTGAATAAAAGAAATGAAGAAGAAGGAAAAAGATCTTACAGGAAAAAAGGAGATCTGTTGACAACGAACGAAGAAAAGGACGAACGCACAAGAGAGAGAAAGACTGTGGAAAACTCGAAAGAAGAAATTGGAAAAAGTAGAAGACGATGGGATTGCCTATGAAGCTTAAATACTTTGCCTTTGGAAACGGCGAAAGAAATGATTACAAAATAGCTATTACCCTACCGGCGGCTAAAAGGACAAAAAGTGCGCGAAGATCGAAGCGCTTATAAAAATTCAAAAAAGCGGATTCTGCGAATTTGGAAGGACATTCGAACACGATGAAAATGCTCCTAAAAATCAGGAAGGTTATTTAATATTGCCATATACCGAGAAGGAATGTTCCATACTCCTCAAAGTTCGAAATATAAAACATTGGGGGCTTCTGTTGATACGAAAATTAGTATGCTGATATCGACGAATAATAAGAAGAAATGTGTCGATCTACGTGGCATAATAGCAACGAGGAAGTATACTTCCCCGACCAAGTCATACTCACTCCGAGTAACATCAACACTCCGAGGAACACCAACACTCCGGAGAACACCAACACTCCGAGGAACTCTTGAACGACGAGCAACTAAGGCGGTCCGAGCTGCATCTCGACCACAGCATTGATTGCCAGATAATCAACAGTTCAACTATTTATTAAATGCTTATCATACAGACGTATACTCTTAAAGGGCATTAATTGTTTACCCTTTCACATGTACATCCCAAGGGCTATAAATACATTGTATCACCCTCATTCAAGGGGACCGAATTTTCTTAATAGAACTACATATCGAGAATTCCAAAACACTTGGCAATAATAGAAACAGTGGATGTTGGCCATTCTTATAGGGCTGAACCACTTTAAAATTCTTTGTCTCATTTATATTTATCTGTGGTTAAATAATTAGAAGCAATCTAATTTTTTACATCAACAGATGCTCAACAAATATATGTTAGCGATGAATAAAACGTAACAACACGAGTACGAATATTCAAATCAAAATGCAAATCTCAAAGCATTTATCAACATAATTTCTCAACAACACATCAATGGGTCACTAGGCCTCACCCCATTCGCATATGCTTTATCAAGCCATAGCCGCGAATAGGTATTTTAGCGGGTACTCAACATCTGTGCCATATTAAAATCTCATGACAATGTGCTCAATATAATATAATGATACCACATGAATCAAAATAATTTCAACAATTATTTTCCAGATTTCAAAGAATTTATCAATTCAAATATGAGTTCAATTAACAAGAATTCAAAGAGAATGACACACGCGAGATTTAAGGAGCATATTGTGTAAAACCCCATAACTCAAACCATGATGAGAAACCAACGATCACATCCTCAAGATCAACACAAAAGATCTACAAAATCTCCTTCAAGAACCTCCAACAAAATTGCCCCAAGAACACCTCTAATCTAAGGTTGGAACGCACAAATTTCAAGAGCCAATGTATATATAAAAAGAAGAGGAATATAAAATATATTTGCTGCCAAAATTTGTGTCAAAAGTATGTTAAAAGGGTTGCCCACGACTTCCTTTTATAATGCAAGGAAATGAAGAGTTGGAATCCAAAAAACTCCTTTAAATAAGGCAAAGAAATGAAGAGTTGGGAGTCAAAACAACTCCAAGAGTTAAAAACATTTAAAAATCATTTTAATCCGTTTTAACTCCGTTTTCGAAACCGTTTGAAATTCTCTCCTTTAAAAATAATAACCTGCATATTTGAGCAATAAAAATAATGTTATCAAAAACTTTATTTTCCTCCATTTTCCAGAAATTAATTAAAATTGCCCAAAATTACGCGGGTTATTACACGTGCCGTTGAGGGTAATGATAAATTGATTAAAGATTTGAGGGCATGCAAGAAGACTCGTTAGGATCAGTTTTCTTGCATTGAGGGGAGACAAAAAACCTTCTAGTAATGATTAAAAATTTAAAGAATGACTCCTTAACATTTTAAGACTTTGATTCCTTGTTTGATTCTAGTATTTTGAGGTTAAAAGATTATTTAAGAGACTCAAGTAGTGTTGTCAATGATGATGCTGGCTTTAATGATTCCAATACTTCAATAGCTAAATCCAAGGCCATCGTTTGTTTTAGAGGGTTAACCAAATCCCATGGTGTTAGAAATTTTAATCTAAAGGTTCGGATCCACATCGCGTCTGCACACGCACACACTGCGGCAAGAAATGTCACTTTAAGTATTTTTTCTTAGATCTTAGAAGAGACCCTAAGAAGTTGAAGTCTAGTGTCGCTATGGTTTTTAAAACCCGATGTCCTATGTATTCATTTATTTGGGTTATGATATCAATTTTGGAGTTGCTAAATATCATATTGGTTGATTCTTCATGCTTGCACATGATACTTCCATGCTACTTGTAATGGTTGATTTTGTTTGCATGTTTACATACACTAGATTTTGCACTTCATGATATATATGCTTGCTAGTTATATGTTGTTTGAGTCTTTTGTATTTTGATTTTTTTTTCATTTATTCAATCATATTGAAAAATACAAAAAGATTTTGTTTGTCTTTTGAGTTAGTTTGTTTTCACATTAGTATTATTTGAATTTTTTTTATAAAAACTCAAATTGATTTTTTGTTTTGTGTATTTTATTTTTAAACATTTTGTGTGGCATATTGGTGTGTTTGAATACAATTATTTTCATGTGATGAATCCAACTCATTTCAGGCTATTGATGGCTAGCACAAATGGTTATGATTGTCAATATTTAGATTGTTATTAATCATTCTTGCATGGAGTTGTTTCGAAATCTTTTTGTTTAATGGATATGCTTTGTATATGCCTCCACACACACATGCACGAGATTTTTTGAATATTATATTTGAGCTATGTAAGATGTTCACCAATCAATCTTGGCATCTACATATTTAATATATATGGGGGATTTATGCATGTAAGAACCATTGTCCGTAAGCATGTTTGATTTGTATTGAAAAATACGAGGGTGAACGAAAAAGGTCTACGAAAGTAGAAAATCTCCCTTGCAGGAAAGCCATCAATGTCAAGATCCTAATAGAAAATATTTAAAGGAAATAAAAATAAAAAAATTGCCAAGGACAACATGTTTAGTTTGTTTGATTTTCAAAAGTTATAGTTTAAAAATATTTAAGATAAACGAAATATGATATATGTTTAGCTTTTGAGGGTGTTACAGTAGAAGATCAACGCGTTTGCACAATGAATCCTAGTTATGCTTATTTTTTCATAACGCTATTGATTTGTAGAATCATCAATATTTTTGGCTTGTGTGCAATGTTTATTCATAAAATTCATTTTATCTTATCACTTGAGTCCAAATATTAGTTTGATAAAGTTTTGCAATCAAATGGAACTCCTTTGAATATGTTTGACTGATTGGGCTATAATTCATTTGTATCAAGTTCACACCCATTTAGTCCATTCCACAAGTTTAAGCACATCAATACTATGCTTTTGTGTAAATCTTATATGTTTTGTGTTCAGTTTTGTGAGTCTTTATACCTATATATATGTTCTCGTGTTTCATTGGTGTATTTTGTGTATTGATATATATGGTATTATTTATTTTGAGTATTTTCTATTTTAACTTAATCCATGTTCTGGTGTTTTATTAGTATATTTGGTATTTGCACCTAATCCGTCTCTTATTGTATGCATTATAATTTCGTATTTCATGTTGATAATTTTAGAATTGGTATCATACTTCATTGATTATTTATATTAGTATCTTTTTGCATAAATATTGATATTAGTTGATCATTTTTTGGATTGTTTATGCATGTATTTCCATTTGGCGTTTTTGTTGCACTTTACACCATTGCATGATTTTGTTCCATCCTTCCTATTTCTCTTGGTATCACATGCTAATGAATTTAAAGGGAGATTAGGTTTATGGGGGAAAATAGTTGTATGTATTCTTACTTTGTCTATTCCTAGAAAAAAAGGGGGAGATATAGGTGCTTTCTTTTCATGATTACAATATCTTCATCTTAAGGGGAGACATCTTACCTAAGTTTGGATTGTTAGATATAGTTTGAATTTTATTCTTATACGAATTTTATACTTGTTATATTCTCTTGGCATTTGAAGGCGTGTTTAAGTGTGCAAGTTAGAAACACGTGAAAAAGTTTTCAAGACATCAAAGCGACTCAGAGTATATATTTTTTGAGTGTCTGTATGTTTTTCCTCTGGGGGTTAAGAATTAAGTCTTTTTAGAGAGCATGACGACCCATAGGATTTGTTCTTTTGGTTTTATTCTCGAATAGACAGAATGGGAGATTTATAAGGAAAAATTGCCAATCGAGTCAATTTGATTGGATATCGCTTAGTAATGGTAAAAAAATTTGAGTCATATGTTAATATTTGTTTTATCAATCTCGTAAGCCTATAACATGTTTGATGAAGATGTATCAGCCAAGCTTCAGTGTTACTATACATCATGCCGATATTTCATGCTGAGTTTTTCTTTATGGTTTAGCGAGGATCTCTCAGGTATGAATGCACTTAGAATATGATAATTGGAGATATTTTTGGGTGTGTTTTCAAACAAAAACATCGAAAACTATTCTTAAAAAAAATTGAAGATATTTTTTTTTTTTGTTTGAAGCTCATTAGATCAAATTTAGAACTTTGTGTAAAATGGAGTGTGGATATCATTGGATCAAACTTTAATACATCATTAGAATGAGCATCTACCAAACATCAAATGGGCCTGAACTTACGAGCTTCATCGATGCATATTTAGGCTACAATCAGATCTTTATGGATGCTGAAGACTCAGAGAAGACAACATTCATCACATACAAGGGTACCTATTACTATAAGGTCATGCCCTTCGGTTTAAAAAATACAGGGGCCACATATCAACGTATTATAAATAAGATTTTTGAAGATCCAATTGGTAAGACCATGGACGTATATATAGATGATATGTTAAAGAAGAGATTAAAGGCCTGCACTCATGTAGCCGACCTGGAAAGAACTTTTGACACCGTGGACTTCTACAGGATGAAGCTCAATCCTGCCAAGTGTGTCTTCGGAGTAGGACCTGGAAAGTTTATTGGATTCATCGTCAATGAGAGGGTAATAGAGGACAAACCCAAAAAGATCAAGGCGTTTTTTGATATGAAGACACCAAGAAGTATAAAAGACGTTTAGAGACTCACTAGAAGAGTTACAACACTCAACAAGTTTGTTTCCAAAGCCACGGACAAGTGTCTTCCATTTTTCAAGGTGCTTAGAAAGGCCTTCAAGTGGGATGAAGAGTGTGATAAGGAATTTAACGAGATCAAGTCCTACCTTGGGTCCCCTCTACTCTTATCTCGACCCACTTTAGGAGAAAGGTTCTATGTTTATCTAGTAGTCTCAGAGTTAGCTATAAGCGCAGCCATAGTGCTGGAAGACGATGGGATATAAAGGCCTGTGTACTTTAATAGTAAGGCCCTACAAGGGTGTGAACAGAACTATCCTAGGATGGAGAAGTTAGCCTATACTTTGATACACGCTTCTAGGAAGATGAAACCTTATTTCCAAGACCACACTATGGTCATCCTCACTGACTTCCCACTAAGGCAAGTCCTCCACAAGCCTGAGAAGTCGGGCAGATTGATGACGTGGGCCATTGAGTTAGGAGAGTATGACCTTATTTATCAACCCAAGGTGGCCATTAAAGGGAAAGCACTCACAGACTTTGTTGCTGAGTTCACATGGGAAGAGGATGAGGTTGAGAACAATCCAGATATTATAAAGGGATTAAACAGTAACGTCTTCCAAAACCCAAAAGAGGTGGTGTCCAGTAGAGCTAGAAAAGGAATAACTGAGAATGAGGAAGACAGGTAACTTTTCAAGCAAGTAGCCCTGTAAGAGGGGAACTTCTCTTCAAATGAAGATGTTTGGAACCTCTTTGTTGACGGGTCTTCTTGCAAAAATAGAAGCGACACAGGGCTTATATTGTCATCCCCTGATGGAATCGACGTTGAATATGCGCTGAGGTTAAACTTCAAGGCTTTAAACAATGAGTCCGAGTATGAGGTGATGATAACGGGACTCTCCTTGGCCAAAGCCCTTAGAGTTGTCCAACTCTTACTACATAGTGACTCAAGGTTAGTTGTCAACCAAGTACTTAGAATATATGAGTCTAAGGATGAAAGTATGTCCAAATACTTGAAGAGGGTAAGAATGATGCTAGAAGGGTTCAAAGAGGTAAAGATGAAGATAATAGCTCGGTAAGATAATAGTCGTGCAAACGCACTAGCAAGGTTGGCTTCAGCAATAAGAACAGGCATTAGAAGGACAATTGCAGTCAAGATCTTGCTCAAGCTGACCATTGAGGTAGAAGAGGTTGCTAGCCTTTGCCTCAATTTGAACCTAGGGGAATCATGGATGGGCCCCTTATCAGATATATCAGGCACGGAGAACTGCCAGAATCAAAGTTAGAAAAGAGGAAATTGAGGTACAGAGCTGCCAAGTTCTCATTAATAGGAGATGTAATGTATAAAAAAGGCTTCCCACTACCTCTCCTCGGATGCATTCATCGTATTAATTTCCCCAACGTCCTACAAGATTTAAGTTCTTGCTCCAGTAACATAGGAGGAAGACCTTTAGCCAAAAGGATAATTACGCAGGGATACTAGTGGCCGACCTTGGCCAAAGATACTACTACTTACGTGAAGAGGTGTGACAAGTGTCAAAGATTCTCCATTATCCCTCATCAACCTCATCATCGTATGACGTCAATCAGTTCTCCCTGGCCGTTTGCAGTATGGGGGATCAACTTGGTGGGACCATTGCCAAGAGACGCTAAGATCATTGATTTCTGATAATAGCAATTGATTACTTCTCCAAGTGGGTAGAGGCTGAGCCGATGATCATGATTATAGAGAAGAAGACCTTCCAGTTCATCTGGAAGAGCATCATATGCAGATATGGCCTTTCGAACACCCTCATCTCAGACAATGGAACCCAGTTCAAGAATTCTTCCTCAGAGAAATACTGTGAGAAGGTCGGGATTAAATATTTTTTTTCTTCACTTGGACGACACCAAGCAAACGGTCATATCAAAGTCATGAACCAAACAATCCTCGATGGGATTAAGAAGAGATTAGAAGAAGCTAATGGGAGATGGACAAAAGAGGTTTACGCTGTGTTATGGGCCTATAGAACAACGTCAAGGATGCCAATGGAGGAGACCCCATTTGTGTTATCCCATGGCTCAAAAGTCGTCACACCTACAGAAGTAGGACTACTGACTCATAGAGTTCAGACCTATGATCCTGGGAAGAATGGAAAAGAGAGAAGACTTGACCTAGATTTGATTAAGGTGAGAAGGGAAGATGATATATCAGACACGCAGCCTACCAGCAGAGAACATCAAAGTTCTACAATCAAAGGATGAAATCAAGACCTATTATTATAGAAGACCTATTTCTGAAGAAGACGTTACAGAAGACAAATAAGTTTCACCTGAATTGGCATGGTCCTTACAAAGTAGTCGATGGGGTTGTACCCGGTACCTACCATCTAAAAAATCTTGAAGGGGAACCTTTCTCCAATCCATGGAATGCTGATCACCTGAAGAAGTACTACATATGATGTTGCAATTATTTCTATGTAAATGTATCATGTTATGAAGAGAATATTAATGAGAAGAGCAGTTCCTGTGTTAATACTTTGTTTGGATTGCTTTGATGGTAAAATTATGAGGTAACGTCCAAATATGATGACGTCGGACCTGAAAACATCATAATTTGGTGATAAGGTCTGAGGGGAAACATTATAGTGGGATGACCGCAGACCTTAAACATAATTAATTTAGTGAAATTTCTGAGGGCAACATCTTGGTTTTATGACCTCAGACCTTAAAACATCATAATTGGGTGATAAGGTCTGAGGTGAAACATCATAGTGGGATGACCTCAGACCTTAAACATCATTAATTTTGTGAAATTTATGAGGGTAACATCTTAGTTTGGTGACCTCAGACCTTAAACATCATAATTTGGTGATAAGGTCTGAGGTGAAACATCATATTTTGCTGACCTCAGACCTTAAACATCATAATTTGGTGACAAGGTCCGAGGTGAAACATCATAGTGGGATGACCTCAGACCTTAAACATCACTAATTTGGTGAAATTTATGAGGGTAACATCTTAGTTTGATGACCTCAGACCTTCAACATCATAATTTGGTGACAAGGTCTGAGGTGAAACATCATATTTTGATGACCACTGACCTTAAACATCATTAATTTGGTGAAATTTATGAGGGTAACATCTTAGTTTTTTATTATGTTCCCATTTGTTTTAAATTCTCCTAAATGAAAAATGAAATGCAAGACGGGACCCGGGCCTAGAAAAGTTGGGTTTGTAACATATGCAAAGATATGGTTGGACTTGTAACCAGGCTCACAGGTAGGGTCCCGTTAAAAATGCGCAAAAATTTGGGTGGTAGGCTGAACTCGAATTTTGGCAGAGTTTTGAGTTGGAATCGACAATCTAACATGTGTGTCCTAGGCTTGACACCTATATGCGAGTATACAGCTGGTTAGGTGAATCGAAAAGGGTTCCCCCGTTTGGCATGGCTTCCATGATATACGTCTTGCTTTTGAGGGCAATCGGTATGTATAGACATGCCATTTGATATACCTGAGTGTACGTGAATTGCGTCACTATATACCTCGTGGGGACGGTACGTGTGAGAGTGAATTCGATATACTCGGTGTACGTAAATGAGTTCCCTGTGATATACCTCCCGTCATGACTTTAATCAAGCAGTACGATGTGGGGGAAGTGTTCGATATATGTCGAAGGTACTTAGCCAATGGAAGGTGAGAGTCATATCGCTTAGGCTAACTGTGCCCTACCGGACCAGCACCCATCACGAAGTGACCCTCCAGTTACTGGACAAAATTTGGTCAATCACAATGCTCTTTTGTGATATCGTGTGAATCATGCATGATTCTCTTATTAGTATCTTATGAGAGTATCTTTCTTGATTATGCCCAATAGGGAGCAAAGTATGAGTACCAATGGTATACCAAGTATGGATGTGGTGGATATATATGATCCTAGGTACACATGGTGTGAAGTGTACCTAGAGAATCTTCTACAAGTGTGTGAATAGAAGCATAAGCATGAGGTAGACATGAATAGTAAAGGGGAACATGCGAAATACGAGAAAAAATAAACAAATATAACACCATGTAAATAGAGTCTAACCCTAAAAAAAACCATTCCCCAGTAGAGTCTCCACTATAGCCATCCCCTCTGATCCTCGCGGCGGGAGAGGCGAAGAAGAGGGGGTGTCTCCCCTTTGTCTCGGGAGGATCTTGGTCCCGCGCATCACTCTCGGGAGCGCTTCGACCAACGTCGGTGATAAGGTGAAAATGTAGAGAGATAGAGTCGCCAATTTAGTTTGCTCAAAATTGATAAAAGAAAAAAGGGAGCCATCCCGAAGGACAACATCCAAAGACATATTGATACATACAAAATAAAAATGATTTGAAAAGGGTCTGGAGGCTAAGTTACAAAATGGGAAGGTGTTAGGCACCCATTCCTCCCTTACGATCTCTCATGGTTTATTGCTATTTTCCTTTATTTCCCCGTGATATGTGTGCATGTGTATATGTAGCGGAGATAAGAATCATCAACTTGTATCATGGAAGAGATAAAGCGAGTCATTCGTAGGAATGTTCTTAAAAGTAATATTAGAAAAATAGGATTTACGCGATTATCCTAGTGTTGATCGTTATAACGGAATGATAACACATATGGAATAATACGCCACTAAGCACAAACATACATATATGTAAATATATATAATCTAATAGAGTTAAGTTTAATGAATGTAGAAAAAGAGAAAATGAGATAAAAGTAGGAATAGGACTCGAGTCTCGAGTTTTACCCCAAGACGCCTACGTAGCCTATAGAGGCATAAAAGTCCACGTAGTTCACATGCAAAACCAGGGGGTGGGATTTATCCCATAAACACAATCCGGGACTTCTCTTATATGTGTGTGTGTCTATGTGTAAAAAAGTGTTTTAGTTTGGAGAAAAGTGTGAGAATTCTCGTTTGGAATTTATGATCAAATCCTCTTTTTCTTATTTTTTGGTAACTGAGGGTATAGTTATTGGCCACATCGTGTCATCCAAAGGGATCGAGGTTGATGGAGCAAATATAGATGCCATAGATGACTTACTCCCACCTAAATCGCTAAAAGATGTGCGCTCCTTCTTGGGCCACACTGGGTTTTATCGAAGTTTCATTAAGGACTTTAGCACCATCGCTAGACCCTGAAACAATCTTCTTATGTAGGACACCCCATTTGAGTGGACGGAAGCATGCCGAAGCGCTTTTGAAAAACTGAAAAACATGCTTGTGTCTGCTCCCATTATGCAAGCTCCGGATTGGTCCTTACCATTCGAGCTTTGTGTGATGCTAGCGATTATGCGATAGGGGATGTTTTGGGCCAAAGAAAAGACAATAAGGATCATGTCATCTACTATGCTAGCCGGACCCTTACCGGACCACAACTCAATTACTCCGCCACTGAGAAGAAGTTGCTAGCGGTAGTATCTTTTCTTGACAAGTTTCGGTCCTATCTTATCGGTTTTCCCATAACCTGTTTCACTTACCACGCGGCTTTAAAATATCTACTTGTGAAGAAAGATGCAAAGTCGTGCCTTATAAGGTGGATCCTACTCCTACAAGAGTTTAATCTCTCCATTAAAGAAAAAAAGGAGTATAAAATGTTGTTGTCGATCACTTATCACGTCTTTCGTCTGATGTACCTAGTGATCTTACACCCATAGATGAGTATTTTTCGAATGAGCAACTCTTTGCCACCTCTTCTTTGCCCTGGTTTGCGGATATAGTGAACTATCTTGTCATGGGAGCCGTCCCTCCCGATTGGACATGGAAAGATAAGAAGAGGTTCATCACTTGGTCGCACATGTTTTTCAATAAAGATCCATTCCCTTTTAAATATTGTGCCAATCAAATCATCCGACGATGCGTACCAGATGATGAAATTCCAAAAGGCATTCAATTCTATCATTCGAAAGCTGCGGAGGCCACTTTTTTGTGAAAAAGACAGCCGTTAAAATTCTCCAAAGAGGTTTGTACCGGTGCATAATGTTCCAGGATGTTAACAATTGTTGCACATCTTGTGACAAGTGTCAACGGATGGGGGCAATTACCCGATGAGACACGATGCCTTTAACCCCGATCCTCATCATTGAGGTTTTCAATTTCTGGGGTATTGACTCCATGGTCTCTTTTACACCGTCCTTTGGGTACCTATAGGAGTCTGAAAAAAATTTGGTAATATTATAAGCATGACTGTGACTAAAACTGAATGCATACATAAATTACTCATCATAAAAGTTGTGAACCAAACAATCTTCGATACCAAACTAGTAACAATTATAGAAGCATCACATATTACACTATCTCAAAATAAATCCCATAAAAATGTAAACAATAATAATTCGGACCCGACAAAATAATAAGTGGAATGAAAGAGTGATCACTTAGGCTCGACACTTTTATCCTGAAAAATCAACAAGTGATAAGGAGAGCACACCTGGGTCGGGGGTGAGGCTGCACTGATGTCCTGTCTTGAAAAATGTTAGCATGATAATGTTAACATCAAGATTAACTAATTTAACCATAAAACTGAGGTGGATTATAATATAACTACACATTTTCATCTCATCTTTTTATCTCTTTTAAATTACCCCAACCCAATAATCCTAGATATCACATGTGTCTACTTCTAGACCTAAGTGCATCCCATGATTACATATTATCAATCTTATGTGAATACTCCAAAATAATAGTTCTAGACATCAAAATTATATATCAAAATAATAAACACATTTCTATGCGTATATCCATATAAGTAAACAAAAGGCACGTTAAAGATGAAAAATCAACTTTAGCCTAGGCAATTTATGTATTAGAGAAATATTTTCCTCCGTCATTCTTCGATACCAGCATCAACCTACTTGTGCATTTATGAGATAAAGCTTTATTGTATGTCCCTTTTAGGTATCGTTGAATGTATCCTTTTGAGTGCTTGATGAAAACCTTCAAAGATTACATAAATAATACATGCTATATTGGAGGGTCAGTCATTGAAGAATACATAACAGTGGAAACATCGATATACTCTAGGTAACATATGCCAGAACAAGAGGTGAGGGGGATCAATCGTCATGGATAATGAGTGATCAATGAACCTTACAAATTCGAGGATGAATTATCATTTGGGAAACCTAAAGTGGTGAAACTCACGAATCTAAAATACGACCAATCAACTCGTTATGCCTTGGAATCATAAGATGGAGTCGAAGACTGGAGAGAGTGAGTATCTACTGAATTCTTTTTCTTTGATTATATGTAATTTATATTTTTTGATCTAAACTCTATAATTTATCGATAGGAAGTACGAGAACGAAATTACCTAAAATAAAAGGAGAAATTGCACAACAATTGATTTTTGGGAATGGGTGTCAAAAGAGATAATTTTCACATCTTACGTGATTGGTTCTTTATTCATGTGTGGTAAAAACATGACATAATACAAATTCATTAATAAATGCAGCTTCAAAAAGAGGTGATGTCTCATAAAGACTTTCACACCTAGTAAACGGTCCTAATTTTCGTATGAAAGAGTTTAAGAAATTCCTCACTAATGGTTTTAATTTCATTTTATATCCGTATAAGGAAAAATTTTTGAAAAGCCCCAGGTTTTAATAATGACAAATTAAAATATAATTTCCTTTTAAATAAATGCGAAAGCGAATATAAGTGATGGTTCAACAAATAAACAAGGCAGAATTTTAATTTCTTCAAAAACAAATTAAACCATAATTCAAGTCCTAGAATTTGCCTAAGTCATAATTAACAATTATCCAAAGATAGGCGAAACCAAATTAATGCAAGTGACTAGAAATACACAATTTTACCCAATATTAAATTAAAGTCCAATTTTAATATAGTGTGAGAATTACACCGAATTTTATCTTGAATTAAACCTAAAGCATGCGTTCTAAATTTTGTGCAAGATAAAAATAAACAATGTCACACTACACCGCGATGTACGAGGAAAAACCCACTAACGGGAAAAAACCTCGGGACGGCCCTAGCCTCAAATCCACTAAAAACGGTATTACAAAATACAAGACAAAAGACTTACTTCCTAAACTCGAACCCTCTCAAGCCGTGATGCTTCTTCTTGTATCAACCTCCAATTAGCGGATAACCAACGGAGCTCCACCGTGGTTTCGGAATTCATCGATGGGACTTTATATGGTCACCGTCACCGAAGCATGGAGCCTTTCTCCGTGTGGGCAGAATCTCAACAAAAGTCTTCTTTGTGATGGGGTGTAGAAGCAAAACCCGAAACTTCTCTTGAATTCGGTAGAGAAAACCGGTGCCAAAAACTCCAAGTAAAGATATGTATATATAGAACTTGGAATAAACAACAATGGGTGTAAACTAAGTGTTTAAAGGTTTTTCTTTAAGTTGAAGAGCACTCAAACATGAACATTTTCCTATTTAAAATGATCTCTCAAACTCTCTCTAGGAGATGTATTAGGATGGAAAAGTTGTCTTGGAAAATGTGTTTCCCGCACATAATAATGTATGAAAAAAGTTGGTTGAAAGAACGAAATCTGGTTCGAACAAAAAAACTCGTACGAACGACATTTCTAACGAACGACCAGAAAGTTTGAAAAATTCGATTTTGGCCCAGAAACTTTTATATACTTATATTAAAGTTCGATTTGATTCTTTCTGAAAATAAAATGCAGTTTTTATTATACCTAACATCCAATAAAAATTGTTCCAAGCTCCTATATACATATAATTACATTCATACCTTGGGAGCATGGAACCTTAATTGATGAAGCTTTAAATTCTTTGCCGCTACGTCTTCAACACACACTTCATAGGTTTGAGAATATTACAAATAAATACTATCCTATGAATAAATGTTTTTGTCCGGAATTGAGCCAAAACTAAATATGGACTCAATTGGAAATTTGTGTCCTTACAAATCTCCCTCTTTGGCTATTCCGGGACAAAAACCAAACAAAATCCTAAAGGGCCGTCAAGCTCTACTAGACTCAAAACATAACCCGCCCAATCTTGACTCAACCCAAGGATCAAACGCTTTGCCATAGAAAGATGTCGCTTTAGAATAATTCCTGCACACTTAAGCAAACTCATCAAATGCATAGGGAATATCAAAATATTAAATGCAATTAATTAATTACTCCCCCTAAATTAATTCTTCCTTTAAGCACATGACCTACTTCGAAAGACGTATCCCCCTAAGATAAATCTCCCCCAAACGAAGATACGATAATAATAGGATTAGATACCATTTCTCCCCCTATCATCATTCTCCCCCTTTTTGTTCGGGAATAGGCAAAGGATAAAGAACTAATAAATAGCATGTGGAAGCTTAGAGAAAAGACATGACAGCATATGGGCAATAAAAGCAAGGCAAAGACAAACAAATATCATATATATAGATACTAAAAAAATAAACCAATTGAGCACTAGCATATATATATAGATATAAACACACACATGACACAAAATACAATAAGTTTGCACACTCGTATGAAAAAATGTGTCATATGGAAACGGAAGTGTAGGGGTGTGTACTAGCAACAATTAAATTTAGACCCAAACACTTAATAAACGTTCACGGAGTTCTCATTTGATTGCAAACTTCATCACATTGAAATATAACCTCATGTGACAATATAGATTGAACTCAATGAACAAACATACACAATGCATACAAGCCTAGCATGACAATGATTCTACAAACCAAATAGAGTCATGACATTAAAGACAACTAGGATAAACGGACATTGTGCAAACCGTTGATATACCATCCAATTCTCCCTCAATGAGCATATATATTCTTTTGTTTTTGAATGAATATATCATGCAAACATAGGCCTTGGCAATTGCTTTCTTTTAAATGCCAAATATTCTGTTTTTAGGCATTTGGATCACGTATTTCTTTTAGATCCAATCAACGGTGGCTTACTATCGCAAAGGATTTAATTCATCCTTTCGGAGCCCTTCCCCGTGCATATATTAATTTATCATGTTTTCATTTTTCACACAAATCTCACATGCAACGGATTTTGACATGCACTAGTCCTCCTAGGTCATAGATATGTAGATGACTAGATTGGTAGGAGAACACATCAAAAAGCTCATATATAACATTTGACATTAAAATTTCAAAAGAGCTCGTGCATGTGTGAAAAGAGGCATATAGAAATAGAATCCATTTAAACAATACAAAATCCAACTACTCCATATAAAACATGGTAAAGAACATTTTAAGGATTGAAAATCTAAACCAAAAGTTCTAGCCACATGGGAGCGTAAAAGATAGGATTCAAACACAAATATATGCCACATAAAGTGTGTCAAACTAAAATACACACAAAATAAAATCTTTTTGAGTTTTTAACATTTTTAATCAAAAATAAATATTTACTCAAAAGGACAAACAAAAAATCATTTGTATTTTTCATTAAGCTTAAATGAAATAAATAAAACACAAATGATAAACAAAAATCTTTTTATATTTTTCAATTAATTCAAACACAAAGTATAATACAAAAAGATAAACAAGTCATAATTTCTAGCATATGATATGAATTGAGGCAATGACTAGAAAATGACTAAATATGCATACATCTAGCAATGATATATAATATGAAGCACAAAAGGCTAGAGTATGCATAAAACACTAACACATTCAACCTTTAAATTTAGCCAGGGAGGTTTCATGTGATAGTAAATGAGAATCAACAAATCTTGTATCTAGCGCGTTTAAAAGAGATTTCCTAACCCATATAGATTTATATTTAAAATGATGGGGATTAGGAAATAGTGAAATGCTAGATAAAGATTTCCTTGGACTTCTTTTAAGATCAAAACAAATTTCGTTACATTTGTTAAGCCCATTTAATTCCTCTCGAAAATTAAAAATATCATTTTCATTTAAATTGGACAAATTATCATTAAGACGTCCCATCGAGAGAGAAAACAAATATGAGAGTGATAAAAAATTGAACCACCTAAAAAGGTAAGAAAATACAAAAAGCCGAAAAACGGATCTTTAACGTGATAACTTAGCGCTCTGGCTCTGATACCAATTTGAAAAGCCCCGGGTTTTAATAATGACAAATTAAAATATAATTTCCTTTTAAATAAATGCGGAAGCGAATATAAGTGATGGTTCAACAAATAAACAAGGCAGAATTTTACTTTCTTCAAAAACAAATTAAACCATAATTCAAGTCCTACAATTTGCCTAAGTCATAATTAACAATTATCCAAAGATAGGCGAAACCAAATTAATGCAAGTGACTAGAAATACACAATTTTACCCAATATTAAATTAAAGTCCAATTTTAATATAGTGTGAGAATTACACCGAATTTTATCTTGAATTAAACCTAAAGCATGCGTTCTAAATTTTGTGCAAGATAAAAATAAACAATGTCACACTACACCGCGATGTACGAGGAAAAACCCACTAACGGGAAAAAACCTCGGGACGGCCCTAGCCTCAAATCCACTAAAAACGGTATTACATAATACAAGACAAAAGACTTACTTCCTAAACTCGAACCCTCTCAAGCCGTGATGCTTCTTCTTGTATCAACCTCCAATTAGCGGATAACCAACGGAGCTCCACCGTGGTTTCGGAATTCATCGATGGGACTTTATATGGTCACCGTCACCGAAGCATGGAGCCTTTCTCCGTGTGGGTAGAATCTCAACAAAAGTCTTCTTTGTGATGGGGTGTAGAAGCAAAACCCGAAACTTCTCTTGAATTCGGTAGAGAAAACCGGTGCCAAAAACTCCAAGTAAAGATATGTATATATAGAACTTGGAATAAACAACAATGGGTGTAAACTAAGTGTTTAAAGATTTTTCTTTAAGTTGAAGAACACTCAAACATGAACATTTTCCTTTTTAAAATGATCCCTCAAACTCTCTCTAGGAGATGTATTAGGATGGAAAAGTTGTCTTGGAAAATGTGTTTCCCGCACATAATAATGTGTGAAAAAATTTGGTTGAAAGAACGAAATCTGGTTCGAACGAAAAAACTCGTTCGAACGACATTTCTAACGAACGACCAGAAAGTTTGTAAAATTCGATTTTGGCCCAGAAACTTTTATATACTTATATTAAAGTTCTATTTGATTCTTTCTGAAAATAAAATGCAGTTTTTATTATACCTAACACCCAATAAAAATTGTTCCAAGCTCCTATATACATATAATTACATTCATACCTTGGGAGCATGGAACCTTAATTGATGACGTAGAAACGAGGCACACAAACTGGCATTTTGATGAAGCTTTAAATTCTTTGCCACTACGTCTTCAACACACACTTCATAGGTTTGAGAATATTACAAATAAATACTATCCTATGAATAAATGTTTTTGTCCGGAATTGAGCCAAAACTAAATATGGACTCAATTGGAAATTTGTGTCCTTACAAATTTTGATGCCAAAAAGTGAAATATCAATTTCTGCTTGACCTCCTGTATCATTAGCAAAAGTGATAAAAAATAAAAAGAATATAGTGCTAACCTATTATGGGATAATCCAATAAATTTTAGAACTTGATTACTTAGATTTTACAGAATTTGTATTCAATTATGATTGGGTAAACGTGGAGGATACAACGAATGCTTGAAAATTTGATCTTGACTCCAAAATTATTATTGTAGATTTATCAAAGCTGAAGAGTAAAGATCGCATAGTCGATGAGGCTTTTATTTGTGCCTTTCAAAGTATAAAAAAGATATTCTACTCAAAGTGCATAAACGATGGAAATTGGTCTATTGTTCTGCATGCACCAAAGGGTATGAATACTCAAGTGGATGCATTAAAGGCTCCAAAAGAGTTTTATTCAACTCTTGATGACAACCCTAATTTGAAAGATCTTTTAGTTGATTTAGAAGAAGATTCAGTATCAAAATATTATGTTGTTTTTGTCAATCTTATTCGTATCCAATTATGATATTGAAGTTGTATTAGCGCTTTAATTTGATGTCTGAATGTTTAGTTACTTTCACGAATGTTTAATATGATTTATATAAGTTAACTTTCGATAATATGATATGTTCAGTCAAATGTTTAGTTACTTTCACAAGACGCTTGGCTTGAGAATAAAGTCATTTGAGTTTGTGATTGCACTATATTGACCCATCTCAATTTCCACGTGTTCTTGTACATTAACATTTGTTGATAAGTTTCATTGATGTGGTCTTCACAAAATGAAGTTAAAGTAGCTTCATTTTATGAATATTGTATCAAAGAAACCAATCAATAAATGTACATGTAAAAGAATACGTTGGGGGCTCCAGAATCAATTTATTACAATCACACATTCAGAAGACTCTATTTAATTGCCTTTTTAGATAACAAGAACCGTGTACTCTTTACTTTAACTGAAGTAGGTATGTAACTGATATGCATTGTCTTTTAAACCTTTTAGATGATAAATGCAGTACGAGATAATTATTGATCTTTTTTGTTTGATTGTTGGATAATTTTTGGTTGTTGGCTTTCTGTTGGGTAGTATGTTAGAAGGAGTACTAGATAATTGTAAGTAGGCGAGATAATTATTGGTTTGATTGTTTGATAAAATATTGGATAATTATTGGTTGTAGTAAAATCTAAGGTTCCCAATTTCATCCACTGTTATACTCCAATTAATGTCATGTTCCCAAAACTCTTGAGATCTAAAAAGTTGAAAAACTCTTGACCTCTAACTAGTTGCACACGAGGGGTTTCTGCCACTTGCGATGACATTTGGATTCTGCTGTGGTACCCCCCACCCCCCGCACGACACTTTTTCAAGCCTAAGTGTGCTTATTTTTTAATTTTCTTATATTTCGCGCACACACCATGCTTACTCTAGACAAACATTACGCTAGCTTTGACACTTTCCCAAGTTTGCAATGAAATACCTATGATGGAGAATCTCGAATATGAGGTGGAGTACAAATTCACCATCGACGACGCTCGGTACACCTCTCAGTTGATAGTCCATGATCATTATTTGATCGTGTATCTCTTAAACTTCCCCAATGCTTGCAACGAGAAATCCAGTGCCCACCATTCCAAAACTCCACAAGCCACGGATGACTTTTGCCATAGGTTCAGGCCAGTATTCGAAAAAGTACAGGACAACAACTTATCTAACATTAACAAAGGCAACACTGTTGGGAAACAATTCATCCATGCGAGTTTCAATGTATGTTGAAATTTTGGATTGATACTTATATGAATGAATTATTTCCTATCAGTGATGGTGGGAACTGTATTGACGAACTGTTTCCTAGACATACATAGTGAGCACTGTATAGATGAAATTTTTCGTAGATAGACCTGGTGGGAACTGTATGGAAACAATTTTTCCATACGTCTATATGAGTATCCATAAAATAATCCAAGATAAGTCGATAATCATATGGACAAATTATTTCTTATCAATGATTGCTTTGACAATTTTGGAGCAGTGGTTGTCATGTACCTGTATGGATATAGGCCTAAATCACTAGAAAAAGTCGTCCATGACTTGCAGAGTTTTGAAATGGTGGACAATTAATATATTATTGCAAGATTCTGGGGAGTTTAAGAGCCGCACAATCAGATAGTAATGAATGACAATTGGTCGAGAGGTTAACCAGGTATCGTCGTCAGTGGATTTCTACTCCACCTCATATTAGGGATTCTTCATCTTAGGTATGGCGTTAGAAACTCGGGAAAGTGTCAAAAATAGTGTAGTTTTTATCTAAGGTAGCATTGTGTGTGTGTGTGTGTGTGTGTGTGTCAAATATAACAATTTTCGAAAACAGGCACACTAAGGCTTGAATTTGTATCGCGCGAGGTGGGCACCCCAATGGCACCGTGAGTGGAACCAACAACTCTTGTGCAACTATTTAGAGCTCAAGAGTTTGGAAAATATTTAGAGCTCAAGATTTTTGTTAAAATGACATTAATTTTAGATATATGGCGAGCAAAATTAGGAAGCCTACGTGCTACCTAAGATGGCATGGGACTCCTTAATGGAGAATATGACGATAATTTGAAAATATCTAGATCTTGGCTTAAAAACTAGTCGTTAGATGGAAAAAACCCCAAACACCACCTAAAGTCCCCATGAGAAGCACGAACACCTTGCACGGGTGCAATGTAACTAGTAGGAACTGACCGCGTGGTCACAGGACTCCCGGTTCGAGAATATAATGATAATTGTAAAATATCTTAACTTAATCTTAAAAACATGTCATTAGAGGGTGAACCCCCCCCCCCCCCCCCCCCCGAAATGGCCCCATGAGAGGTACAAACACCTTGCATGGGAAAAATCTAACTCATAGAAACTGACAGCCTGGTTATGGAACCCCCAGTTTAAGAATATGATGATAATTTGAAAATATCAAGACTAAGGCTACAAAACATGTCGTTATAGGGCGAAAACTCAAAACACCCCCTAAATGGTTCCGTCATAGGCGTGAACACCTCGTACGGGACCAATGTAACTCATAGGAACTGACCGCGTGATCAGGTGACCACCGGATTGAGAATATGATGAAAATTTGAAAATATCTAGACTTAGGATTAAAAACATGTCGTTAGAGGGAGAAAACTCAAAACACCCCCAAACAACCTCGCGAGAGGCATGAACACCTCACATGGAACAAATGTAACTCGTAGGAATTGATCGCATGGTCACGGTACTGTCGGATTGAGAATATGAGAAAATTTTGAAAATATCTAGACTTAGGCTTAAAAATATTCCGTTACAGGGTGAAAACCCAAAACACCCGCCAAATGGCATCGTGAGAGGTATGAACACCTCGTACAGGACCAATGTAGCTATTAGGAACTAACCGCGTGGTCACGGGCCTCCCAGTTTGAGAATGTGACAATAATTTGAAAATATTTTCACTTAGGTTTTAAAATATTATTTTAGAGGGAGAAAACCTAAAATACGCTCCATACCTCCCCTTGAGAGGCACGAACAACTCGCACAGAATTAGTGTAACTCGTAGGAACTAATCGCATGGTCACAGGACCCCTAGTTTGAAAATATTATGATAATTTGAAAATATCTTGAATTAGGCTTAAAAACATGCTGTTAGAGGTCAAAAACTCAAAATACCCACCAGACGGCCCTGTGAGAGGCATGAGCAACTCGCAGGGAAACAATGTAAGTTAGAGGAACTTACCACGTAGTCATGAGACTCTCAATTTTAGAATACGACAATAATTTGAGAATATCTAGACTTAGGCTTCAAAACATTCCTTTAGAGTGAGAAAATAAAAAACAACACCAAAATGTCTCGTGAGAGGCACAAACACCTTGCCCAGAACCAATGTAACTAGCAGGATCTAATCACGTGGTCACGAGAATCTCATATTGAGAATATGATGATAATTTAAAAATATTTACACTTGGGCTTCAAATCACGCAGTTATAATGCAAAAATGCAAAACTCCCAAAACGGACCCATGAGAGGCACGAACACCTCGCATGGGACAAATGTAACTCACATGAACTGACCACGTGGACATGGAAATCCTGATTTGAGAATATGAAAATGATATAAAAATATCTAGACTTAGACATAAAAACATGTCGTTAGAGGGACAAACTCAAAAACACCACTCAAACGTCCTAATGAGGGGCATTAACACCTCGCACATGACCAATGTAACCCACAAGAACTGACCACGTGGTCAATGGAATTTCGATTTTGACAATATGATGATAATTTGAACTTATATTGACTTGGGCTTTAAAGTATGCCTTTAAAGGGCAGAAGCCCAAAACAACCTCAAAACGGACCTATGAGAAGCACGAACACCTCGCACGGGATCAATGTAACTCACAGGAACTGACCGCGTGGTCACAAGACTCTCGGTTTGAAAATATGAAAATAATTTGAAAATACCTAGACTGAGGTTTAAAAACATGTCGTTAGAGGGGGAAAGCCAAAACACCCTCCAAATAGCCCAGTCAAAGGCATGAAACCCTCGCCCGAGATCAATGTTTTTAGCAGGAACTAATGATGTGGTTACATGACTCTCGATTTTATAATATAATGATAATTTGAAAATATATAGACTTGGGATTAAAAACACGCAGTTAGAGGGAGAAAACCCAAAACACCCTAATTTTTCCTACCATCTCTCTCCAATTAATGTCATGTTCGCAAAACTCATGAGCTCTAAAAAGTCTCAAAACTCTTGATCTCTAAATAGTTAAACACGAGGTGTTCATGCCAATCGCGATGCCACTGGGGGTGCCTCCCCTCGCGTGGCACATTTTCAAGCCTAAGTGTTCCTTTTTTCGAACACGAACACTATGAGAGACACAAACACCTCTCACGAGAACATTGTAACTCGTAGGAACTGACCACATGGTCATGGGACCCCGGTTTTAGAATATGATGACAATTTGAAAATATCTAGACTTATGCTGAAAAATATGCCGTTAGAGGGCGAAAACCAAAAACACCCCAAAACGGCCCTGGGAGAGGCATGAACACCTCGTAAGGGACCAATGTAATTTTTAGGAACTGACCGTGTGGTCACGAGACCCCTAGTTTGAGAATATGATAATATCTTAAAAATATATTGACTTGGGATTAACAAAAATGCCTTAGGGAGAAAACCTAAAATACCCCCAAATGGCCTCGTGAGAGTTACGAACACCTTACACATGACCAATGTAACTCGTAGAAACTGATTGCATGATCACTGGACCCCGATTTTAGAATATGATGATAATTTTAAAATATCGAGAATTAGTCATAAAAACATGCCATTAGAGACGAAAACCTCGCATGGGACCAATGTAACTTGTAGGAACTTATCGCATGGTCATGAGTCCCTCAGTTTGAGGATATTATTATTATTTCAAAATATCTAGACATAGGATTCAAAACATTTCGTTATAGGGAGAAAACCCAAAACACCCACAAATGGCCTTGTGAAAGCTACAAACACCTCGCATAGGACCAATGTAATTCATAGGAACTGATCGAGTGATCACATGACCCTTGATTTGAGAATATGA
Source organism: Sambucus nigra (assembly GCA_949130495.1). Taxonomy (NCBI): domain Eukaryota; kingdom Viridiplantae; phylum Streptophyta; class Magnoliopsida; order Dipsacales; family Adoxaceae; genus Sambucus; species Sambucus nigra. The sequence goes on along the minus strand of OX422211.1, from coordinate 496,827,803 downwards.
TGATAATTTGAAAACATCAAGACTTAGGCTTAAAAACATGATGTTAGAGGGAGAAAAACCAAAAACATCCCTCAAATGGCCCCGTGAAGTTACGAACACCATGCATGGGACCAATGTAACTAGCAAAAACTAACCGCATGGTCACGGGACTCCCAGTTTGAGAATATTATGATAATTTAAAAATATCTATACTTAGGTTAAAAACATGTCGTTAGAGGCGAAAACCCAAAACACCTCCCAAACGGCCCTATAAGAGGCATGAACACCTCTCACGGGACCAATATATCTAGGAGGAACTAATTGCATGGTCATAGGACTCCTGGTTTGAGAATTTGAAAATATCTAGACTTAGTCTAAAAAACAAACCAGTAGAGGAAGAAAAAACAAAACACCCCAATTTCTCCCACCATCTCTCCAGTTAATGTCATATTCGCAAAACTATTTGCTTTAAAAACTTGCAAAACTCTTCAGCTCTAAATAGTTATGCATGAAGTGTTCATGCCACTCGTGGTGCCGTTTCGGTGATGTTGGGGGTGACCAACCCCCTGCGGCACATTTTCAAGCCTAAGTGTTCATGTTTTCAAATGTTGTTGTATTTCACAGACACATTATGATACTCTAGATGAAAACTACACAAGCTTTGACACTTTCCACAGTTTCCCATGAATACCAATGATGGTGAGTGCCGCATATGACATGGAGTATAAATCCACTGCCAATGACACTTGGTACACCTTTAAACGGATTGTCAATAATCAATATCTAATCGGGAAGCTCTTTAAATTCCCCGACTCTTGCCACGAGAAATTCAGTGCCCACCATTTTAAAACCCTGCATGACATGGACCACTTTTGTCAGATGTTCATTCCTATATCCGAACAAGTACCGGACAACCACTACTTCAAAATAATCAAAGGCATCACTAATAGGAAAGAATTCGTCCATACGAGTATCTGTGTATGTTGGAATTTTTTACTGATACTCGTATGTAGGTATGGACGAATTGTTTCTTATTAGTGATGGTAAGCACTATATGGACGAATTATTTTGTAGAAAGACATGGAGGGTACTCTATTGAAGACAGACATGGTGGGCACTGTATGGAAACAATTTGTCAATACATCTATATGAGTATACGTTAAATAATTCATGATATGTTGATACTCGTATGGAAAATTATTTCTTATCAGTAATGGATTTGATTATTTTGGAGCAGCGATTGTCCGGTACTAGTCTAGACATAGTCCTGAACCTATAACAAAAGTCATCAATGGATTGCAGAGTTTTAAAATGGTGGGCACTGAATTTCACGTCGCAAGAGTCGAGGAAGTTTAAGAGCTTCACGATTAGATATTGATCATGGACAACTCATGGAGAGGTGTACTAGGCATCGTCGGCAGTGGATTTGTACTCCACCTCATATTCGACATTCGCCATCATAGGTATGGAGTTAGAAACTTGTGAAAGTATCAAAGCTAGTGTATTGTTTATCTAAAGTGGCATTATGTGTGTGTGAATTATAATAAAATTTGAAAACACGCACACTTAGGCTTGAAAATGTGTTGCAGGGGGTTGGCACCCCCAGTGGCACCCAAATGTCACCGCAAGTGGAAGGAACAACTCTTGTGAAATTATTTTGACCTCAAGAGTTTTGCAACTTTTTAGAGACCTAGAGTTTTGTGAACACGACATAAATTATAGAGAGATAGAGGGAGAAATTGGGAAGCCTATGGTCTACCTAAGATGGCATGGGACTCCTAGTTTGAGAATGGGACAATAATACGAAAATATCTTGACTTAGGCTTAAAAATATGCCGTTAGAGAGTGAAAACCCAAAATGCCCTCAAAACGGCTTCGTGAGTGGCACGAACACCTTACACGGGGATAATGAAACTAGAAGGAATTGACTGCATGGTTATGGGACTCCTAATTGGATAATATGATGATAATTAGAAAATATCTTCACTTAGGCTTCAAAACATGCCATTAGAGGGAAAAAACCCAAAACACCCCCAAACGACCCCTTGAGAGGCATGAACACCTTGCATGGGTCTAATGTAACTCATAAGAATTGATCGCATGCTCATGGGACCCCAAGTTTTAGAATATGATAATAATTTGAGAATATCTTGAGTTAGTATTAAAGACATGTCGTTAGAGGTCGAAAACCCAAAATACCACCCCAAACGGCCACTTGAGAGGCACGAACACCTCGCACGGGACCAATGTAACTCACGGGAACTGATTGCATGGTCACAACACTCCCGATTTTAGAATATGATGATAATTTGAAAATATCTTGACTTAGGCTTCAAAACATGCTATTTGATGGTGAAAAACCAGAACACCACCCAAATAACCCATCTCATACGGTGCCAATGCAAGTAATAGGAACTGACTCTGTGGTCACGAGACTTCCGATTTGACAATATGATGATAATTTGAAAGTATCTAGACTTAGGCTTCAAAAAATGTCGTAAAAGGGCAAAAATATAAGACACCTCCCAAATGATCTCGTGAGAGACACCAACACCTTGCACGGGAACACTGTAACTCGTAGAAACTGACTGTGTAGTCACGACGTCCCCGATTTTAGAATATGACGATAATATGAAAATATCAAGACTTAGGCTTAAAAATATGCCGTTAGAGGGAGAAAACCAAAAACATTACCCAAATGTCCATGGGAGAGGCACGAACACCTTACATGGGACCAATGTAACTCATAGGAACTAACCGTATGGTCACGAGATCCCCAGTTTGAGAATATGATGATAATTTGAAAATATCTTGACCTAGGCTTAAAAAAATCTTTAGAGGGTGAAAACCTAAAATACCCTCCAAAAGATCCCATGAGAGTTATGAACACATCGTGGGGGACCATTGTAACTCGTAGGAACTGAATGCGTGGTCACAGGACCCCCGATTTTAGAATATGATAATAATTTGAAAAAATCTGGACTTAAGTTTATAAACATTCCATTAGAGGGAAAAAACAAAAAAAAAAATGAACGGTCTCATTATAGGCACAAGCACCTTGCACGGGACTATTGTAATTCATAGGAACTGACCGCGTGGTCAAAGGGCCCCGATTTGAGAATATGATTATAATTTGAAAATATCTAGACTTAGGATTTAAAATATGTCTTTAGAGTGCGAAAACCAAAAACACTCCCAAACGGCCCCGTGAAAGGCACGAACACCTTATATGGGACCAATGTAACTATCTGGAACTAACCACGTGGTCACAAGACTCACAGTTTGAAAAGATGATGAAAATTTGGAAATATCTTTCACTTAGGCTTCAAAATAAGGCATTAGAGGGCGTAAACCATAACACCCACCAAGTGACCACGTTAAAGGCACAAACACCTTACACAGAACCAATGTAACTCGTAGGAATTGACCGCGTGGTCATGAGATCCCCAGTTTGAGAATATGATGATAATTTGAAAATATCTTAACTTAGTTATAAAACAAGCTTTAGAGGGTGAAAACCTAAACTACCCTCCAAACGATCCCATGAGAGTTACGAACACCTCGTATGGAACCAATGTAACTCGTAGGAACTAAACACGTGGTCACAGGGCCCCCGATTTTAGAATATGATAATAATTTGAAAATATCTAGACTTAAGCATAGAAACATGCCATTAGAAGGAAAAAAACAAAAAAAAAACGAATGGTCCCATGAGAGGCATGAACACCTCGAATGCGACCATTGTAACTCGTAGGAACTGGCAACGTGGTCAAAAGGACCCGATTTGAGAATATGATTATAATTTGAAAATATCTAGACTTAGGATTTAAAACATGTCGTTAGAGTGTGAAAACCAAAAACACTCCCAAACGGCCCCGTGAAAGGCACGAACACCTTGTACGGGACCAATGTAACTATCTAGAACTGGCCACGAGGTCACAAGACTCATAGTTTAAAAATATGATGACAATTATGAAATATCATTCACTTAGACTTCAAAACAAGGAATTAGAGGGTGAAAACCACAACAACAACCAAGTGGCCCCGTTATAGACACAAACACCTCACACGGGACCAATGTATCTCGTAGGAACTGGCTGCGTGGTCACGGGACCCCCAGTTTGAGGATATGATGATAATTTGAAAATATCTTAACTTAGGATTATAAGCATGTCACATAAAATACCCCCCAAACGGTCTCCTGAGAGGCACGAACGCCTTGTTCGGGACCAATGTAACTAGCAGGAATTAATCGCATTGTCATGGGACTCCCGGTTTGAGAATATGATGATAGTTTCGAAATATCTAGACTTAGGCTTCAAAACATGCCACTAGAGAGAGAAAATAAAAAACAACCCTTAAACGGCCCGATGACAAGCACGAACACCAAGCACGGGACCAATGTAACTAGTAATAACGGATCGAGTGGTCACGAGACTCCCGGTTTGAGAATATAATGATAATTTAAAGATATCTAGACTTAGTCTTGACAACATGCTTTCATTGAGCAAAAACTCAAAACACCCCCAAAACGGCCCGCCGAGAGAAATGAAGACCTTGTACAGGACCAATGCAATGAGAAGGAACTGACCGCCTACTCATGAGACTCCCAATTTGATAATATGACAATAATTTGAAAATATCTACACATAGGATTCAAAAATATTATTATAGGGCAACCCCCCCCCCCCCCCAACAGCTCCGTGAGAGGCACGAACACCACACATGGGACTAATGTAACTAGATGGAACTAACATCATGGACATAGGACTTCCGATTTGATAATATGAAGATAATTTGAAAATATCTAGACTTCGTCTTAAAAACATGTTGTTGGACGTCGAAAATAAAAAACACCCCCGCAAAGGCCCAGTGAGAGGCATGAACGCCTCTCACGGGGCCAATGTATCTAGCAGGAACTCACCGCGTGGGCACCGAACTCCCAGTCTGAGAATTTGATGATAATTTGAAAATATCTTGACTTACGATTCAAAACTTGCCATTATAGTGATAATAGCCAAAAATACCCCCCAAACGGCCTCGTGAGACGCATGAACACCTCGCACGGGACCAAAGTAACTCGTAGGAACTTACCGTATGGTCATAGGACTCCTAATTTGAGAATGTTACGACAACTTGAAACTATCCTGACTTTGGCTTACAAATATGTCGTTAGATGGTGAAAACCCAAAATACCACCCAAATAAGCCCTTGAGAGGCACGAACACATCGCATGGGACCAATGTAACTCACAGGAACTGACTCCATTGTCACGAAACTCACGATTTGAGAATATGATGATAATTTGAAAATATCTATAAGTAGTCTTAAAAACATACTATTAGAGGGGGAAACCCCAAACACCCACCAAATGACCCCGTGAGAGGCAAGACCACCTCGCAGGGGACCAATGTGAGTAGTAAGAACTGATTGCATGGTCACGGGAGTTTGGGTTTTAGAATATGACGATAATTTCAAAATAGCTATACTTAGGCTTCAAAACATGTCGTGAGAGGACAAAAACATAAAACACCGTCTAAACAACCCCGTGAGAGACACCAAAACCTCACACGAGAACACTACAACACATAGGAATTGATCACGTGTTCATGGGCCCCTCGATTTTAGAATATGATGATACTTTGAAAATATCAAGACTTTGGTTTAAAAGCATGTCGTTAGAGGGCAAAAATTAAAAAACAACCCCCAAATGGCCCCGGGAGAGGCACGAACACCTCGCATAGGATCAACAAAACTCGAAAGAACTGACCACTTGGTCACGGGACCCCTCGTTTGAGAACATGACAATAATTTGAAAATAGATTGACTTAGGCTTAAAACATGATTTATAATGTGAAAACCTAAAATATCCTCCAAACGGACACATGAGAATTACGAACGCCTTGCGCGGGAACTAATGTAACTCGGGGAAACTGAATGCGTGGTCACATGACTCCCAGTTTGAAAATATTATGGTAATTTGAAACTATCTTGACTTTGGTTTAAAAATATGCCATTAGATGGTGAAAACCTAAAATACCACCCAAATAACCCCTTGGGAGGAATGAACACCTCGCACGGGACTAATGGAACTCGCAGTAACTAACCACATTGTCACGGGACTCATAGTTTGAGAATATGATGATAATTTGGAAATATTAAACTCAAGCTTCAAAACATGTTGTTAGAGGGAGAAAATCCAGAAGACCAACCAAAAAAATCCCGTGAGAGGCACGGACACCTCGCACGGGACCAATGTAAGTAGTAAGAATTTATTGCGTGATCATAGGACTAACGGTTTTAGAATGTGATGACAATTTAAAAATATCTAGACTTAGTCTTAAAAACATGTTGTCAAAGGGCAAAAACATAAAACACCATCCAAATGGCCCCGTGAGACATAACAACACCTTGCACAGGAACACTGCAACTCATAGGAACTGTCCCCGTGTTCACGGGACCCCTGATTTTATAATATGATGCTACTTTGAAAATATCAAGACTTAGGTTTAAAAGAATGTCATTAGAGGGTGAAAACAAAAAACAACCATCAAATGGCCCCGGGAGATGAACGATTACCTCGCTTGAGACAAATATAACTTATAGGAACTCACTGCATGGTCACGGGACCCCCGATTAGAGAATATGAAAATAATTTGAAAATATCGTGACTTAGGCTTAAATTATGCTTTACAGTGTGAAAACCTAAAATACCATCCAAATGGCCACATAAGAGTTATGAACACCATGCACGGGACCAATATAACTCGTAGGAACTGAACGTGTAGTCATAAGTCCCCCAATTTTAGAATATGAAAATAATGTGTAAATATCTAGACTTAGGCTTAAAAATATGCCATTGCAGGGCGAATAAAAAACTCGAACGGTCCCGTAAGAGGCACGAGCATCTCGCACGGGACAAATGTAACTCATAGGAACTGATTGCGTGTGCACGGGGCCCGAGTTTGAGAATATGATGTTAATTTGAAAATATATAAACATAGGATGACCGCATGATCATGGAACTTTGGGTTTGAGAATAAGATGATAATTTTAAAATAATTAGACTTAGGCTTAAAAACATGCCGTTAGAGGGAAAAAACCAAAAACACCCCCAAACAGTCCCATGAGAGGCACAAACACCTCACAGGGGACAAATGTAACTAGAAAGAACTAAACGTGTGGACACGAGACTTCTGGTTTTAGAATATGACAATAATTTGAAAATATCTAGACTTAGGCGTAAAACATGACTTAGAGTGCAAAAACGAAAAAAAAATTACCTCGTGAGAAGGACGAACACCTCGCATGGGACCAATGTAACTAAAAGGAACGAACCGTGTGGTCACGGACTCATGATTTGAGAATATGAAGACAAATTAAAAATATCTTCACTGAGGTTTCAAAACATGGCGTTATAGGTCGAAAACCCACAATACCCCCCCCCCCCCAACAACCACATTAGAGGCACGAACACCACACATTGAACTAATGTAACTAGTAGGAACTAACTGTATGGCCACGTGCCCCCCAGTTTGAGAATATGATGATAATTTTAAAATACATTAACTTATGAATAAAAACATGTCATTAGAGGGAGAAAACACAAAATACCCCCCAGACAGCTTGGTGAGAGACACGAACACCTCACACCGGACCAATGTAACTCGCAGGAACTAAACGCATGGTCATGGGACTCCCAGTTTCAGAATATGATGATAGTTTGAAATATCTATACTTGGTCTTAAAAACATGTCGTTGGAGGGAGAAAACACAAAACACCCCATAAATGGCCTGATAACAAGCATGAACACCAAGCCCGAGACCACTCTAATTAGTATAAACTGACCGCGTGATCACGGGATGCCCAATTTGATAATATGATGATAATTTGAAAATATCTCGACTTAGGTTTCAAAATAAGCCATTATTCGGTGAAAACCAAAACACCCCCCAAATGCCCCAATAGAGGCACAAACACCTCGCACGGGACCAATGTAACTCGTAGGAACTAACCACATGGTCACGGGACCCTCAGTATGAGAATATGATGATAATTTAAAAATATCTGGACTTAGGCTTAAAAACATGTCATTAGAGGGCGAAAAATCAAAACTCACACACCAAACGGCCCCGTGATAGGCATAAACACCTCACACGGGATCAATGTAACTCGTAGGAACTGATTGCATGGTCACAAGACTCTTATTTTAGAATAAGATGATAATTTGAAAATATCTTAACTTAGGCTTCAAGACATAATGTTAGGGTGAAAAAACCCAAAATACCCTGCAAACGACCTCGTGAGAGGCATGAACACCTGGCACAAGACCAATATAACTCGTAGGAACTCAAGTGTGGTCACAGGAATCCAAGTTTGAGAATATAACAGAAAATATTGACTTCGGTCTAAAAAAATGTCGTTAGAGGCCAATAACTCAAAGTAACCCCCAAACGGCCTCGTGAGAGGCACGAACACCTCTCACTGGACCAATGTAACTAGGAGAAATTGATCGCATGGTCACAGAACTTTCAGTTTGAGAATATGATGATAATTTGAAAAAAACTAGACTTACGCTTAAAAATATTCCATTAGAGGGTGAAAACGAAAAACACCCCAAAATGGCCCCGTAAAAGGCATGAACACCTCGCACGGGACCAACGTAACTAGCAAGAACAGACCGTGTGGACACAAGACTCTAGATTTGTGAATATGACTGTAGACACCCCATTCTATGACCCCTTTTAACACTCCTTAGGTCCCTAACACCTCCCTTTATCACTACAAACCCAGGTCATACCCCGAGTACTGACCTAAAAGCCATTGGGCACTCCCAAACTTCGTTTGACCAAAAGTCAAAGTCTTCATCTTGACTAAGACTGAAAGAATATTCAAAGTTCACTAAAATCCCTATCCAACGGTCCGTCCCATGCGCGATTCTGACTTACGGTACGGACGAATGATCCATTTTACTCCGAGAGGTCACCAAATGTTTCCAGGGCTCGGTTGACCAAAGTCAACCCAAATCGGATCAAACTCTTTGGAATGTCTAATTACATCTCCTAACATTTCCAACGGTCCGCCCCGTGTGCGATTTTGACTTACCATGCGGATGAACAATCCGTTTGTGTCTTACGATTCCCCGTCCAAAGGACGGACGAGCGCTTCTGAGCCACATTTGACCCAAAATCAACTACCAAACTCGGGAGCAGTATGAAATACTTTCGAAGATCTCTAAAATACCTTTCCAACGGTTTTCCCCGTGCACGATTTGGATCAACGATTTTCACTCTGCGGCTGATTTTCCGAAAAGACCAGAAAGGCACTGCCAAACAGCAGGTCTCAGACCCTGCCTATCGGCAGTGTCCCTAAACACACCTGTCGATTGGCAGGACCAGGTCTATGCCGATCAAAAATTCCCTGGGCCTATAAAAATGAGGCCTTGTCCTCATTGCAAGGAGAGCCCAGATCTGATAGACATCAATGTGAGAAAATACAAAAAACCTCTCTCGAAGTCAGCGTGATTTCCACAGCCAAATCCCTTTCCAACCTTCACTTTTCATCATCCTTTTTATCAAACTTTGTGAATTTTCTACCCTCCATCATCATCCAAGTGTAAGGGCTACTTTCCACCATTCAAGATCCAGCGCAAGAACTTCAAGAAGGTCCAATTTTCTTAATTCTCTCCTTAAATTCGAATAAATTCGCATTAACTTGTTTCATTACTTAGCACTTTTATTCTCTCATCTCACATATCTTAATATACTTTTTATTCAGTATTGTTGCACATCTCTTATTTTCATACAAATAAAAACCAAAAAAATAAGAAAAAGAGGGTTTGCTAATAAATTTCAAATGGGAACTCTCACACTTTTTTCACAACTAAAACACTTTTTTACACACACACACACACAACTAAGAGAATCCCCCGATTGGATTTATGGGATAAACCCCACCCCTTATTTTCATGTGAACTACGTGGACTTTGATGCCTCTATGGGCTACGTAGGCGTCTTGGGGAAAAACTCGAGACTCGAGTCCTATTCTTACTTTTTCTCTCATTTAAATTTTCCTCTAAACTCAATTTTCTCATATTGTATGTATTTCTTCTTAGTAGCATATTATCCCATATGCGTTATCGTTCCATCATAACGATCAACGTAAGGATAATCGCAAAAATCCTATTTTCTAATATTATTTCTATAATCCTACGGATGACTCGCTTCACCTCTTCCATGGTACAAGTCGATGACTCCTATCTCCACTATATATACACATGCACACACATCAAGGGGAAATAAAGGAAAATAGCAAAAACCCATGAGAGACCGAATGGGTGGAATGGGTGCCTAACACCTTCCAATTTCGTAACTTAGCCTCCGAACCCTTTTTGAATCATTTTGGTTTTGTATGCATCAGTATGTCTTTAGGATGCCGTCCTTCGGGATGGTTCCTTTTTTTTATCTGTTTTGAGTAAAATAGACTGACGTCTCCATCTCTCTACATTTTTTACCTCACCCAATGACGCCGGCAGAAGCGCTCCCGAGAGGGACACACGGGACCTAGGATCCTCACTCCGCCCGCCCGCTATGAGGATAGGGGATGGCCACAGTGGAGAATCCTCTGGGGACTCTTTTTTTAGGGCTAGACTCTATTTACATGAATGTTATGCTTGTTTATATTTTCCCCCATTTTGCATGTTCCCCTTTTCCATGTGTATCCCATGCTTATGTTTCTATTCACACACTTGTAGAAAAATTCTCCATGTACACTTCACACCACATGCACCTAGGATCACATGTATCCATATACTACACGCATCACCCATCCATACTTGGTGTACCATTGGTACTTGTACTTTTCTCCCTATTTGGCATAATCAAGAAAGACATTCTCATAAGATACTAATAGAATAATCATGCATAATTCACCCATAACATCACTAAAGACCATTGTTATTGACCAAATTTTGTCCAGTAACTGGAGGGTCACTTCGTGATTGGCATTGATCCGGCAGGGCGTAGTTAGCCTAAGCGATATGACTCTCACCTTCCATTGGCCAAGTACCTTCGACGTATATCGAACAGTTCCCCCGCATCGCATCGCTTGACCGAAGTCATGATAGGAGGTATATCGCAGGGAACTCGTTCACGTACGCTGAGTATATCAAACTCTCTCTCACACTTACCATCTCCACGAGGTATATGGTGAGGCAGTTCACATACACTCAGGTATATCAAATGGCTTTTCCACACGTACCGATTTCCTGTAAGAGCAAGACGTATATCATGGAAGTCATGCCAAAGGGGTGAACCCTTTCCAATTCACCCAACCAAATTGCATACCTGCATATATGTGTCAAGCCTGGGACACACATGTTAGATCATCGGTTTTGACCCTAAACTTTGTTGAAATTTTGGGTCGGTCTGTCGCCCGAATTTTTAGCGCATTTTTAAAACGGGACCCTGTCCGTGAGCCTAGTCACAAGTCCATCCATAGCTTTGTATATATTACAAACCCAACTTTTCCAGGCTCGGGTTCCGTCCGGCATTTCACTTTCCATTTAGGATAATTTAATACAAATGAGAACATAATAATTATAATAATCATGTTGAGGTCCGTCTCCCGAAAATAATCCAAAAACATTTCTCCCTTATCTATCAAAAAGACAAAAAAATATTTCTCCTCCATTTATCGAAAAATCCAAAAAATTTATATTTTCATCTCAAAAAGATAACAAAATCATCCCTTTTTCTCAAAAATAAATCCCATTTTTGCGCCTTCTTAGGTCGATCGCAAACCCTTGGTCTGGCTCCTTATTGGCTTCAGTCTTCAGTCAAGTCACCCCGGAGTTCCATTCGTTCCCCTGTTACTCCTTTCGAGTTTGGAATCCATTCACTTTCTATGGAGAACACAGATCAAGTACTCATTGTGTAGTCGGATCTGACAGAAGTCCTAGCTGAGCTCATGTCCAAGATTGATAACCTCCAAACTGAGGTTCGAGAAATGCAACAAAACCAGATTCTCATTCCTCAAGAGCTCGAGGCCCTATTCCCTCATGCTATGGATCCACCCGAGCCCATCTGGGTTCACAAAGAGTATCAACATGCTCCACGTGCCCCTCCTATTAATGGGCCATTGCCTGCCCAGCTTCCGATGCCGGACCTTACCCATCCTAGGGCCAAATTGCCTATGATCATCGATACGAAGGAAGGGGAGATAAACAAGGTCAAAGAGGACCTCAAGATGCTCACTAAGAAGTTTGACCAAGTCATAATCTTGGGGAATTACATTGACGACACCCACATGTCTCCATATCCTAAAGAGAGGTTAACCGAGAAGTTCAAGATGCGAAATATCGAGAAATTCGGAGGAAGTGGACCCACAATTATTCATCTCCACATCTATCACCGTTCCATGACTCTACTAAGGGCTTATGAAGAAGTGATGGCCCAATTGTTTCAGCAAACTATGAAGGTTAGCGCCCTCCGATGGTTTTTATGTCTCGAAGAGTCCAGGATTTGTAGTTGGGAGGATGTAGCCCGAGAATTCATGTCACACTACAAATACAATGAAGAGCTTGAGGTCACCCACCTCTCAAATAGAACTCAAGGTAATCAGTCAGTAACTTCATCGCCCGATGGAGGAAAAAAGCAGCAACCATGACTAATCGGCCATCCGAGGAAGAAAAAGTCAGTATAGTGAAGAAGAATTTCTTACCCCATGTCCGAGAAACGATGGGAGGAAAATACTATCCCCACTTCCGAGCCCTCACAGAAGCAGTAGTAGAAATCGATGAAGGTCTTATTGAAACAGATGTTGAACCAAAGAAGGTTTCCGAACAGTTCACCCCCAGGAAATATGATAAGCCTGTCAGTGTTATAGTCTCAACCATCAATAATATCTCTCAGCCAACCACATCATGGGCATCGAAAATATTCCCTGTCCCTGTCCGAAAGGAATACACCGAGCTCCATGCTCCCCTCTCCAAAGTTTGTCAAGCCTTATTGAGCCGAAACCTTATCAAACCCTTGGACCCTCGTCCTTTGCCAAATCCACTCCTAAGAAACTTCAAGGTAGATGATCATTGCGCCTTTCACTAAACTGTTGGCCTTACCACCGACCAATGCTTTCACTTTTGAAACGCAATCTAAGGTCTATTTGATCGGGGTACCATCGCCCCACCAGCCAATCCTAAGCCAAACACTACTCACAACCCATTCCCAAATCATGCTAATGCCATCTTTCTAGAAGAGAACCCAGAATTTGATCCCTCAACTCAAATCACACCCATATACTCTCCTAAACCTCTCCAAATTTGTCCATATTTCCTCCTACACCCTGTTAGTCTCGCTGATTAGGCACTGTGACTCCTTACCAGAGCATGCATCATCGTTCGTACCCATTCCGAAAGTGGAAGTATGGAATTATCAGAAGTGTTAAACCAACTCCTAGAGTTCGGGATGAAATTGCCCTCACAGATGATCATTGATTGCCAAAGGTTCAGTACGCTATTCTTGGAAGCAATAAAATGGGCCCGAGATTCAGATAATTGGGTAGTACCAATCGATGAAGGCAACTTAGATGATGTTGTCCAAGTTATGGCAGAGATATTCAGGCAAACCCATGATATTTATAATATGACGGAGTTACTTGATGCTCTGAAGCTACAAGGGCACCTGGTCCCTTCACCCTCACATATCCCCATAGAATGGGAAGACCTGTATGAAGAAGTCGTTGAAGTTGTGGAATGCATCGACTTCATATGGAAAGAAATAATTATTGACATCGGATGGGGGGAAGAGTTTGAGGAATTAAATAAAGAACTGGCTTCACAGAAAACTACCCCGATAGCCGACATGTGTGGAATGATATCATTTGATGAACTCCTAATATAAATAAACAAGGTAGCAGAATAACCTGAGGTTGACGAGGAAACGGGATTCATGTTCTTCCCTTTTTCAGTAAATCACATGACCAGATCAGGGAGGCATTACCAGATCCCAAACTCACTACCAGCCAATGACAAGCGGAAGGGCGTGGAAAACCTTCCTATTCCAGAGATGATCCTCTAGAAGAGCAAGATCTTCGATCAACTAAAGAAAACTCAAGATGACATCACGCTACGGGGGCTTTTCATCTCTTCGCAGCTACACAGAAACATTTTGATCAAGTTGCTCACTAGACCCACAGTTCCTCCTTCTACCACACCAGAAGAAGCGATAGATTTGGTAAAATCCTTGACCTCTACCGAATGCTATCCTTTTCCGAAGAAGAAATCCCAAATATTGGGCCAAACCACAATCACGCACTCAACACCTCCATCGAAGCTATGTGGAAGGTTGTACCACTCTCTCTTATCGATAATGGATCTGCCTTGAATGTCTCCCCATTAAGAACCTTCAAATGTCTAGGACTGAAAGAAAGCAACCTATCTCCAACCTCCGCTGCTATGCATGCCTACGATAATACCCGTCGGGAGGTAATGGGATCCATAAAGCTTGTAATAGGTGTTGGCCCTATAAACCCTGTCGTCGAATTCCAAGTCATTGACATCCTAAATTATTTCAATTTGTTGCTAAGATGAACCTGGCTTCATAGTATCAAAGGAGTTGGTCAAGAATTAGACTGCTGTATCTTCCTTGCTCCATCAAAAATTGAAGTTCTTCGCTAACGGACGAGTCATCACCATTTCTGGCGATGACGATAATGCCGAGGGTGCAAGTACCAGAAGTCTAATTCTTGAGATACAGCACGGATCAAATGATATGCTCCTATCAGGATTTCGAGTTGAACCACCTCTACTACCGGTAGGGTATAACTTCAAAGAAAGGGTTTGTCCAGAATACGACCCTCATGGCAACGTCAATGAAATTCAGATGTTCAGAAACATACACTTCATGCCCGGACTGGGGCTAGGACAAAGGCAGCAAGGTATACTTGAGTCGATTGAACTAAAGAAAGTTTTCCCTCCTTGGGGTTTGGGGTATCAAGCATTAGAATAAGATCTCAGAATGATCCGCCAGTCTCGACCAAAGAGAGGACTAAGCTGCATCTAGACTATCCCAGGTGACTCCTTGAGTGGACGATTCATCAAAGAAGGTGAAGACTTCCCCTTTTATGGATTTCCAGAACCATGGTATGACCATACAGATAAGAAGATGGAGCCTGAAATGGAGATCTTTTTCCAAGACAGCTACTCATGGGCCGAGAGTTCCCAACACCATGTACAACCACTCATCAAAGATACCGAAGAGACTAAGGAAAGTGACTCTAAAGATTCCTTCAATTTACAGACACTGGGGCTAACACTCTGCATGGTTCATTCAGGCACTACATCACTGGATCCTTCACACCTGATCAAAGATGCTGATACACCTCTCCTCAACTAGCATGCTACACCAGTTCTACCTCTTGAAATCCCACCTAATACTAATGTTTACCCCATTTCTTCTTCTGTTGTCTATCCTTGATGAAATGTAATCGAGTCCTCCTTTGATGAGGTTCTCAATATTATTTTTCCTATCAATGAAAAAATGAAGATTTTGAGTATCTTGATGTGCATTACATTAACTGTTTAGATTCTAATCAAACTTTTGATTATGATGATTTTGTAAATGAACACTTCTTAATTGATTTAAATAAGGTTAATAATAAACAACATAAATTCATTCAAGTTAATGTAGAAGAAACTGTTGTTATTAACCTCGGTTTTAGAAGTCGACTGCGAGAGATTAGGATAAGGGCTACCATTAACGAGCATGAGCGTGTACAACTCGAAGAATTGCTAAAGGAATTCGTGGATGTCTTCGCATGGTCCTATGACAATATGCCTGGCATTGATCCTGAAATAGTTTAGCATGAGATCCCCACTCTCCCAGACTACAAACGGATTAAACAAAAGTTGAGAAATCTCTGCACCGAATGGTCACTGAAAGTCAAAGAAGAGGTGGTTAAACAATTGAACGTAGGCTTCATTTATGTGATCGAATATCCCACATGGCTAGCAAATATAGTGCTTGTGCCAAAATCAGGAGGCAAGGTTCGGATGTGTGTAGACTACCGGGACTTGAATAAAGCCTCTCCAAAGGATGATTATCCGTTACCTAATATCGACATGATCGTGGAAAATATAGACACTCATGCTCTCAAGCCATTAATCGATGGGTTTTTTGGATATAATCAAATCAAAATGCACCCAGACCACCAAGAAAAGACTGCATTCATCGCCCTATGGGGAACCTTTTATTACACTGTTATGCCATTTGGTCTCAAGAATGCTGGGGCTACCTACTAGAGGGCTGCCACAACCATCCTGCACGATCTGATTCCCAGAGAATTTGAGGTATATGTGGATGATATGATTATCAAATCCAAGACTAGAGAATGTCATGTTCCCGCTCTTAGAAAATTCTTTGAACGATTGCGACAGTATCAGATGAGGCTCAATCCATAGAAATGTGTCTTTGGCATTACAAAAGGGAAACTCTTGGGATTCAAGGTCAGTAAGAAAGGAATAAAAGTAGATCTCGCCATGCTGAAAGCCATACTTGAGATGCCTCCTCCCCGAATAGAGAAAGAAGTCTGAGGTTTCCTCAGAAAATTAAAATACATCAGTCGGTTCATTATCCAGTTAACATACATCTACGAACCTATCTTCAAACTCCTTCGAAAGGATCCAACCAAGGTTTGGAACGAGGCCTGCCAAGAAGGTTTTGATCGAATCAAACAATATCTGACCCAACCTCTAGTACTCATGCCACCGCAGCACGGTATCCCCTTACTCCTATACCTAACCATAACTGACATTGTAGCTGGGGCTTTGCTAGCCCAATACCTTGAACATTCTGGCAAAGAAAGAGCCATCTATTATGCCACTCATAAATTGGTAGGATACGAATTCAACTACACTGCTTTAGAAAATTCATGTATCACGCTTGTTTGGGTCACCCAAAAGTTATGGCACTACATGATCGCCTTCCCCATCAAACTTGTATCCCGAATGGACCCCATCAAATACCTACTTAAGAAACTTGCTTTATCTAGATGAATGGCTCGGTGGTTGATGCTCCTAGCCAATTTTGATATCATGTACGTCACGCATAAAGCCATGAAAGGAAGGTCCATCTCTGACTACCTTATTGATTACTCCATGGATGAGGCCGATGTTTGGATCTCTAAATTCCCAGATGAAAACATCCTCTACACTGCCTAGGACAACCTCTGATTGCAAATGTTCTTTGATGGAGATACCAATAAAAAGGGATATGCAATTGGGATACTTCTAATCGCCCCAGATGACTCCCACACTCCCATCGCCATCAAGTTGGATTTCCCGTGTACCAACAACATGACTGAATACGAGGCATGCACGGTAGGCCTAAAAGTTTCTCTCGAGAAAGGTATTCAAAGCCTATACGTATATGGGGATTCCTCCCTCATCATTGGTCAAGTTCTCAAAAAATGGAGAATCAATGACGATAATCTCCAACCCTTCCATGCCCACTTGGAAGAACTAGCCTCCCAATTCCAAGACATCACCTTCCATTACCTACCTCGAGAAAATAATAACCTAGACGATGCCCTTTCTACCTTAGCCTCCATGGTCGACATGCCCGAAGGAATAATAATGACCCCCTTCCAGATTCAAAAATAATACAAACCAACCCACTATTACCACATTGAGGTCTTCACCACAGAAGATCTCAAGCTAGTCAATTGTTGGTACTATGATATATAGCACCTCGTCAAGCATGGTATGTATCCTGAGGGTTCCAACAAGAAAGATCGATCAACCTTTCGAAGACTGGATGTCCTGTACATCATCTATCATCAAGCACTACTCAAAAGGAATTTCGATGGAACTCATCTGCACTATATCGCAGGGGCTGACATTGATAAGATAATGTAGAAGATCCATAGAGGGGAATGCGGACCCCACATGAACAGTCACATGCTTGCCAAAAAAATCATCCGACAATGTTACTACTGGACTACCATGACCCAGGATTACACTGCCTATGTCCGAAGATGCCATCAAATGCCAATTATTCTCTAACCTTCAACATCTGCCTTCGCGCGAATTATACCATATGACTTCTCCCTGGTCGTTCTCCACCTGGGGTATCGACATTATAGGGAAGGTTACACCAAAGGCTTCCAACTGGCATGAGTTCATCCTAGTTGTCATTGATTACTTCACCAAATGGGTCGAAGTTGAGTCATATGTAGTGCTGAACGCCAAGAAAGTGGCCAAATTCATCAAGAAAAACATCATCTGCCAATATGGGGTCCCGCATGAGTTAGTGTCAGTAACGGGTTGCATTTCGAGGCAGAAGTCACAGAGGTGGTCAACGAATATGGGATCCGGATACACAAATCTTCTCCCTACCGACCTCAAACCAATGATGCAGTCGAAGTTGCGAACAATAACCTCAAGGCCATCATTAGCAAGATGATCTAAAGCTATCGAGATTGGGTCGATCGGATCCCATACTCCCTCTGGGACTACTAAACCTCAATTCGAACATCTACTGGGGCTACCCCTTACTCTCTAGTTTATGGCATGGAAGAAATCCTGCCCGAGGATCTAGAAATACACTCGTTGCACGTCATGCATGAAAGCAAAATCAGTGAAGAAGACTTGTGCCAAAGTCATCTTGACGAGCTGACCCTCCTAGACGAAAGGAGATTAAAAGTGCTATACGACATACAAGGGTACCATCATCGAATATCACGATCATTCAACAAAAGAGTCAAGGACCGTGGTGTCCGAGAAGGGGATCTAGCCCTCAAAGAGATAATAAAACCCATCTGGGACAAAGAGGGAAATTCAAGCCCAATTGGAGCGGCCCCTACATTGTCAAGAAAATCTTATCCGACGGTGCTTCCATGCTCAGTGACTTAGATGGGTAAGAGATAGCTCATCCAGTAAACCTGGACCGTCTCAAGAAGTTCTACCCCTTGTCCGAAATCTCAGCGCGCTACGACTCTTCTCATCTCCTTTCTATTCCAAAAGAAAAAAAATATCTTCATTTCCTCCACCCAGAACTACGTGGTCCTGATCCTCTGCAAAACTATTTTCAAACAATTTAAGAATCTTCAAAACCCCAGAGGTAGGTAGGCAGATCATACACCTTACATGAGCACGAACATTTCTTTTTCACTAAATACTATTGTTTTCTTATCTCCGAGAATGATAGTCCATTCTAACATATAATTGAACAAAAGGATTATGTATGCCTTAGCGATCGGTATAGATAATTCAAAAACATAAAACTCATCAAAAGGCACAGATGGATGATCAAAAACTTGTTTATTTCACTACGTAAGAAAAGGAACAGATAACTCCCTTCCCCCTACTTTACTAAAAAGCCCAATTAAATCCCCACATTTATCCCCCATTACAAAATAAACACTCCAAGAGTCCTATCCACAGCTACCAAAGGATCTCACTCCCTCATCATCATCTGAATCCTGGGATCCCCAAGTTTCCTCTACCTAAACAGAGTGTCGCAGGTGATCCAAGACCGATAAGCCCGAACCAGCTTCAAAAAAACCACAACACCTCCCTCCATGGTATTAAATAAGACAAGCCAAATATGTCCAGTCTCCACTGCCAACATCTTACTAACCACTCTCCTCCACAACCACTTTATATAATTCCCGAGGATATGACACACTCTCCAAATAGATTGATAAGGATGGTTCAACGGATGTCAATTCTCCCACATAGAGCCAAGCCGCATGCGCACACTCTCAGTCAAATGCTCTACCAGAAAGAAGTGTAGTGTCTGAGGTGGCATGCCGTTCTCCCAGCTGAATTGATGCAGAAAATACCAAGGGAAATAGAAAGAGGTATATCTAAGACCAACCAGCCGGACATACAGGTATTCCCCCAGCTCCAGAATAGGCAGCAACTGTCCCCACCAAGGCACTGACCAACACAGATTTAGAGCCCCGTGCTCCACAAACCAGTTCTCCCAACTCTCGATGTCCATGCCAATGTTGATGAAATAGAGCGAAAAGAAGCTGGGTACAACCAAAAAGGTTATTTCAGAGGAGTCACCAGGTGAAATCTCTCAAACAACTACATGAACAGCATCACGGGGCTACCCCTCACGAAGTCAAAACGACCTTCTTACTAGGCATCCAGGCCATTCAAAGTCTCCGCCAGTGTCACCGTCATAGGATTGCGATGGTATGACATCCAGGAAATAATAACTACAAGTTGCGGGTCCACCAGTAGTTCCCCAGTCACCAGCCTCCTGTAAATGCACAAATTGTAAAATCGCCGAAAGGGAGATAATTCCCCTAGAAACTAGTGGTCTAGCCACCGACGACAAAATATGAAGAAGCCCGGCCAAAAAATCCCTGGGAGAATGGGAAAACTCAGGCAGAGCCGCGGTAACACTGGGATTTATCCCCAACATGGCAAAAAAGTCCTCGTAGGTAGGACAAACTTCATCCAACCCAAAGTGGAATACATGGTCTTCGGGGTACCAGAATTGTCCGCCACCATCAACATGTTCCACTCAATGGGCCGATTACGCCACAAATAAACTCGACGCATATTGAAAGCATCATAGTCGACATTATAAGAGCACATTGCTTCCAAGGCTTCGAGGTAGTTGGCAAAACTCAATGCTACTAGGGAGAGCCATCTTGCAAGACTAAGAGATAGTAGGAAAGTAAGTAAGAATGTGAAGGTGTGATAAAAACACTCCACCCTTACCCCTTTTTATACTTGAAAACCCTCAAAAAAGACATGACCGTTGGAGAAATCGGAGGGAATCCTGCCCCACAAAGTACAAAAGGCTGAAGAGGGCACTAATCAAAGCTTTGAATTGATGGGACTGAACTTGACTGTCGATAGGCAGGAAAAGGGGCTTTCCCATCGGCAACCCCCTATTTTTGGAAATTCTCCTTTTTCCTCTTTTGTCAAAATCAGAAGCTCAGTGAAAAATAAATTGATATTCTCAACAGAATGTCAAAAATCCTCTTCCACCCCTATATAATTTCTCATTTTTAAAACTTTCCTTCAAAATACCAAAAATATTTCTTTTTACGGTCTCAGCAGCAAAGCAAAAAGTGAATGCCCATTCATTCATCAATAACAAAAGATAATAAAAAACTCCATCTGCATTGCATATATATATTCTTCTGTGTTACATCAAATTTTACAGGAAATAAAGAAAAGAAAAAAATAACGGGACTCAGTCCGAACCCTGCTTCTCTCTCTCTCACTCCTACCTTTCACCCCCCCCCTCAAAGAGCTTCCACCCCAGCGATGCACTCTCTTTCCCCTATGAAGAGATGACGCACCACCACTACCCGAGCCAGAGTCCTCTCTGTATGAAGAAGAAAGAACCAGGACCGCATCCCAAATATGGGAAGTCATTGAAGATATCCAGTCTCTGATGTCCCTCAGCCAAGTGGTCGACACCCAGACTTGCTGCAAGTAAAAGGAAAAATTAGTATCAAAGAAAAAAGGATCAAAACAGAAAAGGAACCAAAAAGAGGAAGAAGGTATACCGCAGGATGAAGAACCTCCTCTGTCAAACCCACCTCCTCCAGATCTATCGCATGAGGACGGTGCAACACGGGAACCATCCCTCCATCATCCCATCGAATATTGTATGAAGGAGTGTGGAACCACACAAAAGGAACCTCCGAAGTCGCTGCCACCGCGAACACCGACGGACCGCCGCTGTGGGAAGACCCCACCGCCCGACCCAAACCCACAGGAGGGAAAGGCAAGGCACCATATATGTTGGGTTCCATCAACCAGCTCGCCACAAAGTCCATATAATCATACGGCGCATCCATATCAGTGTACAACAGGTTGGACTTACCGATCATCGTCGTGATCCTCGCATCCTCCGACATTAGTCACTCCCTCCTCATAGACATAGGAGGCTGTGCAGGTGGCACCACCACCTCCTCCTCATAAATCTACCTAACCACCCTCTTTTCGAGATACCAAAAATGTCCAAACTCTTGTGCCAGCAAATGCCTCATATGTACATTCACCCTGGTCACCCCCGTATCATGTATGGTTGTCCCCAAAGGGTAAAAGGTCACCTGGAAATCCCCAGCAGGCATAAGTCAATACATAATCAAAACATCCAAAAAAAATAAGACTGAAGAGGAAAGAGTCTTACCCCACACACCGATCGGCACTACCTCTTTACCTTCCCGAGGCAGTCCAAAATTCCATGCCACTGCTGAATGGCACCCTCTTCACCATGCCGACCGGAACCCCACTTAAAATTTTATACAAAAATTCACAGAAAATACCAGAAAATCCAAAAAAATCCTCAGAAAATTCCTAAAAATCCCCGAAAAGATTTAGAACATTTTCGCCAAGAAAATTTTTCATTCCCTCAAGAAGAACCCCTATCTCCCCAACGGAACTCTCAAGAGCCAAGTAAATACCCTCCCGACAATGTCCCCGGAGAATCTCTAAGGACCACCTCCTATAACCCAAAGGTCTCAAACCTCCTCAAGCAATACGTCCAATACCTGGACCACCTAATCACTTCCCCAATGGAGTTTATGGCATCAAACTTGCTTTTTCTTAGCAAAATCCCCAAAATCACAAGGATTTCCCCAACAATCGGCTCCCTATCTCAAAACAACATCACGACGTAATTTCCCCAGCGAAACTACAAAAAGTAATTTTCCCCATCAATGTCTCCAAAGGACACTCTCCATTTCCCCAGCTCATTCGTTATTCCCTAGTGGAACCTGAAATTCAATATTTATCCTCTCTTAGGTCAGAATTGACCTCGGTCTTGGATCGTCACCTTAGTTAGGACATAATTGACCTTGTCCTCAGTCGTCACCTCTCTTAGATCAGAATTGACCTCGGTCTTAGATCGTCACCTTAGTTAGGTCATAATTGACCTCGGTCCTCGATCGTCACCTCTCTTAGGTCAGAATTGACCTCGGTTTTGGATCGTCACCTTAGTTAGGTCAGAATTGACCTCGGTCCTCAATCGTCACCTCTGTTAGGTTATAATTGACCTCAGTCTTGGATCATCACCTTAGTTAGGTCAAAATTGAACTTGGTCCTCGGTCATCACCTCTCTTAGGTCAGAATTGACCTCGATCTTGGATCGTCACCTTAGTTAGGTCAGAATTGACCTCAGTCCTCGTTCGTCACCTCTCTTAGGTCAGAATTAACCTCAATCTTGAATCTTCATCTTAGTTAGGTCAGAATTGACCTCGATCCTCAGTCGTCACCTCTCTTAGGTTAGAATTGACCTCAATCTTAGATCGTCACCGTAGTAAGGTCAGAATTGACCTCGGTACTCGGTCGTCACCTATGTTAGGTTAGAATTGACCTCAGTCTTGGATCATCACCTTAGTTAGGTCAGAATTGACCTCGATCCTCGATCGTCACCTCTGTTAGGTCAGAATTGACCTCGGTCTTGGATCTCACTTTAAGCCCTCAGAATTGGCCTCGACCTGCAGAATTGGTTATTTTATCTTCAAGCCTGCAGAATTGGCTTCGAACCACAGAATTGGTCACCTAATCTTCACGCCAGTAAAATTGGATTTGACCCACAGAATTAGTCATCCTCATTTCCTTAGGTCCTTAGAATCGACCTCGACCCCAGAATTGGTCATTCTATTTTGAGAAGAATCATGCGGTGTGGCGGCTATCGTTTGTTCCACACTCAACCGTCGAGGGGCTCTGTAGAAATCGCATTATGTTACCCCTTTTAACTCTCCTTAGGTTCCTAACACGTCCCTTCATCGTTACAAACCCAGGGCATACCCCGAGTACTGACCTAGAAGCCATCGGGCACTCCCAGGCTCCGTTTGACCAGAAGTCAAATTCTTCAACTCGATCCAGACTGAATGAATCTTCAAAGGTCATTGAAATCCCTTTCCAACGGTCCATCCCGTGCATGATTCTGACTTATGGTATGGAAGAACGATCCATTTTACTTAGAAAGGTCACCAAATGCTTCCAGGGCCTGGTTGACCAAAGTCAACTCTCCAAACCAGATCAAACTCTTTGGAATGTCAAAGTACATCTCCTAACCTTTCCAACGGTCCACCCCGTATGCTATTCTGACTTACCATGCGGACAAATGATCCATTTGCGTCCAACGATTCCCCGTCCAAAGGACCAATGAGCGCTTTTGAGCCACATTTGACCCAAAGTCAACTCCCAAACCCAGGAACGGTCCAAAGGAATTTTTAAGGTCTCTGAAATACATTTCCAATGGTCCACCCCATCCAAGATTCAGATCAATGGTTTTCACTTTGCGATCGATTTTCTGAAAAGGCCAGAAAGACACTACCAAACGAGAGGTCCCGAACCCTGCCTATCGGCATTGTACCTAAACACACCTATCGATTAGCAGGACCAGGGCTATGCCGATCGACAATGCTCTGGTCCTATAAAAAGTAGGCCTTGTCCTTATTGCAAGGAGAGACCAGATCTTATAGACATCACTCTCAAAAAATCTAGAAAACCTGTCTCGAAGTCAGCGTGTTTTCCACATCCAAATCCCTTTCCATCCTTCACTTTTCATCATCCTTTTTATAAAACTTGGTGAATTCTCTACCCTCCATCATCATCCAAGTGCAAGGGCTTCTCTCCAACATTCCAGATCAAGCTCAAGATCTTCAAGAAGGTCCAATTTTCTCAATTCTCTCCTTAAATTCTCATAAATTCGTATTAACTTGTTTCATTACATAGCACTTTTATTCTCTTATCTCACATATCTTAACATACTTTTTATTTATTATTATTGCACATCTCTTATTTTTATACAAATAATAATCCAAAAAATAAGAAAAAGAGGGTTTGCTCATAAATTCCAAACGGGAACTCTCACACTTTCTTACATTTTTCTCACAACCAAAACACTTTTTTACACACACACACACACAAATAATAGAATCCCCCAATTGGATTTATGGGATAAACCCCACCCCTCGTTTGCATATGAACTACGTGGACTTTGATGCCTCTATAGGCTACGTAGGCATCTTAGGGAAAAACCTGAGACTCGAGTCATATTCTTACTTTTTCTCTCTTTTTCTATTTTTCTCTAAACTCAACTATCTCATATTATATGCATTTGTTCTTAGTAGCGTATTATCCCATATGCGTTATCGTTCCATCGTAACGATTAACGTAAGGATAATCGCGTAAATCCTATTTTCTAATATTATTTCTACATTACTACGGATGACTAGATTTACCACTTCCATGGTACAAGTCGATGACTCCTATCTCCACTACATATACACATGCACACACATCACGTTGAAAATAAAGGAAAATAGCAAAAACCCATGAGAGACCGAAAGGGCGGAATTGGTGCCTAACACCTTCCCGTTTCGTAACTTAGACTCCTAACCCTTTTCGTATTATTTTTGTTTTATATGCATCAGTATATCTTTAGGATGTTGTCCTTCGGGATGGCTCCCCTTCTTTTGTCTATTTTGAGTAAAATAGACTGGCGAGTCCATCTCTCTACATTTTTACCTCACCCAATGACGATGACCCAAGCGCTCCCGAGAGGGACGCGCGGGACCTAGGATCCTCACTCCGCCTACCCACCGCGAGGATCGAGGATGGCCACAATGATAATAATTTGAAAATATCTAGACTTGTGCTTAAAACATGCCATTAGAGGGAGAAAACAAAAAAAAATGACCCCGAGAGAGGCACGGACACCTCCCACTGGATCAATGTAACTAGCAAGAATTGACCACCGGATCACGGGACTCTCGGTTTGAGAATATAACGATAATTTGAAAATATCTTGATATAGGCTTCAAAATGTGTCGTTATGTGCAAAAACACAAAACATCCCCCAAACGGCTCTGCGAGAGGCATAAACACCTCATACGGGATTGTTGTAACTAGCGGGAACTTACCGCATTGTCATGGGACTTTCGGTTTGAGAGTATAATGATAATTTTAAATTATCTAGACTTAGGCTTAAAAACATGTTGTTAGAGGTCAAAAAATAAAAACACCCGCATAAAAGGCCCCATAAGAGGCACGAACACCACGCATGGGACCAATGTATCTAGCAGGAACTCACCCCGTGGACACGGGTCTCCCAATTTAAGAATATGACGATAAATTGAAAATATCTTGACTTAGGACTCAAAACTGGCCATTATAGTGAAAAAACCTAAATTACGCCCCAAATGGCCTCGTGAGAGGCATGAACACTTTGCACGAGACCAAAGTAACTCGTAGGAACTGGCCGCATGGTCACATGACTCCCAGTTTAAGAATATTATGATAATTTAAAAATATCTTGACTTTGGTTTAAAAATATGCCGTTAGATGGTGGAAACCCAAAATACCACCCAAATAACCCCGTAAGATGCACGAACACCTCGTAGGGGACCAATGTAATTCACATGAACTGACAGTATTGTCATGAGACTAACAGTTTGAGAATATGACGATAATTTGAAAATATCTCAACTTAGGCTTCAAACATGCCGTTAAAGGGCAAAAACCTAACACACCCACCAAACGACCCCTTGAGAGGCACGAGCACCTTGCACGGGACCAATGTAAGTATCAAGAACTGATTGCGTGGTCATAGGACTCTAGGTTTTAGAATATGATGATAATTTATAAATATTTAGACTTAAGCTTCAAAACATGCCGTCAGAGTGCAAAAACATAAAACACGCTCCAAATGGCCTCATTAGATACACCAACACCTCGCACGGGAATAGCTCAACTCATAGGAACTGACTGCATTGTCACGGGACCCCCAATTTCATAATAAGATGATACTTTGAAAATATCAAGTGTTAGGTTTAAAACCATTCCGTTAGAGGGAGAAAATAAAAAAAAAACCCCAAATGGCCCCCGAAGAGGCACGAACACCTCACATGGGATCAATATATCTCGTAGGAACTGATCACTTGGTCACGGGACCCCCAATTTGAGAATACAATGATAATTTGAAAATATCTTGACTTAGGCTTAAAACATGCTTTATAGTGTGAAAATATAAAACATCCTCAAAACGGACACATGAGTGTTACGAACACCTTTAACGGGAACCAATGAAACTCATGGGAACTGAATGCGTGGTCATAGGACTCCTAGTTTGAGAATGTTATCATAATTTGAAAATATCTTGACTTTGGTTTAAAAACATACCATTAATGGTGAAAACCCAAAATAGCACCCAAACAACCCCGTGAGAGGCACGAACACCTCGTATGGGACCATTGTAACTCGCAGGAACTGACTGCATTGTCACGAGACTCACTATTTGAGAATATGATGATAATTTTGAAATATTTAGACTTAGGCTTCGAAACATGATATTAGAGGATGAAAACCAAAAACACCCACCAAATGACCACGTGAGAGGCATGAACACCTCGCACGGGACCAACGTATGTAGCAAGAACTAATTACGTGGTCAGAGGACTCTCGTTTGTAGAATATGATGATAATTTGAAAATATCTAGACTTAGGCATCTAAACATGCCGTCAGAGGGAGAAAACATAAAACACCATCCAAGCGTCCCCTCGAGAGACACCAACACCTCGCACGGGAACACTGTAACTCATAGGAACAGACGGTGTGGTCACATGACCCTTAATTTTATAATATGACGATACTTTGAAAATATCAAGATTTAGGTTTAAAAGCATGTCATTAGATGGAGAAAACAAAAAGCAACCCCTAGATGGCCCCAGGAGAGGCACGAACACTTCGCATGGGACCAATATAACTCGTAGGAACTGATCGGGTGGCCACGGGACCCTTGGTTTGAGAATATGATAATAATTTAAATATATTTTGACTTAGGCTTAAAACATGTTTTATAGTGTGAAAACCTAAAATACCCTCCAAACGGCCACATGAGAGTTACGAACACCTTGCACAAGACCAATGTACCTCGTAGGAACTGAAGTGTGGTCACAAGTCGAATAGTCCCGTACGAGGCATGAGCACCTCGCACAGGAAAAATGTAACTCATAGGAATTGACTGCGTGGGCACGGGGCCCCTGTTTGAGGATATGATGTTAATTTGGAAATATATAGACTTACGATTCAAAACATGACCGTTTGGGGGAGAAAACCAAAAATACCCCCCCCCCCCCCAAATAGCCCCGTGAGAGGCACAAACACCTCACGCGAAACCAATTTAACTAGCCAGAACTGACCGTATGGTCACGGGACTTTCGATTTGAGAATTAGAAGATAATTTCAAAATATCTAGACTTAGGCTTAAAAACATCTCGTTAGAGGGCGTTAACCAAAAATACCCAAAAATGGCCCCGTGCGAGGTGCACGGGAACATTGTTACTAGCAAGAACTAGCCGCTTAACAAGGGACTCCTAGTTTGAGAATATAATGATAATTTGAAAATATCTACGCTTATACGTAAAACATGCCTTACAGTGCAAAAAAATGGCCACATGAGAAGGACAAACACCTAACATGGGACAATGTAACTACCACGATTTGAGAATATGATGATAATTTGAAAATATCTTTACTTAGGCTTCAAATTTTGGCATTAGAGGGCGAAAACTCATAATAACACCCCGCCCCCAACGGCCACATTAGAGGCACGAACACCTCACTTCGAACCAATGTAACTAGTAGGAACCGACCGAATGGTCATAGGACCCCCAGTTTGAGAATTTGATCATAATTTGAAAATATATTAACTTAGGCTTAAAAACAAATCGTTAGAGGGCGAAAACACAAAATATCCCCCAAACGGCTCGATGAGAGGCACGAGCACCTCGCACCGAACCAATGTAACTCGCAGGAACTAAACGAATGGTCATAGGACTCCCAGTTTGAGAATATGATGATAGTTTGGGAATATCTAGACTTGGGCTTCAAAACATGTTATTAGAGGGAGAAAA
Source organism: Sambucus nigra (assembly GCA_949130495.1). Lineage (NCBI taxonomy): Eukaryota > Viridiplantae > Streptophyta > Magnoliopsida > Dipsacales > Adoxaceae > Sambucus > Sambucus nigra. The sequence goes on along the minus strand of OX422211.1, from coordinate 496,798,923 downwards.
TCCAAAACACCCCATAAATGGCCCGATGACAGGCACAAACACCAATCACGGGACTATTATAAATAGTAAAAACTGATTGGACGGTCATGGGACTCCCGATTTGAGAATATGACAATAATTTGAAAATATCTAGACATAGGCTTCAAAATAAGCCATTATTGGGCAAAAAACTAAAACACCCCAAAACGCCCCGAGAGACGCACAAACACCTCGCATGGAGCAATGTAACTCATTGGATATGACAACATGGTCATCGAACCAATGGTTTGAGAATAGGATGATAATTTAAAATATCTAGATTTAGGATTAAAAACATGTCGTTAGAGGGACAAAAATCAAAATATGCACACCAAATGGCCCCGTGATAGGCACGAACACCTCACACGCGACCAACGTAACTCGTTGGAACTGACTACGTGGTTACGGGACTTTTGGTTTTAGAATATAATAATATTTTAAAAATATCTTGACTTAGGTTTCAAAACATGACGTGAGAGTGCAAAAACCCAAAATAACCCCCAAACGGCCTCATGGGAAGCATGAACACCTCGCACGGGACCAATATAACTAGTAGGAACTGACACGTGGTTACAGGACTCCAGGTTTGAGAATATGATAGTAATTTGAAAATATCTTAACTTTAATTTAGAAGCATGATGCTAGAGGGCAAAAACTCAAAATAACCTCCAAAGGTCCCGTGAGAGTCACAAACACCTTACACGGGACCAATGTAACTAGCAGGAACTGATCACATGCTCACAGGACTTTCAATTTGACAATATGATGATAATTTGAAAAACTTTAGACTTAGTCTTAAAAATATGACATTAGAGGGCAAAAACCAAAAACACCCCCTAAATGGCCCCGTGAGAGGTACAAACACCTCACACAGGGGCCAACGTAACTAGGAGTAACTGATCGCGTGGACACGGGACTCTTGGTTTGAGAATATGATGATAATTTGAAGAAATCCTGACTTAAGCTTAAAGCATGCCTTAGAGGGAGAAAGAAAATAGAAGGCCACTAGGAGAGGCATGAATGCCTCGCATGGGACCTATGTAACTAGTAAGAACAGACTAAGGGGTGATGGGACTCATGATTTGAGAATACAATGACAATTTAAAAATATTTTTATTTAGGCTACAAAACATGGCGTTAGAGGGCGAAAACCCACAACCCCCCTCCCCCCACCCCAAACGGCCCCGTTAAAGGCATGAACACCTCACACTTCACCAATGTAACTCATAGGAACTGAGCACATGGTCACGGGACCACCAGTTTGAGAATATGATGATAATTTGAAAATATCTTAACTTAGGCTTAAAAACATGCAATTAGACGGATAAAATACAAAATAACCCCAAACGTCCCCGAGAAAGGCACGAACACCTTACACGGGACCAATGTAACTCGCAGAAACTGATTGCATGATCACGGGACTCCCAATTTGAGAATATGATGATAGTTTGACTGAGGCGTCAAAATACCCACTTTTAGGCCAAAAAACAAAAACACCTCCCAAACGCCCCATTAGAGGTACAAACACCTCGCACGGGACCAATGTAACTCATAGAAACTGACCACGTGGTCACAGGACCATCGATTTGAGAATATGATGATAATTTAAAAAATTCCAGACTTAGGCTTAAAAATATTCCTTTAGAGGGAGAAAACCAACCCTCCCCCCCAAATGGATCCGTGAGAGGCATGAACACTTCACACGGGACCAACATAACTAGTAGGAAGTAACCATGTGGACAAGGGACTCTCGGTTTGAGAATATGATGATAATTTGAAAATATCTATACTTAGGCTTAAAACATGCCTTAGAGGGCAAAAGCAAAAAAGAACGGCACCGGGAAAGGCACGAACACCTCACACGGAACCAATGTAACTAGTAGGAATGGACCAAGTGGTCACAGGACTCATGATTTGAGAATATGACGACAATTTAAAAATATTTTTATTTAGGCTTCAAAACATGGCGTTAGAGGGCAAAAAACCACACACACACACACACACACACATCCAAACGGCCTCGTTAAAGGAACAAACATCTCACACTGGACTAATGTAACTCATAGGAACTGACTGCATGGTCACGGGACCCCCAGTTTGAGAATTTGATAATAATTTGAAAATATATTAACTTAGGCTAAAAATATATGCAATTAGAGGGTGGAAACATAAAATACCCCCCACATGTCCCTGAGAATGGCACGAACACCTCGCACAAGACCAATGTAACTCATAGGATATGATCGCGCGTGGTCACGGGATCCCTGGTTTGACAATATGACGATAATTTAAAATTATCTTGACTTAGGCTTAAAACATGCTTCAGTGGGTGAAAACCTACAATACCCTCAAAATGTCCCCATGAGATTTATGAACACCTCGTAAGGTACCAATGTAACTCATAGAAACTAAACGCATGGTCACAGGTCCCCCGATCTATAAATATGACAATAATTCAAAAATATCTAGACTTAAGCTTCAAAACATGTCGTTAGAGGTTAAAAACAAAAAAAAAATGAATAGTCCCATGAGAGGCACGAACACCTTGCACGGAACCAATGTAACTCATAGGAACTGACCACGTGGTCACTAGGCCCCGGTCTAAGAATATGATGATAATTTTGAAATATGATGATAGTTTTGAAACTATCAAGACTTAAGATTCAAAACGTGTCATTAGAGGGAAAAAACCAAAAATACCCCCCAAATGGCCTCGTGAGAAGCACGAACACCACGCACGGGACCAATGTAATGAGAAGGAACTGACAAAATGATCATGGGACTTTCGGTTTGATAATATGATGATAATTTGAAAAAATTTAGACTTGCGCTTAGAAACATATCGTTAGAGGGCGAAAACTAAAAGCACCCCCAAACTTCCCCGTAAGCGGCACGAACACTTCGCACGGGACCAATGTAAATAGTAGGAACTGACTGCATGGACACGGGGTTCCCAAATTGATAGTATGATGATATTTTGGAAATATCTTGACTTAGGTTTAAAAACATGCCTTAGTGGGCGAAACTAAAAAAGGGCCCTGTGAGAGGCACGAACAACTCGAACGAGATCAATGTTACTAGTAGGAACTGACCGCGTGGCCACGGGACACACGGTTTGAGAATATGATGACAATTTAAAAATATCTTCACTTAGGTTTCAAAACATGGAGTTAGAGGGAGAAACCCACAACACCACCCAAATGGCCTCGTTAGAGTCATGAAATCCCCACACAAGACAATTCTAACTCGCATGAACTGACTGCATGGTTACGGGACCCCTGATTTGAGAATATAATGATAATTTGAAAATATCTTAACTTATAGTTAAAACCATGCCGTTGGAGGGTGAAAATAAAAAATACCCCCAAAATTACCCAGTGAGAGGCACGAACACCTTGCACAGGACCAATGTAACTAGCAGAAACTGACCACGTGGTCACGAGACTCCCGATTTGATAAAATGATGATATTTTGAAAATATCTAAATTTAGGTTTCAAAACGTGCCAATAGAGAGCGAAAACCCAAAACACCCCATAAATGGCCTGATAACAAGCACGAACACCAAGCACAGGACCAATGTAACAATTAAGAATTGACTGTGTGGTCATGGGACTCCCGGTTTAAGAATATGATGATAATTTGAAAATATCTAGACTTGGGCTTAAAAACATGCCGTTGGAGAGAAAATCTCTAAACACCCCCTAAACAGCCCTGTGAGAGGCCCGGAGACCTCGCATGGTATAAATGTAACCAGTAGGAACTAATCGCCTGGTCACGGGACTCCCGGTTTGAAATTATGATGATAATTTCAAAATATCTTCACTTAGGCCTCAAAACATGCTGTTAGAGGGAAAAAATCCAAAATACTAACTAAACGGCCCCGTGAAATGTATGGACCAATGTAACTTGCAAGAGCTGACCACGTGGTCACGGGACTCCCAATTTGATAATATGATGATAATTTGAAAATATCTAGACATATGCTTCAAAACATGCCATTATAGGGAAAAAACACACCCCCCCAATGGCTTCGTGAGAGGCACAAACACCTCTTTCGGGACCAATGTAACTAGCAAGAACTAATTATATGGTGATGGGACTTACAGTTTGAGAATATGATGATAATTTAAAAATATCTTATATTATGATTAAAAACATTTCGTTAGAGGTCGAAAATAAAAAAACACCCCCAAATAGCCCCTTGAAAAGCACAAACACCTCGAATGGGACCAATGTATCTAGAAAGAACTGACTGCATGGACACGGGACTCTCGGTTTGAGAATATGAATATAATTTTAAAATATCTTCACTTAAGTTTAAAACATGCCATTAGAGTGCGAAAATCCAAAATACCCATCAAACGGCCTCGCATAAGGCATGAACCCATCGCACGGGACCAATGTAACTCATAGGAACTGATCGCATGGTCACTAGAGCCCATGGTCACGGGACTCATGATTTTAGAATACAATGATAATTTGAATATATCTTGACTTAGGTTTAAAAGCATGTCGTTAGAGTGAGACAACCCAAAATACCCTTTAAATGGCCTCGTGAGAGGCATGAACACCTCCCACGGGACCAATATAACTCGTAGGAACTGACGCGCGGCCACAGTTTGATAATATGATCTTAATTTGAAAATATCTTGACTTAGTCGTAAAAACATATCGTTAGAGGGCGAAAACCCAAAATATCGCCCGAATGGCCCCGTGAAAGGCACGAACAACTCGTACGGGATCAATGTAACTAGTAGGAACTGACCGGAAGGTTACGGGACTTCCGATTTGAGAATATGATGATAATTTGAAAATATGTAGACTTTGCAATAAACACATTCTCCTAGAGGGAAAAAACCAAAAACACCCCCTAAGCGGCCTCGTGAGAGGCACGTACACCTCACAAGGGACCAATGTAACTTCCAAGAACTGATCGCGTGGATATGGGGCTCCCGGCTTGAGAATATGATGATAATTTTAAAATATTTAGACTTATGCTTCAAACATGCCTTAGAGGGTGAAAGAAAAAAATGACCTCGTGAGAGGCCCAAACACCTTACACGAGACCAATGTAACTAACAGCAACAGACCACGTCATCACGGGACTCACAGTTTGAGAATATGGCAACAATTTGAAAATATCTTCAATTAGATTTTAAAACATGGCATTAGAGGGAGAAAACCCACAACACCCCCAATGTAACTCGTAGGAACCGAGTGCGTGGTCACGGGACCCCCAATTTGAGAATATGATGATAATTTGAAAACATCTTATCTTGGGCTTAAAAACATTCCATTGGAGGGCGAAAACACAAAATACCCCCCAAATGTCCCTGTGAAAGGCACGAAAACCTCACACGGGATCAATGTAACTCGCAGGAATTGATCGCATGGTCACGGGACTCCGAGTTTTGGAATATGATGATATTTTGAAAATATTTAGACTTCTGCTCTAGAACATTTCGTTATAGGAAGAAAATCCAAAACCCTCCATATACAGCCCGATGATAGGCATGAAGGAAAGCATGGGACCAATGTAATTAGTAATAACTGATTGCATGGTCATGGGACTCCTGGTTTGAGAATATGATGATAATTTGAAAATATGTGTACTTAGACTTAAAAATAAGGCATAAGAGGGCAAAAACACAAAACAGCCCACAAACAGTCCCGCGAGAGGCACGAAGACCTCGCACGGGACAAATGTAACTAGGGATAACTGACTGTGTGGTCACGGGACTCCCGATTTGAGAATATGATGAAACATTGAAAATATCTTCACTTGGGCCTCAAAACATGCCATTAGAGGGCAAAAATCCAAAAACCCATCAAACAGCACTGTGAGAGATGCGAACACCTCGCAAGGGACCAATGTAACTAGAAGGAACTGATCGCATGGTCACGAGACTCTCAATTTGAGAATATGATGATAATTTGAAAATATCTAGACTCGGGCTTCAAAACAAGTTGTTATAGGGTCGAAAAGACCTCGTGAGAGGCACGAACACCTCGTAGGGGACCAATGTAACTCAAAGTAACTGACCGCATGGTCAGGATACCCCCAGTTTAAGAATATGATAATAATTTAAAAATATCTAGACTTAGGCTTCAAAACATATCGTTATAGGGCAAAAAAATAAAAACGCCCCTCAAACGGCTCTGTGATAGGCACGAACACCTCACATAGGACCAATGTAACTTATAGGAATTGACCACGTGGTCATGAGACTCCCAGTTAGAGAATATGATGATAATTTGAAAATATATAGACTTAGGCTTCAAACATTCCATTAGGGGGAGAAAACCCAAAACACCCCTCAGACGGCCCCGTGAGAGACACGAACACCTCGCACGGAAATAGTGTCACTCATAAGAACTGACCACATGGTCATGGCACCCACGGTTATAAAATATGATAATAATTTGAAAATATCAAGACTTAGTCTTAAAAGCATGACTTTAGAGGGCAAAAATAAAAAATAAAAAAACCCTAACAGCCTCAAGAGAGTCATGAACACCTCATACGGGATCAATGTAACTCGAAGGAACTGACCACGTTGTCACGGGATCCTCAATTTGATAATATGAGGATAATTTAAAAAAATCTAGACTTAGGATTCAAAACATTTTGTTAGAGGGTGAAAAAAATGAATAGTCCTGTGAAAGGCACGAATAACTCGTACGGGACCAATGTAACTCATAGGAGCTGATCACGTGGTCATGGGGCCCCGATTTGAAAATACGATGGTAATTTAAAAATATTTTTACTTGGGATTCAAAACATGCCATTATAGGTGGAAAACCAAAAACACCACCCAAATGGACCTTTGAGAGGCTCGAGCAGCCCGCAAAGGAATAATGTAACTAACAGGAACTAACCGCATGGTTATGGGACTTTCGATTTGAGAATATGACAATTATTTGAAAATAACTAGAGTTAGGCTTAAAAACATGACGTTAGTGGGAGAAAGCCAAAAACAACCACCAAACGGCCCCGTGAGAGGCACGAACACCTCGCACGGGACCAATGTTACTATAAAAATTAATCGTGTGGACACGGGACTCCCGGTTTAAGAATATGATGATAACTGGAAAATATCTATATTTAGGCTTAAACATGACTTTGAGGGAGAAACTAAAAAACCTCAAACGACCCCGTGAAACACATGAACACCTTGCATAGGACCAATGTAACTAGAAACAACTGGCCGTGTGGTAACGGGACTCACGATTTGAGAATTTGATGAAAATTTGAAAATAACTTCACTTAAGTTTCAAAACATGGCGTTGGATGGCGAAAACCCACACCACCACCCAAAAGGCCCCATTAGAGACACAAACACCTCGCATGGGACCAATACAACTCGTACGAACTTACCGCGTGGTCACTGTAATACCCCGTATTTTTATGCTATATTAATTTGGGGGTTTTATTAAATTTAATGAGAGTGAATTATTTAATAAGAATCCGGAAATTAGTTATGTTATAATTATTAACGTGACAAGAGTTAGTAATTATATAAAATTGTCGAATATTACTAATGAGCATAGTAATATATGATATGGGTTATATTATAAGTCACGAGTGAATGAAATAACAATTTTGAGAATTTTAGTCGGGACGCGCCCGTGTCGTGTCGGGACTAATTATTGAGATATAAAAGTGAATATTTTATAAGTTGTTCGTATGGTCGTTTTGAGTGCGCCAACGCGTCCGGAAGGGTTGAGATAGTCAGAAAAGTGTAGCCGGGGGTTTGGTTCGGGTCTCGGGGTGTTTTTAGACTTAATTAGTGACCCGGGAGGGCATTTTGGTCATTTTACAAAATAGGGTAATTAAACCCACGAATTTCAGCCATCCTTAGCAGCCATTTAAGTCAGCCTTTTAGGGTTAGAACATTTAGAACCCTAGAACGGCCATTGGAGTAGAGAGGAGAGAGCTCTCAAGGAGGATTCAAGGCCAAAACACCACCATTTGCACCACCGTCACCACCAACGCGTATATCGCGAGGAGGAGAACGCAACCACACCTATATCAGTAGGAAACCAGACCTCTGAAATTCCAGGCAAGTGTTTAACTTGCGTATTTTCATTGGTGCAATATTCATATTAGTGTAGGAATGATTAGGAGTGTAATCAATGGAAGAAAACCCCAAATTTTGATAGGAATTTGCATGTAGAAAACATATAACCATATTCTGGAAATAGTATGTGAAGTAGATGATTAACCCACGAATTTTTGATGTTATGTTAAAAGGAAATTATGGAGAAAACTGATTAGAACAAAAGTTAAGAAAATATTAGGGTTCTTGATGTTTAAATGAGATTTTGGGTTGTTTAATGATGGATATACGCATGCTTAACGTTAAAAACATCTGGAAATATGTTATTATGTTTGTAATAGGAGTTTTGGGACGATTAGTGTTGGGAAATATTGATTTGGGTGAAGAATTTTGGTAAAACCCGTAACTGCACTTCTACAGGATTTCGCAGACCTGCTTGATCTATCGATCGAGCCTAGAGCTTCGATCGATCGAAGGTTCGATCGATCGAGCCCCAGACCTCGATCGATCGACCCTTCCTGGCAGACTCTTATTTCCCCATGTTGAATTAATTGAACATGATTCATCGTGAAATAATTTTGGTCTTTATGAATAAAAATGTTTTGGGATATAGGAGAGACCAGTAGGACATATGATTAAGTGTTGAGAACTTTATTATGAGATGATAATTGTATCTTAAGGACAAATATTTGAAGAACGAGGAAACTACGTAATTCAAGTGAGAGATTACGTCAAATACTTACGATAATGAATAGACGTTTACCTACTGATTTTTGCTACTTGGATGGATAGAATCCACGAGTGTCACGTAACTAGTGGGAAAACCCTTCGAGTTAAGGTTAGAGACGAAACCGTATACGTAATCATAATAATGGGAAATTAAGGATAAATGTTGTGACTATGGGTAACGGGAGGAACCTATATTAATATGATGAATGGGTATATTTATATGATTGTGTGTACATATATTATATACATGTGAAAAACGTACCCGCGCTACTTGCTATCCCTAAGGTTACCGCGCTGGGACGATCTTATCCTGTGTTGCTTTATGGGGGATATTGATTCGTACCCTAGAAGTTAAAGATCCTAGGTACGGGCTATCAGATTGATAGTCGGACGGTCCTAAGAGACGTGTGGGTATGTACTGACCTCTTGGACTTGGAATCTATGCTTCGCCTCAACGTTGTTTTGTATATGTTAATACAGTTCGAGAGTGATTCCGAACTTGTATTTCCCTTTGTGTGAGCGATACGGGGATTGGATAGCAGAGTATGCCCGCACCATAGTTTAGTTGGGGTGTTTTTATATATATATATATATATATATATATTATTCGAGTAGTTAATATATATATGAGGTTATAACCTTTAAAGTGCCTACTGTGATTTGATAAGTAGAACATGGTTGTTGACTCAAATTATTAAATACTTGTTTTGAGAAAGTATAAAATGTCACGGGAACTTTATTATTTTTATGAAGTTAAAAAAAAAATAGAGAATTTTGGGCTACTGTTGGAACATCTTTTAAAGTGGATATCGTGTATTATAAATCTTACGAGTAATTTAAGTTAAGTTAAAGCTGTTAAAAAGACTAGTATGTTAGATGCTAAAACAAACCGTTGGGAAGGTTAGTACGATAGGTGTGCACATTAGAAGAGAGGTGAGTATTTCTCAAGAGAGAGACGCACTAATATGATTTGCATTGGGCTGTATCAATTTAAATACTTGCTTAACGTATTTTAAAATCAAACACACTTTCGGGCTCTGACCCGTTTCTTTTCCTCTCTCTCTCTCTCTCTCTCTCTTGTATATATATATATATATATGTATATTTTCAGGTGCCCAGCCACAGGGGCGTCTTGCTTAGGATCCCTTGAGAAGAACGAGCTGCAGCTTAGGTGGGAGTTGCAGGTCACTTGAGTAGACGGCTTCTGTCATTGACTCCACTCCTATTATTCTCCTTTTATTGGGCACGTGTCGCCCTTTTCATCATTTCATTTGTTGCTAGGATTTTGTATTTCATTTATTTCCAGTATTGTTCTATGGGATTTATTCAGGATGGATTTGTGGTTTTAGTTCCATTTGTTGACATTCGATTGACGGATGTATTATGTTATTTGGTTTATTGTGGTGTGATTCTTTATTGTAGAAATGTTGTTTTAATTAAAATAAATCTTTTTCTTTAATTAAAATTTGGAAAGTTTTGTATGGAAAATGTTTTGACACTTAGCTTAATTATTTAGGGTGTTAAATTGGAAAAATTATTTCTATCGATAGTGATGCTGAGAATGAACCAACTGTTTACCTTGATTTAATTTAATAAAGGAGTGATCGCCCGGTATTTAATTAGGCGGGGTGTCACAGGTGGTATCAGAGCATCAGGTTCTAGAGTCCTTTAGGATATGTGCGGCCTATTATGTTTCAGCGTTGCTTTCTTTGATATAGAGCCCTACTACTAGGAATGTTGTGTCTATCTCTATACATTGGAGTTTCGTACTCCTGCGATTTGGTTATTTGAATGATGAACTCATCCAAATTTACTTAAATTTTCAGATGGATCGTCAAGAAGAACTAGCTAAGACGATTAAGGGAGTCATCGAGCAAGATCGACTCACACCTCAGGTATCCCCAGGGAGAGTATCAACCGCCGAGTTAGCAGGTATCGTGGCACAAGCAGTTACCACTGCAGTTCTACAATACCAAGAACGCAGCCTACAACTTAAAGGAGGCAAAAGACCTAGAGAGGTTAACCTAGTGCATGTGACTGACGTTGGGAACTGTGTGAAGGCACCGAATCTGCGAAAACAAAACAATCAAGATAGAGTCAGTTCCAGTAGTAACGAGATTTATGTACAGAGACAAAAGTGTCAGGGACAACGAAGCCAGGTTCAGAATGAAATCACCAAGAGGTGTTTCGGTTGTGGAATGGAGGACCCCAAACATAAATCTTGTCTGAATCAGACTGGGGATAAACTACAACCTGACCGGCAAAGAATTTTGAAACTCTGCTATAAATGTGTACAACCGGGTCACAAGTGGATGGATTGTCCTCGCCCTGACATTGTTTTTCCACAGATTTCCCCTCAAGGCCAGCAAGACCAGGGAAAAAGAGAGGCTAGTCAATACCGTAAGGAAGGAAAGCAGTTTCGGAGGAGGTCTTTCCAATGTGGCAGGAATAGCCATAGGCGTCAAAATTGTCCAGAGATGAATAGGGCCCCACGGCAGGAATGTGCTGACAATGTATCTCAGAAGCCAACTCCGCCACCTTTTCCAACAGCCTCAATTCAGCAGAGAAAGCTACAGGGCGAACGTGTCTATAATTTCCCACAGGCAGCAACCCCGCAGGCGCCACCCGCGATTGAGGGTATGTTTTTCTATCCATATTACAATGAGTCGAGATTTGTTTGTTACGAGTGCAACGCACTATTTTATAAGCTATTTTTTTTGCGAAAGCCTTAGGGTTGTTAGCCACGGCAGTGAGCTCACTGACGTGTGTAGACTCACCATCTTGGGAGTGGGTCTTTTATTTTCTTTATATGCCCGTGAGTGGGGGTAGAGATTGGTAGCTTTGTATTACCTGTATATATGTTAGTCTTAGACATGTATTAGCTTGATGTTATATTCAGTATGGATTGGCTCGCCGCTTATAGAGCCATGATTATCTACTTCGGTGGAGCATTGCTTTTGCCATTTCGGGGCAAGAGATGTTTGTAGTGGCGATGCCTCGCCCAGAGGGAGGTTCGACCGCTCATTTATATTACATAGAGGAGGATACCTCTAAGGAGGTTGTGATCCCTTTGGATTCGATCCCAGTTGTTAGGGAATATTCTGATGTGTTTAAGGAAATACCAGGCCTACCCCCAGTCGAGAGATAGACTTTGTTATAGACGTATTGCAAGATACGAGACCTATAACACGCGCACCATACCGTATGGCTCCGGCAGAGATGTGAGAGCTATGAGATCAGATCGAGCAGCTGTTAGGTCAGGGCTTCATTCGCAGAAGTACCTCACCTTGGGGCGCTCCAGTTTTGTTTGTGAAGAAGAGAGATGGTTCACTGAGGTTATGTGTGGACTACCGGGAATTGAACAAGGTCACGATACGGAATAAGTATCCGTTGCCTCGAATCGATGATCTGTTCGACCAGTTGAGGGGAGCGAATTTCTTTTCGAAGATAGATCTGAGGTCGGGGTACCATCAGCTACGTATTAGGGAGCAGGATGTTTCAAAGACTGCATTCTTGACGAGATATGGGTCATACGAGTTCAAAGTGATGCCGTTTGGCCTCACTAATGCTCCAGCCGTATTCATGGACTTAATGAATCGAGTGTTCAGAGAATTCTTGGATCAGTTTGTCATTGTCTTCATAGATGACATCTTGATATATTTCCATTCCGAGGAGGAGCATGCCGAGCACTTGAGGCAGGTTCTTCAGACTCTGCGAGAGCATCAGTTGTATGCTAAGTACGAGAAGTGTGGACTCTGGTTGCGAGAGGTACAGTTCTTGGGCCATGCTGTTTCTGAGCAAGGGATAGCAGTTGACCCGAGTAAGGTATCAGCAGTGAGGGAGTGGGGACAGCCCACGACACCGACAGGAGTACGTAGTTTCTTGGGGTTAGCCGGATACTACAGGAGATTTATTCGAGGATTCTCCAAGATAGCGGGTCCGTTGACGGATTTCACTCGCAAAGGGGTACCGTATGTTGGGATGATGCTTGTCAATTAGCTTTCGACGAGCTAAAAGACAAGCTTACTTCAGCACCAGTCCTTGCCTTACCGAAACCGGGTGTGGAGTACCTGGTTTACACTGATGCATGTTGGCGGGGACTTGGAGGAGTACTCCATCAGGAGGAGAAGGCTATAGCTTTTGCTTCCCGCAAGCTTAAGCCACATGAGAAGAATTACCCCACCCACGACCTGGAGTTAGCAGCGGTCGTCTTTGCATTGAGAATTTGGAGGCACTACTTATTGGGCGATAAATTCTGTTTGTTCACAGACCATGAATCACTGCAGTACCTGTTCACTCAGTGAGAGATGAATACGCGTCAGCGCAGGTGGTTAGAGTTTGTGAAAGATTACCAGTTCGATATACAGTATCATCCGGGGAAGGCCAACGTAGTTGCTGATGCGTTGAGCCATAGACCGGTAGAAGATGTAGCGAACATCTGGAAAGCAAAGTGGAAAGATATGGGTCACCAAGACGCCGTAGCACGTTCTTTCATATCCGTGATGTCAGTCACACCCGAGATTGTTACGAGGGTGATACAGGCGCAGACCACAGATCCGTTTTGCCAGGAGCAGATTGTGCAACTTCTAGCCGAGGGTGCTGAGTCCTATTCTGTTAGTTCTGATGGAGGTTTGCGGTTTAATGGGAGATTGCTGGTTCCAGAAGGAGTAGAGTTACGTCATGAAGTTTTGACTCATTCTCATGGGTCCCGACTTGCAGTGCATCCGGGAGGCGATAAGATGTACCAGGATATGAGGCGACAATACTGGTGGAGCGGGATGAAGAAGGACATTGTTGAGTTTGTGACCAAGTGTTCTACCTCCCAGCTGGTTAAGGTGGACCACCAGAAACTGTCAGGATTGCTTCAGCCATTGGAAGTACCCACGTGGAAGTGGGAAAGTATTTTCATGGACTTCATTACAGGGTTGCCTACATCACAGAGGGGCCACGATTCTATCTGGGTGATTGTAGACCGTCTGACCAAGGTGGCTCATTTTCTACCGGTGCAGACAGATTATACCACGGGTCAGTATGCTCAGTTGTTTATCGCTGAGATTGTCAGATTACACGGGGTGCCCCTGAATATTGTGTCCAATAGAGACAAGATTTTTGTGTCGCGTTTTTGGGAAAGCTTTCAGGAGGCTATGGGTACTGAGTTGAGGTTGAGTTCAGCTTATCACCCACAGACAGATGGGCAGACAGAGCGTACTAATCAGATGTTAGAAGATATGCTACGCATGTGTGTTCTCGATTTTGGAGGAGGTTGGGAGCCACATCTTCCACTGGTAGAGTTTGCTTATAATAACTCTTATCAGTTCACGATTGGTATGGCTCCATTTGAGGCTTTATATGGCAGTCCTTGTCGTTCCCCAACTTGTTGGCTTGAGGTGGGGGATGACAAGTTGCTAGGACCAGAGGTGATTCAGGAGACCTCCGTGAGAATTGAGATGATCAGGGGTCGCATTCGAGTAGTCCAGGACAGACAGAAGAGCTATGCCGATGCGAAACGGTTCTTCAGGGAGTTTAATGTGAAGGACCAAGTGTTACTGCGTGTGTCTCCCATGAAAGGAGTGATGAGGTTCGGGAAGAAGGGAAAGTTGGCTCCGAGGTATGTGGGACCATTTCCCATAATAGAGAGGATTGGGCAAGTTGCATACAGATTGGGACTACCGGAACATTTACATCGCATTCACGATGTATTTCACATCTCGTCGTTGAGACGATACCTTCGAGATGATATGGCCCATACTCACATCGCGATAGAGGAGATCGACTTACAACCTGATAGCTCCTACGAGGAGAGACCGGTGGCTATCCTAGACTATAGTGAGAGGAGATTGAGGTCGAAGATAGTTCCACTTGTGCGGGTCCAGTGGGAACACCATAATGTGGGGGAATCCACTTGGGAGCGTGAGGCAGATATGCGCGAGAGATATCCAGATTTTTTCTCATCAGGTATGCCTTATTTTCTGAATTTCGGGACGAAATTCCGTTATTAGGGGGGAAGTATGTAATACCCCGTATTTTTATGCTATATTAATTTGGGGGTTTTATTAAATTTAATGAGAGTGAATTATTTAATAAGAATCCGGAAATTAGTTATGTTATAATTATTAACGTGAAGAGAGTTAGTAATTATATAAAATTGTCGAATATTACTAATGAGCATAGTAATATATGATATGGGTTATATTATAAGTCACGAGTGAATGAAATAACAATTTTGAGAATTTTAGTCGGGACGCACCCGTGTCGCGTCGGGACTAATTATTGAGATATAAAAGTGAATATTTTATAAGTTGTTCGTATGGTCATTTTGAGTGCGCCAACGAGTCCGGAAGGGTTGAGATAGTCAGAAAAGTGTAGCCGGGGGTTTGGTTCGGGTCTCGGGGTATTTTTAGACTTAATTAGTGACCCGGGAGGGCATTTTGGTCATTTTACAAAATAGGGTAATTAAACCCACGAATTTCAGCCATCCTTAGCAGCCATTTAAGTCAGACTTTTAGGGTTAGAACATTCAGAACCCTAGAACGGCCATTGGAGTAGAGAGGAGAGAGCTCTCAAGGAGGATTCAAGGCCAAAACACCACCATTTGCACCACCGTCACCACCAACGCGTAGATCGCGAGGAGGAGAACGCAACCACACATATATCAGCAGGAAACTAGACCTCTGAAATTCCAGGCAATTGTTTAACTTGCGTATTTTCGTTGGTGCAATATTCATATTAGTGTAGGAATGATTAGGAGTGTAATCAATGGAAGAAAACCCCAAATTTTGATAGGAATTTGCATGTAGAAAACATATAACCATATTCTGGAAATAGTATGTGAAGTAGATGATTAACCCACGAATTTTTGATGTTATGTTAGAAGGAAATTCTGGAGAAAACTTATTAGAACAAAAGTTAAGAAAACATTAGGGTTCTTGATGTTTAAATGAGATTTTGGGTTGTTTAACCATGTTTAATGATGGATATATGCATGCTTAACGTTAAAAACATCTGGAAATATGTTATTATGTTTGTAATAGGAGTTTTGGGACGATTAGTGTTGGGAAATATTTATTTGGGTGAAGAATTTTGGTAAAACCCGTAACTGCACTTCTGCAGGATTTCGCAGACCTGCTTGATCGATCGATCGAGCCTAGATCTTCGATCGATCGAAGGTTCGATCGATCGATCCCCAGACCTCGATCGATCGACCCTTCCTGGCAGACTCTTATTTCCCCTTGTTGAATTAATTGAACATGATTCATCGTGAAATAATTTTGGGCTTTATGAATAAAAATGTTTTGGGATATAGGAGAGACCAGTAGGACATATGATTAAGTGTTGAGAACTTTATTATGAGACGATAATTGTATCTTAAGGACAAATATTTGAAGAACGAAGAAACTACGTAATTCAAGTGAGAGATTACGTCAAATACTTACGATAATGAATAGACGTTTACCTACTGATTTTTGCTACTTGGATGGATAGAATCCACGAGTGTCACGTAACTAGTGGGAAAACCCTTCGAGTTAAGGTTAGAGACGAAACCGTATACGTAATCATAATAATGGGAAATTAAGGATAAATGTTGTGAATATGGGTAACGGGAGGAACCTATATTAATATGATGAATGGGTATATTTATATGATTGTGTGTACATATATTATATACATGTGAAAAACGTACCCGCGCTACTTGCTATCCCTAAGGTTACCGCGCTGGGACGATCTTATCCTGTGTTGCTTTATGGGGGATATTGATTCGTACCCTAGAAGTTAAAGATCCTAGGCACGGGCTATCAGATTGATAGTCGGACGGTCCTAAGAGACGTGTGGGTATGTACTGACCTCTTGGACTTGGAATCTATGCTTCGCCTCAACGTTGTTTTGTATATTTTAATACAGTTCGAGAGTGATTCCGAACTTGTATTTCCCTTTGTGTGAGCGATACGGGGATTGGATAGCAGAGTATGCCCGCACCATAGTTTAGTTGGGGTGTTGTTATATATATATATATATATATTATTCGAGTAGTTAATATATATATGAGGTTATAACCTTTAAAGTGCCTACTGTGATTTGATAAGTAGAACATGGTTGTTGACTCAAATTATTAAATACTTGTTTTGAGAAAGTATAAAATGTCACGGGAACTTTATTATTTTTATGAAGTTAAAAAAAATAGAGAATTTTGGGCTACTGTTGGAACATCTTTTAAAGTGGATATCGTGTATTATAAATCTTACGAGTAATTTAAGTTAAGTTAAAGCTGTTAAAAAGACTAGTATGTTAGATGCTAAAACAAACCGTTGGGAAGGTTAGTACGATAGGTGTGCACATTAGAAGAGAGGTGAGTATTTCTCAAGAGAGAGACGCACTAATATGATTTGCATTGGGCTGTATCAATTTAAATACTTGCTTAACGTATTTTAAAATCAAACACACTTTCGGGCTCTGACCCGTTTCTTTTCCTCTCTCTCTCTCTCTCTTGTATATATATATATGTATATTTTCAGGTGCCCAGCCATAGTGGCGTCTTGCTTAGGATCCCTTAAGAAGAACGAGCTGCAGCTTAGGTGGGAGTTGCAGGTCACTTGAGTAGACGGCTTCTGTCATTGACTCCACTCCTATTATTCTCCTTTTATTGGGCACGTGTCGCCCTTTTCATCATTTCATTTTTTGCTAGGATTTTGTATTTCAGTTATTTCCAGTATTGTTCTATGGGATTTATTCAGGATGGATTTGTGGTTTTAGTTCCATTTGTTGACATTCGATTGACGGATGTATTATGTTATTTGGTTTATTGTGGTGTGATTCTTTATTGTAGAAATGTTGTTTTAATTAAAATAAATCTTTTTCTTTAATTAAAATTTGGAAAGTTTTGTATGGAAAATGTTTTGACACTTAGCTTAATTATTTAGGGTGTTAAATTGGAAAAATTATTTCTATCGACAGTGATGCTGAGAATGAACCAACTGTTTACCTTGATTTAATTTAATAAAGGAGTGATCGCCCGGTATTTAATTAGGTGGGGTGTCACAGTCACGAGACCCTCATTTTTAGAATATGGTGATAATTTGAAAATATCTTAACTTAGGCTTAAAAACATTTCGTTAGAGGATGAAAACACAAAATACAACCCAAATGAACCCATTAGAGGCACGAACACCTCGCACGAGACCAATGTAAGTTGCAGGAACTGACTGCATGGTCACGGGAATCCCGATTTGAGAGTATGATGGAAGTTTGAAAATATCTAGACTTAGGCTTCAAAACATTCTGTTAGAGGGTGAAAACACAAAACACCCCTTAAGTGGCTTGTTGATAGGCACGAACAACAAGCATGGGATCAATGTAAATAGTAAGAACTAATCATGTGATCATGAGACTCCCGATTTGAGAATGATGATAATTTAAAATATCTAGACTTAGGCTTAAAAAGATTCCATTAGAGGGAAAAAAAACTCAAAACATCGCTCGAACAGCACCATGCAAGGAACGAAGACCTCACACAGGACAAATGTAACTAGACGAAACTAATCGCATGGTATTGAAAGTTTCGGTTTGAGAATATGATGATAATTTGAAAATGTCTTCCCTTAGGCCTCAAAGCATGCCATTAGAGGGCGAAAATCCAAAATATCAATCAAACGGCCCCGTGAGAGGTGCGAAAACCTCACACGTGACCAATCTAACTAGCATGAACTAACTGCATGGTCAAGAAACTTGTGATTTAAGAATATGATGATAATTTGAAAATATTTGGACTTAGGCTTCAAAACATGTCCTTATTGGGCAAAAATTCCAAACACCACCCAAATGGCCCGTGAGAAGCATGAACACATCGACGGGACCAGTGTGACTTGTAGTAATTGACTGTGTGGTCACGGGACCCCCGATTTGATAATATGAAGATAATATTAAAATACCTAGACCTAGGCTTAAAACGTGTAGTTAGAGGGAAAAAAATCAAAACATGCCGCCCAAAGGACCGCCTAGAGGCACGAACACCTCACACGGGACCAATACAACTCATAGAAACTCATCGCGTGGTCATGGGAATCCTAATTTTAGAATGCGATGATAATTTTAAACTATCTTGACTTAGGCTTGAAAACATGCCGTTAGAGTGAAAAAACCCACCACCACCCCCCCCCCCCCTCTAAACAGCTTCGTGCGAGGCATGAGAATCTCGAACGGGACCAATAATGTAACTCGTAGGAACTGACCGCATGGTCACAGGACTCCTAATTTTAGTATATGATGATTATTTGAAAATATCTTGACTTAGTTATAAAACTATGTAAGGAAATTATCTGGTGAGTCCCATTATAATTTTGTATGCCGTATAACGCTACAAGTCGTCGAAGACTTGGGAAAGTTTAATCTACAAAATACAAATCCAAATAACAAGTGGTCTTCAACATTCAAGATGAAAGAGATGATTTTAGGGCCTTTTATGGTACTGGGATATTGATTGCGTGTCATTGAGGATTACTTGAGGGTGTTCCTTTGCTGAAGATTGGACTGCGGTCCGTGTGGGTTTGCTGTGTGGAATCCATTGCTGATTCTAGGCTGCGTATCTATGTACGTTTGTTGAGGTAAACTTATTATACATTTCATTGTGATTATAAATTGTGATTCAATTCATAGTGAAATAAAAGGTTTTGTCCTTCGGGGATGTTTCCTGAAATCTGTGAGTTTAACAGTTTTGTTTTTATAATGGTTTGGCACACGCACACACGTAGTTGTATGTTTTATGAATTTATTTTAATCGATATTGCACAACACACTCAACAAATTGGTATAAGAGCAGGTTACACTAATTTATTATGTATTCCTATTTTTCCACAAAATTTGTGTGATAAATTGTCGCAATGTTTACGAATGAAAACTTATGTAATTGGTTGCCAATTTTTTACGGGTCTAATTATGCTTACTGGAAAGCATCATGAAATCACATTTAAAATCAATCGATGAAAGAGTTTGCGTAATTTGTGAAAGAGGCTAGACTCCTCCCACTGTCACCGCGAATAATGTCACAAATTTAAAACCTATGTCAGACTCGACTGAGGATGAGTTTAGGTGGAGAACTTTTAATTCACATGGGCTTAGTGTAATTTCCAGACAAGTCACCCCCGACGAGTTCTGACGTATTATGATGTGCACCACATCTAAAGATGTGTGGGATATTTTACAACTCACCCACGAAGGCACGAACGCGGCAAAAGGATCTAAAATTTAAAATTTTAACTACTCAATTTGAAACGATTACCTTGCTTAAGACATAGTGTTTTGATGACTTTATGCACGTTTATCTCACATTGTCAACACTAGCTTCAATCTTGGAGAGCCAATAACTGATGTACGAGAGGTTAAAAAGATTTTAAGATCACTGTCAAAACATTTTATCCCTAAAGTAACTTTTTTAAATACCTTAAATCATCTGAAATTAGAAGAGTTGGTTGGAGACTTTCAGACATATGAAATTTACATGTTTCCTGACACTGTCATGCCTAAGGATAGAGGGATAGCAGTTAAATCCCAGTCTAAAAAGAAAAAGAAAGTGAGCTTATGTGAGTTCGAGTATGAGGACGAGTCTGATTTTGATATGGCCATGTTTGTGAAATTTTTTAAAAAGTTTCTCAAGTTTTCAAAAAAAAAATCTTCCAATAAAAAGTCTTTTGAGAAAAAGAAAGACAGCCAAAGGAAGCGGTGAGAAAGAGAAATATGGAGAGGGATTTTAGAAAAAGTAACATGATTTGAGTGTGAGGGAAAAGGGAAAAAGTCATTTTAGTGTCCCACTAGACTTAGGAGAGAGGGTAAGAAAGTTTCTATACCAGTCACCCTTAATGATAGTGAAGATGATGTGAAAGATTTTGGGGATGAGTCTTCGCAAGGAAAGTTTGTTTCTTTTTCTTCTAGTCACGTGAACACACCTAGTTTATCCCACGATGATGAGGATATTTGTGCACGTGAGACCCTCGAGGACGATTTGAGTGTTTCTAGCGAGTCTGAGATTGAGTGCACTAGTGAGGGTGATAGTGAGCTCCAGATCACATTTAGATATTTGTACGCCGAGACCTTAAAAACTAAAAAAATTAAATAAGGATTTGAGTCTCAAAGTGAGATATTTTGAGAGAGAGTTAGAGGTTTTTATGGAGTTTGAGGTGAAACCGAATCAACTCAAAAAGGTGAAGGTTTCTTTGAGTGTACAGTTGATAACTTTAGGCCGAGAAAAGAGTGATTTGACCAACACGGTGTCTAGTCTGACGACACGTGTATACCAAATCGAGAGTGATCTCGAAAGTTCCCAGGAGGTCAAAGTCCCTTTAGAGAACGCATCTAAGAAGGTTGGAAATATGGTTCTCAAACACATTTTAGTTGATGTTGAGAGATGACGAATAAGTCAAGATGGTGGGTCCACTTCACATGTCACACCCGAGTCAGTTCCCAATTTAGGTTTTGTTTCACATGGATCTCAACCCAACCCACCTAGTCGCCCCGTAACTGATAGGAGAACGTATAGGAGACGTTTCGTGAGAGGTGTACCTAGGCCTATTTGCATTTGCACACACTGGAAGAAGAGATTACACCTTAGAGAGTTTTGTTTTAATTTGATCATGTGTCACGCTGTGCTACTACATGTGTTCACACACACGCACCCACACCTGATGCTCTGGATGATTACATGTGAGAGTTTGCACATATTAGAGCGCAAGTAAATTTTTTTGTCAAGATTTCACATGATTTGATGGAGGTTTTTCATAGGATGTCACCACCTTTGAAAAACTCAACCGCACCTAACGGTTGAGGATTAGACATGTCTACTAGCATAGGATGATTTACATGATGATATTTTTGCCTATTACTAGTATATATTTTTTGTATTAGTTTTTTTTTTTTTTCTTTTGAAAAAATAAAAAAGCCAAAAAGATTTTATCTTGATAAAATTTTTGAAAAAGTCAAAAACAGTTTTGTATTTTGTTTTTACACCGTATATGAATGGACATTTAGGACAACCGAGTCACAATTTCATTCCATATCCACGTTATGATTTGATAGTGTTTTGATATGCGTCATCATTTCATTTTTGTGCTTTACAATATTTGGAGCCATTAAGATGTAATTTAGTGTTACTACCTACATGTTTGACTCATATTTGACTTTAATGCACACTTGCACGGATTTTTTTTATTATTTTACTTGTTTATCACATACTGGTTGGAGTGTGGTCATCTCAATTCTGTCTTTAAAATGAACCATATGCAATAAAACTTGACAATGCTAGTAGTACATGTAAAAACCGTTTACCATGAGGAATTTCATTGTAACAAAATATAATGAGTGAATCACGGGAAAGGGGTGCAAGAGTATAAAATTAACTTGTCGTGAAATCCACTGTTTAAAAGAGCCCAATTTTTTTTAAGACCATAAAAAGATAAATATACCGAAAAGGGTCCAACTCAAAAGAAAATATAAAGATTATTATTTATAAGGAAGTTTGGATGGAACGAAATGAAAAACCAGTTTGTACGTCCTAACAGTGTCTTGAAAAAGCATTCTTAGTTTTAGACGTTATTGGTGTGGGAATCAATCCTGACTTTGATGTCTTCATGTGTTCATGGATTGAGTCGGTGTCATTTAGATTCAACACTACTTGACACCTAAGGCCGATTTTGAGATTCATTCGATAGGAGTACACGTATACATCGTGTACATATGTTGTGTTTGATTGCGTTGATTTTCCTATTGAATTTGTTCACACCCATTCATTATGTTTCCATGATTTGGGATTCTTAGTGCAAATTCATGGTGTGTGATTTTTGTAAAATTATTTGTGCATTTTTGTTTGAAAAATCAAAAATAGTTTCTGGTATGCTTTCGAGTATCTCTTTGTGATCGTAGTTTATTTTCCTTTATTATCATAACAACTCCATTCGTGATTTGTTTATTCATTTCCATGTCTATTTCGGTCAAATAAAAAGGGGGAGAACAAATTATGGGGGAGTTTTTCTATTATGGGGGATTATGGGGGAGATTTGATATTTTATACTTGTTTTGGATTATGTTTATCTTGTTTCAAACTTGATACGTCACGAAGGTATTTTCTTTGTCTCGTGTGTGTAGGTACAAATATTGATGATCATCTCTTTCAACCCCTGATGAGAAAAGCTCAAAGATTTGAATATTTGAAGTTAAAGATTTTTTAAGAAGAAAAGTTTGAGACTGACATGTTTAGTACCTTTTCACTTTTTGAGTTCTTGGGAGGGTAGATTTGGATAAGTCATTTGTTTTATAATTCGGATGTTTTTGTAGTGTATCGACATAGAGATAGGGGGATATTTATAAGGACATCATCTTGTGAGTCCCATTACAATTTTGTATGTCGCATACCGCTACAAGTCGTCAAAGAATTAGGCAAGTTTAAATATACAAAAGATGGATCCGATTATCAAGTGGTCTTCAACATTCAAGCTCAAAGAGATGATTTTGGCGCCTTTTATGGTATTGGGCTATTGACTGCATGTCATTGAGGATTACTTGAGGGTGTTCCTTTACTGAAGATTGGGTTGCGGTTCGTGTGGGTTCGTTGAGTGGAATCCATTGCTGACTCTAGGCTATGTGTCTATGTAGGTTTGTTGAGGTAAACTTATTTCATATTTCATTGTGATTGTAAATTGTGATGGAATTCATAATGAAATAAAAGTTTTTGCGCTTCGGGGATTTTTCCTGAAATATGTGAGTTAGCACATTTATGTTTATGGTGGTTTGACACACGCACACACGTAGTTGCATGTTTAGGGGATGGTTTTATTTCATTTAAAATTGACTCTAATTAAATAAGTTTATAGTTGGAATTTGTAAATTTATTTTAATCGATATCACACAACGCATTCACAGAACCGTCGTTAGACGACGAAAACCCAAAATACCCCCAAACGGCCCTGTGAGAGGCACGAACACCTCACAAGGGACTAATGTAACTCGCAAGTTCTCACCGCATGGTCATGGGACTACCAAATTGAGAATATGATGATAATTTAAAATATCTTGACTTAGGCTTAAAAGCATGTCATTAAAGGCCGAAATCCCAAAACACAACCTAGACGGCTTCGTCAGAGGCACGAACACCTCGCATGGGACCAACGTAACTAGAAAGAACTAATGCATAGCCATGGGACTCCCATTTTGACAACATGATGATAATTTTAAAATATCTATACTTAGGCTTCAAGTCATATCTTTAGAGGGAGAAAATAAAAAACACACGCGTCCAAAGGGCCTCGTGAGAGGCACGAACACCTCAGATGGGACAATGTAACTCGTAGGAACTGACCACATGGTCATGAGACTCTTAGTATTGAAATACTATGATAATTTAAAAATACCTTGACTTAGTCTTCAAAACATGTCGTTAGAGTACGAAAACCCAAAATCCCCCCCCCCCCCAAACGGCCTTGTGAGAGGCATAAACACCTCGCACGGGGCCAAGGTAACTTGTAGGAACTGACCGTGTGGTCACAGGACTCTCGATTTTAGTATGTGGTGGTAATTTGAAAATATCTTTACTTACATTTAGAAAGGTGTCGTTAGAGGGAGAAAACCCAAAATACCTCACAAACGGCCCTGTGAGAGGCACAAATACCATGCACGGGACCAATGTAACTCACAGGAACTAACCACATGGTCACGGAACTCCCGATTTTAGAATATAATAATAATTTTAAAATATCTTGACTTAGGCTTGAAAACATGCCCTTATAGGGCAAAATCCCGAAACACCCAGACGGCCATATGAAAGGCACGAAAAACCTCGCACTGGACAATGTAACTCATAGGAACTAACCGCGTGATCATGCAACCCCCGATTTTAGAATATGATTATAATTTTAAAATATCTAGACTTTGGCTTAAAAACATGCCATTAGAGGGCGAAAACCCAAATCACGCCTCCCAAATGGCCCCGTGAGAGGCACCAACAACTCACACGGGACTAATGTAACATATAGAAACAGACTGCGATGTCATGGGACTCCCATTATTATAATTCGATGATAATTTGAAAATATCTTGACTTAGGCTTCAAAGCATGTCTTTAGAGTGTAAAAACCCAAAATCCACACAAAGGGCCTCGTGAGAGGTATGAACACCTCGCACGGGACCAATGTAACTCATAGGAACTGATTGCGTGGTCACGGGACTCCTGATTTTAGTATATGATGGTAATTTATAAATATCTTGACTTAGGTTTAAAAACATGTCGTTAGAGGTCAAAAACCCAAAATATTCCCAAAACGACCCCGTGAGAGGCACGAATACCCATCACAAAACTAATGTAGCTCGCAGGAACTGATCGTGTGGTCATGAAACTTCCGGTTTGAGAATATGATGATAATTTTAAAATATCTTGACTTAGGCTTCAAAGCATACTTCTATAGATCGAAATCACAAAACATCCCCTAGACGGCTCCGTGAGCAGCACGAACACCTCGCAAAGAACCAACCTAACTAGCAAGAACTGATAACGTAGTCATGGGACTCCTTGTTTGACAATATGATGATAATTTTAAAATATCTAGACTTAGGCTTTAAAACATGTCATTGGAGGGAGAAAACTCAAAACACCCCCCCAAACGGACCCATATGAGGCACGAACACCTTGCACAGGACCAATGGAACTAGTAGGAACTGATCGCATGGTCCCGAGACCCTTGTTTGACAATATGATGATAATTTTAAAATATCTAGACTTAGGCTTTAAAACATGCTGTTGGAAGGAGAAAACTCAAAACACCCCCCAAACGGACCCATGAGAGGCACGAACACCTTGCACGGGACCAATGGAACTAGTAGGAACTGATCGTATGGTCCCGGGACCCTCGTTTTGAGAATATGATGATAATTTTAAAATATCTAGGCTTAGGCTTAAAAACAAGATCTTAGAGGATGAAAATCAAAACAACCCCCTAAACGGACCCATTAGAGGCGTGAACACCTCACAAGGGACCAACATAACTCGTACAAACTGACTGCCCTGTTCACAGGATCGCCTATTTGATAATATTAGAATTATTTGAAAACATCTAGACTTAGACTTCCAAATATGACATTATAGGGAAAAAACCAAAAACACACCATAAACGACCCCGTGAGAGGCACGAACACCTCACACGGGACCAATGTAACTCGTAGAAACTGAACGTGTGGTCAAGAGACTCTTGGTCTGAGAATGTTATAATAATATGAAAATATTTGGTTTAGGCTTATAAACATGATGTTAGAGGGCGAAAACCCATAACACACCCCAAACGGCCCGTGAGAGACATGAACACCTCATAAGAGACCATTGTAACTCGTAGAATCTGACCACATGATCACGAGACTCTCGATTTGACAATATGATGATAATTATAACTGGTACATGTAATTTTTCGGCACAAATAAGAGTTTTTTAAAATTATTTGGTTGCTGATATCATATTTTTCTTTTCTATCATATTTTTTGTAGGATAACATTGAATCGTTTACTTTTATCCACGAAAAATACCCAAGAAGGTAATGGTTTTCAACAGGATGATTGTTTATATATGGTTGTTGACATTCAAGATTTTATTTTTTATGTTTTACGGTTGTGCGGACCTTTATAATTGTATTGTTTAGTTTTATGGTCATGCGGGCTTTTATAATTTTATAATTTTTTTTATGGTCGTGAAATCTTTTATAATTTTGTTATTAAATTTTATGGCCTTGTGGGCTTTACATTATTCAGGTTTTATATTAACAGTTTTTAAAATGTCCAGAAAACAGTGAAAATTAAGCGCAATTTATTTATTATTGTTAAAAATGGTCATGGAAAAAGTTCGTGACCATGTTTATTTTTTATAGCACGCATAATAGGGTCAATGCCTAAATTTAGTGTAGTTCTATACAGAGATTTCTGATGGTCCAGTATAAAGAGGTATATGGCAACATATGTGGCCAAGTGCTAAACTTTTCAGCAAGTGAAGGGTGAGCATAGGATGCCGATAGGACTGTTGCAACCACTACCCTTATCCAAGTGGAAGTGGGAGCATATCACGACGGACTTTGTTACAACCTTACCAGGGTGTGAGCGTGGTCATGATGTTGTATGGATTATAGAAGATCACCTCATGAAATTTTCACAATTCTTACCAAATAAGGTCACGGACAACATAGCTAAGTTGGTGAGGTTGTATGTCTGGGAGGTAGTCTAACTTCATGGTGTTATGCTCTTTATTATCTCGAATAGGTATCCCTGATTCGGGTCCCGATTTTAAAAGAAGTTCCAGTTGGATTTTGGCATCGAATTCGACATGAGTACAACGTGTCACCCTAAGACAGATGGGCAATCAAAACGAACCATCACGATCTTGGAAGATATATTGAGAGATTGCACGCTTGATTTTCAGTGTAGTTGGGTGGAGAATCTACATTTTCTAGAGTTTTCTACAATAATAGTTATCAAGAAAGCATTAAAATGGCTCCCTATAAAGCTCTATATTGGAGGTCCAACCGCTCTATAGTTTACTGGGATGAGGTGGGTGAGAAACATCTCACCAATTCAAATTTGATCAGAGAAATGATGAATAATGGGTAATTCGGTAGAGGCTTATGAATGCTCAGAGCCAACAAAAGAATTAAGTTGATAATCGGTGGATACCTATGAGGTTTTAGAGGGGTGACCATATGCTATTACAACTTAGATATAGGAACGACAGTTATTGCTTCAAGTAGAAGGGGAAGCTTGCTCCTTAATATATCAGCCCCTTTGATATCCTGATATGGATTGAGGATGTACTTTATCTCTTTGCGCTAGCTCCACAGTTGTCCAAATTTCATAATGTGTTCCACATATCTATGTTAAATCAGTATCTTCATGACACCCGTCATGTCATTGACTAGAGCCGTATTGAGTTGGAAGAAGATGTTACGTTTTCGATATGACTTGTGTCCATCTTAGACCGCGAAGGAAAAGTCTTGCACAACAAGTTCAATCCATTAATGAAGGTTATTTAGTAGTTCTAATATGTTGAAGGAACAACTTAGGAATTCAAGTCATATATGCATGAGAAGCACATGAAACTCGTTGCTTTGCTTTACTATTCTGATTTCAGGGACGTAATATTCTCGCGATTTTTACTTCAGTCCCTATAATTTTTTTGACCTTGAGTTATAAACTATGTATTATTAATGGATGTTAAGTTTAAGTTATCCTTGTGGCCTTTGTACAATTTAATTTGGGGATTTATTGGCCTAAAGTTGATATGCATAAATTTAGCCATCGTTCGAACGAGTGATCGCATCGTTCAAATGAGAAAAGGCATGTCGTTTGAACTATGTTCAAACGACCTTTTAATTATTAAGACCTGCTCGATTTCCATCATTCTCTAGAATCATGTTGGAACGCCCTCATTCGGATGAGGTGCATTGTCGTTCGAACGAGGGGTAGTTTTTCGTTATAACGAAGTGGGTTCCTTTTCCCTGTTAGCCTATGTTTTACCCTCATAAGTACCTCGTTAGAACTCTCATTTAAACTAGAGGGGATATAATTGGAACGATATCCAAGTTGTTCGAACGACTAGACAAAAATAAGTATTTTCTACACATCTTAATCTGTTATCACAATGTGGATCGTTGGATTTGCTGAGTTGTCGAGCTCTTAACGGCTCAGATCAAATGTGGGTCTAACCCTTGGTTAATGGGTTAAGTGTTGGTGGGTTTAAATAGAGGGGAGGGGGTTAGAGAGTCCATTTTCCATTAGATTTTGGTATCTCTCTCTCTCTCTCTAAAGCTACATTATTCCATTCTCAACCCATTTCCACCATTTTTCAAGTTATCCCCTCAAACCTGAAACACCCATTTCAAGTCTAGTTGAAGAAGAAGAAGAAGAAGTTGGGTAGAAGAAGTCGTTGTTAGATCTCTCTTGAAAGATTTTGACATTTCTGGGATCTTTGGAGTTTTTGAGAGCATTCAAATCATCCACTTAGTTTCTCCTCTTTAAATCCAAGGTAGGGTTGTCCTCTAAGATTTAAAAGCTATTAAGATGCATTCTAGAATAGTTTATTTTTGCAATATATTTTTTAGTTTGTATACTAAGAGGCTTTCTTACAAAAATGGTATTTTTTATGAAAACTAAGTTTAAAATGGATTTCGATGAACAAACGGTACTATGGTCATGAAAAATGAAAAAATTAAATTGAAAATATATTCCCATGTTAATATCATGTTTGGTTGCATATTTAAGGGTTTTTAAGCTTGAAATCCTCCCTACAATTTTCAAAATATTTTATTATGTAAAATAAGGATTTATAGATATGATATGTGGAATTAAAAATGTATTTCTTGATGAAATAAAGAAGTTGGAAAAATTAGTCCTGAGTATGTTGTAAAGGTATTGTAAATGAAGAAGAAATGATATTTAATGTAACATTTGGGTATAAAGGTAAGATGGACATTTTGTAAAAAATGGTGTTTATGACATTAAATATATTTCTTGAAAAGAAATATAATAAATGAGATTTTATTGGAGAAAAAGGAGAATATATGGTTTTTTGACATAAAATCATGAAAGGTGGAGTTGAACGTAAAATGATGATTTAAAATGCAATGATGAAAGAAATATGTTTTTCACAAAGTTTCGGTAAATGAATGGTAAACCGATAATTTTAGTAAAAAATAGAGGGTCCTAATAGTTGGACTTCCTCACTTGACCTTTTACGTCGATTAGTAAAAAATGGATAAATGAATGAAATGTAATGAGAATGATGAAAGTAACGGAATAATATGGCCATTGCTAAAATTGTTAAAAACATTAACATGGACTCAAATGAGACCAAAAAATAGTTAAGTGCCCAGAGCCGTAAGGTGAAAGACCATAAATCAATGGCTAGAGCATATGCCACATAGGCGATGGGGTAGAACCTATTAAAGTATGCGGGTAATTGGAAGATTTCGTGAAAAGATAATGGAAATGGTAACGAACTTAGTTGTGCTTGAGGAATGTATATAAGACAACCTAATGAAAGAGATAAAGTGGAGACTAAGGAATTAAAATATGATTAAATAGTCTCCAAACTCGGTAAAGGTGGTACAAAATGGTTAAGTATCTATATGAGCACATCATTTTGGTGCATTGCATAGTAGTTGCACTAATAGTGGCTAAATGATAAACGTTTTTGAAATTATTAAAATAAATGCTATATGTATTCTATGTTTATTGAATGCGTGTAGCTTAGTATTTTTCACCCTGCCAAGCATTCTCTCACCCCTGCTTTTATGTAAAAAAATCCCACCCCGACCCTAAGCACATCTAGTAGGGATGTTGGCAAGGACGCTAGAAAGGCCCCTGAAGGTAATAATCATCGTTATAATTTATGTCATTTTATTTAAATGGTCTTTGAACACATTGGATTTGGAATATTTTAAATCATTTTATTCAAGCCCTTGGCCAAGTGATGTAATAATACAGGGACAACTATGATTTATTCCTTATTTATTAAGCATTGATGGATTGAAAAAAATTTCATAAATAAACATTGTTAATTAACCCAATTCCTTAAAGTGATCACTTGTATCTTAAATTAAAACATGTAATTTCATCCTTATAAAATGAAGCATTTGAAGGATTTTTCTTTAATAATAAAATTGGGCCTTTCACCTCCCCTTTATCTCCTTGACGCGATGAGATGTCACCCAATTGTAACCCAAATTCGGGTCGAGGTGTTATAGAATATGAGATAGATTTGATGGTTCGAATTTGTAAAAGACTACCATTTTATGATTCAGTACCATTTGGGCAAAGAGAATGTGGTGTCAGATGCGTTAAGTTAGCAAATGACAGTTATGTTGGAAACATTATGGGAAGAATATAAGGATGATTCATCTGACATTTTAATGTCACGGTGGAGTATAACATGAGAGATGGATTTAAGAGACGCATTCTTGGCAGTTGTGACTATTACACCTACTATCGTGTCACGGGTGATTTAGGTATAAGGTGGGGACTTTTTTGGAAGGAAAAAGTGATAGAGATTTTGGTGGGTGCCATTATCTCTTTCTTGATTAGTGTAGACAAATGGATACAATGGAATACGTGTATAATATTTCACCCTTGGATGAACGATCAGATTGAACTGGTAAACCATATTTTGTAAGGCATGTTTCATGCTAGCATATTGGATTTTAAGGGAAGCTAAAATTAGCACTTACCCATCGTGGAGTTTTCTTAGAATAATAGTCATCAATAGACTATAGATATGGAACCATATGAGGAATTTCATGGGAGATAATTTCATTCTTCGAGTTGTTGGTAGGAGTCAGGTGAGCACCAAAACTTTGGGTCAAATATTATTCGAGACGCCTCTGAGAACGTGACAGTCATCCCAACACAAATGAAGATAGTGCAAGACCGATAGAAGAGTTATGCAAACCAAGTGCTACTAAGAGTATCCCTAATTAAAGGCATTCTTCGATTTGGATCTAAAAGGAAATTGGTTATGTGATACATAGGTCCCTTTACGATACTTGATAGGGTAGGCTCGATGGAGTATCAATTAGCATTGCCCGATCATCTTTAGTGGGTGCACGATGTCTTTCATGTATTAATGCTGAGGAATTTTTTGAGGGATGAATTGCTTTATCAACATATTAATCTCAATGGAATTGATCTATATCTCGATGCGAGCTACGAAGAGAGACCACAGCATATCCTTGACCAGAAAGACCAGATATTGTCATCTAAAGTCACATCGTTAGTAAGAGTCTAGTGGGGACATCAAAGTGAGAGTGAGTGTACATAGGAGCAAGAGAACGAAATGCGAGAAAGATTTCCAAAGTTAGTCTAGTCAGGTATAAATTCAAATTTCGAGGACGAAATTCCTTATTTATGTCGGGAGGAATGGAATACCTCATATTTTTAATTGCATTATATTAAATTACAAATTGTTATATCTAAATGTGGTGACATAGGACGTCATTATCTATGTTTATCATGCATTATATGTATTATATAAATTGCAATAAAAATCAGACTAAATTCACAATAAATAACTAATTAAGTAATTGAAATGACTGAGAATTATGGGCGACAAATGAATAGTCGAGGAGTTGGTATCGAGGGTATCCTTGTTTGGATTATCCCTTAGATACTGGATTCCATCGATTGTGAAGTACATTTCTATAATACCTAAGGTTCTAAAAAACGTGGGGCGTGATTGAGGCGTGAAGGTCAAGCCTTAAGCCTTAGAAGCTAAGGCGGGTGATACGACGCAAATATTGCGTATTTCACCCGTTAACCTACGCCTTATTAGCCCCCTCGGGTATCTTAATCCCTATATTTATGCTCGTTAACCAGAAAACCTCGGATTTCTATGTTAACATGTTTTGCAGGGGTTAATTGAGCTTTTGTAGGTATTTGGATGCTTAGTATGAAGTTCGGACGCTTTCCGGAATTGTTTCGTCGACTTTTGCATCTTCGGGGGCATTTTAGTAATTCCAGCATTAGGGTTTGAATCCCGAGCTCTTCACGGAAGTTGAAGCCCTTTGATTTCTCTTCGCGTGGCCGCTGACGGTGAATGATTCCGAGTTGTATCGATGGAGTTATGGCATTTTTAGGATGGTTTTTACTGTAAAAGTACACTCAAGGTCACATTCAAGGGCATTTTAGTCATTTCATATTTTTGCTTTTTGGCCCAATGTCTTCTTGGATGTTGTATTCCTCTGAGTTATCTTCGCGTAGCCTCCGACCATGCCTCATTCCGAGCTATAACGAAGAAATGGCGGCATTTTCCGTAAAACAGGACAAAGCTGCAGAATTCAGACCTGTAGGGGGCGAATCGATTCGCCCCAAAGCCAAATCGATTCGGCCCTGCTGATATTTGGCAATTTTCCTTTTATTTACAATTTTGCCATGGGATATTTTGTATTTAACCCTTATCTCTTCATTTTGAAGAGGAGACATCTAGATATCTTCATTTTTCTCTAGTTTTAGGGCTTTTATAATTGGGAGCTAAACCCTATCCCTCTTGCTTTGGATGGTTGTACTCTTTGTTTTGTAAGTTGTACCTTAACCTTTTATTCCTTAATATAGTTATTTTAGTTGTTTTTCTTACTTTGTTCTTCATTTCCATGCCTAGATAAATTAGTTTAGTTTAATTAATTCTTGTTTTATTAGTTAATTAGTTGTTTAAAGTAGTTTAATCCATGATTTGTCCGTAGATAAATAGGTTCGGGATTGTGTTCCGCCATTTACGGGTTTAGAACCTCGAAAGTTAGGTTTTCGTGTGAAATTGCATTTAATTGAAACCGCGTGTATTAAAGTTGGATTATTATGCATTTAACTTTATTTGTCACGCAACTTTAGTGTTTATAGCGATAATCCGAATTTAATCCGCGTGCGACCATTTTCAGTTAAATGTTTAATCTCGCAACTTTGGGTTAAATTCCTTCTTGTGTGATGTTTATGCTTAATTGAATATGCTCGATTAAATGTTTTCAAACCGTAATTCTAATTAGTAGTTGTTTAGCCCGTGTGGTGGAATGCGATCCCGATCCTCGCTTTCCTTTAATTTAGCATTAACTTATTATTTTCTTTTGTCACCATAACCACCCTATCACCTTTTCATTTGTTTATTTTACACTTTTATTCCTGAAGTAATTAAACAATTAAAATCTAAAATTTAATCACTCCCTGTGGATTTCTTACGACACCCGACTTACCGCTGTGCTTGCTTGTCAAGTGTAGTAGTAGCTTAGGTTCTTTTTGTATCGTGGCGGCGAAACACACAACGATTGTGTCCTCACACGAACACACTTTTTCCGTCCCACCAAAATGGCGCCGTTGCCGGGGAGTGTGTTTTAGATTCTAATTATTTTATTATTTCGTAGTATTCTTCCTTTTGTATTTGTATTCTTTGTTTTAACCTTTTTTGCAGGATTTGCATACTTTGAGCGCTAAGAAACTTTGATTCACGGTTGCTCACTTTATTTCTTGTATTCTCCATCTTTCAACAACAAGGTAATCATGTCCTACTATTATAGTTATTACGGTTGTTCTAATGATTCATACTTTGGGGATAGTTTTCAAGTTTTCCATTTTCAAGATTTTCTTGAAAATGAAAGACTTGAAAACATTTATCGAAATGAAAATCGTTATTGGGAGCTTGAGTTGGATTCATTATTCGAATCCAATGACGATCTTCATTTCATTACTTTCGAAGACGAGTTTCAAACAAATGAGGAGTCCGAGGCTCTTGAGCCGAGGAAGCCTACTTTGGAAGAGACTTTGCTTCTTTATTACCAAGGTTTGGAAAGCTTAGATGATGTTGGAATGAGACTTGGTGCACTTTCCGATGAGATGAATTCTTATGCACAAAACAACGAGGAGGTGGAAACTTGTGTTTCACCTCAATTTTTCAAAGAATTTCTCATCGAATGTGAATCTTTCTCCCCCGAAATTCAATCTCCTTCCGACGATGAGTCGATTGAGATTGAATTTATTTCATCACCATATTCTTTTTCCGTAATTGAACCATTAGAATTACCGGTTGATTCCTATGAGTCGATAGAAACTTTTAAAACTTCTACACTTTTTGCCGACGAGGACTCCTTGCCGGACTTGTTTTCGATGGATGTTATCCCGACGTGTGCACCATCTCCCATTCCATTTGAAAAATCTTTGGGAGATGAGTCAATTTTTCTTGGACCTCAAGTGTGCCTTTCCCCCTTGTTATTCAAATCCCCCATCGTCCGCCCAAAATTTCAAATTGGCGATGGTTCACTTTTTTCACCACCCACATGCCTTCCGTTGTTCAAACGGAATTCTTATTTTCCGGGAGGCATGTTCGCTTTGGAGGGTCCACCGTTGATCTTTCAAAGTCAAATCCCTTTTTGGGTGGACCCTCAACAATTTAGACTTCTAGTGTATAGTTAGTGTGAAGTCTAAATAGTAGGTTGTAAATAGTTAGCTTTTTAATTTTCTTTCTTTCCTATTTTTCTTTCCTTTTAATTTAGTCTAGTGTAATTAGTTAACTTTTTGTTATTTGTTTTTGCTATGCTTGGTACTAACTTGTTTTGTAGATTCCTTTGGACTCGCGCTTATGGAGATCGCTCCAATTTTGGGTAATATCGTTATTTTCCTCTCTTTGTGTTGTGTTCTTAATGCGCATTGAGGACAATGCAACATTTAAGTTAGGGGGTGTAGGATATTCTATCCATTTCATGTGTAGTCCATGGATTTTCTCACATTTAGTTACTAAGTATGCCTTTTTGTGAAAAATTTGAAAAATTTCAAAAATATTTTCTTTCTTTTTTCTCCTTTGTTGGGCATTTTGCCTTGTTTCCGATGATAAATTTCAATAATTGCCCGATCCAATAGACAACTCAATGATGCATGTTCTCGATTTTAGAAGTTACTGGACTTTAGTCCTCAAATCATTAATATTGTGAATAACTTCATGAATTAAACTTTATCCCATGAGCATATGCACTTTCCTTGTTATATTGATTTGGTTTAAGATTTTTATAACTCGGTAATCTTTTGTTGCATTGTATATACTTACACCGAGTAAGCTTTGTACCTTTCGTTGTTTGTGAGTGTTATATACTATTGTTTTCTCATTGAAAACGTTGAATTCGTTGGTAATCTCACTATTCTTTCATTGATCGTTCATTAATTGAGTCCATACTTGAAATGTGTTACTTGAGCATGATTTTCATATATTGTTTTGACTCGAGAATTGCGTAAACATTGTGAAATGATCATAGGCCATCTTTGTTATATCACCCATATTAGCCTTGACCTCACCCTTATATGCTTACCCTCGTTAACCCCTTTGAGCCTAAATATAGCCTTTCTTTTCATACCCCTAATTCCCATAACCAACTCCAAATTGGAGTTATATACCATACATATACCTTTCCATACCTTTGTTTGGAATGATACTTGGTATTGAATGATGTTTTTATTATGTCGGTTGCAATTTAAGCATATGAGAGTTTGATAAGTAAAGAAAAGAAGTAGTGAAAAAGTGATGAAAAAGAGAAAGCAAAAAGCAAAAAGAAAACAAAAGAGAAAATGAGAAAAAGAAGAAAAGAAAGATAAAGTTGTATATGTTGTGTATAGTTCAATAAGCTTTGATTACTCTCCAAATGATACATTTAATGCTTGTTTTGGAACTTGTTTTCCAATTTTTGATATTGCCCGCATTTTTCCATTATCCCGAGTTTTCATCCCGAACACTTTGAATCCGTACATACATTCCTTCATTTCGCACCCTAGCCTATCCTACATTACAACCCTATTACAAGTCCTATGTGATCTTAGGTTGATGTAATTCAAAAGTTTAAATAGTTTTGATAATCTGTGAAAATGCATTTCGCCTCTTTTAGTGTGCGGTATCCTTTCATTGAGATTACAAGTTTTTCATTTCCTATATAGCGTT
Organism: Sambucus nigra; assembly: GCA_949130495.1. Classification (NCBI taxonomy): domain Eukaryota; kingdom Viridiplantae; phylum Streptophyta; class Magnoliopsida; order Dipsacales; family Adoxaceae; genus Sambucus; species Sambucus nigra. Next base: position 496,762,658 of record OX422211.1, on the reverse strand, counting down.
CTTCTTTTGTGACATGTGTGCGGCCTAGTTTCCATTTACATTTACTCTTTAGCCCGCATGTTCCGTGTATTACCTCCCTTTTCATAGTGAATTCATTTTTTGAGCGTAATGCCCGTGAGGATTGAATATATGCTTGCATTTATGTTTATCCGGTTTATTTAAGTTTTTCGCCAAATCATATTTTGCATATGCTCTCCCCCCTCCCACTTTTAAGTTTCAATTCTATGAGGTGCATTCAACTTGTTAATAACAACGGACTTTAGCTTGAATTCGTTCAATATGCTAATAACATGTTTGAAATCTTTTTCGTTGTTGTTGAGTTTGTCGCATGTTGGGTTGGGCATATTTTGAGGAAACCATGTGATGTTTGTGGGTACCATCCCTGAAAACCCTCACGAGACGACACTCGTCCACTAGGGTGACCTAGGGGTTTAACGGCTTATTGCATACGCTAAATGCAATCGAATCGCCCGCGAAAGTGGCCTTATGCATTTATACCATATTTTTGTACTTATCCTACTTTTGGTCTGCTTGTAGTTCTTGTTGTTTCCTATTTCATTGCTAGGGACTAGCAATGTGTAAGTTAGGGGGTGTGATACGACGCAAATATTGCGTATTTCACCCGTTAACCTACGCCTTATTAGCCCCCTCGGGTATCTTAATCCCTATATTTATGCTCGTTAACCAGAAAACCTCGGATTTCTATGTTAACATGTTTTGCAGGGGTTAATTGAGCTTTTGTAGGTATTTGGATGCTTAGTATGAAGTTCGGACGCTTTTCGGAATTGTTTCGTCGACTTTTGCATCTTCGGGGGCATTTTAGTGATTCCAGCATTAGGGTTTGAATCCCGAGCTCTTCACGGAAGTTGAAGCCCTTTGATTTCTCTTCGCGTGGCCGCTGACGGTGCATGATTCCGAGTTGTATCGATGGAGTTATGGCATTTTTAGGATGGTTTTTACTGTAAAAGTACACTCAAGGTCACATTCAAGGGCATTTTAGTCATTTCATATTTTTGCTTTTTGGCCCAATGTCTTCTTGGATGTTGTATTCCTCTGAGTTATCTTCGCGTAGCCTCCGACCGTGCCTCATTCCGCGCTATAACGAAGAAATGGCGGCATTTTCCGTAAAACAGGACAAAGCTGCAGAATTCAGACCTGTAGGGGGCGAATCGATTCGCCCCAAAGCCAAATCGATTCGGCCCTGCTGATATTTGGCAATTTTCCTTTTATTTACAATTTTGCCATGGGATATTTTGTATTTAACCCTTATCTCTTCATTTTGAAGAGGAGACATCTAGATATCTTCATTTTTCTCTAGTTTTAGGGCTTTTATAATTGGGAGCTAAACCCTATCCCTCTTGCTTTGGATGGTTGTACTCTTTGTTTTGTAAGTTGTACCTTAACCTTTTATTCCTTAATATAGTTATTTTAGTTGTTTTTCTTACTTTGTTCTTCATTTCCATGCCTAGATAAATTAGTTTAGTTTAATTAATTCTTGTTTTATTAGTTAATTAGTTGTTTAAAGTAGTTTAATCCATGATTTGTCCGTAGATAAATAGGTTCGGGATTGTGTTCCGCCATTTACGGGTTTAGAACCTCGAAAGTTAGGTTTTCGTGTGAAATTGCATTTAATTGAAACCGCGTGTATTAAAGTTGGATTATTATGCGTTTAACTTTATTTGTCACGCAACTTTAGTGTTTATAGCGATAATCCGAATTTAATCCGCGTGCGACCATTTTCAGTTAAATGTTTAATCTCGCAACTTTGGGTTAAATTCCTTCTTGTGTGATGTTTATGCTTAATTGAATATGCTCGATTAAATGTTTTCAAACCGTAATTCTAATTAGTAGTTGTTTAGCCCGTGTGGTGGAATGCGATCCCGATCCTCGCTTTCCTTTAATTTAGCATTAACTTATTATTTTCTTTTGTCACCATAACCACCCTATCACCTTTTCATTTGTTTATTTTACACTTTTATTCCTGAAGTAATTAAACAATTAAAATCTAAAATTTAATCACTCCCTGCGGATTTCTTACGACACCCGACTTACCGCTGTGCTTGCTTGTCAAGTGTAGTAGTAGCTTAGGTTCTTTTTGTATCGTGGCGGCGAAACACACAACGATTGTGTCCTCACACGAACACACTTTTTCCGTCCCACCAGCGGGCCTACGCGTAAAAAGGCGTGAAAAGGCGTTTAGGTCTTCTTAATATATTTTAATATTTTTTAACCATAACAAGGCTATTAAAATACAAAAATTGGCCATATTATAAAAATACGTCTGAATATATGCAAATTAAAATATTATTTGATTATTTTGGATGAGATAATGGTCTGGTTTGTAAACAAATTCTTTAAAAGGCGACATCGTTTCACTAAATCATTGTTGTTTTTAGAAAAAAGTGTGTCTTAAGGGTTTTACGAAGAATAAGGCGTGAAAAGATTAAGGCGAGGCGTTTCTCCCAAGCCTTAAGCCTAGGCGGAACCTATGCGGGTTTTTTAGAACAGTGATAATACCGTGTCACGATAAATTAATAAATGATTTAATAAATGAATTTTGGTCTCCTATTTTGTAAATAATTGGTAATCATATCTCATAATTTTAGTGAACATTTAGAATGTCTGTTTGGGACTTAAAATAATGGGTTTTAATCCCTATGGGTTGGTATTTGGCTTGGGTAAAGTGTTTGGCCAATTGGATTAAAATTTAGGCTCATTAGGTTTGGTTTCTATAGGGACTATACCAAATGTCGTGGTTAATTTGTTTAATAAGTCATTAGGACTAACATAATTAACCTCAAAAGCTAGAATGAGGAACCCTAAATCTAGAGAGAGGAAGAACTCAATATGCGAAGAGAAATTAGGAGAAACTAGCTTGGATTCATCCCCTAAATCACAAGGAACGTGTACCTAGACTGGAGATTTAATTTAGAGTAGTTATATTGATAATTATTCATCTGAATATATTAAATTCATGTTTAAAATATTAATTGGATTAGTTTAGTAATCAAATTAATCTAGGAGTTTAACCCTTAATGCTTATTTAAGATGATAAGAACATTAGTTTTCAAACTTTGAGATTTCAGTAGATTAGCAATCATTGAAAAGCCCACGACTAATTTCATAAATTGTTATGACATTTAGGCTAGTTGACTAAGTACATAAAACTAGGTTTCTTTGGGAAAAATCTAAAATTTAACTTCTAAATTTTTCTTAATTGAAGATAAAATATTTAGATGTAGAGTTATAATGGTATTGTACAACTTATAATTATTAGAGAATATTTATTATTCATGTTAGAGGCTATTATAATGAATTGGGTATTGGGTTGGTCACCATTTTTTTAGGTTTGAAGCTTTATGAAAGCTATAGGAAGCGAATCAATTCACAGACGAGCCAAATCAATTCGGTTATTGCAATGGATCAATTCGGATGGGGAAGAATAGAAATAAATTTTCTTTAAGGGTTGGGTTGTAAGTTATTAAACTTAAATTGTAAATTTAATTCTTAAATTAAAAGAGATTAAATTAATTTAATAATTCAGACTTATGGATTATTAATCTAAGATAAATTATACTTATTATTATGCGCCTTTATGTAGGAGTAAACCATCTATTGATAGATGTGAGAATTGTACCCAATTTCAAGTACATGTCAGGATTGTACTTAGATTATTCAAATTTATGGTACATGTTAGGATTGTGCTCTAATCTCAAGTACATGTAAGGATTGAAAATTTGTGGTACATGTTAGGATTGTACCAAATGTAAAATATATTTTAGGATTGTACTCATATTATTATTAGCTTAAATTATGGTGCATATCAGGATTGTATCAAACTTCTAGTACATATTAGGATTGTATTTACATAAATATTAGTCAAAATTTATTGTACGTGTCAGGATCGTACTATTACTTAATATTTTACTTGAGATCATAATAGATTTATATTGAAATCATATAGGGTTATGATTACACATATGTGATATATAGGTTGTTTGGATTGGGATGAACTTAAAAATAACTAAAATGTGCGAACAGAATGTGTAATTATTTATTGTAGCCCAAATTCGGTTCAATCTTTATTCTTCGTAAGATCGTTATTTACGTGTTGCTGTTGATTATAATTTTCAGGACATAGGTCTTCTCTGGCGCCTTATCACTGATTCATTTACCTTCTCCTTTTTCTTATTTCTACTCTTTTAGGATGTAAGTGTCAAGCTTGGACACTTACTCTAAATATTTATATTTACTTTTAGTCGTGTTGGAAGGTAGTATTTATTAATTGGAGAGTGGTTATTATTGATATATTATTATTTTAGCGATGGATTCATTAGTGTTATGAAAATGGTGTTAGAGATTATATGGGTTTTCTCTTAGGTATGTATTCATTTATTATTCCTATGTAGTTGGTTTTATTTTCAGCATGCTTGGAATGATATAACATTATTTAGACTCCTATAATTATTTAGTTTAGACATGATTAATCTGTTCAGATTTTAAGGAGTATCGTAATTCTCCACCATCTTTTACCATTAAGAATCACATAAAGACCTTATCCATGTGTTTTATTATATAGGCCAAAGTCATCCAGGATTAATCGTCAATGAACATTATAAAATACTAAATTTCTCTCAAAGATGATGTTTTAGAACGGGTCAAGCATTCATTTGAATGAATTCAAATAAGCCCTTTGTGAAATGAATTGTAGTGTTGATCCTCATTTACTTCTCAATCACATAATGATTTAAAAGGACAACTTATAACTATTGAAACCTTTTAATAACCCTTTCTTACTCAATAATGTCGCGAATTTCTCTCAGCATGTCCTAATGAATATGTCAAAGTTAAAGAGAATATGTTTTTGCTTCTTCTTTCTTATCAACAGTCGGGTAATGATTTTGTATTGTTCTTCTGAGAGGAATATAGATATTTATTTACTTATTTTCACTCATCACAAAAAAATCTCCCAAGAAAATCTTTAGCATTCGTTCTTCTAGTATAATCTTACACCGTTGGAATCTTGAGCACTCAAATAAATCAAATTCTTATTCATATCTATAATATAAAGAACATTTATAAGAGTATAAGACACCTAATCATATGTCCTCAACTTTATTTTCCCAAGATGCTACCAACGACAAACATGGTTATTACTTATATAGATTGTCCCTCGATCCACATCCTTAAAGGTACGTAACAAATAATTATTTGGGCACATGTTTAAATATCACCCCGAATCTAAGATTCACTCACTCCATAAGATTTTCCATGATGTTACATTATACTTTGAAGTAAAAATTAGTTTACTTCACCATCGATTTCTTATAATCTTTTTCCTTTAGAAAAAGGAAATTCTTTTTTAAATTCCCCTTCTTCTGGTAGTTTTAACATAGAAAATTATTCAATCTCTTGGTCCTAGAATTAAACATAAATCTTCATTTTTCACCGTGCTTTCTCTCTTCGGCCCTATCCCTCACACCCAATGCATTGAACTTAAAATTATGCTTATCCTTTTTTCACTTCTCATTTCTCAATAATGTTGAAGATACATCATCATCAACCCTTACTTCATCCTTTACATAGAGAAATGGGGTGATCATTTGCTAATATAAATTCGTAAGTGAAATGAAAAGCAACAAATCTTTGTCTTCACCATCAATATCAACATATAATCTTAATGAATCGAAAAGAATTATATGAAACTCATCATGATATTCCTACCCCAGCATTTCCTTAATCTAATGAAATCGAAAGAAATTCTTTTAGGGGTATATATCATTATTTATGCTCTTTGTTATTTTTTTTCCTTCCAATGCATGACATTTTGATTCCATCGACTTCTCCTTCATCACATAATATACCACCTTTTGCACGAGATTTATGTCACACCCCGGAAAATTCAACAGATGGGGTGGCCAACCACCGTCGCCGAACTATGACGGGCGTGAACTAAATAAATACCATTCTTAGCATGAGACAGATATGAGACATAAATAAATCATCCCATAAGATAAATAATTGAATCAATCTCAAATGATCATAAACAACTAAGCGATAAAAGATCCATCACATGCTAACTCCGAAGAAATCCAATCTCCAATAATGATTAAATAAAATTTGAATAATAAAGAGGAAAAGTCAAATGAAGTCAATATCTAAATAACTTTCGAACTGAATAGCCTAATAAAACTCAAATGAAGTCTCATAATTGAATACGACTGAAAAGGAAAAGTCTAACTAAACTATGCCATAAAATGAATAACTCCAACTGCACCTCCAAATGATAACTTCGATAATCCTATGAAGCTTCTCCAAATTTTATCCTAGAAAGTTAGTCAACACACGAGGTCACAGCCCCGAGAATGAATACATACTACTCCCCTCAAATAGGATCCTTGAATCCAAACACTAGAATTATACGCAATAAATATCACAACATGATATTTTAAATTAAACGGGATAATTAAACGCGATAAATATAAATTACTAGCTACCCGTAGATATTCCCATTTATAAAGGCACACCAATATCATTTTAAAATCTCAATTCTAACAAAGTTAATCTCTTATTAACTTAACTCAAATTTTATTTTTTTCTCACTTTTTATTATGACGGTCCTCCCGTCCCGGGTGGTAATCCACCAAAGTGTCACACTTCCCCTTGTCAATCGTCATCTAATCCGTTTAAACTGTCAGCCCCGACACATGACAAGGTTACACACATGACACGACATAAATCATCCTGTGATCCGTTTAAACTGTCGGTCCCGACACATTATATCTCCACAAATTTTAATACCAGTTTTTATCTTAAGCATTAATCCTCAATTTCTAAATTTCATAATTTGTAAATTACCCCACCCTTTTATCGATGTGACATCCTCAAAACACCCCTTACTCCCAAATCTAAAGGTCCCTAAGTTATCAATCCGTCCTACCCTATGTATAGGATGAATCTCTAAACTAAACCTCGACCTAGTCTCATGCGTAGGCTATCATAACAACGATAAAGTATCAAAAATTAGCCCACCCCCGACATAATAAAGTCGCAATAATCTACCCTCACTAGTCCCATACTTAGAAGGCGTAAATCATCAAAAGGCCTACCCACTAGTCCCATACCTAGAAGGCATCCTAAAATATAAGGAGAGAAAAAATACCCAACAACCCATCGTCACAAAGGCAATATAATAATACCAACACGTCACACAAACAAGCACAATTAATCAACGTATAAAACTACGCATGATAGTCCAATTCAATTAAATATTAATTTAATTATCACAATATCAAAATACCCATTTAATCTCATTTAATTATTTTAAATTAAATATACCGAGTTTTCATCATTTATACATCACAAACCAAATTTCATTATCTCAACACAAATTACATAAGTTATACGCCCCCAACTTCATTTATTTCAAAACTAGGGTTTTTTCTACATGCAACCTACACCAACAAAACCCAAAATTCACTCAAGAATCCTACTTACCCAAAGGTTATAAATATTAATCATATTAAAGGATTTCATAAAAACAGCCCCAAGTTTTATGTGTCCAGTTTCTCTAATTAGATTGTTAATTAATTTTAAGAAAACGTTGAATTAAAGTTTAGGCAACGCTTAAAACTCATAATACTAAAGGAAAAGAATAGAGTATTCATGCATGAATAAAAGTTGGTTTAGAAATATGATCTTGAATGTGTATTCCTCTCAAAAAAAATGACAAAGATTCGTTTTGACACGTCTTGAGAAAATCCGATTAATCTTGACAAAACTTGAGTTGAAAGTTATGTATAATGCGGCTAGGGTTTAGAGGTTGAAGAAGATGAAGAAGATGAGAGGTTTCTGATTTTTGAGAAGGATAAAATGTGTTTTAAAAGGCCTCAACTCGTCACTTTATGTTCATATACCAAAAAGAATTAGAGTCCTAATCAAATACAAAGACTCAAAAAATCATTACGGGTGATCGGACCATCAAAATCGTTTGAAATTTCAGTATGTTGTAGCGAACGACGAGAAGAAATGTTGTGAAAAATTTAGTTCGATCAGACGATCGAATTTTTAAAAATATTATTTTTATCCTCCTTAGCTAGGATCCTCCCCCGATTTTTATACAAAAAGTTATAATTTCCAAATTTTAATCCTGGTTTAAATTCCACTTAAAACCTTATTTTTATACATAAAAACCAACATATTTAATTACTAAGAATAATTAAGTCCAAAATTTTATTTTTTCTATAATTTCCCAATTAATTAATTTAATTAACTCTTAAAAACATGGGGTGTTACAATTTAACCGGATAGTGATACATGCTTACGATTCATATTCCTTCCAATCATCTTTCGACAAATCCACGAGTTTATCCGCAATGTTCTTCAATGCCTTATACAAAAACCATCTTGGATAAAAACATCTATCATTTGATATTATCACATAACAAAATCAAAAGTTTTCCAATAAAGTTTATACTAGACAAATTTAATCATTGAAACGTTGCAAGCTTATATATAACAATTTTTTAATCTCCACTACACCAAATCCTACGAATTGTCACCCCCTGGGGGTCACATCCCAAAGCCCTAACCACATAAAATTTGTTGTGACCATATCCATGACCTAGTGTGGCCATGGATGCTCTTGGAAGTGGTCACGGACCAAATCCATGACCAATATAGGTCACAAACTTAGGTCATGACAAGGTAGTGACCATGAGGGCACAAAATTCGGGGAAAAGTTTCCTCCAAGTTTTTTCATGGTAGGATCAGGGACAAGGGATAAGGCCACAATGCAAACCCATTGGGTCACGGCTTTGGCCCGTAACCATGCCAATTTATTCATGCGTGGGTTACGGCTAAGGGCCATGACCACATGGTTGCCTACATATTGATGTGGAAAAAATTTAAGGGTTGTGGTAATGGGTCATGGGTTTAGGCCTCTAGAGTTGTGACCCATTTTGGCCCAAATCTCTCTCTCACGTCAATCTCTCTCATTCTTTCTCTGTGCGATCTCGGAGATTTCCATTTTCTCAATCTCAAACCCTAATTTCAGCCAAAATCTCTCTCTTAATCTCAAAGGTAAACCCTATTTTTTTTGTATTTTTATGTTAAACCATAATGTGTATGTGTGTATATGTGTGTGAATGTGTGTGTATTTCTGTGTATGTGTGTGTACGTGTGTATATTTATGTGTATAAATGTGTGAATGTGTATGTATTTTTATGTACGTGTGTATATGTGTGTGTATGTGTGTACGTGTGTATATAAGTGTGTATGTGTGTGTGTGTGTGTGTGTGTGTGTGTGTGTGTGTGTGTGTGTATGTGTGCATATGTGTGTGTATGTGTGTAGACATTTTTTCAAGAAATGGGAATGTTTTATAATTTCATATTTGATTGGGTATGTTTTATTGGGTATTGTTAATATTGATTGAGAACTGTTATTTAGAGTTTGAAATTAATTGCATTATTTAAGGGTATTGTAATTATTAGTATTGACTGAATGTGGTTACTTGGGGGTTAAAATAAATTTCATTATTTAAGGGTATTGTCATTTAGGGCTTGAAATTTATTTAGATTTTGAAATTAATTGAGTATTATTAGTATTGGCTGAATGTGGTTACTTAGGGATTACAATAAATTGCATTATTTAAGGGTATTGTCATTTAGGGCTTGGTATTTATTTAGAGTTTCAAATTAATTGAGTATTTTAGGTTCTGCACCCACTGACTCAAAATCCTTTCCATTTTCAAAACCTTAATAAAACTAATATACCCTTATACCTTAATCGTAGGACTCATATTCACCCCCTCATATATTTTTCTTAGGGAAAATGAGGCAGAGTGATAATCACTGGCAACAAGAGTTGGAGAGGCTACAATTGGACCGCACACATAACTCTTTTATTAGTGAGAGTCATATAGAGGGTACTCTGATTTATAGGTATGGAAATAAAAAGATCGAACAATTTAATTACCTTATAAATCATGGAGTTAATCTCTAACAAGATTACCTGTTCGATCGTATTCTATTTTCCCTACTAGAAAACTGGGATGACATTATACAAAATATATTTCACACACATAATCCCGACGTATCCCTGACCTTGGTTATGCTGTTGGAGAAGGCGAAAAAAATATACCCGTTGTGGATACAATTGCGTAGAGAGAGTATTGACATAGACTGTGATGTCTCGCTCCATATGCACATTAAATTGAATCTTACCAACAATTTGAAATTAATGGGATTTCGAGTTCATGCCACGGATATATACCAATCAATCATAGATACCCTTCCTCCTAGTTGGCCACGTGCAAAAATTCATTGGTTCTTAAAAACTATTACTGAATGGATGGAGATCATCCGCATTGAACATATTCTAAAGCCTTACTTTGAAAAGGTGTATATATATATATATATATATATATAGTCATAAGCTTGATTAATTAGTTATAATTTCTTATTATAATTATTTAGTCACTTATGGTTTTTTATTTTTGTAGATAATGTCTCGAGGAAACAACACAAGGGTACCAAGTGCCGAGGTGACACCGTAACGAGGTTCACCATCTTGTGCACAACTCGAATTATCAACACCATTGGGTGAGAAATACACAACTCCACAAATGGTTCCCTCCTCACCAAGTCCAACTGCTACTATTTTCATGCCTTCATCCAGCACTCATGTTGCTCCTCCACCCCCATCCAACGTTGTCGATGCCTCCCATTCAATCCAAATAAATCCCATTGAGTTCTCCCCTCTCAAGAATAACCCAGTGGGTGATAGGAATGATGTTTTAAACTTTAAATCCCGGTGTATGGTGCTAGAAAAAAGAATGCGGGAGTTGGTGGACCAGAGAACTGAAACCTAGATGATCAAGCCATTAGAGATGACATGTATGATCAACTCTGCAAGTATTTCTCATTTTTTTATCATTCCAAGAATAAGGGTCTATCTCGGGTTGATGAATCATTGAGTACATATAGGAGAGACCTTCGAAAGAAACATTTCCTGAAGGAGGCAGTGAGCGAGTGCCTCCAATGTTCAAATTTTAGTGAAGTGGTGGAATAAATTTTTGGAGAATATGGCGAAGGAGAAAAGGTTGGTCCAAAGCGATCAAAACAAAAAAAAATAGGACACAAAAAGTTGATATCCAAAGGCTAGGATCCAAATCATATGAGGATTTGAAGAATGAATGGATAAGTAGGACAAATGATGGTCCAGATGCGAGTAAAAAACCAAATCGATCCAACTTATTCATTCATGATCGATGGGATAAAGATAATAAATTCCCGTCACACTCGGCTGAGATGTTAGAACCAATAGAGGCCATCAGCAGTGAGTCAGGATCGAACCCTAATGATGACTTTGACCTTGAAAATGATGCCCCGACCCGGACCATTGGAAAGTAAAAAGGGGAGGACGATAGGTGTTGACTCACATATGCTAAAATAATATTTCAACAGACCGCACCTCTCGTGAATGAGTTTTCTTCGATCAAGAATCGTTTCTCGTCCAATGAGGAACGAGAGTTCAAGACCGATGGGGATGTTCAGTATATCAAAAATAACCTAGGAATGTTGATGAATCAAATTAAGTAACTTTTGTCCCTTTTTCAAAATTATGGGATGCCAATGCCGCCTCCTCAAGGTTACCCTTACCCTCCTCCTTAATATTTTCCCTATCCTCCCTCTTCAAGCTTCCCTTCCCAAATACCACCTCATCCAACATTCCCCTACTAAATATCGTCTCATTCGACATTAGCCTCCCAAATGCCGACTTCTTCAATATTCCCATTCCACGTGCCTCCACCAGTCACAAGACTTGGATCATCATGAACAACTCACGGTGATTATGGAAAAAAATATTATTTCAAAAACCTGAGCAATAAGAGGGTTGTTGGGGTGAGCACATTCATCTCCAGGGTTGTCAAAACTCTACTACACAACCGACCTTTGGATACTGGTGAGGCTAAAACATTGGTCGATGAAATATACAATAGTTGCGGAGATCTACTTATAAACGTTAACAATGGGGAAGGGCCAGAATTGAGGAATTATGCAGACTCTTTTATTGCTTGGCTAGTTTATCTATTGGACATGATCTAATAATTTTTTTTTTTTTGTTTCAGATCTAATAACAGTTTTTTTTTGTTTCAGCTGTAAGAATATTGGTTTTATTTCAGTTTAACAATATTGGGTTTTTTTAGTTTTAATAATATCTTTTTGTTACTTCAGTTGTAAAATATATTTTTTTTCAGTTGTAATAATATTTTTTAATCTATTACCACAGGACTTAAATTTGAAGATTATTGCATGGATTTCCTCCTATACAAAGAGTGGATGGGAGAGACTAACCGAATTTAAAATAATCGTGTAAATGGCATTCAAGAATTTTTTAAATACGCTTTCAAAAATCTTAAAAGTGACAAAATTCCGTGTCCGTGCACCCGTTTTATGAACGAAAAATATAAGTCATTGGAATATGTTGAGTTGCATTCAATAAAGTGGGGAATCTTTCAAGACTATAAAATATGGACATACCATAGTGAAAAAAATATACCTTATGTTTCGGAAGAATCATCGGTACCCGAATGCATAACGAAATCCCAACGACTGGAAATGGTACATGATTCATCAACACATCATCCATTGATCGACATAATTAATGATTCTTACGGACTCCACAACCGTCAAAACCACCAAACTATGGATACGGATAATTCGCATTATGGCTAACTAAATGAAAATTTTGATGTCGAACTTCCAGGAGATCGGGAATACATATGGTTGAAAGTCGATATGGATAGACTATTGTATAAAAATTATGATGAAGATCACTCGGTATTATATACAATGATTGGTTTGCATAACTTCAAGGGTCAATATTGGTTTTTCTGGGAACAACGTAACTGGAATCCTTAAGTGGGTTAAAGATATTCTCCAAAAAGAGAACACGTTACCAGACAATTATCCTACCATGAAGAAGAGCTTAAAGGGTTTGGGTTTGAAATACAAATCTATTCATGAATACAAGTATAATTTCATATTGTACAGTAATGAGCACAAAGAGACGGATGAATGTCTTGTATGCAGTAAGCCTAAACTTGTGGTTTATGAGAATGGAAAGGACAATGCTGCAAAAAATCACAAGTGCTCCAAATCCCACAAAAGGTTTTGAAGTATTTTACACTTGGGCCACGATTAAAACACTTTTCACAGTAACATGGACAACGGAGGCCATGACATGGCACGCATGATGCGAGGTGGTTGGGAATATGATTCGTCATCTACTTGATTCACCCATCTGGAAAATTTTAGATGCACATCACCATGAATTTGCAAAGTAACCGTGCAAAGTTCATCTTACAATCTCAACCGATGGGTTTAACCCTTTCGATAATTTTAGTTCTAGTCAGAGTTATGGTTCAGTTCTCTTGGCACCTTTATGTCTCCCACCGATACTATGCATGAGAAAGGAGTTCACATTGTTCTCTTTGATGATACTCGAGTCGAAGGCTCCCAATGATGATATTGAAATATTCTTTGAACCATTAATCGAAGAACTTAAATAGTTGTGGGATAAAGTCATGGCGGCATTCAACTCTTATAAGGGTAAAGAGTTCACACTTAAAGCAATGGTGATGTGGTCAATCCACAAAAATCCAGCTTATAGGACCTTATTCGGTTGTAATGTTCATGGTTATTACGGGTTTCCCATATATGGGGAGGAAACTGAAGCCTGTTGGCTAAAATATAGTAGTAAGATGAGTTACACTAGTCATCGTAGATTTCTGCCGACCAGTCACCCTTTTAGGAATGACAAGTCTAACTTTTTTTCTTGTCGATCACGAGCATAGAATTCCACCTACTCGGCTTTTTGGTCAACAGATCGAAGATAAGGCAATGAATTTGACTACGAGGAATAGATATGTAGGCATACACCCCCAGTTTGTAAACCTGAAGCGTAAAGTTAAGGGAGATCCAAACGACCCTAGTAAAACAAAGTCATGGTCTAGACGATCAATATTTTTTTATTTTCCTTATTGGAAAGATCATCGTGTAAGGTATGTAGTTGATGTGATGCACACAAAGAAGAATGTTGCAGAACATATGATAGGAACATGTCTGGGTGGATCTCATTCCAAAGAAGGAGAGCGGGCCCGCCTAGATCTCATGATAAAAAAATAAAGAAAAAAACTATGGTAAAAAACGATCCTACAATAGGAAGAATTTCTACCCCCAGTCTTCTTTCACTTTTACTACTAGTGAGAAGAAGATCCTCTTAGTCACGTTGTTCAACTTGAAGACTCCGATCGGTTATTCTGGTAATTTACGTAGGGTAGTACACTACCAAGCAAATGACTTGAAATAGTGTAAGTCTCACGACTCGCACGTAATCATCCAATTAATCCCTCTGTTATTTCTGCATTGCTTTGCTGAACAAAAAGATCTCCGTCAGGAAATTGTGAAAATTAGTTTGTGTTTTACCCTACTTTGTGCAAAAGTGATAAACAAAATGCACATTAAAGCTGCAAAATCAACTTTAGCCGAGGCAGTTTGTGTATTAGAGAAATATTTCCTCCGTCGTTCTTCGATATCAACATCCACTTGATTGTGCATTTATGTGATAAAGCTTTATTATTTGGTACCATTAGGTATCTTTGGATGTATCCTTTTGAGCGCTTAATGAAAACCTTCAAAGATTACGTAAAGAATACATGGAATATTGGAGGGTCAATTGCTGAAGAATACGTAACGATGAAATCATCATTATACACTAGGGAACATATGCCAGAACAAGAGCTGAGGAGGTTCAATACTCATGGAGAATAAGTGATCGAGGAATTTGAGGACAAATTTTCATTTGGGAACCCTAAAGAGGTGAAACTCACAAATCTACAATACGAGCAAGTAACTCGTTATGTCTTCGAATCGCAAGATGAAGTCAAAGACTCTAGAGAGTGAGTATCTACTGAATTCTTCTTCTTTAATTATACATTTTTTATATTTTATGATCTCAACTCTGCAATTTACTGATATGAAGTACAAGAACAAATTGCCCAAAATCAAAGGAAAAATTTCACAACAATTGACTTTAGGGCATGGGTATCAAAAGAGGTAAATTTCACATCTTATGTATGCGATTATTTATTTCTGTGTGAAAAAAGTATTCCCTAATACAAATTCAATAATAAATGTAGCTTCTAAAAAGAGGTGATGTATCTTTTAGGCTTGCACGCCTAGCAAAAGGCCATGGTTTTCATGGGAAAGAGTCTAAAAAATTCCACACCAACGGTTTTGATTTCATTTCATATCCATATCGGAAAATATTTTGATGCAAAATAGTGGAATATCAATTTCTTCATTGACCACTTATATCACTAGCAAAAGCAATAAAAATGCAAAGAATATAGTGCTAACCTATTATGGGATGATCCATCAAATCCTAAAACTTGATTATTTAGATTTCACAGAAACCGTATTCTATTGTGATTGGGTAAAGGTGGAGGATACAACGAATGCAAGAAAAGTTGATACTGACTCCAAACTTATTATGGTAAATTTATCAAAGCTGAAGAGTAAAGATTGCATAGTCGACGAGCCTTTCATTTGTGCCTTTAGAACATAAATAAGATATTCTACTCAAAGTGCATAAATGATGGAAATTGGTCTATTGTTGTGCATGCACCAAAGGTTATGAATACTCAAGTGGATGCATTAAAGGCTCCAAAAGAGTTTTAGTCAGCTCTTGATAAAAACCTTAATTTGAAGGATCTTTTAGTTGATTTAGAGGAAGATTGAGTATCAAAATATTATGTTATTTTTGCCAATATTATTTGTATCCAATTATGATATTGACATTGTATTAGCGCTTTACTTTGATGTATGAATGTTTAGTTACTTTCACGAATGTTTAATATGATTTATGTAAGTTAACTTTCGATAATATGTTATCTTTATTCAAATGTTTAGTAACATTCACAAGACACTCGGTTTGGCAATAGAGACATTTGAGTTTGTGATTAGATCAAATTGACCCAGCTCAATTTCTATGTGTCCCTCTACATATACATTTGGTGATTAGTTTCATTGATGCAATGTTCATAAAATGAAGTTAAATTGGCTTGATTTTATAAAGATTGTATTAAAGAAACTAATCAATAAATGTACATATGAAAGAATACGTTGGGGGCTCCAAGATCAATTTGATCTAATCACACATTCAGAAGACTCTATTTAGTGATTTTCTTAGATCACAGGAATCATGTAATCTTTACTTTAACTGAAGTAGTTATATAATTGATATGCATTATCTTTTAAATCTTTTAGATGACATAAGGAATACAGGATAATTATTTGTCTTATTTGGTTTGGTTGTTTGATAATTATTGCTTATTGGCTTGTTATTAGATAGTATGTTAGAAGGAGTACAGGATACTCATTGGTTTTGTTTGGTTTGGATGCTAGATAATTATTGGCTATTAACTAATTATTGAATATTATGTTAGAAGGAGTGTGAGATGATTATTGGTTATAGGCTTGTTGTTGGTTTTTGGCTGTTGGTTAATCACGGGACCCCCGATTTGAGAACATGGCGTTAATTCGAAAATATCTAGACTTGGGCTTAAAAATATGCCATTAAGCGGTGAAATCCCGAAACACCCCCCAAATGTGGACAATCGGCCACAAGAGACGAGGAAGTTTAAGATCTTCACGATCAGATATTGATCATGGACAATTAGTTGAGAGCTTTACCAAGCGTCGTCGATGGTGTATTTGTACTCCATCTCATATTCAAGATTCGACATCATAGGTATGGCGTTGAAAACTTAGGAAAGTGTCAAAGCTAGCGTAGAGTTTTTCTAGAGTAGCATGATGTGTGTTTGAAATACAACAAAATTTTAAAACATGTACACTTTTGCTTGAAAACGTACTGCGAGGGTTTGGTCACCCACAGCGGCACCCAAAAGGCAACGCAAGTGGCACGAACACCTCGTGCGGACTGTTTAGAGCTCAAGAGTTTTGCAACTTTAAAAATCTCAGGAGTTTTGCGAACGGAACATTAATGGGAGAGAGATGGTTTGAGAAATTGGGAATCCTACGTGCTACGACAACTAATAACTATCCAACATATTATCCGACGATCGGACATTGGTCCCATGCGAGGTGTTCGCACCTCTCACGGGGCCGTTTGGGGGGTGTTTTGATTTTCGCCCTCTTATGGCAATTTTTTAAGCTTAATTATATATATTTTAAAATTATTGTTTTATTCTCAAACCGGGGGTCCCGTGACCACGCAATCAGTTCATGCGAGTTATGTTGGTCCCGTACGAGGTGTTCGCGCCTCTCATGGGGCTTTTGGGGGGGTGTTTTTGTTTTTCGCCCTCTAACGTCATTTTTTTAAGCTTAAGTCTAGATATTTTTAAATTATAGTAATATTCTCAAACTAGGGGTCCCATAACCACACGATCAGTACCTACGAGTTACATTGCTCCCATGCGAGGTGTTCACACCTCTCACGAGGCCTTTTGAGGGTGTTTTGGTTTTTCTCCCTCTAACGGCATGTTTTTAAGTCTAATTCTACATATTTTCAAATTATCATCATATTCTAAAACCCGGGGTTCTGTGATCACACAGTCAGTTTCTACGAGTTACATTGGTCCCATGCGAGGTGTTTGCACCTCTCACGAGCACGTTTGGAGGGTGCTTTGGGTTTTCACCCTCTAAAGGCACGTTTGTTAAGAAAATATGCATTTTCTGGCCTTACCAAGTGTAGCGTGTTGTAGAGCTCATTGAAATTATTCTGGTAAGGAGTCCCAATTAATATGATGCATTTTCCCATTTGGAGTATTCCAAATACAACTCCTCTCATTACGGGGAGTGCGGCCTTCATCAAGATCCACTAATCCAAGGCACTTCGATAGTATTTCCCCCCATTATTGATGTTGCTCAATTACAACACTCCTTTTCCCTTTCTTTGAGTGTCGTTCACTGTGATTTTCTCTCCGAGAAGTTTCTCATACAAATTATAGCTTACTCCGAGTATGCTTTGGCCATTTTGCTACGAATACACCTTCGTTACGCATACAACTTATTTACTCCCACACCTTTTCTCTTGGAGAAGCTTAATGTCTATATTTTCATTTCTAGATTTATCAAGATTGTTGAGGTTATGAAATGGTAATTTAACTTTCCATTTTTTGTCAAAAAATGGAAATATGGAAATACCCGATTCATAACCTCAAAAATCCTGAGAAATATGGAAAATGAAATAATAGATCTTAAGCTTCTCCAACAGAAAAGGTGTGTGAGTAAATAAGTTGTACGTGTATGAGAAGCTTGTCGACAAGAAAATCACAATGAAAGAACACTCAAGGAAAGGGAACACCTCGCATAGTGAGAGGTGTGTACACCTCGAACGGGACCAGAGTAACTCACAGGAACTGACCGCGTGGTCACGGGAACCTCGGTTTGAGAATATGACAATAATTTGAAAATATTTAGACTTGAGCTTAAAAACATACCGTTAGAGGGAAAAAAATAAAGCACCCCCCAAACATCCTTTTGAGAGGTGCAAACTCCTCACATGGGGCTAATGTAACTCGTAAGAACTGACTACGTGTTCACGGGACCCTCAGTTTGAGGATATGACAATAATTTAAAAATATCTATAATTAAGCTTAAAAACATGCCGTTAGAGGGAAAAAATAAAAACACCCCCCAAACAACCCTGTGAGAGGCGTGAACACCTCGTACGCGACCAATGTAATTCACAAGAAACGATCGTGTGGTCATGGGACTCCCGGTTTGATAATATGATGATAATTTAAAAATATCTAGACTTAAGCTTAAAAACATGACATTAGAGGGCGAAAAAACAAAACACCCCCAAACGGCCTCGTGAGAGGCACCAACATCTCGCACTGGACCAATGTTCGATTGTTGGATAATATGTTGGATAGTTATTTGTTGTCATAGCACGTAGAATTCCCAAGTTATCTAACCATCTATCTCCAATTAATGTCTTGTTCATAAAAATCTTGAGCTCTAAAAAGTTATAAAACTCTTGACCTCAAAATAGTAGCGCACGAGGTGTTCTTGCCACTCGTGGTGTCATTTGGATGTCAATGTGGGTGCCCACACCCCCGCGGTACGTTTTAGAGACTGTGTGTGCTTGTTTTTTAATTTTTTTGTATTTCACAAACACACTATGCTAATCTAGACAAACACTACACTAGATTTGACACTTTCACAAGCTTCCAACACCATACCTATGATGGATAATCCCAAATATGAGGTGGAGTACAAATCCACCATCGATGATGCTTGGTAGACCTCTCGACTTAGGCTTGAAAACATGTCATTAGAGGGAGAAACCCCTAAACGGCCTCGTTAGAGGTGCTAACACCTCGAACGAGAGAAATGTAACATGTAGGAATCGACCGCGTGGTCACGGGACCCGGGGCACGGACCAATTTTTGGAATATCTACACTTAAGCTTGAAAACATGTTGTTAGAGGGAGAAACCCCGAAACACCCCCCAAATGGCCCTGTGAGCGGTGCCAACACCTCGCAAGGGACCAATGTAACGCGTAGGAATCGACCGTGTGGTCCCAGTACCCCCGTGTAATACCCCGTATTTCTACATATTTGAATTCAATTAATTCGGTTATCAATTAGCTTTATTTTAAATTACGCGAGAGAAGTAATTTAATTGAATTGAGTAATAATGTTCTTATTAAATATTAATCGAGAGTGAGATAATGATTAATATTATGAATTTAATTAGCTAAGTGAATAGTAAATAATGTATGGAAATTATTTCGCGTAACAATGAGTGATATCGGTATAATTAAAATTATCTCAACCGGGAGTCGCGTGTAGACTAAATTGAGGTAGAGATGGAAATATATTTAGAGTGACTAGGATGATAATTTCGAGGTCAAAAATGTTTCTGAAAGGGTCAAAATAGTATACCCAGGGGTATAGTTTTGGTTCCGGGTCAATTTTAGACCAAAACGACACTTATTGAGGGCATTTTAGTCATTTGAAATGTTAGGGTTAAGAGACCCACGAAATTGGAAGTCTTATATATGATAATAAGAGGGTGAGGCTAGGGTTAGAATATTAAAAACCTAAGAGAGGCCATTAGAGAAGAAAATGAGAGAGTTCTTGGAGGTTTTGAAGAAATTCTTGGAGCTTTCATCTTGATCTTACACCACAAATAACTTGGGAGTGAGGATTGTAAGAGCGGATCATCAATCCATCATCTCATCCATGAAATCAAACCCTAATGATCAAAGGCAAGTGTTTATTTTCAAATCTTTTAAAGTTATAATACCCATGTTTTTAGGGCTTCAAACTAGTTTGATGAAATTGATAATTCTTGGAAAAAAAGAATGATTTAAAGGCATGTTTGGGTAGGAATTTCATGTAGTAGAATTTGTTATATGTAGAGGATAATAAATTAGATATTTTGTGTTATTATCCACGAATTTAATATGGGTTTATGTGAAATTTTAATGGAGAATAATGAAAACCTAGGGTTCCTGAGGATTATATTATTAAATCCCTTCTTGAATGAAAATTCTAAAATTTTGATGTTTTATTGATGTTGGGAATCATCCTAGTGTATAGAGAAATGGTTAGGAACAATTGGTATCAAATTTGGTGAAGAAATATGTAAGTTATGTGGGTGTTAATGGTGAAAAAGGCATATGTGTAATGAAGAAGACAAATCTTCAGAGAGGCGAACCAGTTTGGTTACCAGAAAAATGTAAAATTTTCCTTTTTAACCCTAGAATTTCTAAATTATTGTCCGGAAAACTTTTGGAACATTGTTAGAATATAATAAGGTATTTATTATATTGCAATACGCCTTAATAAGGTTATGAGATTAAGTCTTATCGAGAGAATTAAGACGATGATTAAACGGGATTAACGATAATGTAAGTAATTCGACAGAATGAAAATGTAATTAAGGAAAAGTGTGAGTGAGCTTGTTGTATAGACCAGTAGGGTAAGGAATACATATCTACTGAAATGGAATAAGGGGTAACTAGGGCCCTTAGAGTGAAGAATAATACTCGATAAAATGCGATAGTGAGAATAATCGTAAATTCAAAGTACGGTGAGTATTCGAGTGATATATTCTATGTATGGATGATGATAATTAGGTTGTGTGAATACCTGTTGAATATATATATATATATATATATCAGTGTGTGTGTGTGTGTGTGTACCTATTATATGATTGATGATATACGTTAACATACCTATACTACCTGCTATCACGGAGGTTCCCGCGCAGTGGGCTATCCCACCTTATCAATTTTAAGGAGGTCTGGATTTGTGCCTCTGGACATAAAAATTAGGGTGGCTCACTATGTGTCATGTATTAGTGTGTCTAAAAGGTTGTTTGGGTACGTTCGCTATATGCATAGCCCGAAGTCTTTAAACTATATCCGCCTCCACTGCTTGTTATCTTATTTTGGGTTCGAGGAGATGTACCGAACCATTTGTCCCTATTTAGAACGAGAGGTACTTGGACTGATAGCAGAGTATGCCCCCGTTTAACGGTGGCCCTTTTGAGAGACACTGTAATAATATGTATTAGCGAGATAAATATATTGGAAGAGGCAAATGCCCCAAAATTTTAATCTCAAAATTATGAGATGGTTCAATTATATTCCAAATTAAAATTTCTTTTCAAATTTTAACAATTATAAATTCAAATATTAATTTCTTTGAAATTAAAATTAACTCAATAAATATTTCAACCTAACATAAACAAAATTCAAAATTTTCTTTTAAATTCAGGTTAATTCAACTCAAGTCCAAAATAGCCTAACAAAAATTAATTCGTAATTAACTATCGGCTAAACAAATCAAACATCAATTTTGACAACTTAATTTTCTGACTTAAATTAAATTATACTGAAATTACCCAAATTTTAATTAGCACCAAATTAAACATGAGTTGTGATTTAAACCAATTTTTATCTTGATTATACTTAAGCATGCATCTATGTGAGTTCGCAAGATAAAAATAAATCACAAACACACTACGCCGCGATGTAGGAGGAAAACCCACAATGGGAAAAACCTCAGGCGACCCTTCCTACAAGTCCACTAAGTATGGTATTTTTACAAATACAAGACAAGAGACTTACATCACACGACTCGACTCCTTCCAAGCCTCGATGCTCCTTCTTGCATCAACCTCCGCCTAGTCGACAACTCCGGAGTCCACCAGAATCTTGGAATCCACCAATGGGGAACAACTCCATTAAGTACAAACGATGGCCTTTCCACTGTTGTGAACCGCAATGCATCAAACAAACGAACTCCTCCGTGGAAACATTTATTTTATGGGTGAGAAAAATAACCCGGTGCTAAAATATCTCCCAGCAAGGATATATAAGTAGAAACTTGGATTAAACTAAAATATGGGTGTAAACTTGTGTTTTTGGTAGAAATTTGATCTTGAAAACTTAACACATAAAATGAACTTTTTCTCTTAATAATATTTATCTCTTTTTCTCTTGGAGGGAATGAAAAAGTTATTAGAAAAAGTGGTTCCCACACTAAATTAATCAGGTAAAATAAGTGGGAAAAGTAGTGGGAGAGTGGGGGAAAACTGACAAAACTACTCAAAAACTGACACAGTTGTTCGAATGACATTTCCAGGTTGTTCAAACGACACTGTTCTAACGAGAATATGGAACGAGATTTCAGAAAAAAGTTAGTTGGAATTTTCGTTCGAACCAAACTTCTAATGAGAAAATAGAAAAACAATCTAGTTAGTAGTTCGTTTGAACGACCTGTGAATTTAGTTCGAATGAGATTCCAAGTTCGTTCGAAGGACTTTTCAGAAAACTTATAAACCCTTTTTATGTCCAAAAATTTTATGCAAAGTTTTAAAATTATTTTCTAATAAAAATACAAAGTCGATTATATAAAAAGATCACCCAAATAATTTTCCAAGCTCCTATATATATAAATGCATTCATACCTTTGGATTCATTGGAATTGATGAGGTGCTAATTACGCAAAATATGGCACTAGAAATCGGTAATGATGAAAATTAAAAAACTTGGTTGCTACGTTTTCAACTCTTCAAATGTCATAGGTTTGAGGAACAACACTCTATCCTATGACTCGAATAATTTTGTTCGGAATTAAGCCAGAACTACATATGGACTCAATTGGAAATTTGCGTCTTTATAAATCTCTCCCTTTGGCTATTCCTAGACAAAATCAAACCAAAAATACTGGGGCCATCAAGCACGTCTAGACACAATCTCACCCAAAGAAAATAAAAATACATACGCTTGACTTGACTCATAGAAAATGCTTTGACGCTTTAAATAATGCCGCTAAAGATAAAATCTTGCACACTTAAACAAACCATCAAACACATAGGGAATGTAACAAATTAAAGTGAATAATGTTAAATACTCCCCCTTTATTAACTCTCCCCCTATATCTAACATGGTCTATCTAAGAAGGTCGTGTCTCCCACTAAGTTAAATCTCCCCAAACTAAAGGATTAAATACCATTTCTCCCCCCTTTTTTTTTCAGGAATAGAGAAAGGCTAAAGAATTATAAAGTCACTTATTTCTCCCTTAATTAAGATAAATACCACATCTCCCCCTTAAGACTACACAAGGGTTATGAACTAAGGAAAAACAAGATAAATATGCAATGATGTATAAAGAGACAAGAGCATTAAAGAATTTGGGCAACAATGAAGTACAGCTAATCCGTACAAAGAGTAATAAATATCAACTATGATGCGATGACAAAATATACCACTAAAATGTACTACGATAAGCATGAGATATCAAACAAAAAGTCGTAACAAGAAAGGTATCAATTTTTCATTCAAATCATATATGGACTAGCTAGCATAGCAAAGACTCAAAAATAAAAAAATACCATATATATATATATGTATATATATATATATGTATATATATATATACAAAAGATACCAATAACGCACACGCATATATACATAGGTATAAACACCACACACGGCACAGAATACATTAAGCCTTTCACACTCGTATGGCAAAAATGTGTCCAAATACATTTGGGAAACGGAAGTGAAGGGGTATGAACTAGAAATAAAAGAATTTAGACTCAATCACCTAAATATGTTCACGGAGTTATCATTTGATTCAAAACTTTATCACACTTAAATATAGCCTCATGTGATAAAATAGAGTGAACTCACGAAATAAACATACACAATGCACACAAGCCTAGAATTTCAATGATTCTACAAACCAATAGAGTCATGACAAAATAGCTTAACTAGGATTCAAAGTCATAGTGCAAACCCATTGATATATCCAACCAAACTTCCTCATTAATATTCTTTTTATTTTATTTTCATTTTTTATATGAACATACCAACTAAACAATAAAGGCTTAAGCTAATTTTTTTAATGCCACATTTTTTAGGACAAATGTCAATCATGGATTTTAAGCCAAATTAATTTTGTCTTTCGCAGCCCAACTCCATTGATAAACAACTACGCCGGATAAATATATTTCTATTTTTTTTAAATTCGCGAAACGATTCTTACATGCACAAATCCTCTATAGTCATAGCAACATATAGATGACTAAATTGATAGGAGAACATATCATTTAGCTCAAATATACATGTGAAGTTAAGTTTCAAATGAGCTCGTGCATGTGTGAATCAAGGCATATAAAAATAGAATCCAATAAGCAACAAAAAATCAAACTACTCCATGAAAGCATGATAAATAACACTTTAAGGATTGAAAATCTTATACAAAAGTTCTAGCCACATGTAAGCGGATGTGATATTAGATTTAAACATGAGTATATGCCACAAAAACATGTAAAACCAAAATACACACAAAATAAAATCTTTTGAGTTTTTCAAATTTTTTAACCAAACACAAAAAAATCAACTCAAAAGAAAAAAACAATTTTTTTTGTATTTTTCAATAAGACTAAACACAATAAAATAAAATACAAAAGATAAACAAGTCATAATTCTATCATCACATATATAATAAAGCAATGCCTAGAAAATGACAAACAAACATACAACTAGCAAGAATATATCATGATGCACATAAACTAGTGTATGTGAACAAAACCTAACACATTCAACCTTTAAATTTAGCAAGGGAAGTATCACTTGCAAACAAATGAGTATAAAAAAATCCTATCTTGCAAAGCCTCGAAATCATATATCCTAACCTAAACTAGTGGAGTGTGACATTCTCGGGATTTGGAAATTTTAGTGACTCTACCATTGGACTTCCTAAGACCATTTTTTAAGTCAAAACAAAATTTCCTAAGATGACCTTTTTGAACACAATGTGTACATTCAAAGACCCGATAAAAAGTAGTACCTAAGGATTGATCTCCTAAAGTGTTCCTAGTAGATTCTCTCAAACTTATGGTTTTATCTTTATTAGTTGAATCATTTTGAGTGTCGAAACCAATACCACACAAGTAATTTTTAATTTGGACAGTTCTAAGAATTTTATCTAGTTTTTCGGACCTATATTCCAAATCAAATTTGACCCTACTTGAATCTCTCAATTTCTCTTCTAACTCTAAAATTTTAGACTCAAGCAAACAATTACTCTCTTCAAACCCAAAAAGCTATTTCTTCATACCCACCATTAAACGTTTAAGGCTATCTCTCTCACCTTCTACATACTCAAGCTTCTCACGAAGATCTCTCTCACGTGTCCTAAGGTCTTCCACTAAATCACTCTCATTATTAACCTTGGCACGTTCTCTCAAACTTTCTTCTAACTTCAAGGTTTCCCTTTTTAATTTAATCGATTCGGCATAAAACCCTTGAAAATCTACTTATAGTTCACTCTCATTAACATCCTCCTCATTCTCACTCTCACTATCTTCTTCGCTCTTTATACCATCAAAATTTTGGGATTCACAAACCTTGGCCTCGGAAGTGTCATGTATTAAGATGTAATCATTAGATGTTTTATCACTTTCACTTACATGACTTGCCATGAACGTGGTAAAGTTACGCTCAATGGGGGAATCGAATCCCTCTTCCTTATCACTATCACTAAGGGTGCCATTATATGAAATTGGTTGCTTGCCCTCCCTCCTTATTTTAGTGGGACATTCTCTAGCCCTATGGCCATAACCCTCACAGCCATAACATCTATTCGACTCATCCCTATAAAGATCTTCATTATACTTTGTAGGTAATTTCTCATCTTTTTTATACTTAGACTTATCAAATTTCTTAAAATCCTTTTTAGGATTGTCTTTATTAAACTTAAGAAATTTTCTAAACTTCCTACCAAACTTAGCCATCTCATTCTCGTCATCCGAAAATTGTTTTTCCTCCTTTCGGGCTTTTAAAGCGATGCCTTTATCTTTCTTTTTCTCATCCTTGGAGGTAAACATATCAAGTTCATAGGTTTGTAAGTCACCTACGAGCTCTTCAAGTTTTCTAGAGGCTAAAGTGGGTAAAGAACTTAACACGGTCACTTTTTGGAATAAGCCTATCGGGTAAGGACCTCAAAATTTTCTTTACTACATGGTTTTCGGGTATGTTTTCTCCCAAGTTAAAACATGAATTAACAATATCAGAAAGTCTAGCATAAAATTCATCAAAAGTATCACATTCAAACATTTTAGTATTTTCTAATTGAGTGGTGAGGTTTTGGAGTTTTGAACCTTTCACGACATTAGTTCCTTCATGGGTGAGTTGTTAAATATCCCAAACCTCTTTAGTAGTTTCACACGTCATGATACGTCGAAATTCATCCAATGTAACCGCACTAAAAAGATCATTCAAATCACTGGAATTAAAATTTGTTAATTTAAGTTCATAATCACTCCATCTGTCTACGGGTTTAGGTACACGCTCATTTTCGACTAGACACGTAGGTGGAGACCACCCGTTAACTACCAATAGACAAACCCTCTCATCTAAGGAATTAAGTGTCGATTTCATTTGTGTCTTCCAATACACGTAATTTGAACCATCAAAAATAGCGAATTTTGAAAAGGGTGAAATTTTCATTTTTAAGACAACCCCAAATGGACCTAAACGCCATAACTTAGCGCTCCCGCTCCGATACCACTTAAAAGAGGTAAATGCCCCCAAATTTCAATCTCAAAATTATGATATGGTTCAATTATATTCTAAATTAAAATTTCTTTTCAAATTTTAACAATTATAAAATTCAAATTTTAATTTCTTCGAAATTAAAATTAACTCAACAAATATTTAAACTTAACCTAAACAAAGTTAATTCCAATTTTTCTTATAAATTCTAGTTAATTCAACTCAAGTCCAAAATAGCCTAACAAAAATTAATTCATGATTAAATATCGGCCAAACAAATTAAACACCAATTTTGCCAACTTAATTTTCTGACTTTAATTAAATTAAACTAAAATTATCCAAATGTTAATTAGCACCAAATTAAACATGATTTGTGATTTAAACTAAGTTTTATCTTGATTATACCTAAGCATGCATGTATGTGAGTTTGCAAGATAAAACTAAATCACAAACACACTACACGCCGCAATGTACGAGGAAAACCCACAACGAGAAAAACCTCGGACGGCCCTGCCTACAAGTCCACTAAGTATAGTATGTTTACCAATACAAGACAAGAGACTTACATCACACGACTCGACTCCGTCCAAGCCTCGACGCTCCTTCTTGCATCAACCTTCACCGAGTCGACAACTTCAAGGTCCACTGGAATCTTGGAATCCACCAATGGGGCACAACTATGTCAAGTACAAACGATGGCCTTTCCACTGTTGTAAGCCACATTGCATCAAACAAACGAACTCCTCCATGGAAACATTTCTTTTATGGAATCAGAAAAATAACCTGGTGCCAAAACATCTCCAAGCAAGGATGTATAAGCAGAAACTTGGATTAAACTAAAACATGGGTGTAAACTTGGTTTTTGGTAGAAATTTGATCTTGAAAACTTAACACATAAAATAAACTTTTTCTCTTAAGAATATTTATCTCTTTTTCTCTTGGAGGGAATCAAAAAGTTATCAGAAAAAGTGGTTCTCGCATTAAATTAATTAGGTAAAAGAAGTGGGAAAAAGTAGTGGGAGAGTGGGGGAAAACTGACGAAACTGCACAAAAACTAACACCATCGTTCGAACGACTTTTCCAGGTCGTTCGAACGGCATTGTTCAAACGAGAATATTGAATGAGATTTCAGAAGCATTTTTCGTTGGAATTTTCGTTTGAACCAAACTTTTAACAAGAAAATAGAAAAAAAAATCTCGTTAGTAGTTCGTTCGAATGACCTGTGAGTTACATTCGAACTACATTCTAGGTTCGTTCGAACGACTTTTCTGAAAACTTATAAATTCCCTTTTAAGTCCAAAACTTTTATGCAAAGTTTTAAAATTATTTTCTGATAAAAATACAAAGTCGTTTATATAAAAAGATCACCCATATAATTTTCCAAGCTCCTATATATATAAATGCATTCATACCTTTAGAGTCATTGGAATTGATGAGGTGTTGATGACACGAAACTTGGCACTAGAAATCGGCAATTATGAAACTTGAAAAACTTTGCAGCTACGTCTTTAACTCTTCAAACATCATAGGCTTGAGGAACAACACTCTATCTTATGACTCAAATAATTTTTTCTAAAATTTAGTCAAAACTACAAATGGACTCAATTGAAAATTTATGTCCTTATATATATATGTATCAATGTGAATATTCTACTTACGTGTGATAGTAGACAGTTAGATAGTATATATCTAAAGATTGAAATAAGTAGCAAAACATAATTAATTGAATAATGAGATGAGAAGTGAAATGTTAATTTCAACTATTATAACGGATATGAAGCGTTAACCATCGGGTAAAGTACTATATGGGCGGTACGGTAATAGAGACGTATTCACTTTGAGAATTACTCAAGTCTAGTTAGCTTGGGTAGAATAGCTAGGTGGGTTAAGTAGAGAGGTTAGGCGTACACAATAGTTGAGACGTGAGGTGACTCAAGAGAGTGTACGTAAACCTAACATATGTAATCAATAACTGATTTTTATTTGTGATAAATACTTGAAAAATATTTTCAAAATATTTTAGGTACTAACCCTTGATATAAAATCTTTTCAAAACCTTTTAGGTGTCCAGCCATAGGGATGTCAGACTTGATGATTCGGTACAGGGACGTATAGCTACAGCACTATGGAGGCTTGAAAGATTTTGATTAGACACATCATTCCTTCATTCCTAGTGTAGGACCTCTCAACAATATTTCAGTATTTCATTTGGGCGTGTAGCCCCACCAGTTAGACTTATTTATTCAGTATTTCAGTGTCAGATTTGTAGTCAGATTTTCTTATCAGTTGGATTCATTATTTTGTTTGTAATTTTTTAGCCGATGGTTTATTTGACAAGACTTTATTGATCTATATACTTGAGATGTTTAGGACTCTAGTATTGCGTGAATGTTGCAATTCAGTTTTTTGCATATTATTAATTGTGTGTTTAATGTAAGATAAAATTTGGCATCGACTTGATTAATTAATAGGTGATTAGTAATTAATTTGGTTCTCGACAGTGATGCTAAGAATGAACCATTTTGTAAATCCTGTTCTAATTTAATAAAGGCCTGATTACCCCATATTTAATTAGGCAGGGTGTCACACCCCGGTTTGAGAGCACGACCCAAATTTGAGAATATCCACACTTAGTTTTGAAAACATACCGTTAGAGGGCAAAATCTCGAAACACCCCCTCAAACAGCCCCGTGATCGGAGCCAACACCTCGTACAGGACTAATTAACTCGTAGGAACCGACCGCAAGGTCACGAGACCTCCGGTTCGAGAGCACAACGATAATTTTACAATATCGGCGTGCTCTCAAAACAGGGGTCCCGTGACCACACGGGCTTTTATAATTTATTATTTAGAATTAGGGTTGTGCGGGGTTTACATTACACAAGTTTTAGAATGTCCAGAAAGCAGAGAAAATTCTGCCCATTTTTTAATATAGTTAAAAATGGTCATGGCCAAAGTCCATGACCATCTCTATTTGTTGTCACACATTATCAGGGTCACAGCTTAGGTCCATGACTATTTTGTGTGGGTCATGACCTTGAGCTATAACCATAGTCGTGACCATTTTCATATTCCGAAGGATGGGTCACGAATTTAATTCGTGACCAGAGCCGTGACCATTTTCATATTTCGAAGGATGGGTCACGGACTTGATCCGTGACCAGAGCCGTGACCATTCGCATATATTAAAGGATGGGTCACGCCCTTTGGTCATGACCAGCTGTGTGTATGGGTCACGGCTATAGTTCGCGATCATTTGTCGTGACTCCCAAGGTTTGTGACCCATCGTTTGGTCATGGATTTGGGTCATGACCCACGAAAATGGTCATGACTGAAATGGTCATGACCCTTGGCCCTGACCCACAGTCCTGGTCAGGGACTTTGGTCGTGACCATTGGCCTAATATGGTGTAGTGCTCGGCATCCAATTTTATTATAAACTAATAAGGACAAGATAAAAATCCCATTTCTAAATTGTATCAAAGACCTTTGATACACATAAAATAAAAACCTAAAAAGTCACAAAACTTTCATACCAATTGGTAATGCGAATACTTACCCAATATAGTGATCCATACATCCTCAAGATCCAAAATGAAGAAAGTCGAGAGATAACAAAAGAAATACAAACTAAGTATAAAATAATGGTAAAGTAAAGAGAAATTACATACCAGCAAAGCACAAGACAAGATGTACGTGATTTAATAATTTGACTACATCCATAGATGATGATGGAATTTATTATGTAACTAAATCAACAAGGGTTTATAACTTCCATCAAGCTTAACTATCTCTCTCAATGTGTATGCTCTCAATGTGTATGTAAGAGCATTCAATTAGGACGTAGTTGCTCAATGACTTTTGTTAAAAATGACTTAAAAAAAATCAAACCATAGTATCTACATGGGGTGAATTTTCCCAAATAACGTTCTTAAAACCCACTTACACACATTTGAATCCCGATCGCTGAATCCACCATGATCACTGCATTGCAGCAATGATCTTCACTGCAGCGAAGCCAATCTTTGATGATTGTATACCATCCCCAACTGCCATCTTATAGCTTTAGAAAATCAAAAGTTATGACTAACTATACGGGAAGTGAACAAGGCATTCGTTGCAGCGGAAGGCTAATAATCTGAACCAAAAATCCCATTGTCTAAAAATATATCATTTCGTGCACTGGCGTCGAAAAAAATTGAACGAGGGATCTCACTTTAAAAGTCTATTGAATATTATAAAATTATATTATGACAGAAATGGATCATATTTAGTAGTGGCAAAATGTGGCTTAAATAATAAAATAACCCATATTAGCCTTGTCATTTAAATATGGAGCCCGTATTAAAAAGATATGAGTTAAATATATGGACCATATTCAAAAGTTATGAGTCAAATATGGAGCTCATATTTAAAAGATATGAATTAAATATAGAACCCGATTATAAAAGCTGCGAGTTAAATATAAAAAAAATTGGATTGGTCAAGTCCATATTTAGTCCGCTCATATTTGTCTCAATTCACATTTAATCCAATTCATATTTGGTCTAACCTACATTTAGTACTATCCATATTTGATCCGCCCAAATTAAATCAAACTCATACTTTTGTGACTACTAATCACACCTATCAATGTTGCCTAAAATAATTAGTCTACGATTTTTGCTCAAATAACACTATTCTAACTTTAACATATATAAAAATTATTTTTTTCCAAGTTTATCGACCGTGCTTCACATCCTAATAATGTTGAGATATATATTCGCTTGGCTGCGTAATAGTTAAATGATACGGCTAACTCAAATCTCACATATTAATTTATGCATCATTGACATACTAAATTGTTTGAGCAAAGTTTGTCCCACTAGGCTAAAATAGAACCCAAATGCCAATTTTCACCCAAAAAGAAACAATGAGCATCTCACATGAGTCGCAAAAGAAGATGCAAAGACCAAATCTCATCCGTTGGCAGCTTTAACAATGCTTTTTCCCGGTCTCTAATACAATCATTCATAAACATGTTACCTCTTATTAAAAAAGACTGTTTTTTTTTTCATTTTTTTGAATTTTTCTATTTATTTATATATATGTTGAGAGAGAGAGAGAGAGAGAGAGAGAGAGAGAGAGAGAGAGCGCTTACTTAATGGTGAGAGCAGAGTGCAAAAAAATAGTTATTTAAAGGATCATCAGCACCTCTCCAACTATAAAGATTCCAAAGTAAAACTTTTGACCATAAAAATACCATAAGAGTCGGCGGTCTTGAAATTGATAATAATAAATAAGGTTTCGTACAAAAATTATAAAATAAACTCATTTTATGTGTATTAATATAAAAAAAATGAGCCTTAAATATATAAGTAATAATAAATAAAGACATGTGCGATCACCCACTTGACACATACTTAGAATTACCTCTATAAAAGTTAATATTCTAAACACGTCAAATACCCTATCATTGCAATGCTATAGATTATAAGGTGATGATTGACCCATAAATTAAGTTAAAAAGGAGATGATTGGAGTATAGAAAAAAGTTTGAGATGAAAATGAGAGAGAGAAAGTTGTCGAATGCACTGTCTTTTGGTTGAGTCAAAGAGAAAGGGTTCTTGTTGGTTCATCGAAAATTCCATTTCGACATCATTTTTTTAGTCATTTCCCTCACAATTATGACAGAAATAATCATAAATTAAAATATTTGCACGAAGGGTATATTAACTTTTAAGGGCAGTGGACTACTTTGTTTTCTTCAAAGCACATACCAGACAAGAAAGCATCTATATGTCACTGTGATGAAACTTCTCACTAGGAAAGAAAAAAGCGAAAAGAAGTTGAAGTGTTCTTTTCTTTGGTAGAGAATCATCCTTATTCAATGAGTTTCCCAACACTGTGTAGCAGTCTCTGAAGTTGTTATCTACAGCAGGCAGTTAAATGTACTATGCGCAGGTAGGAGTGACAATTCGAGCTAGTGGTTATTTTTGGATCGCGTTAGTTTTGATTTGAGTATAAATTTTAAATATTTTTAAATCTATATAAGCTAATTGCATCATATTCATATAATTTCGAATTATTACTGTACACAAATTATCGTGTAAAAAATTGTCACCTCTATGCGCAGGGTGCAATAGAAAAACGATAGGGAACCTTGATTTTTTATTCAACTTTTAGATGTGCAGTGATGTGTGATGATAATATATAGGGTGATATTTTTAATAGAATTCTGTAACCCACACATACTACTTCATATGGTTATAATACATCATTGTGTTTCAAAATTGATTCAAAAATTGGATCTTCATAGCGTGTTGCTCGGTGTAATATTTAACACGTCTCTTACACTACACCAACTTAGTACCTAATAATGATGTGACATGCCAACACTGATAATAAAAATAGAATAAAGATGCATACAACTACTCTTAGTACCTATCTAGTACCGAATGTGCTTTAAATGCATGTACCAAAGTGTGGATCCCACCATTCAAAGTTTGGTGTTCACTATGGTACAATACATTTAAAACACATTCGTTACTGGATTGTTACTAAGAATTGGTGTGTAGCATTACTCATAAATATAATTTGATTATGACACTGTTAGACCCTTTTAAGTAATATTCTTCGAAGAACACACTGAATATTTTTGTTATAACTATATATGCAATTATATCTTTCTTTTATATCATTAGAAGATAGTTTACACTTTCGTTACTAGGATTTAAAATAAATGATTTTTTAGTTTATTATGAGCCTATGAATTGTTGATTGGCTAGCCTTATGTTTTGGTTAACTGGTGATGCCTGTTAATATGAGCATAACACGATTAGTAAACATATCGGGTTAGTGTTATGTCTTATAACATGATTATTTAAACAAATCAATTAGCCTTAACACCATACCGAAAAGACATGTCATGACTGAGGCGTGGCATTCTAATAGTTAATAATTATGAGAGATCTATTGTTAATTAATAATATTATTATGTTAATCAATAATAATTTAGTAACTATAAGTAAAATATCTGAAATATATATAATTTTTAACAAGAAAGGCCGGCCAATATATTTTTATATTTTTGTCTATTATAGAAAAGTGTTTTTTGAATGATTCTCTTACTTAAGAAAATCTTTTCATCCTTTTTAACTAAAGAACGTCTAGAATATTTTCATCTTTTTTAACTAAAGAATATTTAGCTTTTCACGATTACTTTTTTCACTATTTTGTTTTGTAACTTCTTTGGGTACATCTATTAATGTATGTGCCGAGGATTATTAAAACTACAAAAATGAACCCCCTCCCCTCTATATAAATATGAAATTAAACAAATATTCCTGATATATGAATTTGCTCATCTCTATATTCAATCCACCAATTTCTCATAATACAGCCTTTCATGGCTTTTATGAGAGATTTTATTTGATGTACATCGAGAAACTTGAGAGAAATTAGTGAAGTAGGACTCCCAAAGAATGTCTAAACTAGTTAACTATATTGATTGATAGTATGCATTCAGTCTAGTTGTGACACTTGTATTGAACTCTTTTGCTTCACTTTATGATGTTTGTATACTAATAGGATTGATTGAACCCAGAGCGTTTGAAGTCTTACAGTTCAATATAGCTCTAAAGAGGATTCTGTTAGCATAATTAGTACAGTTAAGCAATCAAAACTTTATAGGGTTTTTGCAAAATTTAGTCTTTCTTTACTGCAATTTACAATTGTTTATTCTTACTTGTCTTCCACTATGTATAATTTAGAGTTGGGTCCATGCCAAACCAAAGTGTCAACTTGTTTTTTCTTCTCTTTTTTATTGTTTACATATAGACAAGGTTCTAAAAAACGCGGGGCGTGATCGAGGCGTGGAGGCCAAGCCTTAAGCCTTAGAAGCCTAGGCGGGCCTAGACGTAAAAAGGCGTGAAAAGGCGTTTAGGCCTTTTTAATATATTTTAATATTTTTTAACCATAACAAGGCTATTAAAATACTAAAATTGTACATATCATAAAAATATGTGTGAATATTTGCAATTAAAAATACTACTTGATTATTTTGGATGAGATAATGGTCCGATTTGTAAAAAAATCTTTAAAAGGCGATATCGTTTCACTAAAGCATTATTGTTTTTAGAAAAAAAGTACGCCTTAAGGGTTTTACCAAGCATAAGGCGTCAAAATCTTAAGGCGGGGCGTTTCTTCCAAGCCTCAAGCCTAGGCGTGCCTAGGCGGAGCCTAGGCGGGTTTTTTAGAACAGTGCATATAGAGATCAACTTTCAAAGTTGATTATTGTGAGTCTCATTATAGGTTAAAATATTAAAATAATAAACAAGCTGTTCCAATATGTTGTAGTATTTTTAATGTTGCAACCAATTAAATGCGAGTGTCATCATAATTCTTTATAAAAGGGGATTGGTGAAATTTCGACATAATTATATTACATATGAAATTCAATGTTATATACAATACAAACACAAATACACCTGATTATACTTGACATGAATTCATCAATACATTAATCTAAATGTACAAAACTAAAAATAATTATATTGGAGTTGAACTAATTGCACACATGATGACGCACACCATGTGTGAATTCAAGAATTAAAATTCAGGTAAAGGGCAGGACACTTTTACCAACAATGCCTGAAGCTTCAAGTTCTTGGAGGGAGCGGTTCTAGATGAACCGCATTTGGTACCGCCCAACGACCACATGTGACCCCTTTTTTTTTTCTTAAGTTTCTTATTCTTTTGAGTTTTTTTTATATAAAAAATGAGTTTTTCTTCTAAAATGAAACAATTTTTTTTATAAAAACTAAACAGTTTTACATTAAAATTAAAAATATATATATAAATAAATAAAACTATGTTTACTAATAAAAAAAAGCTATAAAATAGTTATTTTTAATTAAAAAAAATATTTAAATTTTTTTTTTTTTTAATTTGATGTCTTAGATTCGCGATTAATTAGTGCTGCAGGTGCGGACCCACATTCCCGGACAAAAATCATTTGTTGAATGTGGGTCCGCGTAAAAAAATATCCCGATTAATTAGTGTCGCTAACGCGGATCCACATTCAACAAATGATTTTGGTTCGGAAATGTGAGTTTTCGCCAGCGGCACTGATTAATCGCGATGTTTTATTGAAAAAATATCGCGATTAATTAGTGTCGCTGGCGCGGACTCACATTCAACAAATGATGTATGTCCGGGAATGTGGATCCGCGTCAGCAGCACTAATCAATCGCGATATCATTTCAATAAACATATTTTTTTTAATTTATGAAAGAATATTTTATAATGTTAATAAAAACTGTTAACTTTAAAAAAAAACTATTTTTTTGTACTAATAGAAAAACTGTTTTTTTTTTGTTATATAAAAAACTATTTTTATATTAATTATTAAAAACATAAGAATAAGAAACTTATAAAAAGAAAAATGAAAACAGTTTTTTTAACATAAAATCTATTTTTATATTAATTGTTAAAAACAAAATAATAACAAAGAAAAAAAAAAGGGGTAATGCGTTCCCTAGGCGGTACCCAAGGCGGTACATGTAAAGTTTCCCTCTTGGAGGTTATACTTGGATTTTATAGAAAACAATTGCCCAAATATTCAATATGCATCATTCACATATTCAATAAATAACCATAATAATTAATTTTTAATAGGGTCTAATAATTAATTTTTAATAGGGTTAATAACATATATGTCCTCTCAAATTTGGTAGTAGTCTCACTTGGGTCTATGATGTTTCAATGTTCTCAATCAAGCTCTCCAAGCAACATATTGTTTAAATTTCACCCAATTTTTAATGGAAAGTTAACTCCTCTAACACAATTGACATGTGCCACTCACGTGAGGGAGTTAATTGAGACTGGACTAAACTTTAGGGGATAGTTTTACAAAAATCACTATCTAATATATTTTTTATGACATTTTCTTCTTTTTTTCATGTTTTAAGTACATTAATATATTTAATTTTACTATAATTAATACAGAGTTATTTTTTTAATTTAAACCGATATGTATAAATAATTAATATCTCTCGACCAATATGGTTCTTAAATAATAATAATAATAATTATTATTATTATTATTATTATTATTATTATTATTATTATTATTATTTACGTCATTTTGACACACATGTATAATAATAATAATAATAATAATAATAATAATAATAATAATAATAATAATACTAATAAATTTGATTAACTTTATGCTTGTGATGTGTACTATTTATTTTATTTTTTAATTTGAAAAAATTGATAAAAAATTCATTCTTCAAATTAGTAATGTGTAATTATAAATAATAAAGGGACTAATGGGAAAATAATTAATTACTAATTAAATAAATAATATAATTTATTTTAATATCTAATGAAAAACATTAGAATGATTTAGAATACCACCATACTTCTAATATAAATTTTGCATTACTCTACCACCGTGCTTAAAAGTTGATAAAATTTATTATTATTATTGTTATTATTATTATTATTATATAAAATATGTAAGTATTTCAAAATGACTTAATATTATTATTATTATTGTTATTTATTATTGTTATTATTATTATTATTATTAACAACCCATATAGGTCGAGAAATATTAATTAATTATAAATGTCAGTTTAAATGAAAAAATAACTCTATTTTAATTGT
Organism: Sambucus nigra; assembly: GCA_949130495.1. Lineage (NCBI taxonomy): Eukaryota > Viridiplantae > Streptophyta > Magnoliopsida > Dipsacales > Adoxaceae > Sambucus > Sambucus nigra. The sequence continues at coordinate 496,724,889 of OX422211.1, read as the reverse complement.
AATAAAAATAAAATATATTAATGCACTTAAAACATGAAAAAATAGAAGAATATGTCATAAAATTAACATTAGTTTGTATTTTGGTTCAACTGTCCTCTAAAGTTTGGTTCAGTCTCAGTTAAGTAAGACATATAAATTCCGTTACAGGAGTTAATTTTTTGTTAAAATTTAGACGAAATTGAATTAATATGGTAGTTAGTGGGCTTGATTAAGAAAATCGAAACATGATGATCCCAAGTGAGATTACCTCCAAACATCGTTGACATATATGTTGTCAATCCTTTTTAATAATAGGCAATTAAATTAAGGCACAAACAAAAATATACTTAACTCGGAAATTAATGGCAACAAGCTAGGCAAAACAAGCAAATAATTACATCATAACAATATTAGTGCAGAATTGAAAGTTAGAGCTCCAAAATATACTATACTTGGAACAATAAATGAAGACGGAGTGACTACAAATTTGTTAACCCTAGGCAAGTGTGGATTAACATGACTATAATCACAAGGGGTTAATTATGTGGTAATCAATCAAGACTAAGGGACTTACAACACCAGGATTGAGAGTTCGAATCCTCGTCCTCTTACGGTACCTTGAGATCAGGACCCAAGAAGTAATCTGTCATAAACCATTGTTCATGGTTAATAGAATAATAGTTGGTCCGAAATGAATAACTATTTATTGAAAAAAAAAAAAGACTTTCCATTCTGATTGAGTGAAACATAAATGATTAAAAAATTGACTCATGAATTGTTCATGTTTGACCACTCATGTTAAAGGATCATATTAAATTTCATAAAAAGGATTAACAAATTTGAATTCTCAAACCTATTTTAATTTTTCTTTCAAAATAATAGGCTTGTTATAGTTTTCATATTTTTAAATTATAAACAATACTTGCTTATTTATTTTACATTATCAGTTCACGGCGGCCGCCATCTGCCCAAATGGGTGATCTGCCCTTTACAAACTCAACTTGAAAATTCGACATAACGACCTATGATCTTTTCTTTTTTCTAAAAATAAGACAGGCATATATGTATCTATCAATAGATAGGTCCATAATGAAGTGTGATATGATTGATATAGAGCACAAAGAATGTCCCAAAAGTAGTCAAATGCTAGAAAGGTCCCTAGGTCTTTGCAAGGCCATAAAATATTAATCCAACGTGTGAGGAATCAATAAAAGGGTTTCTCAGTGAGAGCTCCTCAAAGTGGGCTCAGTTTGTGGGGTCTCTCACCACCTAAAAAGATAGTGACGAGTTTGATCATGATCCATCTTTGTCTGCTCTCGCATCTTAAAGAGTAATGGGTTATTTTGGAGTTTGGTTCTCGATCATTTTATAAAATTGACTTTGGCTCCCCACCTGTGTAACTTTGGGGATTTGACTCCCAAAACGATTCTTAGCCATGAAAAAATTATGGCAAAAAATAGTTGGTAATTTTTTTTTATGACACTCTTTGTATCAATAAAAGCCATTTTGGGGACCAATTCCCAAAAAATAAAAATTAAAGGTTTTAAACTTAATTATGCAAAATTAATGGGGATCAAACCTCAAATAACTCTAAAATAAATTACTTCAACTAAACAAGAGAGAAACTAACAGTTGATGTGGGAGAGATATAGATATAGGTTAAACTCTAATACTCATGATTTTATTTTCCATTTCTAAAAATTTACAAGTATTTAATATAGGAGGTTTTGGGAAAAGGTCCTCGTAGTGGTCAAAGTGTATAAAAATAGGACACTCCATATAATTTTATAAATTTAGTCCCTGTACTAAAATTACCATGAAAAATGGTGAAAAATAGTGCCGCTGGCGCGGACCAAAAAAATAAAGGTATTGTACCACAGGGACTAGATTTATAAATGCTATTGTACCACAGGGACTAGATTTATAAACTTGAAAAGCATTGTCCTAAAAATCCAAATATAGGAAGGAACATGACCTTTACCTTAATTCTCTATTTAATATATTTGATAATGCAATAATAAAATCTTTTCTTTATATACTATAAAATGCTATACAAAATATATGACTCTCTCTTATATAAGGTGTCCATGTGGACATCATTCAAAATGTTTAGTTTTTCCTTTCTCACTCCTCCCATTTAATCCATCTTCTCTCCATCACTTCATCACTTTGCCTCTCGAACTAATCGTCTTTTCCTCTCCCCTCCCCATCGTGCCCTTTTATCTATCTCCACTACTTATTTATTTGAAGATCCCCCATATTTCATTTCACACGTAACCAAGCCCTAATTTCTACAACTGCCACACATATCTCTCCTCGATAGTGACGGTAATGGGTTGTGGAATTTATGCTTTTCATCTACTTGTTTTAACAGTTTAAGATCTCTCCTCACGCGTAACATGTTCATGTGTGTTATGTAAAACGGGTCTTCTAGATGTGATTCGGACTGAATCCATGTGTGCAGACTATATTGAAACCCCTATTCCATGGTTATGTAAATCGGGGCTTTCCTTTTATTTTTCCATTTTGCAGGAACTTCCACGGTGAGCTGGTGATTATAGATCAAAATTCTAGATCTTAGTATATTTTCCTTTTCTATTTTGTGGAACTTACAAATCCCAATTACAGTAGAACAATGGGTTGGACATGAGTTTGTTTACGGCTACGGTTAACGCCTTCTTGCGAAAGTTTCCCTTTGCGAGTTACAGAAGACAACACCAACAACTCGAGTGTTTCGTAGACAAGTAAAGCAGAATGAGATAACAACTCTACGTTTCTGGTTAGATTCCATCTCTGTCTTCTATATACATTGAATACTAGCACTAGTTGAATTATGTTCCTTTTATTTAAGTTCAAATGGGTTCCTATTTATTTTGGGTTTCTTATTTTTAATTTAGTTCAAATGGATGCCTATTTATTTTAGGTTCGATGTAAGTACTCCAATAGTATTGATATGCTATAAAGTTGTTGAAATAGTGAAATGGGCAAAACACAAAACAGTGATATATTGAAGATGAAATGGTGATCACATCAAACACATAAGAGACAAAGGTTTTTAAAGTGGTTCGGTTATGAATAAAGCCTACGTCCGCTGTTATTTTATTCCCATTGGTTTACAATAACACAATATGGCATAGAGAGAGAAAGAGTGTGTATCTTGTGTATGGTGTTTCTTAGTTGTCCCTCCCTTTGGCTAAGAGAATACATGTATTTATAGTGATGGGAGTTAAAGAGATACAATGTCCATATACATTCAGACATTTATGTCTATATACAATGAATCTAACTGTTGGTCTTTTAGGATGGTTGATCTTCATTAAGTTGCTTGGTATGCCTTGCGTTGGTTGGTATGCCGACCAACTCTCCTCGGGTGCCGAATAACTCTCCCCGGGTGCCGACCAACTCTCCTCGGGTGCCGAATAAGTATAAATATTGCCACGTAGGATGACTTGTGTCCTTTTCTGATTGGTCCTTGTAGATGGAGAATTTTTTCATCAACAGAAGCCCCCAATGCTCAATGATTGATGGTTCACTGAAAGAATGGAGTATTTATTCTGCAGTGTTGCTTGGTGCTTGTGAAATTCTTGACCTGCCTTCTTAATTTGCTCAACATAAAGTGCACTATCTCCTGGACGACATGTGGTGCAGGCTGATCGATGGTTGCTAATATTTCTTTTGAGAAACTCTATTCGTCAAGAGAATGTGTGCTATGTATCACCCCTGGGAATTTAGATGCAACCACGCAATAGTATGCATCTTGTAGCTTGTCATAATCTTCAAGTATGTTGATTGGTTTGCTAGCCGACTAACTGCCTCCTGTGCCGAGCAACTGAGTGTTAACTTCACGTGCTTGATTTTTCTGATTTACGCTCCTCTGAATACTTTGTAGAGTAACATACTAGCTTTTGAACCCAACTCTTCAATGTTGTTAGTACCAAGCTAGTGGTGGACTTCGAAACATTTTCATACAACTTCTTCTTCATTATTGGTCGGGACTGTAGTAGTAAAGATCTCAGTGATGTAGATGCCGAATCTGACTTCTGAATGTGCATAATAACTCCTGAACTTCAATATGCCTCCTAAACTTCAATATCAAAACAAATTCCTAAGCAAGAAAAAACAACTCCTGAATGATGATTGTTCGGCACCCCGACCGTGTAAGTTTGTGGAGTTGAATTTAATTCTCGACTGCATGATGTGATAAGAATGTGCCACCGAATGAACAACTATATATGTAATAGAAGCCCCTAAGTGTGGAATATGAACTTTGAATGCTTTCTTGGCCTTGAATTATGTTGGTCTTGCTAGAAAAATAAGACCGAGGAAATGTTTCCTGAAATGACTCCCTGAGATCTTTGCATGTTTGCATTTTCATTTTCTTGGAAATACTTTGTAAGATGCTTTTCTCGTTGTTTGTTGATGAATATATATATATATATATATATATATATATATATATATAGAAGGAAAAATTGTCCTATTTTGCATAGATAATGAAACTTGCTCCACCTGTTGTTTAATTATAGTGACTTGTCACTCTTTGGGCCTAAGCAAATGGAATGATTTTCATCCCATGTTCCTGCTTAGTTGTAGTAATCTTATCGGGATTACCTTGTTGCCTAGACAATGGTTGCCCCGGGAGGTCATCCATCTTCTTGCCTAGTTTGGTACCAACCAACCGGAGTTGGTAGTTAATGAATTACCAACCAACTAGAGTTGGTAGTAATTGAGTTCCCGACCAACCGGAGTTGGTGGTAATTGAGTTCCATGCTAAGATAAAGAATGATTCAGAGTAATAATAAAGTATCTCGTTGATCTGTCGAGGCAAAATTTCATACTGCCGAATAAGAATAATATTTTCCAGAATACAAGAAAATGTCCGAGTACTTTGTCAGGCCTGAATATAAATAAGAATTACCCCGACCAACTATCCGTTGGGGTTGAAATATAACAAATGTTATAGTTCTCTTCGGAACTGAATAAGTATCTCGTAGAGCTCCGTGCTGAGATGAGTATAGGATCTGAATCCGAATGGATATATAGAATAATTCGTGCTTGAGTATAGATCAGAGCAATAATCAAATGAATAGTGCCTCGCGGAGGTAAAATTTCATAATGCCGAGCTATGATAATATTTTCCGGAAGTTTAAGATTATTTCCGAGCATTCGTCGGCACTGAATCTTGTACCTGTAAAAATTAATAACTTGCCCTACCATACGTATAGGCTAAATTGATTAGTCATGAGAATAATTTAGTCAACTAGTCAATATATATGATATGTATATGCTCGGGCAATAACAATATCAATTTCAAAATATGAAATAATATATTTTGTGCCAAACGTGTGTCAATATGAGCAAAATTTTTAAAAAAAAGATAGGCATTTTAATTTTAAGCAAAAGACTAAATATAAATTGGTTCAGAAAATTTATCCTAAAATAAAGCTTTGGAGTATATTTTATTTAGCTTTAAAAATTTATTTTATTAGACGAGTGTGAGTTAAGGAATAGTAAGGGGTAAAATTTTCATTTAACACCATGGTGCTAACTTTGTCAAAATGAGAAGACTAAAGGAATTTTCAATTTTTAATTCTGGTAACTCTTGAGTCTCAACTTCCTCCGACCAAGGCTAAGATGTCGTCAACCAACAAAATGGCCCAAATAATGGTCGAGCATTGCTGCCGACCTATTTAACTTTTGGTAAAAAAAATATCTCCGATCAGCAATTTCCTTGATGCCAGAAGAAATCGTCACTCCCGACCAGTGATGGGAGGTCGAGAATCCCCCAACCTGTTTGTCATTTTTTTTCTATACCTGCCACCGACCAGTTATATGAGGTCGGGAAGCCTCCGACCTGTGCAAATCCGACACTGACCTGTTGCAGAGGAGCTTCCGACCTGATTTATTCGTCGTACAAGAATTGTCGACCAAGAAACAGATGGTCTCCGACCAATAAATGATGTTGTCGACGAAGTTTAACCACAATACTAATAACAGACCAAGATTCAGATAATCGTCGACCAGCAAATTGTGTAATCCACCGACCAAGTTGCCAAACATGTATGGTTGCTACCGACCAAGAAATAAATATGACCGACCAAGAATAAGATATAGTCGAGCAGTCATATATGGTCCCCGACCAGTGATAGACCAATATTAAGTGTCATCGGCTGTTGCTGACTAAGAATGGGGATAGCGCCGACCTATAAAAACCTGTGTGCCGACCAAAAATAGTGATGCCAACCAACTATATTATTCTGGGATGCCACCGAGATGTTCCCCTCTTTGTTAGGTGACCACTGACAATTACACAATGGTCCGTTGAATTTTTCAATGAATAAAATGGTCCGGTAATACTGCCCTGAACGCCGACCAGAAGAAATTTATGGATGCGACGATAAAGATCAGATCTAGTTATTGGATTGTTGCCGACCAAAAATAGTTAATCTTCAACTAATTATAGAGGTATTTGATAGGGCCGTTGATCTGATATGTCTATTGATGGGTCTTCGCACCTTGCCTCCGTCTAATAAAAACCGTCCGGTGGAGTTATCGACTACTAGAAGATGAGTCGGTGATGGTGTTTCTGATTTCGAAGTCAACCTACTTATGCCTAATTGTTCAAAAAAATCAGATGGATGATGATCCAACTTCATCATCTTCATTAAGATGAAAATCCATTTCTCATAATCGAATTTACAATGGTTCGGGGTCAAAACTAGACTTTTCTGCGACCTTGTGGCTTTTGAGAGTGGAATCCATAGATATATCTGAGATTTAATCATTGGTCTAGGGACTGAAATTGTAAGAAACGTCTATTTGAAGATCTGGTGTTTTGGAGTTTCAATTTTTTAGATCTGGCTTGTTGAATATCATTCCTCTGTACATGTTGTGGGATACAAACTGCCCTTTTTTTCAATTGTGTGTTGTCTATGTGCAGATTATAAGAAATTCACAGTTCGTGAATGTAAGTGCCCGATATATATGAAAATTAGATCCAACATTTTTGTTTAGAAAATTCTCAAGTGGATCCATATATGTAAGGAATTGTATAATATTTATGAGTCTAAAATTCACCAGATCCCCAAATTGAAATCGATCACACGGTTAGTGCATATAAAAATTATGACTAAATTAAAAGATTTCCAAATGAATTAAATATGTACATACTCATATAAAAGAGATTTATGAATATAGAGAAATTATTTCCTTAAAAGAGAAATAATATAATATGTACACAAATTTCTCAAACTTTGTGATTATGAAATGTACATTTATGCAGATTTGTAAAAATTGATTCAACAATTTGTGAATATAAAATTATGATTGAATTATAAGATGATTGCACAATATATAATTGATTTGATCTCTAAGTTTATGGATATAAACACATGAGAATTATGATTTGAACAAAAAGATGCGTGCATATAATTAGTTATATGTAGAGAAAATAAAAACTTAGCTTTTGATGGAGAACAATGCTTGTAACACGTTCCCACGTACGACGCCAATCTGTTGATGACGAGAAATAGCATCTATGTTATCTTATCGGCATCAACAACAGATAAAAATGAAGGTATGAAGATGATGATTGAAGATGAAAGGGTGATCACATCAAACACATAAGAGACAAAGGTTTTTAAAGTGGTTCGGCTATGAATAAAGCCTACATCCACTATTATTTTATTCCCAGGGGTTTACAATAGCACAATATGGCGTAGAGAGAGAAAGAGTGTGTATCTTGTGTATGGTGTTTCTTAGTTGTCCCTCCCTTTGGCTAAGGGAATACATGTATTTATAGTGATGGGAGTTAAAGAGATACAATATCCTTATACATTCAAACATTTATGTCTATATACAATGAATCTAACTGTTGGTCTTCTAGGATGGTTGATCTTCATTGAGTTGCTTGGTATGCTTTGCGTTGGTTGGTATGCCGACCAACTCTCCTTGGGTGCCGACTAACTCTCTTAGGGTGCCGACCAACTCTCCTCGGGTGTCGAATAAGTATAAATATTGCCACGTAAGATGACATGTGTCCTTTTCTGATTAGTCCTCGTAGATGGAGAATTTTTTCGTCAACAATTTGGGTTTTTTACCGGGACTTAATACGAAGATTCCCTAAAAAAATTTGGTTAGTTGTCTTGACCTTCACTTTTGACGTGTTTTGAAGCTACTGTCAGCTTTTTTTATAATCAGTTTTCCTCAAGTTTTTAACTTTGTACCAATTAACTATTCACAATCTTTTTTTATTATCATAATTGGATTTGAAAATAAACTTTGTTCTAATTAGCCATTCACATTGGTAAAACCAAATTATATAAATTTAATTTGTATACATATGTATGATGTATGGTTTTGTTGTCCTCTTCGGCTGCTTCTGGCCAACGATTGTTGTGTTCTTGCAGAGGTTACCCATTGTTGGTGTGGTATTCCATCAACTGTTTATGACATCATTCTTTGAACGTAACAGGGGCAAATGAGTGCCTATGTGAGTATGTTTTTCCAAACTAGAAGGAAAGCAAACTGGTATCCTTGTAATATGTCACTTGGCGCGGACTCAATACATCAATTAAACTCTGTTCATTTTTGTAGTTGACATGGTTGCTCAAATTGATGAAATCACCTCCATTTGTTCCTACTTTTGTCATTCTTTATTCTGATTTTGTCGTTGCTTTGCTTTGGAATTTATTTGTAGTCCTTTGTAGTTAGTAGTTGCATCTTAGGCTATTAATACTATGCAATCAGTGGGAATTGATAGCTGACAGCAATCATATGATGTTAATATTCGAATACAACTCTTTTTCCACCTTTACACACAGTGATGTTATGAAAGAAGATATGAGATTACGAGTATTAGAAAAAAAACAGTCTTTGACTTCACGTATCATATGAACTGGGAAAAAAATAATTGGTTGTGAGTTTGCAGGTGTGAAAGTGCGTAGCAATTGCTTAGCTTGCGCATCGTGCGGGCTTACACCTAGTCTATATAATACCTCTAATACGATAGTATTAGAGGACTTAATGAGCCTTTAATACATGCTATCTTTCTCTCTTTTTAAACATTGTGTTATTTGAAACAAAATAAATCAAAAATCTCTATGAAACCAAAAAATAAAAAATAAAAAGTCGATTGAAAACTAAAAAGATGATCCATTTTAAATTGTATTAATTAATCTCTCGATCCAACACAATCTAGATTTAATTAATTTTTTTTCATTATTTTTCACTCAAATCACATTACATAATGCTACTAATACTAGTATATCTACATAACATTTTTAATTCTAGATTTTTTAAAATTTATTTTTAGAATTTCAAAAAATAAATAAAAATATGTATAATTTTTTTTATATAAAATACATACAATTTTTTGAAGTTTTTATCTATAAAAAAACAGTTTTTAAGTTAAAAAAAAGGTATTCAAAATTTCAAAATTGTTTTTAATATAAATAAAAAAGTTTTTGGTCATAAAAATATTTTTAACGTTTTATTTATAGAAAAAAACTTTTAAGTTTTTTATCTATAAACGACATACAGTTTTTTAACCTAAAAACAAATAAAAATTTGTATAATTTTTTTTATTTAATATACGTACAGTTATTTCGAAGTTTTTATTTACATAAAATAATTGTTATATAATAATTTTTTTTAAATAATAGACAAATTTTATTTATAAAAAAAAACAAACTTTTATAATGACTTTAAGATATGATATTAAATTTATCGTATATGCTAATTTTTATAATTACTGTAATACCCCTTATTTTCTTCTAGAATAATTAATGAAATAATATTCAATATTTTTGGCAATAAATAAATAAATATGAAAATTGGATGCAATTATATATTTTTATTTAATAACTGCAAAATCGAAATTTCTATTTAATTATATTTGTGTGTAACTAATTTTATGTGCATGAATGTGACATTTAAGTGTAATGTAGAAAAATACATAATTAATGCGCGACACAAATTAAAAGTACATATTATTGACATATATAATTTCGAATGTATTTCGGAACACAAATGGGTTCGTTTAGATGATTTAACCTTTTAAAAATAGTCTCGGGTCAATAGTATATAGGTTGGGTAACTTTTGGTCTAATTGGGTTTTGGATTCGGGTTCATTTGGGGTCCAAAAGTTGGGTTTTAGGCCCAACTAGGAATTAGCCACTTAATTAGAGTTTAAGTGGAGGTAGACCACTCCCCCACTATCATTAGAGAAAACCTAAATGCATAGTTATAGGAGAAGAAGGGAGAAATGCCAAAGAAGGGAAAATGGGCAAGAATAAAGAAGAAATCAAGAATTTTCAAGGGGTTTGTTTTTCTTCTACAATTTGAAGGCAAGAATTCTCTTGCTTAATTTGTGTTTTTAATTTATTTCATGATGCATATAATTATTCCCTTTAAATTTCTGAGATTTAGGTTGAATATGTTTGATTTGATGATGAACAACACATGTAGAGGACTGATTTATATGTAGAATTTGTCCCGAAAATTAGGCATCAAAAATCTGAATATTAATGTTTGAGTTCCTTAAGTTTTGAGAGTTTGGGGATAATTGGATAATCAATGTAGAGATTATTATTGATCATTAATGGGATGAAATTCGGATGTACTTTCCCTCATAAATGCCTCTTTTTATGAAACGAACAAGGTTGGAAGCTGGGGACTTAAATCATTGAAATCTGGGAATTTTAGTATCTTTGTTTGGACTGAATGTATAGCTTAAACATTAAATTTTTGGGTTCTCGTTTATATTGTTCTAGGTTGTAAATTTCGTATCCGAGAAGGACTTGAATGGGAGAATCAGAGAAAGGTGGAAGACAGGGGTCGCTCAAACGATGCCACCTTTCGTTCGAGTGACATGTGAGGTCGCGCGAACGAGGGTCACAGTCGTTTGAGCGACGTGTTTGATTTTTGGACTTTTTTGCCCCTTTTTGCCTTAGCCTGAGTTCAGTAAATTTCAAACGTTGTTTAACAAATGGACTGTGATATAAGAATAATAAGGAAATGAAATTATGGATATTTGGGTTAAATAATTCATGGAATCATGTTATACCCACATTTGGACTAATCGTAATTACAATTAACTAGATGGTTAAGTAATTATTTTATGGAATATGATTAATAATTTATTAGATGGTAAATTATTAATGAAATATTGTGGATATTAGTTGAACTTTTATTGTAATTATAGGGTAATTACCTATACATATTATTCGAGATAATAATATGTACTATTACATATTTGTGCGGACATACCAATATTCGCAGATTGTCCTATCAGCTCGAGGGTTTGCTCGTTCGGGCCATATACCACACGTCAACACAGGTGGGTTTGACGATGTGTAGGTCATATAGGTACTACATGGAGGCGTTATCTACGAGAGGTAGGTATTGACATTGACCCTTCCTGTGTCACCGCTGGGTATGGGCCGTGTACAGGTGTCCTGTGTAGGGACCTCCCCCAATTTATGTGTATTTTGTGATGTCCTCTTAAGAATAAGAGATTCTTACAGGCTTGCCGATAGAGTACAAATTAGACACCAACGGTAAATGCCTTTTTGTGTCAAATATATGAAAGGACATATATTAATAATTATCCGGACTTGAGTTAAATAAATTAAATTGTCTAAATACGTGGACAATAATTGTAATTTGCCCCATAAGGCATAATAGGATTTTATGCCTTATTTATGAAACTTATGGGACTGGAATAAACGAATGTTGGCGATTAAATGTAGGAATTATATTTAATTATTGAATTAGTAATATATTCATTTTTATCAATATGTGACGATGTCATAATTCATTACTTGGGATGTACTTGGAATGCGAATACTATCACACTTAGATGAGGGGTGGGGTATTGTACGCATGTGAGTGAAGAAGGGGGGAATATTTATTGTGCATCGACTGTATTATTGCATCATAAATTAATTAAGTTAATTCTTTCACACCTCAGGCTCTGACCCAAATTTAAATGTTTTCCCCCTAGGTGCTCCTAGACATGGATATCTAGATAGTGTTATAGAAGTCTTATAATCTCATTTTCCTTCTAGTTTTTAGATCGATTGGATTCTAGCATAGGTACTTTTCAGCTGTTGTTATTTTATTTATTTGTAACATTTGTAAGGGCATAAGCTCGAAACTCCTTTACTTTATTGTCAGATGGGATTTTATTACTCTAGTTGGATTTTATTAAGATTTTAGTTATGGTGGTTTGGATTATTCGATCATTATGGCTTTATTCTTCTTTTTGTAAATGCGGAAGTTTTAGAAAATAATTTATTTACATTTACTTTTGTGATCAGAATGGTATTAATTGAAAAGCAAGGCCTATCCTCGGCGTATCATGCCTGGTCAGCCCTTACGTAAGAAAATAAGGGTTATTACAATTACAATTATACTTGTTTATTGTACATCACCCGTGCATCCCACAAATTATATACCGGCTTTGATAAGTATTATAACGTTATAATACATTCATTACATAATATCTATAGAAGTTATCTAGATAAAACTTTACATACTTGAATTCACCAATTTTAAAATCCAATTCAATTCTCAAACTAAGATCTTGGTCAAGGCATTGAGTTATGCAACCCCCAGGAAATTCATCCCCATTTAAATGTGAAAAATAGTTTTAATATATTTCATACTCGGAAGTGATCTCCATATAGTCATGTGGAAGTAAGAAAATCAATATGTTCATCAAAAAATAATTTTTTTCATACTTCTTCTTACAAATAGTTTTTAATATAAAATGAAAACACTAAACTAGAGATCAATAATTACATCAAGTCGATAATGCATCAATCGCATCTCAAAGCGTGAATTTCTTTTTAAGTGAAATCCTTAGGATATAAATTTCGTAAGTTTGCAAATATTTCCCTCATTAAGTGATTTAAGAGAATTTTTGGGTTCTCTTATAGAATCTATTTTCTAACTACATAAATTAAAAATTTATCATGGAGTTATAAACACCATAGACATTGATTTTCTGAACCCTCGTCATAATGAGAACCTATATTAGGTAAATGTATATTTAGTCGATGGAAAAATGATCTTCAAAGAAATTTTTCCATAAATATTTCTTTATTTTTGGAGAACTTTTGTCATCTAGTAATATCACTAACCAACATAGAAAATTAACAACATATGACATTAACATATATATACACACGTAAATAGTAAATTATCGTTAAGTTGTATTATTCACCAATATTAACAATAACACATATTGTTGTTTCATCAAACAAAAAAAATATTTAACTATCAGTTCCCAAAAGACAACACAAAATTAAAAATTCCCACATTTAAATGGTAATAATATAAAATGAAAATTAGACTAACTAGTAAGATATAACATATTGATATCATTATCTTTGGAATTAGTATCACATTGCACTCATTAAATTACAATGACATTAGTTCTTAAAATTAGTAAATAGAAAATCAATCATAAAATTAGTAAAAATATTTATATTATCTAATTTTATACCCACCGTAAAAGAGATTAACAGAAAGAAAAAATAGGGATGTAAATTTAATAATGAAATTTAACTAAATGCACTATCCAAGATAAGAAGGTCATGAGGTAGATGAAAGAACAAAGGTGCGCTACAGCATTCACGCAAGGGGGAGAGAGAGAGAGAGAGATTGGGCAAGAGAAGCGAATTCAAATTGAGAGAGCAAAGATAAGTGGTATAATGACATAGATATATGATGTCATTAGTATAATAACATCAATATATAACAACTTTAAAATCAGTAACGTTCAGTGGATAAATTATAATATTTAAAAGAAATGGAGTATGTGCAAAGAAATATATTAATTCGTAAGTAGGCATAAGCATTAGACATATATCAATTTATAAGTAGACAAAAGTATTAACATTTATCTATTCATGAACCAAAATAATCATTATTATAATGTGTATTCATGAATAAACATGCACAAGTATAAACTGATATGATCTAAGCATTTTAATAATTCAATGTTTTGAGTTTATTCTCCTCTTTCTTAATCATTTAATTATGTTTAATCGTTTTCAAGAGTGTTAGATAAAATTATTTAGTATTTTTAACTAGAGATTTCATCGAATTGTCATATCTTATAGATATTTTTTTAAGAATCTCTTAACAAACTCTTGTAGTGAAAGGAATTAAAACATTAATAAAATCTAATTTCACTCATCATTCCACTATAGAAATCACATATGTATCCAATAACATTATGTAAACAGCATCGGTAGATGTCAACATATGATAAAATTAATAGGGTAGTATAGAGGGGTACCCGCTTGCTAGATCACTAACAAGGCAAATAGGGCGAGGGGGTTGAAGGCTGAAAAGATCCAGCATTAGTGACCCCAGTCACAAGTTGGAACAAGACAAGGATTTGGGAGAGAGGTCCCACCACGAGTGGCTCCATCCGCACAATAGTAAATCACGAGGATTAGGGTGAGGGGGTCCACTATAAGTGTCCCCATTCCCAAATTGGTACCAAAAACAATTTAGGGCGAGGGGATCCATTACGAGTGGCCTCTCATCCCCAAAGTAATACCATGAAAAACATTTAGGGCGAGGGGGTCCACCTCGAGTTGCCCCATCCCTTAAAAAGTGATGCCATGAAGTGTTTAGGGTGAGGGGATCCACCACGAGTGACCCCATCCCCAAAAGTGATGCTAGGAAGTGTTTAGGGTGAAGGTGTCCACCATGATTGACCTCATCCCCAAAAGTGATGCCATGAAGTATTTAGGGCGAGGGGGTCCATCACAAATGGCTCCACCCCCAAATTATTATTGAAAATAAATAGTTACTAATATTATTATTTTTCTTATACATGTAGCCTTGATCGAGTAAGCAAGGCTCGAGAAGGAGGATCTCCTGAAAGTTTTGGTTTGGTGGCTGAGAGACAAAGTTTATTGGGTGAAGCCAAAGCCCAACCACTTGAAACTTTAAGATACAAAAAATACTAGTAAATGGACCCTAGGGGTCACTCAAGAACTCACATAGCTCACACTTAAAATAAATTATTCAGTTGCTAAGAGGCTACTCAGAGAAATATTTTCTAAATGACCTTTGGTAAGTGTCCCTTAAGGCCACTCGCAAGTTTTTTACAAACATTTGTACAACAAGTTACCTTTTGATACCAAATAACATATTTTGACATTATTATCCGACATATTTACTTTTTAACTTTGGTAGGCACCAGATGTCGTATGTCAGAGGGGACATGCGACTAACAGATATATTGGGACAAAAGGTACATTGCACACCTTTCCCTAAGTTTCCTCTTATTTTTGGTGTAAGAAATTCCAAGTCAGGCCTATACCTATAAATAGGACCCTTTGGTAAGGTCAAGAACATACCGAAAACTCAAGTTTGAAACATTACTCTTCCAAAATTGCACAAGAAATAATATTCTCCTCGTTTTCTCTCTTTAAGTGTGAAAGTGCTTGCCTTTTCACTCCCCTTTTTACGGTCATTATTCTCACGAGAACTCTATCTCAAAGACATCATTTTTATTTGTGAAATTTGCTATTCTCCACTCTCTTTTCAGGAAGAAGGACAGAGTCATTACTCCATTATTACCACTAGTGGAAGGTTTTCTCTCATAGCTACTTTTGATACTTTGAAGACCTTGAAGATTACCACTAGGGAGGTATTCTCATTGTCATGGATATAGAAGGACGTAATGTTTCAAAGCATCTAGTATTCGAAGACACCTAAAAGTCAATGAAGTTTAGAGTGACTAGATAACCCAATAGGGTGTTATAGTGATCGAAATGCGAGCACCTGCTCCTCAAGAAGGGAATTCCAATGAAAAAGCAGCCACGCTGCTGGAGGGGATGATTTTAATATGTATGTTTTTTTGAGTTTTTAAAGCAGAACAATGTTGACCTAGTAACTTTGAGACAAACTTGCATGACGCCTGCAGTGGCGTCTATTGGCGGAGCAGCAACAACAGTAACAGCAACGAACGTAAATTTGGCTCCACCTCGAAAGGTGATAGCAGAGCAAATAGCAATGCCAACAAGTTCATCGGAGATAAAGAAATATAGCTTAGAGGAGTCCCCCTAAAAACTCGTTACTATAGACGAAGTGAAGAAGTTTCTCTCCTCTCAAAGGGAATCCTCTCATATGTATGAGGAGTTGTAGAATACCTACCCAAAAAGCATCAATGAGAATCCATACCTAGATGGATACATTCCTCCTAAGTTCATCAAGTTTAAGGAAAAGTGTGAGAACCCTAGAGAACATGTGAAAAGGTGTTTAGAGTACTTGGGCGTACATGGAAATGACAAGGAGTTGAAGTTGCAGGAGTTCTCCAAGACTCTCACAGGAAAAGCAAAAATGTGGTATTCCCACGTGGTGCCGAAAAACATTCTGACCTGGGAAGAGATGCATAGGCAGTTCTTATAGAAGTTTTTTTGCAGAAGATGAGTTCACGTTGAGGCACCTCACCCAAGAGGTATATAAACCTAGTGAAGAATTAATGCAGTACATCTAATGCGTTCGAAAAAAGGATTTGGATGTCCATGTGGATATAACAGAAGCAAGACTACTATAGTTATGTGCTAATCGAATGCTAAAGGAATATAAAATCCACTTGGTCAATTACACTTTTAGGGAGTTGATGCGACAATCTAGCAACATCACGATGGTTATTAAACCCCGATCACAAAGTTGGCGAACGCTGGTGCCCCAACCATTAAGAAGTTTTCAAGTATCGACAAGCCATAAACTACATGGATGGAAACTCAATAGGGAAAAAGGTGGGGCAAGGATACAAAAGTGACTATCCAACATGAAAAAGGAAGTTTAGAAATGACATTCCACCACCAATGCCTTCTAGTATGGTAGAATCCATGGATTGTTACCTAACCTTAGTGCAAGAAGAGGTAACAGTTCCTCCTCATTCTAATGGGAAAATACCACCAGCAATAGATAAGGAAGATGCAAGGTTTTATAAACTCCACCAAAGGGTTCAGCACGCGATCAAAGATTGCTTTTATTTACAAAGGATCATTGGCGAGAAGGTGACCAATGGCACTTTGAAAATACCTCTTGTAGATGTTAATGAGAACCCATTGGCAACCCATCCTTAAGGTTCAACTAACATAGTGGTGGCATACGATGAGTATAGAACTCAAGAACCTGAGGAGGGGTGGAGCAATGAGAATATGTTTGAATATTAGCTAGCTAGCCTTGATAGAAAAGAGCAAGAGTATGAGTGGGGTGAGCAAGTGAGACCCCCGCAAAGAAGAGCAGATGTGGGAATTGTCCTACATGAGTGAGAGACATTTGAAATGAATTATGTGTGTAACGCACAAACATATAAAGTGGAGCTTGACTAAAAATGCGCAGCCATAGTAAGAAGTCCGAAATTCAATTGGTTTTTAATCATATTAGAGTCAAACATGATACTCATGTATTCATCACAAAGAGTATCCTAGATTATGTTCAATAACACTATATTAGCAGTGACCTATAGGAAAATTGATCAAGGGGTACACCTATGAGGTGGTCTTCTCAGAATCTGATAGGCAAATGCCTTATTTCTATAACCATCCTTTGTATGTGATAACTTATGTAAATGGAATCATTTTCCCTAAAGCACTCATAGATGGAGGGACATCCACTAACATCATGCCTATTAGTAAGTTGTATGAAATAAGCATCTCTCAGGAGAAGATATCACCGATCCCGTTGGTGATTTTTGGTTTTGACAGTGCAGGAATACAAACATTGGGTTGTGTGAACGTGGGAATTAGATTGGGAAATTTTACATCCTATAGTAAATTTCATATCATCAATGCCAACACCAGCTACAAGCTCTTGATAGGTCAAGTATGGATGCACATAAATGGGATAGTGCCGCCAACATTCCACCAGTATGCAAAAGCAAACATTCGGGGCATAGAGATTGTGATTAAGGCCATAAAAGGGTCATTTTCAGTAGAAGAAGTTACTTAGTGGATGCAACATTATACATTAAGCTATATGAAGAGACAAGAAACTTGACCAAGAGGTTGGAGGGGCCCCACGTGGTGGGAGAAATAGATTGGCTAAAAAAATATGTGCATAAAAGATTTGGTCAGCGAGTGACACCTTCAAATGAAAAAAGTGAAAGGAAAAAGAAAGCTTCAGGTTGAGACAAGGCCTCCTTAAACCTGCAAGAAAATTATGTTACTTGATGGGAAAGTTATCCATCGCTTATAATGGTCTACGCGGGAGGCATTTTGAGATTAAACTCTACCCCAACACTATAATGCTTTGTGGTGGATGAGTTCCATATTACTGAACGTATAGAGTAGCTTGAAGAGGCACTTAAGTGTATGCAGGATGGGTCAAGGGAACAACTTCAAGAACTAGAAGAGATAAACTTGGAAGTAGAAGGGGGAGATGATAGAGCTATCTTTATCTCCAAAGGTCTGAATCCCAAATAGAGAGAATAGATCCTCAACCTGCTTAAGGAGTTTACAGATGTGCTCTTATGAAAATATACGGAGATTCCTAAAATAGACGCACAAGTAAGCTCCCATAAGTTGAATATGATCCCCAATGCCCTACCAGTGAGATAAGTTACCCTCACTTACAAAGATGAGTTGGTTCTCAAAATCAAAGTAAGAATAGAGAAGCTATTGGTAGAAGGGTTTATCAAGCCAATTCAGCACCCCATATGTCTCTCAAACATTGTATCAGTAGCTAAGAAAGCAAGACATAAATAAAGATCAACGTAGACTTTAGAGACTTAAAGCGAGCCTATCCAAAAGATGAATTTCCACTGCCAAACATTGTTAGTTTGATGGATGCCACATCAGGACATGAAATGTATAGTTTTATGGATGGGTATGTTGGTTATAACCAAATTAGAATGGATCCAGCTGACGCTAAGAAAATTACTTTTCGCACACCCTTGAGGAACTTCCACTACACAGTCATGCCATTTTGTTAGAAGAACGCAGGTGCTGCATATCAGTGTACATTGATAGCCATATTTAATGACTTGTTTCATGATATATTGGAATTCTATGTGGAAGATCCACTACTGAAGTCCAAATAGGAAAGAAAACATATTCAGGATCTGAGGCAGGTGTTCGAAAGATGTCGTTAATATAAGATGAAGATGAACCCCTTTAAATGTGCCTTTGGGAAAACATCGAGGACATTTTTAAGTTTTCTGGTAAACAGACAGGGTGTGCAAGTTAATGACAAAAAGAAGAAAGCCATCTTGATGATGCCACCACCCAAAAGCTAGAGACAACAAAAGAGCTTGTTGGGAAAGGTTTCTTACTAGAGAAGATTCATACCAGCACTGATGAAGGAACTCACCCTTTTACCCCTCTGATGAAAAAGAAGTCCACATAGATTTGGGGGAGGGACAAAAGAAAGCTTTTAAGAAGATAACGAAGATATTGTCTTCCACCTCAATGATGGTACCATCAGAAATAGGTTCACAATTGTTACTGACCCCAACAAAATGGTTTATAGAAGCCTTAGTAGCTCAAGAAAAGCTAGGAATAGAGAGGCATGTGTACTATCTGTCATAGGTGATTTCAAATATTGAGTCCTGATATACCAGTGTACAGAGGAATTATCATGTTTGAGCTTTTATAGCGTATAAGTCGAGACACTACCTGGTTACTTTCACAGTTAATATCATCACTAAGTGGGATCCCATCAAATACCTTTTGACGCTAACAGTCTTAGTGGGGAGAGTAGAAAGGTGGTTTCTAATATTGTCCAAATATGATTTAAATGTATGGTCCCAAAAGCCCTTAAGATACAACCCATAGCATATTTGTTGGCACACTTCCCAAGTCGGACCTATGAGACTCCTAGTGAGGAATTATAGGAGAGAGTTTTCAAGCCTGCCAAGGAGAAGAGATGAAGGAGTGGAAGATGTAGTTTGATGGCTCTTGTGCTTAAGGGATAGGTGAGGCTTGTATTATCCTCCCAAATGGAAAAGATAAGGTAACTTATTTCTTCAAGTTGTATTTAAATGCTTAAACAATTAATATGAGTATGAGGCTCTCATTCTAGGCTTATTAGAAGCATTGAGAAGAGGAATCAGAGTTCTATGCATACGAGGGGACTCTAACTTGGTGATTAAATAAGGTAATGGAGAGTTTGATCTCAAGCATGCTGACCTAGCCCCATACAGGTCAATCATTCTAAGATTACTTAACCATCTTTTGTGACAATAGAGAGGCATGCCCGAATGATTAATAGGCATCCAAACGCATTCTCTACGATATCATAGAAATTAGAGATAAAGGATCAAGAAGATTCCATCACAATGCGACGAAGAACAGTTCCGACCATAGTAAGTTATTTTTTCTAGGTGAGGATCTAGAAGACTAGAGGTATCCTATAGTGAAATAGCTGAAAATGAGAGAAGGAAACATAATAGTGAATTATCACATGCTCCAGGAAATGCTATACATTAAGATCCCATGAGGGTTTTTGTGGTGTAGGGGATCAACACGCTAAATAAAGGTTGACAGCAATGCATAAGAGGCATTATGGTAATACTGATAGCCCCCTTTATCGTCAATTGTAATGGAGAGGCTATTATTGTCCCACCACGAGCATGGGAGTTTCTCGTCTATAATAGGGTTCTTTAAAGTGCCAAACCCAATTTTACATACCTGTTGAGGCCAACATCGTAGAAAATTTTAAAGATTGGTTATAACCCTACGTAGCCTACCTCAAAGATAAAAAGCTTCGAGTAGAGAGAACATATAAAATCTAATTGAAGAGGAGGGCGGCCCATTTCTACTTGGTAGACAAGGAACTCTATAAAAAGGGTATAATTAGAAAGCGCTAAGGTGTGTGGCCAACGGGGATACGGAGAAAGTGATGAAGGAGGCTCATGATCCTTCTCGCATAGGAGGTCCCAAATTACATGATCAATTAATGACACTGGGATATTATTGACCAATGATGGAGGTTGATTCTATCCACTTTGTGAAAAAGTTTAGGGCATGATAAGTGAATATCAATATGGTGCATGCCTCCTTAGTTACTTTACAAAGCCTAGTAACCCCTACCCCTTCCACACTAGGGAATTTGATCTAGTAGGTAAGATTAACCCATCCTCTTATGACAAAGCTTTCATCCTTGTTGGTACTTAATTGTATACTAAGTGTGCAAAAACTATTCCTTTAAGGAGAGTGACTGCTCAAGTGGTAGTCCAGTTTATCAGGGAATACATAATATGTAGGTTTGGTATTCGAAAAGTGATCGTCACAAACAACCAAAAAAATTAGGATATAAGGAGATAGGGTTCCTTATCGACAATTATAAGTTCATGCATAATAGTTCAACAATCTCAAATCCCATAGGGAACAACCAGGCAGAGGCTACGAAAAAAATAGTGATCAACAGCCTGAAGAAAATGCTTAAAGATATGCCGGAGGCTTGGGATGAAAAACTATCAATGGTGTCACTACACCAAAAATAACAATTTGTCATACTTTGATATTAAAAATATGGCACACTTTAAAATAGTGCCAAATTCTGGCATTGTTAAATGAAAATCTGGCACACTATAAAATGGTGGCACTGCTTAAAAGTGTGCCAAAAATTGAGCACACTTAACTAAATACCCTTAAAATACTAATCCTCACTTTTGGACTCCCTCTCTCTCAACAGAAGTCTCCCACTCGTTCCTCTCTCTCATTATCATAAGGCGTCGCTCTCTCCAACATTATCTCTCCATGTTCCACCATCCATACTCTCTCTTTATTGCATTATTTATCATCATACACACACCATCTTCCTCTATAATCCACCATCCTCACACACTCGGGAACCATGAACCTCCTGCTCCAGCTCTGAAATCTAGCAAAATAGGTTCGAAATCTAATAAAATTTGATGTTAGTTTAACTGTCACAAAGTATGCAAACACTATTTTAAGTTTTGTTTTGTTAGTTTATCTATCAGATTAGTTTATTGATATGTTGAATTTGTTTGTTACTTTAACTTGTTTGTTTAAATATTAATTAAATGTTAGATTAGTTTATTAATGATGTCAGTTTAACTTTATTACATTTGAATAAATTATTTATTTTTTAGTTTATTAACATTATTTATTTTAGTTTACAAATTAAATTTATTGTTTAGGGTTTAACAATTAACTTGTGATGTTAGTTTATTTGTTTAGAGTTTGATGTTAGTTTACAAAATAAATACAATATAGTTTTATGTTAGTTTTTAGGGGTCATGGAAAAATTCATCAAAAGAAAAGGAGTGATGAAAATTATTTCGAACCTGAAGTGCAATGTCAAATTGTGGGGTCAAATAAAACTCAAAATAGTTATAGAGATAAATATTTGTATAAAACTCAAAATAACCCAAAAAATCCTCTCGAGGGTCCACCCTCGAATCCCCGGCACCACTCGTACAAGGTTTAATGATGTGGAGGCGTTTAAGCTCGGAGACTTCTTTTCGTTCTTCAGGAATAAGAAGTTGGGTTTTGTGTTGACGATTTCTTTAACAAATTTTTGGAGATTAGCTCATTTCTTCCCACACTTTGGGAATGGGGATGAATTGGTTGTAGTTGATTCTTCTAGTGGCTTTATTTAAGGATTAAGTTATTGCCTTTAAATGATGTAAATACTTCCGTGTATGTGGACCTGTTTTGAGTAGCTTTTGAGGTACGTACGAAGGATGACAACTTGCACTGTGTAGCCTTGAAGATTCTCATTATAGGAGACTCAGACTACATTTGACATCGTTAGCCCTCCTTAAGTAGCTTGTGTTTGTTTTTATGGTAGTAAGTTCCGAGGTCGAGTTCATTTCCATCTTCCTTGGTTGGGATTGATAAGTTTCCCTCTGTCACATCGTGATGTAATGATCCCTTACAAACATTTTAACAAAGAACAAGAATACAGAATTGAGGAAGAGAAGTTATGAACGCTAATGATAAGAAGAATTGGAGAAACGATATCAGTTATGAAAGACTAAGGGGTTATACATATCTTTTAGCATGAGCATTATTCAAATTTTTTTGTGTGGTATTTATTATAAGAAAGAAGTGTATTATGTCAAACTGTATGAAATAAGAAGTCTTATTTAAGTTTGTACAACTAAAATAACCAGAATTAAGACTTGATTAAAGTGCATTTTCTTTATTATGGCATTTACGATTCTCATTCTCGTTCTTTCTTTAAATGAATCTAATATAAAGACAACTTCTTTGACTTTGTAGGAGAATAATATGGATGGGTCATCTAAATTTCCGTATCAACTTATCATACAAGAAAACACAAGAGATTATCTCAAAAAAAGAACGGGTCTAAGTTGGTTGAGAGTGATCAGGTTGGTTAGCATTAATTCTTTTTATTTTTGTTTTCTTATCATAAAAATGATTATTAAACAATCAACATCATTTAGTTTTGGTCTTTGTTTGAAGTGCCAATTTATGAATTTGCTACTATTTCTCCTATGTACTCTATTTTATATGGATAGCTGATTTCAAGTGCTGGAAACACACTCACATGTTTGTTATATCTCATTTACATCATGGTTTCCTCTACTCTACATGCCTCTATGTTACTACAACTAACCTCAACTGCTACCACCTCTGTGTTTCTACTACTGCTATTGTGTTTGTGTTATGTCCTCAACATACCTACTACTATCTTTGTGTTATTGTTGTGATAATTCACACCTGTTACACCATTTTGAATTCCCTCACCACCTGTTATTCCATTTTGAATCAACCTCTGACTAGTATGGACCCTATTGATGATATTTGTCGGGATGAATAAGCTCTTTTTCATGGATTAATCATTGTCACTACTATTAACGTCATAAATTAGGATATCATTTGGATGCTTAGCTTGCATATGATAAAGTCCCACTCGATGCATCCTCATAAGATATACTCCATTTGGTATCATATATGGAGTCATCAATTGGATGGAGTAGATGATATTGAGTTGGAAAGATTTTATGGAACTCATCAATTGGTAGAACAATTAGGCAAACACTTATTCCATCAACTGGATAATGTGGATATAACTCAGTCTTATACTTCTTATTATTGGATTATCATGAGTCTTATACTTCTCACTATTGTACTCCCACCTCGATAAACCTGAAATTTAGCACATAACTATTAAGGTCAGATAAGAAGATTTTGATTTCTGAATTCTTTAACTTTCCTTGTAGTCCCTCAAAATTTTAGATTGCTAGATGAACTTGAACGTGGCCAAAAGGGTATTTGAGATGGAACTGTGAGCTATGGAATGGACAACGGTGATGACATTTACATGCGATCTTGGACAAGAACCATCATTGGTCCTCATAATGTAATCCCCCTCTCTTTTTAATTGCATTTTTTGATCTTTCATTGACTCATTTTTTTATATATTTTAAAAGTAAAATAATATTTTTTTATGTTTCAGTCCGTGCATAAAGGTCATATTTATCAGTTGAAGCTTTTATACGACAAAGACTACCATAAGAAGCCTCCGACTGTTCGTTTCCATTCTCGAATCAACATGACTTGCATCAACCGTAAGACCGAAGTGGTATGTGAAAGTCCTTCTAATCATGATACAAGCTATTATTTAGCACTTTTGTCCTTTTACTTTTAAGTAAAAAATTATTAGTAATAGAGTTTTACCACCTTAACCATCAATTCAGAATTCTCCCATGGTTGTATTATACTTTTCTTGTGGATCACGTGGGGTTTAAATCTAGTATCATATAATAAGGATATAGCAGTATATTATCAAATTAAGTTTTATTGTATTACTTAGACTATTAATATGGGAATCTTATGAAGAATTATGAATTCATTATATTTGGTTCAATTCATTGTGACAATTGATATTGTTCTGTTGTATATCAACTATTTTTTTCATAGTTTAGTATTGTGGTGACAATTAAGTTCAACAAAAATTAATAAGAAAAGACAATCACCAAAGAAAATAAAGAATGTAAAGGATGCCAATCACACAACACAGTATGTACGTGGTTCAACAAGAATGCCTACGTCCACGATGGTGCTCTCAGTATTATTTCTTTGTACTCCGGGGAGTGTTTTATAGGAAATAAAATATGTGCCTTTTGCCCCAGGCTTAGGGCTTGTTATATACATGCTTGTTCTTGGGTAGTGGGGGTGTTGGACTCCCACACGTTAGTCCATCACTCCTTAGAATATCTCCTTACGAGATTTTAGGAAGAGACTAAGTTATAACTAATTTTGGTAGGGATGCGGGGATCCCAGACTTTGGTCCTTTATCGGGCTACTTATCTGGGCCCGTGGTGGCTAAAATGGTATCCATAATTGCCCTTAAAGTTGTTGGGACACAATTTGGGCTTAATAAATTTAAATGATTTGTCATAATGGCTTCCTTGTAAATTGTGCAGCTCTTCACAGGATTGAAAACTAATTTAGGCGACTGCTTGCTTCGTGTCATGTGCGCGATGATTGGAAGCATTTAAAAGTCCTTTGGAATAGCAGTTTGTAGTTGTCATTTCAAACTTCTTGAAACTTTCTCATCTTCTTTATGCTCCTACTGTTGTGCCCTCGTTCCCAGGTCATCATCTTTCAAACTCAATCTCATCTACCATCTTCGCTTGTGAGTTCGCGTCATCCCAAGCCAAGTTTTTATTTTGTAACTTCTTCTTATTCTCTTTCTGTGCTTTTTTCTATTACAATATCCTCGCATTTGTAGTTAGGGTTTTGCAAATGGCAAAAATAGGCAATAGGTCGGTAACTGAATTTAGGAAATATTACAACATCCGAGATTGGGTAATCATTGAGTGTGCTCATATCCTTAAAAATGTTAGAGAAATAGAGGGTGCTCACTGAATTCACGTCCTTTTACTGTCCCAAGGGGGGCTTACTTTCCCCCCAAGTAATTTTTTTTGAACTTCTTTAGTTACTTCAACATTGTCCCTGCACAATGGAAGATAGTTAATGGTGTCCATAGAATAAATAAGCTCTATAGCACCAATCAAGGGCTTGCTGAGATATGCTTCTACTACTCTTTCTCATGAACAAATTATGTTCTTCTTTACCTCAAGGCCAGGAGACCTGATAGGGTATTGGTAGTAAATCTACCTGATTCCCACAAGGATTACTGGCAAGAGGGTTTTCTCGCTAGAAATTGGCAATTTCTTCCCCATACCGAGGGGTCGAGGTCTGACAGGTTCACAATCCCCTTTTATGGGGAGGAGTACATAGGCAGGCTTAATTTTTGTTCTGCTCTTCGATCTTCTTATTAATGCATGATTTTTCTGATATTCTTCTCTCTTCTTTTCAGCAAGGACAAAGAATATTAGTTCTAGGTTCATCACACGACCTGTAGATATCATCCCTGAGTTGGACATTACTGAGGAAGTTGTTGTAGAACCCATCCAGTTGGACGAGGAAGAGAGAAACTCTAGTGAGGACAGTGAAGATGATAGTAGGGGCACTGATGAAGGTGGTGCCAGTGAGATGAGCTCTAGCGGTGAAGGGTCTTCCAGCTCAGAAGAGGTTTCAGAAGATCGAGAGTCCTCCAGTGAGTCATGTACTTCCAGCGAGGAAGATATGGCTCCTCCCAGGAGGAACCTGATGAGGGATGATGATGATGGTGATGATGTGCTCCTTTCTAAACGGGTGAAGAAGCAAAAGTAAGTTAGTGGAGAAGTTTTACTAGTTCTCAGCCTGCTTCCAAAGAGCATGAGAAGAAGAGGAGGGAGGAAGAACAGTTGAGAGAGAAAGAGAGAAAGAAGGAAGAGGAGAGGAGAGGAAGAGGCGGAAGAGAGGAAGAAGGTGGAAGAGAGAAGGAGAGGGAGGAGGAGAGAAGGAGTATGGAAGCGAGAATAAAGGCCGAGCAAGCTTTGGTGCCCGTGTATGCATTTCTCGAGGGGGCCTCGGTCGCCACCTTTCCTCAGTTGTCTCCTGCGCTGCTCGAGAGAGAAGTTTTGCCTATGGATCGACAGAGGGCAATAGGGACCGACCAGTTAGCTCTACAAGCGAATTAGAGGCTAACGTTGGTAAGTCTATTTCCATTTTTTAATACTCATAATTTTCTATTCAATGCTTTCTTCTAATGCTCCTTTTTACTTGCAGTTCGGGATCAAATTCGATGTTCTCCACCGTACTCGCGATGAGCTAGTGAGTAGGAATGTGGATTTGGAGAAGCAGAATGTTGAACTGAAAGGGAAAGGCACCGAGCTGGAGGCCAGTATAAAGGCTGCCAACGAGGCCCAGAAGTCCTCTGATCTCGCCCTTGCTGAAGCCAACAGAGCGAAGGAAGCGGCGATCAAGGAGCTGAATGAGTTGGGGTAGTCTTACGATCTGGTCTGCACGATTAATCTAGCCATAGTTGAGGAAAATAAGGTGATATCAGAGCAAGTGAAGAAGGTGGAGTCTGAGTCTACTACCATTAAGGAGAGTTCGTACAACTCTGGGTGGGCTACCGCATATGAGGACACTGATGTCAGATAGGCTACATCAGCCGACTGAACTTCAAAAAGGGCTGGAACAAGGCTTTTTTGGCTACTGGGGTAGATGTTGATTCACCCTTGTTCAACGAGCATGATCCAGACCCAAAGCCTATTTTGGATGAGGCTCCTTCCCCGAATATTAATAGTGGTTTTCCTACATCTCTCACAATTTTTGCTGACACTTCCTCCGTTCAAGGAACAGTAGCTGCTCCATCTGAGGGAGGTGCTCTTGCTACTGTTAACAAGGGAAAGCAACCAGTGACCTCTGAACAAACTGAGGTTTCCAGCTAGACCACTTTTAGGACTTTATTTGTATTTTTTACTTTGTTTTCACTGCTCTCCTTTAATTATCAATGTAATTGAACCTCTTTATTTAAATGAAATGAATTGACTTTCCCTTCTGCATACTGCTTCTTCTTCTTTTGAATGCTTGTATGGATTTTAGTTGATTGATGTAGATGATTATATACTTGCCACCTCTCAAGTGGGAAGGATCCTTGGTCCTAATGCGAGCAATCAGGTTTGCTAAGCCTTCATTAGGATTTTCAAGTCTCTCTGGTCGAGGAATAAGAGCTTTAAAGACCAGTCTGAGCTCGTCACCAAACTGAAGGATAAACTTCAGGAGATGGAAGAAGTTGGTACCTCTGTCCAAGAAAAAGTGAACACTTTGAGTGATAAGATTCTAGATGCCTTTGAAATTAATCAAGTCAAAGAAGTTCTCCAGTAGGAGAACGAGACTCTGAGGAGGGAGGTGTCGCGATTCAGGGAGCATGCGCCGAGCATCGCACCTCATGTTTTATGAGGTTCCTCTTCATCGGCTGTTCTGTGAGCTAGCACAGGATCGAGCGGTGCCCCTCCAATTTTATGAGGTTCGGCCTCATCGGCTGCTCCGCGAGCTGGTTCATATGCAGGGGGTCTAGCTAGGGAGATGAACGAGCTCTGAGAAGATGTCCATCGAGCATACGTGATTACTGTTGGGATTCAAAGAGATATCACATGGCTGAGGCATCTGTTCAAGAAAGGACCTCAGCGAGTGTGGGATGATGTTTATGACCAAGGTTGGACAGATGCTTCGATGAGGTTTACAGAGTTTGAAGAGCTCGCCTTTATTAGGGGATGGTTGAGCAGCCTCAGGGAGCTGCAGGTCCCCGAAAACTCAGTACTCTAGTATCATCATGAGATCTCTCCTTGAACTCTGAGGCCTAATCCTTTCAGGAGGGACGACTAGTGGGTCCCTATAGATGCTATTCCCAGGTAACTATTAGATCAAGATGCGAATGAAGTCAAGGAAGAATTGGCCCCTCATCTGGACGATAGCCGGAGATCGCAAGTGGATGATTACCTTACTCAGATGCCTATTCCCCATTAAGATTTTCTTACTTCAATTTAACGCTTTGTAAATGTAACGAAGTAATAAAATATTAATGTTTTGGACGTTTTACCGACTAAACATGTGTTGTGTATTTTTACTTCATTAATTTGTCGTTTGATTATCTTGGGCTATTCGTAGCCGACTAGATTTGATGTGGGTAAAGTTGTTTTGTTGTGTGAGTATCCTCCTAGTCTAGTATGCTTATAAGATACCATTCTGCCCTACTTTACCTTTTAGGTCGTGTCGTCACACTCCCTTAGGCCTAAGTATGGCAATGGCGAGGACACACCTGGTGTTGGATGTTCTATCCGATTAGGCTTTTTGAGCCAAACACTGTTTGGCGACCAATTCGACTTGGCCGAGCTGCCTAAGGGTCTCCTGTAGGGCTTCATATATTGCTAGGGGCAATGCTAAGAGGTTATTCATGTTTCATAACGAAAACCTGAGGAGGGTGATTCCCTGCTTTTGTATACTGAGTGATATGCCTGTTTCTTGAAAAAGGTGTGCAAGTTATAAAGTTCATAATACAAAATCAACACTTCAAAGGATGCCACTACCAAATAATCTTTTATTAATCAACAACAATTAAAAAATGAATTTCTAATTCCAACAATGAGATAAAAGATTAATCTCTCTGCCCTCCAGCATTTCCAAGTGATAGGGCACCTTATAGGTCGTCCCTTGTCACCTTGAATGGTCCTTCCCAGTTTGGACCCAACTTGCCATCAGATGGTTTTACTGCACTGCCAAGAACTTTCCTTAGGATGTAGTCTTCAACCTGGAATGTCCTTGGATTGACCTTTTTGTTATAGTGTTTGGCGACCTGCTGTTGATAGCTAGCTAGTCTTACTAGGGCTAGTTCTTTGCGTTCGTCGACTAGGTTAAGTTCAGCGAGTAATGTTGCATCATTCTTTCCTTGGTCGACCAAGGTGGATCTCATGGTTCGGAGTCCAGCTTCTAAAGGGATGATTGATTCTATTCCATATGTTAGTACGAATGGGGTTCCCCCCGTTGCTCATCGTGGGGTAGTGCAATAAACCAACAAAATGTATGGCAGCTCGCTCACCCATGCGCCTTTGGCTCGCTCAAGTAATTTTTTCAATCCATCGATCACTATTTTTTTGAAAGCTTCAGCTTGGACGTTGCTCTAGGGGTAGGCAACCGAGCTAAAATGATGTCTGATTCCATGACCATTGTAAAAACTCTATAAGGGGGCACTCTCAAAATGTGTTCCGTTGTTAGTGATGATAGTTCTGGGGATCCCAAAGCAGGTAATTATGTTTCTCCATATGAATCTCATCATATTTGCGTCCCTGATGTTTGCTAATAGCTCTGCCTCAATCCATTTGGTGAAGTAGTCTGTGGCGACCAACAAATACTTGCGATTACCGATAGCGGTAGGAAGAGGGACCACAATTTTAATTCCCCATTGGGAGAAAGGCCAAGGTCTGGTATGTGATCTTAGGTCGCTGGCAGGTTGGTGGACCATAGGAGCATGTATCTGACATTTTTTGCACTTGCGAACCTATAATCCAGAATCTCTCTGCATGTATGGCCACCAGTAGCCTTCCTTCATTGCTCTAAAAGCTAGCGATCTCCCTCCAATATGGCTCACGTGGGTTCCTTCATAGAGCTCGCGCAACACTTGTTTGACGTCCTTTTAGTGAATACATTGGAGGTAAGGGCCGGTGAATGATTTCTTATATAGCTTGCCCTCAGTAGTAGATAAGTGAAAGCGGGCAGCTTTGACTCTTATCTGATGAGTATTCTTCTTGTCGTCTGGTAGTGCACTATCCTTTAAATAATCCCTTAGGGGGTCCATACAACTAGGTGCTGATTTGACATGGAGAATACGACCTATGTCTGGCAGCTCTTCGCTCTAGGTGATGCTCGGTTGGGTAAGGAAGTCTATAGGGATTGTTCTTTTCAATTTGGAGTTGATTGCTGAACTTAAGGCTGTCAGGGCATCGGCATGACTGTTTTGTCCTCTGGGAAACTGTTGGACACTTATCTGATTGGAGAACAATTGTGAGTCGCCAAACACCTGCAGCTATTTTGCACCCAATGTCTGTGCCTTATGTAGGTCTTCTATCAAAGCCTCGTATTTTGCCTCATTATTAGAGGATTCAAATACAAGTCTGATGCCCTACTTGAGAATTATGTCTTCAAGATTTACGAGAACAATGCCTATTCCTTACCCCTTTGAGTTGAAGGCTCCATCAATAAAAAATCACTAAATTCCTCCTGTTGAGGGATTTTTCCCCTGATCCATGGGTTAGAGTTAGTCGTGAGGTTGCTTGTTTGTGAATTCCACGATGAAGTCGACGAGCACCTGACCCTTGATTACATTACTTGGTTGAAATTGGATGTCAAATCATCCGAGCTCGACTGACCACTTGGAGAGTCTAGATAACAGATCCGCTTTTCGCAGGACTGCTTTAAGGGGGTGTGAGGTAAGGATGATAATAGCGTGATGTTCTAAGTAGTGCTTCAATTTCCTTGAGGCTACCACCAGTGGAAAGGCGAGCTTATCCAATTATAGGTACCGCTACTCGGCATCTAATAAGGTCTTTCTCGCGTAGTATACTGGGTACTGGATTCCTGACTTTTCGCATATCAGTGTAGAACTGACGGCGTGGCTGGAGACCGCGAGGTATAAGTACAGGGAATCATTTTCTTGAGGTATGACCAGTAAAGGTGGTGTGTTGAGATAAGCCTTGAGTTCTTCTAATTCTTTTGAGAAATCTTGATTCAACTCTACTGTCTTGTTTCCTTTCAAGAGCTGGAAAAATGGCTTGTACTTCTCAGAGGACTTTGAGATGAAACGGTTTAAAGCAGCGAGCATAACCGTAATCTTCTGCACGTCTCTTGTGTTGCGAGGAGGCTGTACCTTATTGATTGCATCGATCTGGTCTAGGTTGGCTTCAATGCCTCTCTCGCTAAATAAGTATTCGAGAAATTTTCCTGACTGGACACCGAAAGAACACTTGCTCGCGTTGAGCTTAATTCAGTATTTCCTGATGATTTCAAAGGTTCTTGACATGTCTGAGAGATGGTCTTATTTGCTCTTGCTCTTGACGAGCATATCATCAATGTAGACTTCCATGGTATCTTCCATTTGGTCTTTGAACATCTTGGTGACCAGCTGCTGGTAAGTTGCTCCTGCATTCTTGATCCCTAAGGGTATAACTTTATAATAGTATAAACCGACGGTGGTGATGAACGCTGTCTTATCTTAGTTTGGCGCATAAAAAGGAATCTAGTGATACCCGAAGTACGCGTCCAGGAAGCTCATCCTCTAATGAGTTGCTCTGGCCTCCACCAATTGGTCGATCTTTGGTAAGGGGAAATTGGCCTTAGGGCATGCCCTGTTAAGGTCAGTGAAGTCTATACAAACTCTCCATTTTCCATTGTTCTTGGGAATTACTACTGGGTTGGAAATCCATTTAGGGAATTTAACTTCTCATATGGATCCTATATCGAGCAGCTTCTCTACTTCCTTTTCTACAGCTTTGGCCTTCTCAGGCGCTATTCATCGTCCCATCTGTACGATAGGCCTGAAAGTGGGGTTGACGTGTAACCGATGATAAACCACACTGGGGTCAATTCCAGGTAGCTCGTATGGTTCCCACGTAAAAACGTCTAGATTTATTCTCAATAATACCATCAATTTCTTCTTTTCTTGATCTGTGAGAGAAGCTCCAATTAAGAACATCTTGTCTTTCTAGCTCCCACTAGTTATGATCTCTTCGAGGTTTTCAATGACCCGCTCAGAGGGGAGGAGCCTAGTCTCCTCCACCCCGGGTCTTCTAAACTTTAGTTTCTATTTTGAAGGTATCAAACCTTCTTTCTCCTCGATCTTCTTTTTGGCCTTCTCGACCTCTTCTCTGGTTTCGGGTGGATGGTCGCTATGAAGAACCTTCTTGCCTTTGCTTAATCTCCGTGGATCTCCATTACTCCTCGCTTAGTCAGGTACTTGAGTTTCTGATGGTAGGTCGACGGGACTACCCTCATTGCATGTAGCCATCCTCTGTCAAGGATATCTTGGTATGGTGAGTCAATGTCGATTACCAAAAACTCGATCATCTTGGAGACACTTCCTGCCCTTATTACTGGAAACATGATCTTTCCCAATGGGATAGTTACTTTTCCAGCGAAGCCATCTAGAGGGATAATGGCTTCCTTCACGTCGACAACGCTTAGCTTCAACTTTCTGAACAGGTCGAGATACATTACCTCGGATGAGTTTCCCTGGTCGACGAGCAACTTGTCGACGTCATAGTTGGCTATCCCGAGGGTGATGATCAAGGAGTTATGATGTGGGGTTCTTACTCCCACCAGATCTTCATATGTGAACACGATGTGTTTGCTATAATCGACATCATCTGCTCACCGACGATGTGTCTTCGTTGGATAAATTTGAAAAGCTTGTATTACCGCTGTAAGCTTTTTCACTTCCATCTGAGCTAAATTCCCCTGGATCTGCTTCATATCAGATGCCCCATAAATTACTGCAAATTCATGGCCAGCATCACCCTCGAGTACGTTGTGAGGCCTTGTGTCTCCATTGGCAGCAACCTTCCCTACCTTCTTCTCCATAAACTCATTCAAATCCCCGATCTAGGCCAACTCTTCAAGGTGAGACTTAAGATCCTTGCAGTGCTCAGTCTTATGTCCTCCGTCCTTATGAAAAGTGCATCTCAGCGCATTATTTCTCTTTGAGGGATCTCCTCCCATCTTTCTGGGCCACTTAACAAATGGCTCATCCTTTATTTTCACTAGGATCTTATATATTGGTTCTTTGAAGATAGTGTTTACTTCCTGAAATACTTTCGAAGCATTAGTCTTGTCCCCATTCTTGGAGCCACCCTTGACCCCATTCTTGCCTCCTCTCTTCTGGTTTTTGGCCTTATCATTTCCCTTGGTAGTAAGCATAGCTTGACTATTCTCCCCTTCACTGAGGTGGGTCACATCCTCAACTTTGGCATACTTCTTGATGCGAGCCATCAGGTCATCGATGGTTATGGCCTCCTTCTTTGTCACAGATTGGTGCAGAAGGCAAGAGCTGGGCAGGATAATCTTAAAAGAGGCCACAGCCACCTATTCCGAGCAGTCCTCGACCTTATTGAACAACTCCCAATACCTCTTTCCATAGTCCCGGAGGCTCTCCTGAGGCGTCTTCTTCATTGTTAGCAAAGCATCCATCCTCTTTGGATGGGAGTTGTTGGTAATGAAGAGAGACGTGAAGAGCTCGGCTAGGGACTCAAAGCTCCTGATGGATCTATGAGG
This sequence comes from Sambucus nigra, assembly GCA_949130495.1. Taxonomy (NCBI): domain Eukaryota; kingdom Viridiplantae; phylum Streptophyta; class Magnoliopsida; order Dipsacales; family Adoxaceae; genus Sambucus; species Sambucus nigra. The sequence continues at coordinate 496,690,774 of OX422211.1, read as the reverse complement.
GAGCCTCTCGAACCACTTATGGGCCACATCATGCAGAATTGAGGGAAAAATTCATCACATTAGTGCATCCCTGTGGTTCGAGATAGTCATAGCCTGCCTGTACTACCTAACGTGATCGATAGGGTCAGTCTTTTCATCATAGATCTTGAACCTAGGAATTACGAACTTCTTGGGGGCTTCTTCTTCTTCTATATCCCTTGAGAAAAAAGATTTCATTTGGGTCCTCAGAGCTCGCTGAGCAAGGTCTCTAGTCGATCTAGCACCCCGATGTGCTGGGTGTTAATCCATTTCTCTTCGGACCAAATTTCGTATACCCTTATATCCTCGATCTGGGCTCCTATAACGGTGAGCTAGTCTCTGTTGTTCGAGAAAGTCATCATCAGACTCGTGCTTCTCACTTCCTTGGGATTCGCATCTCAGGCTCCTTCCTCAGCTGCGAAACTTGCTCGCCCGAGGGCTAGGAGTGCGGTATGGACATTGCCTAGTGTTGCGATGGAGTTCTTTTTCCATCCTCTCCAATCTCCTTTTGAGGCAATCATTCTAAGCTTCTTGCTTGCGAGCGACCTCTTTTTGCTCTTGGAGCCTTGCCTCATAGGCATCGATCAACCTAGAGATTTGTGTGGACCTCGTTGGTCCCTGACTTTCTTCTGAGGCCTGGCGTTCTGGGCGACCCCATTGATCTGAGCGTTGAACTTCAGATCTGATCCTGCGAGGGGCAGGCTATTCTTGGATATCCCCTTGCTGTTGTGTCCATATATTCCAAATCCTTTGTTGGTGAGGGCTTTCTTAAAGGAAAAAAAACGTTCCCATAGACGGCGCCAATTGTCGTGACAATTAATTCAACACAAATTAATAAGAAAAGACAATCACCAAAGAAAATAAAGAATGTAAAGGATGCCAATCACACAACACAGTATATGCGTGGTTCAACAAGCATGCCTACATCCACGGTGGTTCTCTCAGTATTATTTCTTTGTACTCCGGGGAGTGTTTTATAGGAAATACAATATGTTCCTTTTGCCTCAGGCTTAGGGTTTGTTATATACATGCTTGTTCTCAGGGAGTGGGGGTGTTGGACTCCCCCACGTTAGTCCATCACTCCTTAGAATATCTCCTTACGAGATTTTAGGAAGAGACTAAGTCATAAATAATTTCGGTAGGGATGCGGGGCTCCTAAACTTTGGGCCTTTGCCGGGCTACTTATCTGGGCTTGTGGTGGTTAAAATGGTACCCACAAGTGTGATTAAATAGGACTAAGTTTTCATAGTGATTAACATGTACTATTTTTTTTATTCATACTTATTAGTTTAATCTAAGTTTGGGGACTAAAGTATTTATGTATCAACATGTATATCGCTTGCCTGCTACATAGAAAAGTATTGGTCGTGTTCAGTTACTCGAGTTATCTTCATATTAATTTAATAAGACCAATACCTTATGCATTAATCTTAATGTCCCATGTTCCTTTTTATTCTTTAAATTTTACTAGAACACATTTTCCACCACACCATTCTCTCCAATCCCGTCTTCGCAAATGAATGGAGATCATATTCAACACACCTAACAATGGTTTCAATCTCCTTATCAATATGTTCAGTTCTTAAAAATTTTCTTTTTGGTGTTTTTGGTGTAGAGATTTAGAAAAGGAGCGAGAGTTCATGGAGTTGCATGAACAGGTCTGCTAATTTGAATTTCTCCAATGTGTTTATATTGTCCTAATTCAGTGGAAAATAGGACATCAAACACTTTGAGGCACATTTTTTTTATAATTATTGCTGAATGTCCTCCTCTGTCCAATTGAAGTTAACTTGTAATATTATCAACATAGATTGTTTGAGACTAATATTTGGAACATCGTGTTTGAATTTAAAATTCTTTGATTCGACTAATAATACTTTTCCAAGTAGTGTAATATATAAAAACTTGGTATTCTGCCATCTCTATTTTAGAATATCTTTTTTTTGCCAGGTTCATTACTATGTGAAGTAATATATCTTTTATGTTTTTGGTGGTGAAATTCCTTACTGTAACTTCTGTATTTCAGCATAGGGTTGCTCAGGAAGCGATCCTTCGCAAAGATGAACAAATAAGGGAAGCAAAAAATTGGATCACATGTGCTCTTGAGATGGATGCCTTGCAATCAAGTAAAAATCACACCCTATAAACTGAGTTATGAGAATGTACGTAGCACTATAACCATCTTTGTCTTTGTTGCCAAAGACAAGTTGTTTAGTTAAATCTTGACTTGGTGCCATTGAAATTGTGTTTTTTTTAAATCTTTTTTCTTCCCCCTCACCCCCATCCTCAATAAATGTTTTTCTATGTTTATAGTTACGCTAGAGATTTATATATGTTGTTTTTGTCAGTTACTGAGCTGGAGAGGCTTGATATGCATATAATATAATAACTTCAGGTTAAATTGGCTGATGCAAGAGAAATGAGTGGAAATTACTTCGATGAGGCACGTACTTCCCAAACAAATTCAAAAGATGTTTGTCACTTCAGACATAGTACTGAAAGACAACTTGAGGGGAGTGGAAGTGGCACACCTACTGGAAATCCCACAACCTTTTTGAATGGGAATGCATAAAAGGCATCTAGATAGGTAGAATTTGAGATGAATTATATCTCCATTGATATATAGTATAGATGTTACAGCCCGAATCTGGTACTTGTTCAATGTTCGAATCAGGTACTTGTTCAATGTTCCCATATATATTAGCACGAGATAAAATTGTATAACATGCTTAACAGTGTGCTTATGTAATACCCTCTGCTCTAAAAGGACGGCCTAGGCTTGAGGCTTGAGAGAAACACATCGCCTACGCCTTATTACGCCTTTTTCTTGGTAAAAGGCTTAGGGCACACTTTAAAAAAAAAAAAAAAAGGATTAGTTGACAAATATTGGTTATGGAGCATGAATATGAGAAAGATGGAAACCAAACATATGGATGTATTTTCAAAATTCAAGGTATGTACTATTTTATTATATTTCTAGCCTTGGAATAATTAAAATAATAAAAAAAGGAAAAATGCCTTTTTGCGCCTAGACTTCGCCTAGGCCCGCCTAGGCTCCTAAGGCTTAAGGCTTGAACTCTATGCCTCGACCACGCCTCGCGCCTTTTAGAACCTTGGTAATACCCCATATTTTTTTATGATTTTTAAATTGGGGATTTATTAAATGTAATTGAGATAAACTAATTTAATATTAATTTCGAAATTTATTTAAATATTTACTAGCGTGACAAGAGTTAGTAATTATTAGGAATTTGTTGAATATTACTTAATGAGTAAAGGAATATGTAGAATTGAATTTATAAAAAATGTCACGAGTGAATAATATGATAATTATGAAAATTAAGTCGGGACGCGCCAGTGTCGTGTCGGGACTATATTATTATTTTAAAAAGTGAATAAATTATAAGTCGCTTGTATGGTCATTTTAAGTGCGCCAACGTGTTCGGAAGGGTTGAGATAGTCAGAAAACTGTTCCCGGGGGTTTAGTTTGAGTCTCGGAACGTTTTTAGGCCTAACCGGCACCCTGGAAGGGCAATTTAGTCATTTCAAAATTAGGCCTTAATTAAATGACGAAAATTGGGACATTAATATCATATATTAAAAGACTCTTCTAGGGTTAACATTCTAAAATGTTAGAACGGTAGCGAGAGGAAGGAAGGAAAACCTTTCCAAGAATCCAAGGCCAAGAACCAACCCAATTACACCACCACCACCAAATAGTAGATCGGAGCAAGGGAATCAAGCCTATACCTATCAAACTCGTGGAATCAGACCTACAATCTGAAGGCAATTATCTATCTTGAAAAGTCCTAGTTAATATTAATCCATGTTAGATTAGGATTAAGAATACATATTGTTATGAAAGAATCATGTAATTGAGAAGACTTAAATCGCATGCTTTGGGAATAAATAATGAAAGCGGGACACCCTATCATATGTAGAGGTTTACCCACGAATTTTTAATGGTTTAATAGGAAGAAATCTGGAAGAATAATGAGAATTTGGAAATTTAATACAAAACTAGGGTTCTTGATAATTATGATGAATTAGCCCTTTAATTCGACATCTTTGATGAATTCGAACATGCTTTACATAGGAAATCATGTAGATAGGTGTATGTAATCAGTGGTATACTTGTTTGGGAGTTTGGGAATCATTAATGGTGTTTTGGAGAAATTTCTTGGATGAAACCCGTAGGTTGGATTGACAGATTCTGGGCAAGAAGAATGTCGATCGATCGAACCCTTTCCTCGATCGATCGACCCCTCCTGGAAATTGCATGTTTTTTTTCCACTTTTTGTTTAATTCGGATAAAATGCGTAGGAACCCTTGAATAATATTTAAAGAGAATAATGGGTCATGCAGAGGACTAGTAGGGTCTAAGTAGATTTCCGTTGAATGTAATTTTATATGGGATGAAATTGTGGGTTAACGGGGGGTTTGACACATACTGGAAATCGTTCGCACGTTAGCTACAGAATTCAGAGGTTATAAATGAGTTAGACTAGTATGTTAGAGAGGGTGTACCTACTGAATTGACCTTTAGGAAAAGAGAATACTTCGAGGGACGGGAAGTAATTGCGAAATGATTAAAATTGAGATTAAAATCAGATGAGTTCTTTATGCGTAAAAATTGGGTAAAATTGTATAACGTATGATTAAAATATTATTATGGGTCGTGGGTAAACCTAATTGGCAAATGAGTATATTTATATATATGACTGAGTGCATGTGTATAAATCTATATTATACTTGTGTATAATCATACCCGCGCTACTTGCTATCACGGAGGTTGTCGCGCCAGTACAGTCTTATCTTGATGGAACTTTTATGGGGGTTATTGACTTGTACCCTAGAATATAGGATTCCTTGGTACAGGCTATCTCAGATTGATAGTCAGACGCTCCTAAGAGACGTGAGGGGTATGTGATGGACTCTTAGTGACTTGTAACTATGCTTCGCTTCCATTTTGTGTGTATTGTGGTAATACTGTTCGAGAGTGATTCTGAACTAGTATTTTCCTTAGGACGAGAGATACGGGGACTTGATAGCAGAGTATGCCAGCACCATAGATTTTATGTGGGGTGATGATAATATATATATATATATATATATATATATATATATATATATATATATATATATATTATATGAGTGATTAATATATATACGTATATATGGAAATCTTCTACTATGCATATAAGTAGTTAAGTATTGAATAAATGCTCCAAATTTTCTAGTAAGTGTTCGGAAGCTTTATAAAGGTAGTGAGATATACTAAGTAAAGTAAGTAATTGAAGAGATTGATCATTAAACTAAGTATCTTAGACCTGTGACTTCTCCAAATAAAATTTATGGGTGATAAGTTAGATAGACTTATGAGGCATTTAGTAGTACAGTAGGCATGCACACTAGATGAGAGGTGAGAATTCTCAAGAGATTGTCGCGTACTAACATGGTTGTTATATTAGCCGGTAAGCATTTTAAATACTTGCTAAACTAATTTAAAATTATTTTACACTCGGGCTCTGACACTTTTATTATCTTTTTCTTTCTCTTGTATATATATGTATGCATTACAGGTGCCCAACCATAGGGGCGTTAGACATAGGTTCTTTGGATTGGACGTATTGTAGCTTATATGGGAGTTGTAGGCCCTTGCTCTAGATGACCTCTTCTTTGATTTAGTACTTCATTACTAGGGCATGTGTCGCCCGATTTCCTACTTCAGATTTAGACTTATTAGAGATTTTGTATTTATTTATGTTTTCAGTTTTCAGTACTCATTGCGAGTTAATTCTTGTCATGATGATTTCATTTATGGTTATTTGACTTGGTTTGGTGCATCTAGTTGGTTTACGTATTTTGGGGTTGATTTCCAGCCTTAGCATATATGTGATTCTAAAACTGATTTACATTAAAAAAAAGGATTTTCCGTTTGAATTTAAAATGGAATAAGACTTAAAATTATTTTAACACTTAGCTTAATTATTTAGGGTGCTTAAATTGGAAATATTTATTTTGCGATAGTGATGCTAAGAATGAACCAACTATTCACCTTGATTTTAATTTAATAAAGGACTGATCACCCGGTATTTAATTAGGTGTGGTTTCACAGGTGGTATCAGAGCATCAGGTTCTAGTGTCCTTTATGATATGTACGACTTATTTCGCTTTCAGCTTAGCGTCCTTAATTTAGATCCCTATTTTTAGGACTGTTGTATTCTTGAATTTACGCTTATGTCTTCAGCTATTTGAGATTTAATAATAACCGCAGACTAATAAACTTCCTCCTCATTTCAGATGCCTCCGAGATGTGCACCCCAAGACAGGAATGCCCAGCCTGAGCAACTAGCAGCCAGTATATCCGACTCAGGGAATGATGATAGCAAATGAAGTAGCTGCCATTATTATGTATGCAATTAATGACGTATTAGCGGTGGTGCAGCAGGCTCCACCCCAGGTTTAGGCAGTAGCGCCGGTACTAGCACAACTCTCCACTGCATGGGAGCGGGTCAAGGATTCCTTTCAGAAGGCGCATCCCCCAGAGTTCTCATGTAGTTAGGACATTGTGATCGCCAGCCAATGGAAGAAAGGCATCTGCGCATGTATGAGTGCACTGACATGCAGAAAAAGTTACTGGCTTCCTTCAAGATAGTGGGGGCCTCTCTACAGTGGTGGTAGTCAACCACCACCTGGGAAGAGAGGGACATCATATCAATTCAGTCGTTTTGGGTACGGTTTAACAACAAGTATTTCCCATTGGCCGTGCAGATTGAGATGAGGCAGAGGTTACTGAATCTTAAGTAGGAGAGTATGATTGTTGTTGAGTATGAGGAGGAGTTCACCAGACTTCTCATTATAGTGCTGGATGAGGCACTCGCTGAGGAGAAGAAGATATTGTTATTTTTAGATGGATTGGCGTGGAGGATTTGTCAGAACCTCATAGGTAATCTATCGTTGGGTACTTACACTGACGTACTCAACGCCGCTCTGTTTCATTGTCAGGATCACCACTTCCATCAGTAGGGGGAGAAAATGAGCAAGAGAGTCCAGCCAACAGGGTAGGACATGGACAGTAGTACTAGTGGGGTACTAGCAGCCCAAGGGCAGACCCGTCACGATGAGCAGAGTTTTGCCAAGCAATTACGATTCGGTGATTACAGATAGGGATTTGGGGTTTTTAGACATGGCCAGCAGGTCCAGTCTAGTCAGTATGGCTAATAGGGCTAAGACCATCAACAGTAGGGTCAGCAGGGCCAGTGGAGGGGTGGTAACGGCCAACAGGGCCGGGGTCAACAGGGATAGAGGGGAGGAAACTTTAAGGGCAAGTTATTTGGTTGTGGAAAGAATGGCCATAGCCGTCAAGATTTCCCAGAGGGGGATAGGTCCCCACAGCAGTAGGGTGCCCATAATGAGCCACATAGGCCACTCTTTCTAGCCTCCCTCCTAGCGCCAGCTTAGATATCGACCCTACCAGCCATCCCAGCAGCCCCAATTCAGCAGGGGCAATTGCAGTATGGACTTATCTATAACGTCCACCAGGACGCAACACCTCAGGTGCAACTCACGATTAAGGGTACGTTTCCAATCTATGGCACTATGGGTCGAGTTTTATTTGATACTTGGGCGTTGCACTGTTTATAGCTACTCACTTTGCATGGGCCTTAGGGTTATTAGACACGGTAGAGAGTACAGTTACATGTGTAGACTCACCACTAGGGAATGGGTCTTGTATTTTCTTTACATGCCGGGGTATAGGTATAGATATTGGTAGCTTGATTTTACCTGCAGACATGCTAGTTTTAGATATGTATGAGCACGACGCCATTATTGTCATGGATTGTCCCGCTGCAAACAGAGCCATGATAGATTGTTTCGGTAGGAGTATTATCTTTTCCATTTTGGGTTAGGAGATATTTTTTGTGGCAATGCCTTTCCCAGAGGGACGATCTTCCACCCATTGTATTACATAGGGGAGGATACCTCTAAGGATATTGTGATTCCCCTGGATTCGATTCCAGTTATTCGTGAGTTTTTGGACATATTCCAGGAGATACCGGGACTATCTCCCAGTCGAGAGATAGATTTTGTCATAGACTCAATGCAGGGCACTTGGACGATATTGCGTGCACCATACCGTATGGTTCTAGCAGAGATGAGGGAGTTATGGGATCAAATAGAGCAGTTGTTAGGCCAAGTCTTCATTCATAGGATCACCTCGCCTTGGGGAGCTCTCGTGTTGTTTTTAAAGAAGATAGATGGTTCACTGAGATTGTGCGTGGTTTATCGGGTGTTGAACAAGGTCACAATACAAAATAAATATTCGTTCCCCCGAATCGATGACCTGTTCAACCAGATGAGAGGATTGTCCTTCTTTTCAAATATAGATTTGAGATCAGGATACCACCAACTATGGATTAAGGAGAAGGATGTGTTGAAGACTGCTTTGTTGACGAAATATGGGTCCTACGAGTTCAGAGTCATACCGTTCGGGCTGAGAAATGCTATATACGTATTCATGGACTTAATGAACCGAGTGTTTAGAGAGTTCTTGGATCAATTTGTCATCGTCTTCATAGATGACATCCTGATTTATTCACAAACTGAGGAGGAGCATACCGAGAATTTGAGGCAGGTTCTTCAGACTCTATGAGCGCATCAACTGTATGCTAAGTATGATAAGTACAGATTCTAGTTACGGGAGGTACAATTTTTGGGGCATGTTGTGTCGGAATTGGGGATATCGATTGAACAATGTAAAGTGTCGATAGTGAGAGAGTGGGGACATCCCACGACACCGACAGAGGTGAATAATTTATTGGGGTTAGCTGGGTACTACAGGCGGTTCATTAAAGGATTTTCTAAGATAGCGGGTTCGTTGATGAATCTAACTCACAAGGGAGTACCGTATGTATGGGATTATGCTTGTCAATTGGATTTTGATGAGCTGAAAGATATTCTGACTTCGTTGCCAGTTCTTTCTTTACCCAGACCACGAGTGGAGTTCCTGATGTATACCGTCGCCTCTCTACAGGGACTCGGTAGAGTACTTTAGCGGGAAGATCAGGCTATATCTTTTGCCTCTCGCAAGCTTAAAACTCATGAAAGGAATTACCCCACCCACGACCTGGATCTAGCAGTGGTCGTGTTTGCATTACGATTTTAGAGACATTACTTATTGGGGGAGAAGTTTCACTTGTTCATATACCACAAGTCGTTGGAATACTTGTTCACTCAGCGAGAGTTGAACATGCATCAGCGCAGGTGGCTAGAGTTTGTGAAGGACTAGAAGTTCGAGATACCGTACCATCCGAGGATGGCTAATGTGGTTGATGATGTGTTAAGCTGTAAATCGGTAGGAGATGTAGTGGAAGTATGAAGAAGTGGAAAGAGTTGGGACACTAGGACGCGATAGCCCGTTCTTTTATATCCATTATGTCGGTCACACCCGAGATTGTTATGAGGGTAATACATGCTCAAGCAGCGGATACTTTTTATCAGGAACAGATTGTACGGATTTTAGCTAAGGGTGATGAATCCTATTTAGTGAGTTTTGATGGGGGTTTGAGGTTTAATGGGAGATTGGTGGTCCTGGAAGTAGAAGACTTACGTCATGCAGTGATGATGCAGTCGCACGGATCCAGATTTGCAGTACATCCCGGAGGGGATAAGATGTACCAGGACATGAGGCGACAGTACTGGTGGAGTGGGATGAAGAAGGATATTGCAGAGTTCGTTTCCAAATACTCTACCTGTCAGATTGTAAAGGTGGACCACCAGAGGCCGCCAGTGTTACTTCAGCCGTTGAAGATACCTACGTGGAAATGGGAGAGTATTTACTTGGACTTCATTACTGGGTTACCTACATCATAGCGGGGTCATGATTCCATATGGGTTATAGTGGATCAGTTGGCCAAGGTAGCTCATTTTATACCAGTACAAACAGACTACACCACGGGCCAGTATGCACAGTTATTTATTACCGAGATCGTTAGGCTATATGGGGTGCCCCTGGATATTGTGTCTGATAGAGACAAGATTTTTTTGTCACGCTTCTAGGAGATCTTTCAGGATGACATGGGTACAGAGTTGATATTGAGTTCAACTTATCACCCACAAACGGATGGATAGACAGAGCGTGCCAATTAGATGCTGGAGGATATGCTACGCATGTGTGTCCTTAATTTTGGAGGAGGTTGGGAGGTTTATCTTCCACTGGTGGAGTTCTCTTATAATAACTCCTATCAGTTCACGATCGGCATGGCCCCATTCGAGGCATTGTATGGAAGGCTTTGTCGTTCTCCCACTTGTTGACTAGAGGTGGGGGACAACAAGTTGCTCGAGACAAAGGTGATTCAGGAGACTTCAGCTAGGATTGAGCTTATCAGGAGTCGCTTTTGGGTAGCCCTAGATCGGTATAAGAGCAACGCGAATGCAAAGAGGTTCTTTCGAGAGTTTAGCGTGGGGGACCAAGTATTACTACGTGTGTATCCTATGAAAGGAGTAATGAGATTAGGGAAGAAAGGGAAATTATCTCCGAGGTACGTAGGACTATTTCCCATTATCGAGAGGATAGGACCGGTGGCATACAGATTGGGGTTGCTAGAGCACTAGCACCGTATTCATGATGTATTCCTGACGCGACTAAGAATGTGTCTCAGAAATGCGTTCTCTCTAGGATCAAGTGCAAGCCTGTTGCGTTAGTAATAAACCCGGTAAGTCGGGATCATATCCACAGGGAAATAGGACGACAGAGTTGTGACGACGTTGGATAGACAAGGAAATCCTAACTCTGACTCTAAAGGAAAAAGAAAATTGATTTGGTTTGGGGAATGACTATACTAGATGTAATTATGAAATTATGAAAAGATACAATTATACTAAATTACCTAAAATACTGATGAATACTGATTTAAAACTTTAAACTATGTGATGAAGAAAAACAGGACAGGAATACAATCCCCCAACCCTAGTGTATTGTAGGTATAATACCAATCATAAATTTAACTGATTAATTTGACCCAGAATTTAGTACTCCCAAAAATTACGTATATGAGGTTCAAGCCCACACCATACTTAATCAGATGACGAGTAAATCGGTATTTCGATAGTTACACTCGAATTGCATTCTAAAGCATCTCGGTTACCTGAAAGCAAACGAGATCCAAAGATCTATAATTATCATGTTCCTATGCAATACAGTCGTAATAAATCACTAAATTTAGAGGATTAATGTTATACACATGAAACTATCACATCAGGTTGGGTTCATGTATCCCGACCTTAGAAAATTTAGGAGCATACTGAAACTAATGAAAACAATCTATGAATTGCAGAAAACCATGATTAAACTAAGGAAAATTTGTGGAATGATATAGAAAGGAATTAAACAGAGGAAATAGGTCACTAATCTTACCAAAGCATTAAAAGCAGCAATCAAGAACACTTGTAATACAGAAATCTGAATAATCTTCAATCTTGAAATTAAAATAATCAACTATCTCTAAACTAGGGTTTTTTGGAAAGAAAGGAAAACTATATTAATTCTCCGTCCCTAAGAATGATAATAAAACGGGTTTATATACCCTACAAAACTCGAAGAGTTTTAGCAGCACTAGGACTCTCCATTAGAGGAAGATAAGAAAATAAAATCTCGACAGTTGGACCGATCCTGTCCTCCTCCAGACCGATTTTGCTTGGATCTGAACTGGTCCTATCCTCCTCCGGACCGATTTGGCTTAGATCCGGAACGGTTCTTTTATTTCTTGGGAGGATCGGTTCTTTTATTTTTCTTCAGTTTCGATCCATCTTCTTCCAGGGTTCTCTGGAATGTGGCACTGCAGACCGGTTCTTTTAATTTCTGGCCGGACCGGTCCTGTCTTTCTTTGACTTTTTCTTCTATCTTTAACTACTCATAACTTTCACATCAGGGCTCCAATTGAGGTGCCATTTTTTCCAGTGTTCTTGTAATTGAAATCTATTCAACTTTTCAGTTGGCCCCATCTATGGAATAAGGCTGCAAAATTATGAAAATGCCCTTTACTCCCCGTTTCTTGGTTTTCTTTCACTATTTTGAGTTCTCTTTGGCACTAACTTGCATGAAATACCTGTAAAACACAAAATACGAAATACTTACCAAAAAGGATTAGTAGCATAAATATATTCTAAATACAAGCTATTTACACCGCACGGGATCATAAAAATACCGAAATTAAGGGGATAAATGTGAAGAATTTATGCCTAATCAAATCCCCCTAACTTAGATCTTTGCGAATCCCGAGCAATGTAAAAGAATCCTAGAAAGGCTTAACTCTTGAAAATCATTTTATTGGGATAGAATACCTTTTTTGCGGGCAAGCGATTGCATTTAGCGTATGCAACAAGCCTTTAAACCCCTAGTTCACCCCAGTAGGACGAGTTGTGTCTCGTGAGGGTTTGCAGAGAATATACCCACAAAATTTGACTCAAAGAAGATTCAAAATACGCAAAAATTGTCTAATTCAAACTTTCTCAGAAAATAGTCATCATCAAGTCATATTTACAAGTCTCAAACCGTAGTGTGTGTGTGCGAAACCATAAATTTAACCGCGGATTTCCACTGATTGACCATTACGTTACTTATCTAAAAATTCGTTTTGATTTCAAATTCTCACGAAATTCTCTCTCAAACGAATCACTCGGAATGTGGCTATTCTCTCGGTATGCGTGATATAAAGAGTAAATATAATTGATGCAAAGTCATGCATACAAGTAGAAAGACATAAATTTTATAGTGATATGATCTCATCAACGGGATACGATTTTTCAAAATGGGAACATTGCCTCTTATTCACGCATTCAATCTCTTTTATTATCTTTTGGTGTCTTAGCTCTCCACGCGGTAATCAATTTTGCAATTTGGACTCGGTTAGGACTTTTTCGAGTTTTACGGTATATTGGGTAAAATGAAAATGGTAGGGAAGGTTGGAATTGGAAAAGTCATTTACGATGTCCATTTGTGCTTTTTCTGGGCTATTGCTCATTTTTTCTTCTTTTTCTCTATTTTTTATGTTTTTCACTTATTTTCTTTTCTTGCTATTTTTGTTGAGTATATCTATTTTTTCTTGCCCCTTTTTATGCACTTTTCTAACTTTATTGAATATTCCCTTTTCACAATTCCAGGATACTTGCGTTTTTTGGGTACTAAACGAAAAGGATAACTTTTATTCGGCTCAATTTGGGTTATCAAAGGGATAATTTTTCACATATTTTTATGGCTAATATTTTTGGGTAACAAACGAGGGCCTACTACATTGCCCGAATTACTTATTAATTTACCATAGGCGTCTCGAGATGAATTAAGTTTAGAGATTTATAGTGCGCTTTTTAAGGCAATAACACACACGTTTTCCATAACCGATCAAAATTAAAGGATTGAGATCCTTAACGACTTTTTAAACGCTGAAAAGAACTTTGAGTTAACAATTAACTCAGATTAATTTATAATTTTCACAAAGATGAAAGGCTCGAATCTCATCGGGTTTGTTAATCTCCACACTTATTCGCTAAGTCGTCAATTTTCGCTCAATTTTCATTTTTAGTCAATTTCGGCTTTGTGTATTTGAATTTTACAACTTGTGACTTTGATCCGACTTTTAATGATATTTTTGAAAATTTTGAATTCCAATTTTAATTTATTTTGAACAAAAATATTTTTCGATTTTTCAAAATTTTATGATTTTTTGAAATTTTTGGGTATTTTTGAAAATTTATGAAGTTTTAGAAATACTCACTTGTCACCCCCCAACTTAGACTTTTGCATTGTCCTCAAGCAAAAAGGACTAAAATCTAACTCAAAGCGAATAAAAAGTTTGAGAAAATAAAAAAAAACAAATTATTAAAATGCAACAAGACACTATATGACACTCATGCATGACTCAAAAATACAATAACAATCACCCCATATGCGTCGGGGGTACGACGACCTCTCATCTCTCCATAAACTCACCCAACCCCACTCACGGGGTTCGATGCTCTCCTTGTCACTCCCGTCTTCCTGTCATATACCAACAACCGAAATAAGTTGGGACCTCACCCATAAATAAAGGAAAGACCCGGAGACTCATCGTGACTACTCGGAAAGGGATCCCTGTGATGCTTACTCAAGCATAGCTTGCGTGCATCGACTCAGAGGGAAAACCTAATTTTCTTTTAATTTTTGGAATGCATGGGTCGGGCTCTAAGTCGGACAAGACACAACTTTTCTCCTCTATCGTCTTCGGGCCATCAAATGGTATGGGTGGATGGTCATTGCGAAGAAACTCATCAGTTTTATCTTTCCACTAGCCCTCTCCTAAATGACTACATGAGTCCAATAGAGGTTGGACTTTGTTGTGAAGGCTCTCATCCACCTTCTCGAATTCTCGCTCAACTCCCGTTAGGCTCAACTCCTCTAGCTCTCTCTCTTGCTTTGTTTCCACATTCTTTCTCCCTCGCTCCATCTCAAAATTATTAGGTGGTGTGGGTGGGTTGTACTAGAGGAGAAAAATATCTATCGTGTCTTGCCATTCAATCTCCTCTAAGCACTCATACGAACTTCTCCCTATGCCCTTTAAATTGTCGCTGTCACTTGATGTAACAAGGCATACCCCTATCGGCTCTCGCGTGTGGGTCCTCCCATGCTCGTGTGCTGCTCCTGAAAGATCCGTCTCTCGCGGTTCTCTTTCGTCATCCTTGTTCTGGATATTGTTAAAATTATTTGTATCGAGGGTCATATTCCCAAATGTTAATTGCATCCGCCTACTCCGAGTATTGATGAGTGCATTACATGTAGCTAAGAATGGGAAACCAAGGATAATGGGAACATGATTGACAGGGAGAATGGATGGATCCTCGTCCCAAATGACAAAGTCCACCGGTAAGTAGAAAGTGTCTATTTGGACGATCACATCCTCAATGATTCCCCGCGGCATCTTCACAGAACGATTCGCGAGCTGGAAAGTCATATTTATGGGCTCCCAAATCGAGTTTCTTATAGATGTAATAGGGTAGAATGTTAACACTCGCTCCTAAATCTATTAGTTCTCTTTCGATTCGATTCTTCCCCACGATGCACGAAATGGTGGGTGCACCCGGATCTTTATACTTTAACGGAAGGTCACTTGATAAAACTGAACTGACATTCTGGGCCGAAAAGACATTCTTATTTACCTTTAGCTTGCGTTTCACCATGAGTAAGTCCTTAATGAACTTAGCGTATGCGGGAATTTTCTGTATGGTCTCGAGAAAAGGTAAATTAATCTTTACTTGTTTAAGGACATCCAAAACATCGTCCCGAGAAGTCCCTTTGGAGTGAGGCACCAATCGTTGAGGGTATGGGACAGCGGTGGGGGGTTTCACTACTACCTCGAGCTCACTAGTGCCTTCTTTATCACTGTTATTCAAGGGGACATCTTCGGCCTCTTTTGTGCCGGGTGAAGTCTCCTTGTCTTTAGTTTCATCATGTGGGGGAGGTGACAAGTTAACTACTCTCCCACTACGTAGAGTGGTAATTGCGCTACATTGCTCCGTATGGTCATGGGGTGTGGAGCTTACACTAGTTTGACCTTATGGAGGTCTTTGGCCCTGGGCAAGAAACTTTCCCTTCTCTTGGATACTCAATGATGATTGCAACTGTGAAATGTTCGCATTCATGTCGTAGATCATGCGCTCATGCCTAGCATTAATTGCAGTCTGGTTGTTGATAAATTGATTTATTGTATCCTCGAGACTTCTCCGCGGTGGAGGGATATATGATCCTTGAGGTGGTGGTGCTTGCACATGTCGTTGCATGTGTGGAGCTTTTTGAAAGTGTCGTGGTGGATGAGGGGCAACATGTGAATTAGGATTCATCGCAACAAGTTGTTGCCCATGGGTAAAACCAGGATGGTTTTTCCACGAAGGGTTGTAAGAATTCCCGTGTGGTGCACCAAAATCACCCTTAAATCATCCTATGCCACTGAATTGATCTTGAATCATCAATATGTAGGCAGGTATAGTCAGTCATTCCTCAGTTGAATGACCCACCTCACAAATCGCACACACCTTCTCAACGGGATTTGGTATGGATCCAGTTGGTCCTCTTCCATATACCTCGCATAGGTCTCAAAATCCTTTCTCAATTGTATCTAATCGACTTTTCGTTATAGAATTCTTATCTACGTGAAATAGGCCGGATGATGATGGGGTGGTGGTCACTTGATGATTTCGATTTTGAGCATTAGGATCAGATGTATCCCAAGATTGGGTAGTCTCGGAAACATACCTTAGGTGTAGCTCAGCATCGTGGGCATCTAGTTCGACAAACGGACCACTACCCATGGCTTCAACGAGTTACTTGGAATTAAGGTTCAACCCATTATAGAGAAAAGAAATGATTTGTGCTTTATCAAATCCATGATGGGGGTATGAAGTAACTAACTCATTGAAACGCTCGTAACATCGATGAAATGGCTCATTTTCTAATTGTCTGAACGTTTGAATTTGAGCCTTTATGGAGATTGTTCGATGGGGTGGGAAGAATTTCTTGAGAAATCTATATTACAACTCGTTCCAAGATGGGATCGAGCTTGGAGGTAAATACCATAGCCAGGTCTTAGCTTTATCTTTTAGCAAGAAGGGGAAGAGTTTGAGGCAGATCACCTCTTGTGTGCAGGTCTGATCATTGAGAGTATCACACACATCCTCAAATTCCCTGCTATGGAGATATGGCTTTTCAGAATCCATACCATGGTAATGGGGTAACATCTGGATCATCCCATTTTAAAAATGAAATTGCCTGACATTATACGGGAGTGTAATGCATCCCGGAGTGACAGTGCGCTCGGGATATAAGATTTCTCTCAGCGGGCGGTATGGGGCCTCTTCCTCCCCGGCGACTGCACTACCGTGTTGCGATATTTCTCTCTCTCTTAAAGACTCGGTGTCCTCAATTGGTGTGCTCGAAGTGTGCTTGGAGCTGTGTCCTAAGAAGGAAAATGAAGTGTTATTTGAGATTGAGTGTGATGGTGTGGGAGGTGGAATCCAGAACTGTGGGGCGTTAGGAGTGTGAGGGCTATCAGGATCGTACTCAACGATTGGATTTTCGTGAATGTGGGTTGGAGTATTCTGGGGAGTTGGAGTGAGTTCAGAATTTTTCATTAATAGCTTATGAGAGATGGTGATGAATCTTTTTGTGTTTTTTGAAATTTTTATATGTTTTTGGATTTTTGAAATTTTTGGTCAAAGTTTTAGATTGACTCGATCTAATCCCATGTCTACTCAATTCCCCGGTAATAGCGCCAAAAACTTGGCGCGACTAAGAATGTGGCTCAGAAGTGCATTCTCTCTAAGCTCAAGTGCAAGCCTATCACTTTAGTAATAAACCTGGTAATTCGGGATCGTATCCACAGGGAAATAGGACAACAGAGTTGTGACGACGTTGGATAGACATGGAAATCCTAACTCTGACTCTAAAGGAAACAGAAAATTGATTTGGTTTGTGGAATGACTATACTAGATGCAATTATGAAATTATGAAAAGATGAAATTATACTAAATTACCTAAAATACTGATGAATAATGATTTAAAACTTTAAACTATGTAATGAAGAAAAATAGGACGGTAATACAATCCCCCAACCCTAATGTATTGCAAGTATAATACTAATCGTAAATTTAACTGATTAATTTGACCCAGAATTTAGTACTCCCAAGCATTACGTATATGAGATTCAAGCCCGCACCATACTTAATCAGAGGACGAGTAAATCGGTACTTTGATAGTTACACTTGAATTGCATTCTAAAGCATCCCGATTATCCAGAAGCAAACGAGATCCAAAGATCTAAAATTGTTGTGTTCCTATGCAATACGGTCTTAATATATCACTAAATTTAGAGGATTAATGTTATACACATGCAACTATCACATTAGGTTGGGTTCATGTATCCCGACATTAGAAAATTTAGCCTAGCATACTGAAACTAATGAAAACAATCTTTGAATTGTAGAAAACCATGATTAAACTAAGGAAAATTTGTGGAATGATATAGAAAGGAATTAAACAGAGGAAATAACTCACTAATCTTACCAAAGCATTAAAATCAGCAATCAAGAACACTTGTAATCATAGAAATCTTCAATCTTGAAATTAAAAGAATCAACTATCTCTAAACTAGGGTTTTCTGGAAAGAAAGGAAAACTATATTAATTCTCCCTCCCTAAGAATGATAATAAAACGGGTTTATATACCCTACAAAACACCAAGAGTTTTAGCACAACTTGGACTCTCTATTAGAGGTAGATAAGAAAATAAAATCTCGATAGTCGGACCGGTCCTGTCCTCTTCCGGACCGGTTTGGCTTGGATCCGGACCGGTTTTTTTTTTTTTGTTTAGTTTCAATCCGTCTTCGGTCCGGGGTTCTCTAGAATGTGGCACTGTGGACCGGTTCTTTTAATTTCTGGCCGGACCGGTCCTGTCTTTCTTTGACTTTTTTTTCTATCTTTAACTGCTCATAACTTTCACATCGAGACTCCGATTGAGGTGCCCTTTTTTCCAGTGTTCTTGTAATTGAAAGCTATTCAATTTTCAGTTGGCCCCACCTCTGGAATAAGTTTGAAAATTACAAAAATGCCCTTTACTCCCCGTTTCTTGGTTTTCTTTCACTATTTTTAGTTCTCTTTGGCACTAACTTGCATGAAATACCTGTAAAACACATAAAAGAAATAGAAAATACGAAATACTTGCCCAAAAGGGTTAGTAGCAGAAATATAAGCCAAATACAAGTATTTACACCGCACAGGATCATAAAAATACCGAAATTGAGGGGATAAATGTGAAGAATTTATGCCTAATCAATTTGACATCTCGTTATTGAGATGATATCTTTGGTATGATATGGCCCACACTCACATCGCGATAGAGGATTTTGATTTACATCTCGATAGTTCTTATAAGGAGAGACCAGTGGCTATCCTAGACCATAGCGAGAGGAGATTGAGGTCAAAGGTAGTTCCACTTGTACGGGCCCAGTGGGAGCATCATAATATGGAGGAGTCCACTTTGGAGCGCAAGGCAGATATGCGCAAAAAATATCCAGACCTATTTTTATCAGGTATGCCTTATTTTCCAAATTTCGGGATGAAATTCCGTTATTAGGGGGGAAGTATGTAATACCCCGTATTTTTTATGTCTTTTAAATTGGGGATTTATTAAATGTAATTGGGATAAATTAATTTAATATTATTCCAAAAATTTATTTAAATATTTACTAGCATGATGAGAGTTAGTAATTATTGGGAATTTTTTGAATATTACTTAATGAGTAAAGTAATATGTAGAATTGAATTAATAAAAATTGTCATGAGTGAATAATATGACAATTATGGAAATTAAGTCGCGACGCGCCTGTGTCGTGTCGGGACTATATTATTATTTTTAAAACTGAATAAATTATAAGTTGTCCATATGGTCATTTCGAGTTCGTCAACGTATCCGGAAGGGTCGAGATAGTCAGAAAAGTGTACCCGGGGGTTTAGTTTGGATCTCTAAACGTTTTTAACCTAACCGGCACCCCGAAAGGGCTATTTAGTCATTTTCAAATTAGACCCTAATTAAATGACGAAAATTGGTACATTAATATTAGATATTAAAAGAATCTTCTAGGCTTAACATTCTCAAAATTTAGACCAACAGTGAGAGGAAGGAAGGAAAAGCTTTCCAAGAATCCAAGGCCAAGAACCAACCCAATTGCACCACCGCCACCACCAAAATGTAGATCGGAGCGAGGGAATCAAGTCTATACCTGTCAAACTCATGGAATCAGACCTACCATCTTAAGGCAAGTATCTATCTTGCAAATTATTAGTTAATATTCATCCATGTTAGATTAAGAATGCATGTTGTTATGAAAGAATTATGTAATTTAGAAGACTTATATCGTATGCTTTGAGAATAAATCATGAAAGCCGGACACCCTATCATATGTAAAGGTTTACCCATCAATTTTTAATGGTTTAATAGGAAGAAATCTGGAAGAAGAATGAGAATTTTGAAATTTAATACAAAACTAGGGTTCTGGATAATTATGATGAATTAGCCCCTTAATCTGACATCTTTGATGAATTCGCACATGCTTTACATAGGAAATCATGTAGATAGGTGTATGTAATCAGTGGTATACTTGTTTGGGAGTTTGGGAATAATTAATGGCGTTTTAAATAAATTTCTTGGATGAAACCCGTAGGTTAGATTGACAGATTTTAGGCAAGAACTGCTCTCTCAATCGATTGAGGATCGACCGATCGACCCCTCCTAGAAATTGCATGTGCTTTTTCTCTTTTTGTTTAATTCGGATAAAATGCGTAGGAACCCTTGAATATTATTTAAAGAGCATAATGGGTTATGAAGAGGACCAGTAGGGTCTAAGTATATTTCCATTGAATGTAATTTTATATGGGATGAAATTGGGGATTAACGGGGGGTTTGACATATATTGGAAATCGTTCGCACATTAGCTATGGAATTGAGAGGTTATAAATGAGTTAGACCAGTATGTTAGAGAGGGTGTACCAACTGAATTGACCTTTAGGAAGAGAGAATACTTCGAGGGATGAGAATTAATTGCGAAATGATTAAAATTGAGAATAAAATGAGATCAGTTCTTTATACGTAAAAATTGGGTAAAATTGTATTACATACGGTTAAAATATTATTATGGGTTGTGGGCTAACTTAATTGGAAAATGAGTATATTTATATATATGACTGAGTGCATGTGTATACATCTATATTATACTTGTGTATAATCATACCCGCGCTACTTGTTATCACGGAGGTTGTCACAACGGGATAGTCTTATCTCGATGGGACCTTTATGGGGGATATTGACTTGTACCCTAGAACATAGGATTCCTTGGTACAGGCTATCTGAGAATAATATTCAGACGGTCAAAAGAGTCGTGAGGGGTATATGCTGACCTCTTAGTGACTTGGAACTCTGCTTCACCTCCATTTTGTGTGTATTGTGTTAATACAGTTCGAGAATGAATTCGAACTAGTATTTCCCTTAGGATGAGAGATATGAGGACTTGATAGAAGAGTATGCCATCACCATCGATTTTATGTGGGGTGACGATAGTATATATATTATATGAGTGATTAATATATATATGTATATATGGAAATCTTCTACTGTGCGTATAAGTAGTTAAGTATTGAATAAATGCTCCAAGTTTTCTAGTAAGTGTTCGGGAACCTTATAACGGTACTGAGATATACTAAGTAAAGTAAGTAATTGAAGAGATTGATCTTTAAACTAAGTGTCCTAGCCCCATTACTTCTCGAAATAAAATTTATGGGAGTTAAGTTAGATAGACTTATGAGTCATTTAGTAGTACGGTAGGCATGCACACTAGATGAGAGGTGAGAATTCTCAAGAGAGTGTCGTGTACTAACACGGTTGTTATATTAGACGGTAAGCATTTTAAATACTTATTAAACTATTTTAAAACTTTTTTACACTCGGTCTCTGACCCGTTTACTATCTTTTTCTCTTTCTTATATATATATATATATATGTATTATGTATTACAGGTGCCCAGCCACAGGGGCGTTAGGCGTAGGTTCTTTGGATTGGACGTGATGCGGCTTATGTGGGAGTTGCATGCCGTTGCTTTAGACGGCCTATTTTTTTATTCAGCTCTTGATCTAGTACTTCATAGCTAGGGCATGTGTCGCCCGTTTTCCTACTTCATATTTAGACTTATTAGAGATTTTTTATTTATTGATGTTTTCAGTATTCAGTACTCATTGGGAGTTAATTCTTGTCATGATGATTTCATTTATGGTTATTTGACTTGGTTTGGTTCATCTAGTTGGTTTATCTATTTTGGGGTTGATTGCCAACCTTAGCATTTATGTGATTCTTAAACTGATTTACATTTAAAAAGGATTTCACATTTGAATTTAAAATGGAATAAGACTTAAAATTATTTTGACACTTAGCTTAATTATTTAGGGTGCTTAAATTGGAAATATTTATTTTGCGACAGTGATGCTAAGAATGAACCAATCGTTCACCTTGATTTTAATTTAATAAAGGACTGATCACCCGATATTTAATTAGGCGGGGTGTCACAGCTTAATGATGTGATCATAGAAGGAAGTCCAACTTTAGAATTAAGTGTTCAAATTGTATAACATGAAACTAGCAACGCTAGTTTGTGTTGTTCCAAACCCATATAATTGAGAATCGGCTTTGTTGAGTTGAGTTTGTGAAAAAAGGTACATGGATAGGAGAGGCCTCCTTAATTTTGTACTCAAGAAGAATGTCTATTGCACCTCTTTGATTTGAGCTAATTTTAATCTAAAGACCTAATGGAACAACTTGATTCTAGAGGCATTGAAAATTATATTTGATAAATGAAGACATGCTGTTGAGTATTACTCTTTTATTCATTTTAGAGGAAAATTACATGTTTGCTTAGTGATACATGGGGTCTAAAGACATTCAGAATAAGTTTTGATGATATGTCATTTTTGTGCAATACTAGTTTTGGGATTAATCAATAGCTATGTAATACAAAGGGTATGATCCTCCCCGCTAACAATAGTCATTTTCAGAAGTTAACGGCTCATTTAGCTGTAATGTACGTGAAGCTTGAGTATGATGCTCTTGATGTAGCTATCCTCTTTCACATATTCAGCCACATCCGCTCCTATTCACTACCCGAGGGTATCAACGATGATCATACGGGAATAGAGTGGAAATCCCACATTGTAAGTGTTTATCTCTCTCTCTCTCTCTCTCTCTCTCTCTCTCGGGCGCGCGCGTGCGCACACCCATATAGAAACCGTTATTTCTCCTATATATTAATACTTCCCTGGTTTTATAGCAGTGCTTATTAATGATACTAATTTCCATAGCATTTTTTAATGTGTAGTAGATTTCAGATTTTGTGTGATCGAAAGACTATATGCATGTCTCTATTAAATTTTTGGCCTTCAATCTTGTCAAATGATAAGAATTAACTATTAATTTTTGTTTGTTTGTATATTTGAAAGGTTGAAACTCATTGGATGTTCGATGGTTGTGCATGTGGAGGCGAACCAATGTTGGTAGATAAATGAGGAGTTAAACACGTTAATGCTGCTTGAATAGAAGACCGCGGAATTTGAAGTGAATTTCACATGTATTGACATGAATTGAGATAAAATTCAAATTTTCTCATGTATTGAGATGAATTTCATATGTATTTTCATGAATTTTATATTAATGGAATTTGAGCCATTAATTTTTAGTGGGCTTATTTTCTAGATGTGTATTAGTGTTGTTGCAGACTACTTGTATTGTTGTTGTAATATTTTGCCATGTTGGTTTTATATTATTATTAAATTTTTGTTATTCTAAAACAGGTACAAAAATAGTGAAAATGTTGCTGATTTTTCGGGAAATATTATTTATAATTAATTTTTTTTCTTTGATCCAAAAAATTGGCACAGTTTTGAACTGTGCTAAAAGTGTACCAAAATATATTCAATCTAATTTACTTATAAAGTGTGCCAGAAATATCAAATTCTTACACGATTTTAAAGTGTGACATAAGTGTTCATGTTTGGATAAATCTGACACACTTTTAAACCATGCCAGAAAAAAATGGCCATTTTGGAACACCTGGTTCTAGCACAGTTCAGAACCATGCCAGATTTGATCTGGCACAGTTTTAAATTATGCCAGATTGTTATTTTTGGTGTAGTGTGTTATGGGCCTATAGAACTTCGAAAAGAAAGACAACAGGGTTCACTCCATTTTGACTGGTCTATGGGAGAGAATTTTTCCTACCATTTGAATTTACAGTACCCTAAGCTAGAGTATGTAATGGTTTTATACCAAACCTAAATTATGTACAGGTGAGGCATTGGATGAATACAGAGATAAGGCCAATGAGAATTTAAAAGTCTATACCCAATAGCTATATAGGGCTTATGAGAATTTGGTTAAGCCTAGAGAGTTTCAAGTAGGGGACTTGGTCTTATGAGCTTCCACTCACCACTTAAGGAGCATGTCAGCGTCCATGTTCAAGTCAAGTTGTGGAGGCTCATTTGTGGTATGCGAGGTACACAAGTTACTTTACTGCCAAATATCTTAGCCCAAGAATTAGTGTCTCCAGTCTATCAACTTTGAATGACTAAAGAAATATTATGCCTAACTCTTACCAAAGCTTCCTTTCTTTTGATAAGTTCAAAAAAGTTTGCTCTAGCACAAAAATTCTTTTTTTTGTAAAGACAATCATGAGAACAATCTCTATAAACAGTGTAGACACTGAATATAGTACAGAAAGGAACGAATATCAATTATTTTGACTAAGTAACACTTGAAATTTCGTGCATACTTTATTTACTTGTATTTATTGCAAGTAGGCTATCAGTATCCACCCACTAATAAGTAGTGAAGTGGGTACACCCAGATTAATTATTTTATGTTTTTTCTTTTGAGTATGAAAATATATATATATATATTCTCTAGTAAACTAAACAGATTTTGTCCCTTCAAAGTTTAGAAGAGGGTCTATGATGTAAGGAACTTTGCTCATTATACTTGGGGAGTACATCTATCCCAAAGATAAAGTATAGTGAGCAAACTCCCTATAGACAAAACAATTGATAAATTTCTTAAATTTGAGAAAATATTCTAAAAAAGTGAAATCATGTCATCACTTATGTTCTACAAATTATTTATTTGATTGTTTGAGAATATGAAGAGGGGGTCTATCCCCCCTCTAACTTATTTCTTAAAAATAAAAATTTCCAAATTGAACTATGAAACAGGAACCCCGCAGGTAGAGTTGGCAATTTTTGACCCGATAACCCGTTTATGGTAATAACCCGAAATGACCCGAACCTGACCCGATTAGCGTGTATAGATTTAACAGTACCCAACACGTATACTAAAATAAAAATCAATGCGACCCGAAAATGACACGACTAACCCGAATTGCCACCCCTACCCGCAGGCCGAAGGGACGCTTTTAAAATATAATAAACTCCATAAAATAAAAAGCACTTTTTTGGAAAGGCTCAAAGTTATTTACTAAAAATATATATGTAACAAGTACCCCACAGTTAGAGGGGAGGTTTTAAATTATAATTTTATCAAATTACGTGCAAATACCCCACAGACTATGGGGTAGCTCAAGGATTATACTTGTCAAAACTTTGTGCTAATATTTTCATATAAAAAGAGAGAAGCTCACTGTAAACAGATGTCAAATAATGCTGAGACGAGGTAAAAATGGAAGAAAAAAAGTTTTTTTTCATTAGTATAGAACAACCTTTACATATACAAAAGATATGAAGAATAAAAAGAAAAGTGATACGAGTCTATATCACAAAAATATGTCAACTAGATAAAATAAAAAAAAGATCCTCCCATGAGTGCATGTCAGTATAAGAGGGAACTGCCTCCTAGATAAATTGCTCCTTCAGTTTGTCCATCTTGACCTCATCATCGTTATCACCAGCCTCAAGCTTGGCTAACTTAGCCTCTAACAATTGAATCGGACCCTGAATCTGAGTGGCCTCAGCCTGGCACTACTGAGCTTTAAACTGAAGTCCTGGCACTCATCAGGTTGGCTGGTCAAGTGGATATGACATGAAAAGGGATTCAGGTTGAAGACAATGAGGCTATTAATGTTAAGAACATTATGAGAGGTAAAATTCTTAGGCTGGTGCTTAAGGATCATCTCCAACACCCGCTGCTCGTGACTCCTAAACCTTTTAGGTTGTTACTCGCTCTATAAATACGTCATGAAGGCCTAAAGATACTCTACCTCAATGTCATCATAGCCTGTATTCCTGGACTCAAGCTCATAAGGGAGGAAGGAGGACTCCTCACCAAAACTCTCAGCACCGTCATAGCGAGTGTCCTTAGAGCTAGGCCCCTCCTCATTAACTGCTTCAATAAGCTCACTCACAATATCTTGAAAATATGGAGCATATAAATAATGGTTAAAAAAGGAAGAAAAATAGTTAAATAGATTCTCTTAGAAACGAAACTTTAAGGCAAAGAGTTTATCCCCAGACCCAAGGGGGTGAGCATGCTGCCTGCAAACCCATAAGTCCCACCTAGATGTGTTGTGCCAAAACCTAGTAAGGACAGAACAAATGTAATTTTATTAAGGGAATTGGTTATCAGAAATCAAGACTCTAAGAAACACCTAAAACAACCCACGTATGATAGTGTAATACCCGGGGAGTGCTTGTTGTAATGCTCCTAGTTGGTTCCATAAGTATAGGAACACTTGCCGTACTTACCTAAAAATAGGGAAATACGAGTGTGATGGTAAGACGCTTGCACATAAATGGTGAGAATAAAAAGATAAGGGAAACATAAAAAGAGTGAATAAGGTTTCACAACATAATACCTCACTCACAGTAACCTCCCCAAACTGCTCCATAGATAAGAGCAGTCGCAGCACTAACCTAAAAATAGGAAAATAGGAAAGTGTTAGCGAACACTTGCGCATGAAAAGAAAGTTAAAAAAAGAGCATATTTAAACACGTACCTAAAGAGAATCCTCCTCGGTGCTAACTAGGTGTGCCATAGGAAAAATTAACTCAACCACACTAGCCTAAAAGGAAGAAAATAAAGAGGTGTTAGTAAACTATTGGCATAGAAAAAGCAAATCTAGCAAACACAGTTATGAAAATAAGTACATGGGGAATCAACTTCGCAGTGCTCGCAACATGTCCCTAGATAAAGGGACCTCAGCAATAGTGCCAGCCTAAAGAAAATAAAAAAATAGTGAATAAGTCACTAAGATGCCTTACACATTAAAAAAGTAAGAAGGGAGAAGTACTGAGTATAATAGTATACCTAAGAGAACTCTAATGAGAAGGTGCTCATAGGTAAGCTCAAAGGAGAGTCCGCTGCAATAAGACATGTGAGAGGATTACCTGGAAAGAAAGTAAGACTATGGTCCAAAATACTCTCAAATAAAGAAAGAATTGCAAGTGTAGAGATCCCAAGAGAAAGAAAGAAATACTTAGGGTAAAGGGGCAATTGATCTGCTCACTAGTATGCCCACTCCATAAGAAGTTGCTACTGTGGTACTGACAATGGACTTAAGAGCAGACAAGTAAGAAGTGAGTTGTAATTGAATTACAGTAAAAACACAACAGGCTATCAAAAGACTAAAGATGAGAATAGCTAAGTACCTGAACGCTAGGAGGGGGAGAAGAGCTCTGATAACTCATAGAGGCTGTTAGGCTGCTCGTGCCAGCCTGCCAAGTAACAGATTTTTAAGGAAAAAACTAAGTGAAGAGGAAGAAAGAAAAAAATAGCAAAGACAGAATGTTGAGTACATGTGGTGAAGAAGAAACATATGAAACAGATTTACTAATAGCCATATTATAAACGAGCTAGCTAGGAATGATCTGAGTTAATGGTCTGCTATCAATGGAAAGACAGACCCTAGGAATAGATTTCCTCCCAGAAAGAGGCAACTTGGCAATACCAACTCTTGTAGGTAGGAGTAGCCCCACGCTAGTGGCAGCAATGTCTAAAAAAGCGCCCTGCAGCATAAAGTTCAAATACAAATGTCAAAATTAGAATAGTCACAAACATAATCCAAAACACGTGTAAGGAAAACATCAAAAGGTACCTCCGCAGGAGAGGTAACAGAAGGACCAGTAATAGAGATGCCCACTGAATAGAAGGGAGGAGTTGGCAGGTGGACTAGTAGCTATAGTCACATGTTAAGAAGACAAATGTACAAATAAGTTAGCAAAAGAAATTATGAGCTAATAGATGAAGAAACACGAAAAGGAAAGTACTTGGGTAGATGGGGGTGAGTACCCGTACATGCGAGAAACAAAAGAAGACCCCCTCACAGCGGTGGGAAACATAGTGGAAAGATGCAGAATAAATAGATATAGAAAAGTCAAAAATAGTTGAAAAGATAAAGAATAGAAGAAGATCTTAAAGTATTAAAACCTTACCTCCCAAGAAAGACCTAAAGAAGAGATAACCATAGAGTTCCTCTCGAGAAAGAAGGAGGATTTGAGAATGGGGGTAGGTGAAGATGAGAGGGTGGTACCCACTTCTGAAGGACCAGTCACCTCTCGAGAGATAACTTGCACAAAATAAGAAACAAGGTTGAAAGGTCGGAAATGAAATGAAGAAAAGTCAATCAAGAAAAAGGAAATAAATAAAGGAAATTATAGATGAACTTACAGTGGAAGGACGATAGGCTTACTGATAGGGAAACTTCCTAGTGGTGGGGCTAAAAGTATAAGGGTAGTAGATGATAGTATCATCCTCACTGCCAGGACCCCTCAAAACTGGAAATAAAGCACAAATGTGAGATGAGTGATCATGAGGAGGATCAATGACACCAATGTTATTTAAAGAAGAACTATTATCATCATAGGAATGGGTGCTTCCATAGTCAATTAGTTCCTCTTTAAGTGAGTAAGAAGGGGAACAAGTAGTCAAAACATCATGATTGGCAGTTTCAATAAGTAAAAAGGAATTAGCTAGAGTATCTTTAGCAATAGGGGATGATTATATGGATGGTTCTTAAGTTGAAATACCTAAGGCTTTATAGCCTTGCTCACGAACAGTTTCCTAAGTCTACTCTATCCCAAGGGTATCAATGTCTGACCCTTGGTCTAAAATAGAGAGGGAGTAGCAGGCTCAACACTAGTCTTATTCTTCTTCTTATTGGCCCTAGTTCTCAGAGGAGAAGGAGGGTGTAGGAGAATCAAGGGGAGTATGAATAAAGATGGCCACATATGCATCTAGGTATTTACTTTTAGAGAGGGTCGTGGACTTGGCCTTTACCTTTGTCTTAGTTGGCTAGGGCTCAGTGTGTTTCACATTAGTGAAGGGACTCACAAGGACATGCATGACTTCCTTGAGGGGGTCTTGGCTATGGAGATATGGAAATAACACTCATTTTGAGTCCTCTTTCGCAAGTATTTGTCCTTATTTGGAATTTTAGTGGGGATGGTTTCGTGAGGCATATCCACGATATAATTCTTGATCGAGATAATCTGGTGCTGCCAAATGTTGAACCATGAACGGCTAAATGAGGAAAGATAATCACAAGTAGGTATAAAAAGACCCCCTAGGCCATCAGTCCTGTGAAGCATCCCCTCGAAAGTAAAGTTGGCATATGCTTCCAAGTATAATTTTGAGGGAAAGGTGCTCAATGGATAAATGGGCTATGGACTCCCTAATCATAGCCAAACTGCCTCCTCACTCACTCAGAGTGATAAAACTCTACACCTTGGCCAATATTAGTTAATAAAGGAAGAGTGGAAGGAAGGATCATGACCATCACATAAATGTGGGAGCATGTAGATACATAATCGATACCAGAAAGCTAACATAAGGTCCCCCCAAGAGCTGGGAACTCCATGAGAAGATGCCATCCAATTTCTTATAATATGGGATAAAGTAAAATTCATCAACGTTATCAATAAGAAGGTTCTTAGAATTCTTTTTGTGCCACCTGGTAATCTAAGCGGCATTATTGTGACAAGCACGATCTTCTAAAGCAAAGTTTGGAAACCTCTGCAAAAGAAAGGCCATCAAGATAAATGAATTAACAAAGATGGTCACATCATAGTGACCACTAGATCATTACACATCCACATGTGAAAGATCTAGCCAAATATATATAGATCCCAAAGTAAGGGATGTGAGGAGAAATTCCCTCCCTCGAGTAAGCCTGATAGCTATCCTAAAAAGTAACTCGCGAGGAGAATCGTCTAGTCTCCCTGGGAACAAAAATGTGCTCAAAAAAGTGAAAATGCAGCTAAGTGTAAAGGAGACCTAATTTTGGGCCCATACTATCTCTTAGGCACTCTAGTTGAACTCTCTTATTTAGGGATGGATTCGAAGTCCCTGAACCAATATCTATGCCACTTCACAAAAGAGTGATTAATGGAACCCGTCTTGTTAACAACAACATAACGAGAACACTCAGACAAGGCTTGTTATAGTTCTTGGTACATCTGCTCCTCCTCATTATCCTCAAAACCATTAGTGAAAACATGGCTCCCCAAGTAAGGGAGGCCAATCAGGTCGCATACATCCACTATGGTTATAGTAAATTCTCCATACATAGTAGTAAAGGTATGAGAATACATACTCCAACAAAAGGCCACAATATTGAAAGTGGTGGATCATTTTATAATAGTACAAGATTTTAAACTTGAGATAGTCCTAGTCAGACCCAAGCCCTTGATAATGGCCTTGTGAGCAGGGTTAATAAGTATGTGATCTACCCAGAGGTCCCAGTCATATGGGTAAATTCCTCGAACATTAACATTAGTGTTGGAATAAGGGAAGTCACCTCTATCCACCCTAACTCATAAAATGATATTATCAAGGACGATAGGAGCATCATTGGACTCACCTAAGCCTAGGTGAGTCCACTCATTGATCTTGGCCATAAAATCCTCCTCGAACCTCTCGAGAGAGGGAATAAAGGAATCCTTTTCCCCAAAGTAAGGGGTTAGACGGTAGAGCCCAAAATCCCTCTTTGAATGATTGTCAAGGTATTCCCTCTGATATTTTGAGAGGGTAAAATCAGATGAAGCTCCAATAGTAAGGGAAATAACAGAAGCAACAACAATGGTGGCCACGGTGGTAACACCGGCGGACAAGGCAGGGGAAACCGTCATATGGATAGGAAAAAAACCCCACTAGAAGCTCGCTAGTATTGGTGGTGATGGCAGTAGAGGAGGTATGAGATGAAGAAGCACTAGATAATGAAAGAAATTAAAGGTTTCAGTTATTAAATTTATGGAGTTTAGGAAGGGGCGGTGTTTTCTCTCTCTAAAACTCAGAAGAAAAATTTTGAATGCTACGGTAGAGGGGAATGTTTTTTTCATTAATCCAATTATACCAAAAAGGGTATGCACTCTTTGATGGATAAAAGAGGGTCAAATTATTTCCTAAATGATGGGACACTTGTTACTAGGTTGACACTAGTCTCATGGAGACTACAAACATGGGGTGAAGTGACAGGGTTATTTAATGCCCTCACAACAATGATGAAGAGGCAAGCAAATCTTTCGAATTACAGAGAAAGACAATAATTTCATAAAAAACCCTTTGGTGTTCCCAACTCAAAGACTTTTGAACAAGGGGGCTAATGTATAGGGGTACCCGCTCGCTAGTTCAATAACAAGTAAAATAGGGCGAGGGGGTTGAAGGCTGAAAAGATCCACCATTGGTGACCCTAGTCACAAGTTGGGAAAAAAAATAAGGATTGGGCCGAGGGGGGGAGGTCCACCACTAGTGGCCCCACACAAAAAATTTAACATCACAAGGATTAGGGCTAGGGGGTTTATCACGAGTGGCCCCATCCCCAAAGTGATACTAGAAAAGATTTATGGAGAGAGGATCCACCACGAGTGGCCACTCATCCCCAAAATAATACTAGAAAAAGATTTAGGGCTAGGGGGTCCACCATGAGTGGACTTATTCCTGAAAAAGTGATTCTAGGAAGTGCTTAGGGTGAGGGGGTCCAAAACGAGTGGCCCCATCCCTAAAAGTGATGCCAGGAAGTGTTTAGGGTGAAGGGGTCCACCACGAGTGGCCCCCATCCTCAAATTGTTACTTAAAATAAATAATTACTAATATTGTTGTTTTTCCTATAAAGGTATACTTAATCAAAAAAGCAGGTCTCGACAAGGCTAGTTGGTATCTTGTGGTAGTTTTGGTTTAGTGGCTGAGAGACAAGGTTTGTTGGGTGAAACCAAGGCCCAACCACTTGAAATTTTAAGATACATAAAATACTAGTTGAGGGACCGTAAGGGTCACTCAATCACTCACATAGCACACTAAAAATAAATGAGTAAGTAGACAAGAGGCTGCTCACAGAAATATTTTCTAAATAACCTTTGGTTAGTCACCCCTAAGGTCACTCGCAAGTTTTTTACAAAATTTTGTACAAAAAAGATATTTATCAAATCACATATTTTGGCATATTAGCCGACATATTTACCTTTTCACTTTGGTAAGCACCAGATGTGTATGTTAAAGGGGGCAGATGGTTAATAGATAGATAAGGACAAAATGCACGTTGTAGACCTTGTCCCTAAGTTCCCTCTTATTTTTGGTGCCCAAAATGCTAATTCAGTCCTAGTTTATACCTATACATCGGACCCTTTAGTAAGGTCAAGAAAAAATAAAAAAACTCAAGTTTGCACCATTACTCTACCAAAATTGCACCAGAAATAATATTCCCTTAATCCTCTCTCTCTCTAAGTGTCAAAGTGCTATCCTCTTCACTCCCCTTTTTATAGACATTATTCTCAGTAGATCTCTCTCTCTCTTAGA
This sequence comes from Sambucus nigra, assembly GCA_949130495.1. Taxonomy (NCBI): domain Eukaryota; kingdom Viridiplantae; phylum Streptophyta; class Magnoliopsida; order Dipsacales; family Adoxaceae; genus Sambucus; species Sambucus nigra. The sequence continues at coordinate 496,658,400 of OX422211.1, read as the reverse complement.
CATCATTATTATTTGTGAAACTTTCTATTCTCCACTCTCTTTTCAGGAATAAGGTCACAATTATTACTCCATTATTACAAAAAGTGGAAGGTTTTCTCTCATATCTTCTCTTGAGACTTTCAAGGCCTTGAAGATATCATTTGTGGAAGTGGGTTACGCATCACCTGTTCTAGTTCTTCATAAACCCCAGTACAATCTCCCTATTACTTGTAGCCTTATTAATACCGATTACATTTGTTTAGACGTTAACGTTGTTATAATTATGTTGATAGCTAATGATATTATGTTCATATAAGTAACGATAGTATACGTGAGACCAAGAAATCACAATTAATAATTCTTAAGAGAAAAGTAAATAACAGAGTAAGAAATGGTCAAAACACACGGTATTTACGTGGTTCAGCAACTACTCACGTCCACGGAGGGTTTCTCAATTTTAATTAATTTGTCATAGGTTCAGAGTTAGATGCCCATTTCCTAGGGTGAGGGTCTTATTTATAGTAATAAAAAGTAGTTAAGTTGTACGAAAACTCTCTTAGGTCCTTATTGGCTCACTCGTGATTCATGTTTATCTCTTTCGAGAATGTAGGTAACCAAATGAGTCTTTAATTATCCATGTGATATATTTTCATATTTATTTATGCATATAAAATTTGACTTGGGCAGTATACTGGGCCTGCTTGGACCGCCAAAAATTAGGCCTCCATGGTTTTGCACACATAATTGCCCCTAAAATTATTTGTCAAAATAAGCGGAGGATTTTACATCATTTGTTGTCCTAAGATGAGTCCAAAGCCTAAAGTGTGCACTTGGACATATCGGTAATTATTTGAAAACATCAAGTGTTCATTGTTCCCGTGTAGAAAAATGAAATGTTAAATTTGATCTTGAGTGGTGTTCTTTATGATTGATCTTTTGAAACTCGATCCTCACTCGTTTTCATAAGGGAAAATTTTCAATCGAGTCAATTTCTTTGTAATTGGCATAATTCTAGACAAAACGATTTGAGTAATAGGATAGAGTGTGAGTTTGTGATCCCTTGAGCATATGACGTTGTTTGATGAAGACCTAGTAGAAAATCTTTAAGGGGAGGATATTTTAAGTTGTGTTTACAGTCCATGTTTGTCTTCATATATGCCTAGGATCTCACACGTATTAATGTATATTTTTTTATAATTCCTTGGAATTTTTATAAGGGTGTACTATTTTTAAAATTGATTGAAACTTAATTTTTTCGAAAATATTTTTTTTGAGTTTACTGTAGGCGTGTTTTAAAAATTTATTTCTTTCGTTCAAATGACATATCCATGTCCTTTAAAACAACATCGCGAGGTCGTTCAATCCCTAGTTTCAAATGAGCTTCAAAACATGCATATTGTTTTGATTTTGCCGAGGTCATTAGAAACGAGATGTTATCTCATTCAAATGAGATGTCTATCTTGTTCGAACGACATCAGTATACCATTCAAACGATGCACCGCCTTAACTTTTCTATAAAAAAATTCCAGGCTCAGTTTTCTATTTGAGTAGAATTTGATGAAGAACTTTTGACGAAAATGAAAATAAGACCTATTTCAAAAGTTCCAAGTCCAAAAAGTTTCATCCTTTTGTTTACATGATCCAAGATTCATAACTTATATATTTTGAGATCTTATTTTGGTCACCTGGTTTATTTATTCTTTCATTGAAGAACCTATTTTTGTGCAGTCGACTTTATGCATGATGATTTTAGTGAAGAAGCGATAGACTCCGTGTTTTAAATCATAGACGGTTACCGAGCTACATCGGTGGATACCGAGGCACACGTGAACTCGTGTGTTGTGGACCTAGCATAAGTAGACTCCTGCGTTACACTGTGGAGGAGTGGTTGAAGACAGATGAGCATCTTGACTTGTGGGGGATCGAGTCATTGTGTAAGTCTACTAACTATTCTCTGTAAAACGATATCATAGTGATTGCCTGGATGGGCCATTCGAGATTTGTTTCCCTTAGCGGTTTCCTCGTACATCGGCATGTTCTTGTAGTTTAATTTATTTAATTTATCAGCTATCACCTAGATTCATGTATAGGTAAAAAGATAAAATTTGGTAAATCGATTTTCATAAGAAAGGTTTAATCAACGCTAAGTTTAATTAGGCAAAATTGTGTTTAAAAGTTCAATCGTTAAATTTGAAAAACTTTAAAATATTTAACTTGTTTTTGTTTGAAACCAACCTGATATTTTTCATGCCAATAAGTGGTATCAGAGCGCTCATTATTTGGTCCCAACAATTGGTATTAGAGCGGATTGTACAAATTTACTGTGTCTGATCATGTTCACAATTTTCTGGTGGTTGTTTATTCACCTCTCTTGTGTTTATTTTTTTCTCGATGGATTCTCATTTGAATTTGACGTTTGCCGAAAGAATTGATATTCTTGAAGAATAAAATTCTTATTTTAAAAATTTTATTGAATAATTGCAAATGGTTCAAACTTAAAGTGATATCATTCGTGAAAATTTTGGTGCCTTGTATCGTGAATATGAAGATTTAAAATTGGAAAATAAAGAGAGTGATGATAGTGTCCTTGTTTTAAAAAGAGAATTAAAGTACTTAAAAAAATACTAGGGTTAATGTTTGTGTTATTGAGGATATATATGTTTTGATTGATTATTTGAAGCCACGTGAGAAGACTTTTAGGGATAAGTTTCCTTTCATTGAGGGAGAGAGAGATAACCTTTTAGGAATGATCGAAAATAGAATAAAGAGTCCCTAAAAATTAGTGAGTCTAATTCTTTGCTTGAGTAAAAAAATTTGAAGATAAAAGATGATTTAAAAGACTCGAGTAGTTTGAGTAGTGATGGTAATGCCTCATATGTTTCTAGTGCTTAGAGTGTTAAAGCCCAAACCATTGTTTGTTTTAGAGGGTCAATCAAGTCCAAGGACGTTAGAAAAGGTCACACCTTATGTAACACTCCTCGCCTTACACATGTTCGCATTGTGGTAGGAAAAGACACCTTAGGTGTTTTTGTTTTGATCTTGGAAGAGGTCTTAAAAAGTTTAAATGTAGTTTCCCGTCAGTTCCCATAACCCCTCGAGTTAATTATACACCTATTTGGGTTAGAAAATTAGTTTTCGAGACACTAAATGTTAGATTTAATGATTCTCACATGCTCGCACATGATGCCACACTTGCTATTTCTTATGGATGATTTTTTGCATGATTTTATTTGTCATACTCTAGTTGCACTTCATGATACATTCTTGTTATTGTTATGACATGTATATCTTTTGTATTACATTTTTCTTTTATTGAGTCATATTTGAAAGATACAAAAATATTTTATTTTGATAAAATTTTTGAAAAATAAAAAAAGATTTTCGGTTTTGTGTATTTTAGTTTTACACATTTGGTACATCATATTGGTGTGTTTGAATCCAATTCATCTCGCAACTTCCACGTGGCTAAGACATTTGGTTATGACTTTAGATTCTTAGATTGATCTGAACCATATTTATGGAGTTGTTTCGAAATTGATTTTCTTAATGGATTCGACTTTGTTTACGTCTCCGGACACACATTCACGAGCTTAATGGATTTTGACTTCATGATGTACATTTAAGGTTGGTAAAATATTCTCCTGTTAATTTTTTCATCTATATGTTTATTTGACTATGGAGGATTTGTGCATGTAAGAACCGTTGCCCGTGATGATTTATTTTGCATATTAAAAAATATGAGTGTACACGGGAAATGGGCTACGAGAGTATAATGAACTCGTCGTGAAAACCCCATTTGAAAAGAGTTTAAGAAAAAATAAAGGAAATAAAAAGAATAATATGCCAAAAGGGGCCAAAATAGTTTAGTTTGATATGACCATTCAAAAGAAAAGAATAGAATAGTGAAATATGATCATGTTTATATTTTGAGGGTGTTTTGATGGATATAATCAAGGGTTTTTTACCGATTAATCTCGTTTACTAAGTATGTAGTTCAATAGGTCCTAACATTTATTTTTTGTTCCATTAGGTCTCATGAAAAAAGATTTTTGTTCCAATAGGTCCTATTTGTAAACATACAGTGAATATTCACTGTATGTACAAATAGGACATTGGAACAAAAATCTTGCGATAGGACCTATTAGGAAATGTTCGATGTAAATATTACTTAATAGGAAGATCCTCTATAATCAACGGGTTTGCACAAAGACAATGAATCCTTGTTATGTTTATTTTTTCATGATGCTGTTAATTTGTAGAATAATTGATATTCTAGGCTTATGTGCATTGTGCTTGTTTTGTTTATTAAGTTCAACCTTATTTGTCAATTGAGGCTAAAGCTTAGTTTGATAAAGTTTTGCGATTAATTCGAACTTTTTGAACATATTTGAGTGTTTGGGTTATAATTCTTTGTTACTAGTTCACACCCATTCATTCCATTCCACATGTTTGGATACTTCTATACTATGCTAGTATGTAAAGCTTAGGTGTTTGTGACATATTTTTGTGGTCGTTTATACCTATATATATGTGCCGTATTTTATTGGATATACTTTTCATATATTATATATTTTATTGTCTTTTGAGTGTTTGCAGTATATATATAGTTCATGTTTATCACATGCTTGATCTTTTGGATTATTTATGCTTGAGTTGCCATGTTATGTGTTTTCTACACTTTACACCGTTGCAGGATTTTATTCCCATCTCCTTATGCTTAATTGTGGTATAAAATTTATTTTGTTTCAAAATTGGTATCTTACTTATTTAAGGGGAGTATTTATTTATGCAATCTAATTTTGTCTATTCCTGAACAAAAAGGGGGAGAAATGGTATCTTTCCTTGGCATCATTAGTATATCTTTATCTTAGGGGGAGACGTCTTACCTAGGTTGAGAGATTGTTTAGACATTGTTAGATGTTTATTCATTTAAGGATTTGTACTTTTTATATTATCTTTGGATTTTAATGTGTGTTTAAGTGTGCAGGATTACATGTTGAGTTTAATGCAACAAAGTTTTCAAGCAAAGCAAAACTACTCATGTTTACGTGTCTGTCAAGTGTCTCTACTTTTCCCCTTTTGGGGTTGGGGAATGAGTATTTTTAGAGAACTTGACGGCCTATAGGATTCTTGTTTTGGTTTTATCCCAGAATAGCCAAAGGGGGATATTTATTTAGATAAATTTTCAATTGAGTTAATTTGTTTGTAATTGGCATAACTATTAACAAAACGGTTTGAGTTACAGGATAGAGTTTGAGTTTGTGATCCCATGAGACGATGACATTGTTTGATGAAGACATAGCGAAAAATCTTCAAGGAGAGAATATTCTAAGACATGTTTATAGTGCCATGTTTGTCTTCACATATGCCGAGGATCTGATAGGTATGAATGTATATTATTTTACGCGTCAGTTTTATAAGGGTGTATTGTTTTTAAAACTGATTGGAAGTTAAGTTTTTCAAAAATATGTTTTCTGAGTTTACTGTAGGCATGTTTTAAAAATTTGTGTTTGTCATTCAAATGACATGTCCATGTCATTCAAATGACATCTTGAGGTCATTTCATCCTTGGTTTAAAAACGATCTTCAAAAGAAGCATACTGTTTTGATTTTACTGAGGTCACTAGAAACAAAATGCTATCTCGTTCGAACGACACCAGTATATCATCCAAACGACGCGCGGCCTTAATATTTCTATAAAAAGGTTTTCAGACTCAATTTTTTATTTAGGTTGAATTTGACAAAGAACTTTGACGAAAATAAAAATAAGACCTGTTTTAAAAGTTCCAACTCTAAAAAGTTTCACCCTTTGTTTACAAGATCCAGCGCTTATAACTCATATACTTTGAGATCTTGTTTTGGTCACCTGGTTTGTTTCTTCCTTTATTGAAGAACCTATTTTCATGCGGTGGAATCCGTGCATGGTAATTGCGGTGAAGAAGCGGTGGACTCTGTTTTCTTAATCGTAGACAGTTGTCGAGCCGCATAGGTAGATATCAAGGCACATGTGGACTCGTGTGTTATGGGCCTAACGTAGTTGGACTCCTGCATTTCACTGTGAGGGAGAGGTTAAAGATAGAAAAATGTCAATACTTGTGGGGGATCAAGTCGTTTTGTAAGTCTACTGACTATTCTCTATAAAACCATATCATAGTGATGGTTTGGATGGGTCGTCCTAGGTTTATTTCCCTTAGTGATTTCCTCGTACATCGACATGTTCTTATGGTTTGATTTATTTAATTTATCTTTTACCACCTCGATGTATGTTTAAGGTAAAAAGATAATATTTAGTAAATCGTTTTTCACAAGAAAGGTGTAATCGGTGCTAAGATAATTAGGTGAAATTCTATTTAAAAGTTCAATCGTTAAAATTAAAAAACTTACAAATATTGAACTTGTGTTTGTTAGAAAACATCTTGAGGTTATCCGTACCAACAAGTGGTATCATAGAACTCATTATTTCGTCCCAACATTTTCAAACTCTATACCATCATTTTTCTTCTTTCTCTTGCTAAAAAAGACTCTCTAGAGCTCCTATTTTCTCAGTTCATTTTGTAAATATTCTTTGTCTTCACTTAATTTTTCCATCTCCGTTGTTCCTTCTGTTTATATTCGATTCGTAGAATTCTTCCATTCTCTTCTTCTCTGAAAATGGTTTACACTATCAATGAGAAGAACTTGGAGGATTTTAGGAAAACATATTCAATTCCTTTTTGTGTTACAATCGAATGTGCCCCCATAACTAGAAATTGCATCGCTGTTGAGTGTGGCCATTGGATCCACACATTCTCACTAGCTCGGGGGAAATAACATTTCTTCCAAACCAACCTGTTTGGAATTTTGTGAGTTTTTTTATGTCGATTTTACTGAATGTGCTCCAAATAGATGACAGATTGTAAATGGAGTTCATAAAATAAATGAACTGTATGGGACCAATATTGGGATCTTTGAAACTACATTTTGTTGCTCCTAGTCCCACATAAGGCTGATAAATTTTAATAATTAATCTTCTTGATTCCAACAAAGTGCATTGGGATCAAATTTTTATTTTCCAAAAGTGGCGACATCCTCCTCTCCCATCGGGTGAGAAGTACCAAGTTTTTTGTGCCCAAAATGGGAGAGTGATATAAGTTAATGCTTTGGTTGTATGTTTTTAATTTTCTCATGATTGCGTGGTTACTAATAATTTTTTTCTTTTTTAAGATAAACTCAATCGAAGAAGAAAGATCCTTCTCTTACCCATATTTATAGACAAGAGCTACTGAATGTCAAAAAATTCAGGGAACCCTTGGCTCAAGGTGGTGACAATCCCCATTTTGTCTCCTTTCTCCTCAAGTAAAAGAATTTTATTGGTGATTTTATAGCCTGTATGTAGACACCCTACCTTAGGACCCCCCTAAGCATCTCCTTAGGTCCCTAACAGTCACTTATTCACCACAAACCCTAGGTCATACCCTGACAACTGATATAGAAATCATCGGGCGCTCTCGGACCCCGTTTTGACTTCTACTAACTTTCTCGCTTGAGCAAAAGCTTAACAAATCTTCAAATTTTTCTAAATTCCCTTTCCAAGGATTTTCACTGTTCATAAATTGACCTTACGATTCGGACGAACGATCCGTTTTACTATCAAAAACTAATCTGGAGGCCACCGTGCAGACCCAACCCCATTTTGGCTCCAATGAACTCTCTCTTGAGAGAAATCCCAATGAATCTTTGAAAGGCTCTGAATACCCTTTCTAACCGTCCACCACATGCACAAATAGGCCTTACGGTTTGGATGAACGATATTTTTTACTTCAAAAAGTGATATAGAGGCCATCGGGTGCTCTTAGGCTCCGTTTGACCCCTGTCAACTCTTTAGCTTAAATGGAGTTAAATAAATCTATGAAGCTCTCTAAATACCCTTTCCAACAGTATGAGAAAATCAACCCATACGGTATGGGCGAACATCCTATTTTACTCCGTAGGGTCATCGGATTTTTCTAGACCTCGTTTGACCATGGTCAACTTTCCAAATAAGATAAAACTGAATGAAATATCGACGGGCACTGAATACCCTTTCTAACGGTCCATCTCGTGTGATAATCGGCCTTACTATTCAGACGAATGATCCATTTTCCTTCAAAAATTTCCTATCTTGTGACCAACGGGCACTTCCAGGCCTCGTTTGACTTAAGTTAACTCCCAAACCTGGGAATGGCTTAATGGATTCTTAAAGGGCTCTAAATACCCTTTCTAACGGTCCACCTCGTGGAAATTCTAATTACGATTCACATTTTATAACCATTTTTCTAAAAAACCTGCCTCATACTTCCAATTGGTAACCCTAGGACCCTGCCTATTGGCAGTGTGTCTATAATTCTATGCCGATAGGCAGGTCTGGGACCATAACGATCGTAGCTCCCTTGCGCCTATAAATAGATGCCATGAACTCACTTTGAAAGGAACCCCTAAACTTCCCTCTCAGCTGTTCAGAGAAAATTCCCTCGAATTCAGAGATGTGCTTTCCTTAAAAGCCCATTCCCCACATTCCTTCTATCTGTTTCACACTCTTTTGAGTAAATTCCCACACACCTCCTCAAACCTCCATCACCTCATTTTAATATCTGCGCATCTACAATCAAGATCTACTTCAAGTCTTCCCAAGGAGGTCTATTTCTTCCCCATGTATTTTAATTCTCTTATTTTTTCATTAGTTATTTCATCTTCGTTTTAGTACGTTACTTAATTACATCATACATCTTAATTTCAAACTTTTTATAATTAGTATTCGTACGTACTTTATTTTCATAGAAAATCCCAAAAATAAGAAAAAGGGTGTCCACTTGTAAATTCCAAACGGGGATTTCTCATCACACTTTCTCACACTAAAATACCTAATTCTACATGGACACATATAATAAAGTCTTTGATTGGATTTATGGGTTAAAGACCACCTTATGTATCCTTCGAACTGCATGGACTTTGATGCCCTCACGGGCTACATAGGCATCTTGGGTAAATCCCACGACTTGAGTCCTCCTACATACCTTCGTTACTTTAATTTTATCTCATACATACCTTCGTTACATAGGCGTCTTGTGTGTGTGTGTGTGTGTGTGTGTGTGTGTGCTTGCTTGCTTGTGTCTTGTCCGATTTACGCAATCATTCCTCCATAATGACTTGTGAATTGATAAACACTTACATTATATTTTTAATTAATATTTTGGGAACACTCCAAAGTATGAACTCACCCTGCCTTTATCCATAACACTAGTCGAGGAATTCCATCCTCCATTTATACTATGCACATAAGCACACACGTCACGGAGTTTTTCAGGAGAAAATTTAACATATGCCCATGAGAGACCGTAAGGGCGGGATGGGTGCCTAACACCTTCCCATTCCGTAACTTAGTATCTGGACCCTTGAACTACTTGGTTTCGTAAGCATCAATATTGTCCTTGATGTCGTTCTCTCAAGGTGGAAACAATTATTTTTCCTATTTTGTACAAAATATGTTGGCGACTCTATCTCCACATATCACCCTACATCGACGACAACCGAGCGCCCTGATAAAGGATGAAATACTGGTCGTACACTAGAAAAAGGATAAGGAAGGAGGGATCCACCTTGGGAGAAGCATTTTCCTCCCGGACACCCTAGAGAGACACCCCCTTGGGATGGCCACAGTGGTGATTCCGCTGGGGATTATTATAAGAGGACTAGACTTTATTTTTGCATAGGAGTTATTATTTTCAGCATGTGTGCGTATGGACCTATCTGTTTGTTCCCCTTTATCCTCTATTTATGTTTTTTTTATCTCTCTCTCATGTATATATCACTTTTCACTCACTTCACACACTTGTATATATTTCTATCTACACTTCACACACTTAAACTTAGCTTCACTTTACACTCACATGCTTCACACACCACTTAAAATATCCATGATTAGGTTTCTCTAGCACACAACCACACTTCCTACATCTGTATGTATTCTCACTTACACATGTCACACACCACATGTAGTTGATCCATGCATAGGCTCACTATCCCACACACTCACATATTCCCATGTCACATACTCACTTACATGTATCCATGCGTAGTATAGTTTTCATCCTAGATTTACTTGTATATACTCCCCATTAGTATAGTATTCCATTTACTTACATCCTAATAAAAATGATAAAAAAAAATACCCTCTCTCCATAACATGTTAATTAAGACTCATTAATTTTTGCACACTACATCCCTAAGAGCATGGCTATATTGAACAAAATTTCATCCTATACTGGGGGGTCATTTTTTTATGGGAGTTGGACTTGAGGGTCATAGTTAGCCTAAATGATGTGACTCTCACCTTCCATTGGCCTCCTAAGTTTGACATATATCGAACGGTTCCCTCTGCATCGTACTTCTTGACTTAACTCACAACATGAGTTATATAGAAGGGAAGTCACTCACGTGCGTCGAGTATATCGAATTCTCTCTCACACATATTGTCCTAATGAGGTATGTAGTGAGGAAATACAAGTACACTTAGGTATCTTAAATGACTTTTCTACACGTACCGATGAATGATTGCCCTTATAGGTAAGAGGTATATCGTGGAAGTCATGACAAAGGGGGGAACCCTTACACTAACCCAATGATTACATAAACCTCATATAGATGTCAAACCTAAGAAACTCATATTTAGTTTATGGTTACCATGCGAAACTCTGCCAAAATTCTGGGTCGTCATGCCACCCAATTTTTTGCGCGATTTTACGTTATTTGAAAATAGGATCCCTTCCATGAGCTTGGAAACAATTCCAACCATGTCTTACATATTTCAAAACACTATTTTTCCCAGGCTCGGGTCCTGTCCGACATTTTTCTGCATCTGGGAAAACCTAATACAAGTGAGAACCTAATAATAACATTAATAATAATCATGTTGAGATTCCTATCCTCTTTTTTCAAAAACACCAAAAATATTTTTCTCCTCCTTTAAAATTACCTAAAATTTTCTCCTTCTTCATTTCAAAAATAAATTCGAACCATTTTCGCTCTCAGGTCAATCTCATACCCGATTTTGGCATGGCTCACTATTAACTTCGGTATTCCGTCAGACCACAAAGAAACTCCATTGGCTCTTCTGTTACCTTATTCGAGTTTAGGATTTACCTTCATGAGCTCTTCATGGAGAACTTCGTCCAAGAACCAAATGCGCAGCCCCAATCTGATGACCATCTTATCCCAGCTCAGTGCCAAGATTGAAAACCTTCAAATCGAGGTCCATGAGATATAACATCATCAGGCTCAGATTTTGAAAGAACCCAAGGTTCTCTTTCCTTGTGCAATGGGTCCACCCACTCCTAAGACTTTTTGGGTCCCAGAAGAGTATCTTCATACTATGTGCACCCCACTTGAAAATGGCCCACCTCAATCTCAACTCCTTATCTTGAAACTTACCTAACCAAGGGCTAACCTGAAAATACCCACAGATCCTAAGGAGGAGGAACTGAACAATGTTATGGAAGACCTCAAGCTATTGCCAAAGAAGTTGTACTAACTCAAGATATTTGAGAACTACATGGAATACATTCATATGTCTCCCTACCCCAAATTCAAACTTCTAGAGAAGTTCAAGATTCCAGACATCAAGAAGTTCGGAGTAAGCGGACCCCTAATTGTTCACCTTCGTAGCTATCATCGAGCTATGACCCTCCTTGTTGCCTATAAAGAGATAATGCCCCAGATGTTCCAGCAGACCTTGAAAAAAAGTGCCATTCATTGGTTTTTGTCTTAAAGAATCCAAAATCCGTAGTTAAGAGGATATCGCTTTGGAATTCATGTCTCTGTACAAGTACAATGAGGATCTAGAGGTTACAGGCCGATATCTAGATCTTCTTAAGAAGAACCCTGGAAAATAGTTAGTAGCTTCATAGGAAGGTGGAGAGAGAAAGATGCTACCATGACCATTAGACCCTCTGAGGAGGAACAAGTCATAAAGAATAACTTCTTGCCTCATATCCGAGCATCCATGGGAGGACAGTACTGCCCGTACTTCTGAGCCTTTCCAGAAATTGGTGTACAATTTGAGGAAAGCATTAAGAAAGTCGAATCTGATCCGAAGAAAGTGATCCAACATTTTACCACCCCCCCCTCCCCCCCCAAAGTATGAGAAGCCTACTAGTTCTACACTCTTAACCATCAATAATATTTCCTAATCTATGACCTCTTGGGCATAGAAAAGGTTCCTAACCCTTCCAAGAAAGAGTGAACCGAGCTTCATGCTCCCATATCCAAAGTCTACCAGGACCTGCTAAGTCGAAACCTTATCAAACCCTTAGACGCTCATTTACTAAATCCACTCCCTAGCAACTTCAAATTTGATGCCCATTTTAATTTCCACCAGTCTGTTGGACATACTACCAACTAATGCTTCCACCTTCGAAATGTGATTCAAGGTTTAATTGATCAGGGTATCATCACCCACCAACCAATCCTACACCCAATACCACTCATAACCCATTTTTAACCCATACAACTTCCATCTTTCTAGAGAGTAACCCAGAATTGAATCCATCTACTAAAATTTTGCCCCGCAAAGCACCCATTATACTCGTAATCTCACCCAAATTGCTCAAGGTTTGACCGTATTTTCTCGTACACCCTACCGATTTCACTGATCTAGCTTTACCACTCTTTACAAGGCCCTGCATTGCTATATCTACACGTTTTGAAGGGAAGGATATGGAATCACCAGTTGTGTTGAACAATCTCTTAGAGTTTGGGCTAAAATTGCTCGTTGATATGACTGTTGATTATCACAAATTCAGTGGCTTGTTCATGGAAGTCAGAAAATGGGCTCAAGAGTCAGATAAAGGTATTTATTGAAGAAGTCAGTCTTGATAATGTTATACATATAATGGCCAATGAATTTTGACGGACAAGTGAAATTTCCAGCATTGATGAACTACTAACTACTTTGAAGCTTCAAGGATAGTTGATCCCTTCACTCTTACACCTCCCCACTAAGTGGGAAGATTTGTATGATGAAGTCGTCAAGGTTGTTGAACGTATTGATTTCTCTTGGAAAAAGGACATAAACTCCATAGGATGGGGGATGTCTTTAACAACTTAGATGATGAGCCCAGTCGATAAAAAATTAGTTAATAGTCAGTCTGTGCAGAATGATAACTTTCGAAGATCTGTTGGGAAAATTAACAAGGTATCCATTGAGCAAGAAATAAATGAAAAAATAGGGTTCTTGTTATTTCCTACTTCAATAAATCACATAACTAGGTCAGGTAGGCACTACAAAGATCCCATTACGTATGTGACCAAGATAGATAAGGGGAAAGGAGTTGTCGAAGAACTTTTCATGCCAGATATGACCATAAAATAAAGTAAAGTCCTTGACCACCTCAAGAAAAACTTAATCCAAGATCACCTTATGGGGTATCTTCATATCTTCCCGACTATACCGGAATGCTATGATAAAACTTCTCATCATTCCTACAGTCCCTCCTTCCACCACTCCAGGGGAAGTCGTAACATGGTTGGGTCCTTAACCTTTTCCAGACTCTTTTGAAGGATAGATACCAAAGATTGGCCCTGACCACTATTATGACCTCAACATCTCCGTTGAAGTAATGGGAAAGATAGTCCCACTCTCACTTGCTGATAACGGATCCACCCTCAATGTTTTTCCTCTTAGAACCTTTAATTTCTTGGTCTTGAAAGTCAGTGTTCTCACTCCCACTTCCTCCGCCGTGCGAAAATACGACAATACTCGTGGAGAGGTAATAGGATCCATAAAACTCACAATAGGGGCTGGCCCTATCAATCCAATCATCGAGTTCCAATTCATTGACATACCTGGATGTTTCAACCTTCTACTTTGTTGTCTATGGCTCCACAGTATCCAAGGGGTATCTTCTCCTCTTTATCAGAAATTGGAGTTATTAGCCAAAGGTCAGGTTATCACCATCTGGGGGGATAAAGACAGTTTAGACACCACGAGTACTAATAACCCGGTATTAGAGATCCAACATGGGAAAAATGATATGCACCTCTATGGCTTCAAAGTTAACCCACTTCCCCTTTCAGCAAGAAAAAATTTCAAAGAATGGGTTAGCCCAAAACACAACTATCATGGCAACACCAATTTGATTCAGATATTCAAGAACATGCACTTCATGCCCATAGTCCTGAAGGAGGCTGTAACACCCCACTCATCCGAGAAGAGACACATGACGTGCTACTACAATAAAAACAAAACTAAATCCTCAATAATTATTATAGAGCATCCAAATTCCACGATTTATATATAACAAAATCACAATTCTTCTACTTTCACAATAATGATTTACAATAATGTTTCTCCCAAAATACACAATTCTCCAACAAAAATTACACCACTAATTTATACATAAAAAATAAATCTTTCAATCCAAGCTCTAAAATAATTCTCCAAAATAGTCCATAACGTCCCATCCATGCTAGCCTGCCACTAAAAGAAAATATGAGGAAGTACACAATAAGACAGGAATATATGCTCAAAAATAATTAGCACGATGAATAAATCGCAATAATACGAATGCGCATATACAAATCAAATGAAGTACTCAAGAATTATATCAATATTAATTTCTCAACAACACATCAATGGGTCACCAAGCCTTACCTCACCTCCCCTAGGCATCTCAAAGCCATATAACGGTTTTTGGATTATTGGCGGGTGCCCATTCTCCATGCCATATTAAAATATCATTACACTATGCTCAAATCAACAATATAATATATCTCAATGAATCAAATAATATATACCAAATTTTTTTCAGGATTCCAATAAATAACACAATTCAAGATGAGTGCAATTGACACAGAAAACAAATGGAATACTCGAGAGAGAATTTAGGACCATATTGTGTAAGTCTCGTACCTAAAAATAATCACATGAATCATCACATAAATTTCAGCCTCAAAATCTAATCGCACCATCACGTTCCTCTCACGAAAATAATCAAAAATCGTTTTAGCCCAAACTCGAGAAAACACCAAATAAGCCTTCAAATATTGAGTCAAACACTTGATTAAGTTTGGGGCTAAAGTTTGTAGATAAAAGGGAATAATTTTGGAGATGCCTTCTAGTTCAAAAGTTGATGAAAAAGTGATTTGAAAAGCCAAGCCACGAATTTGTTGTGATATATAAAGGATTAAGAATTGGATTAAGAAAAGTGTTCTAATCACATACAAACAATAAAAAATTATCCTGAAGATCGGACCATTGGAATTAGCTAAAATTTATGGACGTAGTAGCTAAAAACAAGGAAAATTTCAACTCGATCGGACGGTTGGATATTGTTATATATTTTTTTTCTAGAGAGTTTTATGTTTCAAGGACTCTTAGAGAGTTTTATGTTTTAAGGACTCTTCTATACTGCCCAAGTCTTGTATATACTCATATTAGAAGTCTTTTAAGATAGCTTTCTCAATTTCGAATAAAAAAACCAACATATTTAATTATTAAAAATAATTAAATCCAAAATTTTATTTTTCACGAATTTTCAAAAATTAGTTTAAAAATACACATTTAAAAAATCCGGCTTGTTACATACTTCCTCACTAACAAGGAATTTCGTCCTCGAAAATCGACAAAACCTAATGCTCAAAATAAAATACTACTCGATTCTATTACCCAAAAATTACAATACAAAAGTCCTCCAATAAACTCTAAACATCCTCACCATGATACCTAACACGTCTTCAAAAAAAATTCTATTTATAAAGAAAACTCGCCTAATGCGCATGCTAGACCCAAAGTTGAAGACCCGAGGGTTGTCATGTACATAAACTCTGATACCACCTGTAACACCCCGCGAGTCCGAGAAGAGACACACAATGTGCTACTATGATAAAAACTAAACTAAGTTCTCAAAAATTAGTATAAAGAATCTAAATTCCACGATTTAAATATAACAAAATCACAATTGTTCTATTTCACAATAACGATTTACAATAATATTTCTCATAAAATACACAATTCTCCAACAAAAATTACACCACTAATTTAGACAGAAATAAATCTTCCAATCCAAGCTCTAAAATAATTCCCCAAAATAGTCCATAGCATCCCAATCCACGCTAGCCTGCCACTAAAACAAAATACGAGGAAGTACACAACATGACAGGAATAGATGCTAAAAAATAATTAGTACGATGAATAAATCGCAACAATATGATTGTGCATATACAAATCAAATGCAATACTCAAGCATTATTTCAATATTAATTTCTCAACAACACATTAATGGGTCACCAGGCCTCACCTCACCTACCCTAGGCATCTCAAAGACATATAATGGTTTTTGGACTATTGGCGGGTGCCCATTCTCCATGCCATATTAAAATCTCATGATACTATGCTAAAATCAACAATATAATCTATCTGAATGAATCAAGTAATATATTCCAACAATTTTTCAGGATTCCAATGAATATTACAATTCAAGATGAGTGCAATTGACAAAGAAAACAAACGGAATACTCCCGAGAGAATTTAGGAGCATATTGTGTAAGTCCGTTACCTCAAAATCATCACATGAATCGTCACATAAATTTCAGCCTCAAAATCTAATCGTACCATGACGTTCCTCTAGCGAAAATAATCAAAATTCGTTTTAGCCCAAACTCGAGAAAACACCAAATAAGCCTTCAAATATTGAGTCAAACACTTGATTAAGTTTGGCGTTAAAGTTTATAGATGAAAGGGAATAATTTTGGAGAGGTCTTCTAGTTAAAAAGTTGATGAAAAAGTGATTTAAAAAGCTAATCCACGAATATGTTGTGATATATAATGGATTAAGAGTTTGATTAAGAAAAGAGTTCTAATCAGATACAAACACTAAAAAAAGTATTCCGAACGATCAGACCGTTGAAATTAGCTGAAATTTAAGGGCATAGTAGCTGAAGACAAGAGGAAGCTACACAAAAAATTTCAGCACAATTGTACTATGGAATATTTTTATATATTTTTTGTCTAGAGAGTTTTATGTTTCGAGGACTCTTAGAGAGTTTTATGTTTTAAAAACTCTTCTAAACAGCCCAAGAATTGTATATACTCATATTTGGAGGCTTTTAAGATATATTTTCAAATTTCGAATATAAAAACTAACATATTTAATTATTAAAAATAATTAAATCCAAAATTATATTTTTCTCGAATATTCTAAAATTAGTTTACAAAAACCCATTTAAAGAATCTGAATTGTTATAGAGGACTTCCCCCATATGGCCTGGGTTACCATCCCTCACCAGAAGAACTCAAATCACTTCGATGACGGTGATAAAAAAGAAGCTTAGAAGAATAAAGAAGTATTTTGAGAGACTCTTGAAATGAAAGGTTTATCAAGGAAGGTGAAGACTTCCCTTTCTATGGTTTTCTTGAGCCATGGTATGACCATGTTGACAATAAGATGAAATTAGGGCTGGAAATCTTCTTCCAAGATAGAAACCCATGGGCTGAATACTACCAACATGAAGTTTAGCCTCTCACCAAGAAATCCGTGACAATTATTGGGGATTTTGAGGAAAGTGATTCGGAAGACTCATTTAATTTGCAGACATTGGGGTTGAGCCTCTGCATGATCCTCTCAGATGCCACACTGTTGAACCCACTTACTTAAATAAGAATTGTTGATATACCTTTCCTCAACTTGAATGTTGTGCTGTCCCATGCGCCAAGATTCAACATGACTTGTTATTTACCGTCTCCAAAACTCTTCATCTGATGTTGTTGTTTCTTTTTCTAATATCAATGTAACTGAGACCTCTTTTGACAATATTCTCAATTCCGTTTTTCCCAAAAATAAAATAAATGAAGGTTTTGAGTATCTTGTCGTGCCTTATATTAATTATCTTGATGTTAATCAAACCTTTGATGATGATGATTTTGCAAATGAAGAATTCTTAATTGATCTTAATAAGGAGAATAACAATCAATATAACCGCGTTCAAATTAATAATGATGGGACTATTGTTATTAATCTCAGTTCTAGTAGCCATTAGCGCGAGATTAGGATCGGGTCCACCCTTAATGAGCATGAGCATGTGCAATTTGAAAAGCTAGTGAAAGAATTCATGGACGTCACATAGTCCTATGATGACATACCCGACATTGACCCAAAAATAGCTCAGCATGAGATACTAATATTCCCAAATTGCAAGCTAGTCAAACAAAAGATAAGGAAGCTCCGCACTAAATGGTCATTCAAAGTCAAAGAGGAAGTAGTCAAGCAATTAAATTTGGGTTTCATTTACATAGTCGAATATCCTATATGGCTCGCCAATATCATCCTCGTGACAAAATCAAGAGGGAAAGTTTGCATGTGCGTCGACTACCGGGATTTGAATAAAGCACCCCCAAAGGATAAATATCTATTACCCAAAGTTGACATGGTCATGGATGCCACGACTAACTATTCCCTCAAGTCATTTGTCGATGGATTCACTGAATACAACCAGATCAAGATGCCCCTTTACCATTAGGAGAAAATCGCCTTCATCAACCTATGGGGAACATTCTCCTACATTGTTATGCCATTTTTGACTCAAGAATGCCAGTGCTACTTAAAAAAGGGTTGCTATAACCATACCATATGACCTTATTCACAAAGAACCCTTGAGATCTATGGTCAGTGAGAAAGGAATCGAAGTAGATCGCGCCAAGCTAAAAGCCATACTTGAGATGCCACCGCCATGAACGGAGAAAGAAGTGCTAAGATTCCTGGGTAAACTAGAGTACATATGTTAGTTCATCAGCCAACTAAATTCTATCTACAAACCCATTTTCAAGATTCTTTGGAAGGATTCTTCTAAACTGTAGAATAAGGCCAGCCAACAGGCCTTTGAACGAATTAAGCGATACCTTACCCGACCTCTGGTGCTTATGCCTTCGCATCTAGGTCTCCCCCTACTCCTGTACTTGACCATCACAGATACTAAAACACGAGCTTTACTATCCCAATACATTGAAGAATCTCATATGGGAAGATCCATTTATTATTCCAGTAAAAAAGTGGTCGGGTATGAATTCAACTGCACTACTTTGGAGAAACTATATGTTGTCCTGGTCTGGGTCAGGCAAAAATTACGACATTATATGCTTGCTTTTTCCATCAAACTAATATCCTATATAGATCACACCAAGTGCTTACTAGAAAATCCCACTCTGTCTAAACGAATGGCCCTTTGGTTGATGTTTCTAGTCGAGTTCGAAATTGTGTACGTCACACATAAAGCTATGAAAGGGAGAGACATCTCCGACTACTTTACCGAGTACCCCATGGAAGAAGCCATTATTTGGGTCTCTGAATAACCGAATGAAAATACTATTTGCACCTCTCAGGAAGACCTCAGGGGGAAAATATTCTTTGATAGAGCTACCATAAGAAAGGATATGACATTAAGATCAATCTAAACTTCCCCAGCACCAATAATATGACTGAGTTTGAGGAATACATTATAAGCCACAAGATCGTCCTCCAAAAAGGAATCCAGCCGCTAGATGTCTACAGAGACTCTACCCTTATCATTGGACAAATCCTAAGAAAATGGAAAGTCAAAGACGAGAAGTTCCTTCCCTTCCATTCCCACTTAGAACATATGGCCTCCTAATTTCGAGATGTCACCTTCCATTACTTGCCTCATGTAATGAACAACCTGGCTGACACCCTTACTACCCAGGCCTCTATGGTCAACATGCTTGAAGGAATAACAATTACCCCTTTCTTGGTTCACAAACAAGCTAAGCCTACCCACTACTACCACATCGAACTCGTTACCAAGAAAGATTGTGATATGGTCAGATTATGGTATTATGACATTTGATGCCTCCTCAAACATGGTAGTGTGATCTAGACACCGATAAGAAAGATTGTGCGACCCTTCAAAAACTGGCTACCTAATATATTATCTGCGATAAAGCACTATTCAGGGGAAACTTATTTAGAACCAATTTGCACTATATAGCAGAGGCTAATATTGAAGAAATAATTTAGAAGATCCACAGTGGAGAATATGGGATCCACATGAACAGTCATATGCTTGCTAAAAAGATCACCCGTCAAGGGCACTATTGGACGACCCTGGTTCAAGATTTCACTACCTATGTCTGAAGATGCCTCAAATGCCAACAATTTTCTAACCTTCAACACTTGCCTCCCCGAGAGATAAATAACATGAACTCTCCTTGTCCCTTCTCCACCTAGGGCGTTGACATCATAGGGAATAATACTCTTAAAGATTAGAACATTCACAAATTCAACCTAGTTGCCATTGATTACTTCACCAAATGGGTCGAAGTCGAGTCATAGGCAATGATGAATGCCAAGAAAAATGCTAAGTATATCATAAAGAACGCCATCTGTCGATACGGAGTTCCCCACGAGTTAATGTCAGATAATGGGCTCCATTTCAAAGCTGGGGTTACAGAACTAGTCGATGAATATGGAATCCAGAGACACAAAAATTGTCTCCCTATCGATCCAAACCAATGGTACCATCGAAGATGCAAACAAAAGACTTAAAACCATAATCAACAAGATGACTGAGAGTTGCAGAGATTATGCCAACCGAATCTGTGGCCATCCCCGATCCTCGTGATAAGAGAGGATCCTTGGTCCTGTGCGTCCCTCTCGGGAGCACTTCGGCGGGCGTCATAATTGAGGTGAAAAATGTAGAGAGATGGAGTCACCAATTTATTTTACTCAAAACAGATAAAAGAAAAGGGAGCCATCTCGAAGGACAACATCCAAAGACATACTGATACATACGAAACCAAAATGATTCGAAAAGGGTCCGGAGGCTAAGTTACATAATGGGAAGGTATTAGGCACCCATTTCGCCCTTACGGTCTGTCATGGGTAATTGCTATTTTCCTTTACTTTCCCGTGATGTGTGTGCATGTGTATACATAGAGGAGATAGGAATCATCGACTTGTATCATGGAAGAGATAAAGCGAGTCATCCATAGGAATGTTCCTTAAAAATAATATTAGAAAATAAGATTTATCCGATTATCCTAACGTTGATCATTATAAGGGAATGATAACGCATGTGGAATAATACGCCACTAAGAACATATATATATATATATACAAATATATGTATATATATATATATATATATATATATATATGTATATGTAAATATATAGAATCTAAGAGAGTTAAGTTTAAAGAACGTAGAAAAAGTAGGAAAATGACTCGAGTCTCAGGTTTTACCCCGAGATGCCCACGTAGTTCGTATGCAAAATGAGGGGTGGGATTTATCCCATAAATCCAACCGGGAACTGCTCTTATTTGTGTGTGTGTGTGTAAGAAAGTGTTTTAGTTGTGAGAAAAGTGTGAGAATTTTCGTTTGGAATTTATGAGCAAATCCTTTTTTTTCTTATTTTTTGGGTTTTTATTTTTATGAAAATAAGATATGTGCAATAATACTAAATAAAAAGTATATTAGGATATGTGAGATAAGAGAATAAAAGTACTAAGTAATAAAAAAAGTTAATGCGAATTTAAAGAGAGA
The DNA here is from genome assembly GCA_949130495.1 of Sambucus nigra. Taxonomy (NCBI): domain Eukaryota; kingdom Viridiplantae; phylum Streptophyta; class Magnoliopsida; order Dipsacales; family Adoxaceae; genus Sambucus; species Sambucus nigra. The sequence goes on along the minus strand of OX422211.1, from coordinate 496,636,857 downwards.
TTTTGAGAAAATTGAACATTCTTGAAGATCTTGAGCTTGATCTTGGATGTTGGAGAGCATCCCTTACAATTGGGTGATGATGGAGGGTACTTAATTCACCAAGATTGATGAAAAAAGTGATGAAATGTGAAGATTGGAAAGGGATTTGGATGTACAAATCATGCTGACTTCAAGAGGGGTTTTTGGAGCTTGCTGAGAGTAATGGATCTCTGATTTTTTTTTTGGGATGAGATTAGGCCCTCCTTTTTATAGGTCCAGGGCATTGTTGATCGGAATAGCCCTGGTCCTGCCAATTAGCAGGTGTGTTTAGGCACACTGCTAATAGGCAGGGTTCGGAACCTGCCGTTTAGCAGTGTCTTTCAGGTTCATTCAGAAAATCGGTCGTAGAGCGCGAATCGTTGATCTGAATTGCACACGGGGTGAATTATTAGAAAGGTATTTTAGAGACCTTCGAAAGTACTTTGGATTGATCCAGGTTCGGGAGTTGCCTTTGGGTCAAATGTGGCTCAGAAGCGTTCATTGGTCCTTTGGACGGGGAATTATCGGACGCAAATGGATCATTCGTCCACATGGTAAGTCAAAATCGTGCATGGGATGGATCGTTAGAAAGGTTAGGAGATGTACTTAGACATTCCAAAGAGTTTGACCTGGTTTGGGGAGTTGACTTTGGTCAACTGGGGCCTAGAAGCGTTCGGTGACCTTTTAGAGTAAAACGGATCGTTCAGCCGTACTGTAAGTCAGAATCGCATATGGGCCGGACCGTTGGGAAGGGGTTTCAATTCCCTTCAAAGATTCATTCCATCTCGATCAAGATGAAGAGTTGACTTTGATCAAATGGAGCCTGAGAGCGTCCGGTGACCTCTTAATCGAGTTTCAGGCGAAAACGGGTCGTTTGTCCTCACCGTAATTCAGAATCACGCACGAGATGGATCGTTGGAAAGGGGATTCAGTGCCCTTAGAAGATTCATTCAGTCTTGTTTGAGCTGAAGAGTTTGACTTTTGGTCAAATAGAGTCTAGGAGTGACCAATGGCCTTTAGGTCATTACTCAGGGTATGGCTTGGGTTTGCAATGATGAAGGGAGGTGCTAGGGACCTAAGGAGAGGTTAGGGGGATATTAGAACGGGGTGTCTATAAGATCCCTTATGCCCTATGGGTTTAATTCATTTAAATTAGAACACCTACTAGGACTAGCCCTCATTCTCTCGTGTATGACATGGAAGCAGTCCTACCCATTGAGCTAGAAATACCTTCCCTCCGCGTCCTGCTCAAAAGCAAAGTTGACGAAGAAGAATAACATCAAAACCGCTTGGATGAAAAGAGATTGAAGTCTCTATATTATATCCGCTAAAAATACCTTCCATCATCGGATAGCGCAATCATTTAATGAAAATGTCAAGGATCGTGGTGTCCAGGAAGGAGACCTTGCCCTCAAAGAGATTATATATACCATGTGGAACCCTATAGGGAAATTAAAACAAAATTAGAGTGGACCCTACATCATAACTAAGATTCTCTTACGAGTCACTTTTACGCTTACAGACCTCAATGGAGAAGAGATGGCTCGTCCAGTTAACCTGAACTATCTCAGGAAATTTTACTCTTGGTCAAAAATCTCGGTGCCCTATGACCCTTCTCATCCCCCTTTTATTCTTTAAAAAAAATCTTTATTTCCCCTACCTAGAACTATGTGGGATGTTATACTCTTAAAAACCTTTTTTTTTTCAAAACGAAACTCATGAAAATTTTTAAAACCCTCAGAGGTATATAGGCAACCCATACATTCGATCCCCTTCTTTTTCACAAAATGCTATTATTTTCTCACCTCGGAGAACTGCAGTTCATTTTATTATTTACATGAACAAAATGATAATGTATGACTAACAATCGGTATAGATAATTTAAATGCAAAACACATAAAGGGGCACAACAAAATATTATCAAAATCAACTTTTATTTCTAATTAAGGAATACAACACTATTACATGGAGTATCAGCGAAAGGAGTTAACCCAACCACCCATCTCTACTGACCAAATCATTCCTAAAACAAACCTAACCCTGAACCAAGTTACAACAAGAATTATTCCAAAAACCCAAACCCAAAAATACAAAAACACCCAATCACCATAGCTTCATAAAAATTACCATAACTTCACAAAAAAATCATCCGAGCTTCACAAGATACTGCCTTCAGCTGCTCGATGGCCTTGCTTCATCATCATTACCAGCCCTTGGAGGTTCTCAAGTTTCCCACTCCTAGTTGACATTCCATATGTGCTCTATGCATAGGTATTCCTTGACAAGCCTGGATAGCACCACAACATCGTCTTCTATGGTGTCAAAAGTAATAAACCACCTTTGACCAACGTCTTTCGCCGTGAATTTCTCTACTACCTGCTTTCATAACCACTTCAGGTAGTCCCCAGACACATATCAGACGACAAATGGATAGATGGCTGAAGATGCTGCCACAAAGAGCCCAACATTATCCTTAGTGATTCTGTCAAATCCTCCATCGAGAAGAAGTTTGTTATGCAGGGGCACAATATGTTCCCACCCAACTTAGCGCAAAAGTTGCCAGGGAAATAAAAAGAAGTCTGCCGTAGGCCCACTAACCACACATATCGATAATCTCTAAGCTTTAAGACAGGCAGTAACTCCCCTCCACCATGGCATTAACCAATGAAGACACCGGACTTCATGATCTACAAACTAGTTAACCTAACTCTCCATATATGAGCCGAAGTTAAAGAAATTATGGATAAAGAAATTGGGCACAATTGCTAAGGGATACTCAGAAGGCGCTGCTAGACAAAACCTCTCTTCAAGCCACATGAAGAACACTACTAGGCTCCCTTTCAGAAATTTGAATAGACCCTCCTTCCAAGCATCAAGGTCGTTCAGGGTCTTCGCCAGCACCACTGTCGCAGGATTATTGTGGTATGACATGCATGACGATATCATAACCACTTCGAGATCCGCCGTCGAATTCCCTATCACTAGCAAAATCCTCGAAATAAGGCCTAAGGCAATAGCTCCGAAAAACCATCATCAGTATAGTCTCCGACACACCAGATTCAGCACAACCTAACAAGGGTGATAAGCTCCACTTTACATAAATCATTATATCTCCTCATCAACATACAGACCAAGACTCCAAGGTCTTCCTCTATCCAAAAAATTTAAAAACACATTTTTCTCAAAATAAGTCCCTTCAAAGGGAATCTTTTCACAACCAAGCCTCCAAGGCTATCCTCTACTCAAAAAATCCAAAAAAAACTTTTTTTCTCAAAACAAACACTCAGCAGAACATTAAAGTTCATATAGAGTAAGCCACTAAATCAAGATAATAAAAATATTCATCATTTTTCTTTCTCGAGTCTCTCTTTGCAGTTACAATGCCATTACATCAAGCATACAACATGGTCAACACCAAGCTCCTCTAATCACAATAACATATTTGCAAAAAAATTTCAAAAGGAAAGAATAAAAAATGGATGTAACCTCATCTGTAAGGCCCGTTAACCCAGATACAACATTATGAACTAGAAACCTACTTATATACACATGCATGCCTGTAACCCCTACAACCCCCAAAGGAAGACTCCAAGGGTAGAAGGTCACCTGGTCCCCAATAAAGATTTAACAATTCACCCAAAAGCAAAGTTTTGAGACTCCATCCCATGTCGGTTAGAAATCATCTTTTTCCCTTCCCAAGGAGGCCCAAAAGTCTATGATCTTGCCGATTGTCACCCCCTAGGACTACCTTTCGGCCCCCCTTTCAACATTTCGTCAAAAAATGTCAGAAAATTCAATAAAATCCAAAAATTTCCCGAAAAATCCCAGAAAAATATGGAATCTCATTTCTCTTATGAAAATCATTTTGTGGATCATTAAGTCCCTTACAAAACTCTGGAAATCCCCACTAGGATTAATTTTACGCTCTTTTCCCCAGCATAATCCCCAGCTGAATTAATCTTGCACACGCATCCTCAATATATTCCACAATCAGAAGCAACAATGCGTCTGCATCCAAATCTACTACTCCTTAGCCTAAACATCCCCTAGTGGAGTCTTAAAACAACACAATCCCCTACCGTATGTCTCAAGGATAAGTCCTTCCCAAGTAGAGTTTTAAAAAACATAATCCCCAGCGAAACCATAGATGCATCTGCACCCTCAAGATAATTTAAAATTCCCGAGGGGTGCAACTCCCCGCGTTATAACTTAAGATCCTCATAATTGACATTGGCCCTTAAAATCGATCGTCAAAACTTTTGGTACTCATAATTGACCTTGTCCCTCATAATTGGTCGCTTAAGGTCCTCAGAATCGACCTCAGCCCTCAAAATTGGTTATCACAACTTAAGGTCCTCAGATTTGACCTTGACCCACTGAATCAACCATCCTCGTTTCCTTTATTACTTGAAACTAACCTCGACCCACTAAATTGGTTATCCTAACTTTTGGTCCTCAAAATCAACCTCGATCGTTAGAATTGTTCGTCCCAACTTAGGGTCCGCAGAGTTGACCTCGACCTGCAGAATCGATTATCCTCATCTCATTAGGCCCTCTGAATTAATCTGGACTCTCATAATTAGTCGTCATAACTTAAGGTCCTTAGAATTAACCTTGACTCTCATAATCGGTCATCATAACTTTAGGTGCTCAAAATTGATCTCGACCCGTAGAATTGGTCGTCCCAACTTTGCATCCTTAGAATTGACCTCAACCCTTAGAATTGGTCGTCCTAACTTAAGGTCCTTAGAATTGACCTCGATCCACATAATCGGTCATCCTCGTCTACTTATGTCCTCAGAATTGACCTCGACCCTCATAATTGATCATAATAACTTCAGGTCCTTTGAATTGACCTTGCCCCGCAAAATTGGTTGTCCTAACTTTAGGTCCTCAAAATTAACCTCGACCCTCAGAATTGGTCATCACAACTTTTGGTCCTTAAAACTGACATTGACCTACTGAATTGGTCATGCTCGTCTCCATAGGTCCTCAAAATTGACCTCGATCTGCTTAATCGATCATCCTCATCTCCTTAGGTCCTTGAAAATGACCTCGACCTGCTGAGTCGGTCATCCTCAACCCACTGAATCATTCATCCTCGTCTCCTTTGTTCCTCGAGATTTACCTCGACCTACTGAATCGATCAACCTCATCCTCTAGGTCGTCATAATTGACCTAAAAACCCTCTTTCTTAATGTAGACGTGGTATCTATCATTCGATAGCCTTTAGTTGTTGTAAGCTCACCCGCCGAGAAGATCTTTGTAGAAACCCCATGCTAAGACCCCCCCCCCCCTAGCACCTTCTTAGGTCCCTAACACTCACTCATTTACTGAAAATCCTAGGTTATACCACGAGTACTGATCTAGAAGCCATAGGGCATTCTCGAACCTCATTTTGACTCCGATCAATGAAAGAGGAAGACACCAATTTTTAAATTAAAATGCGATGGTTCACAGAATAATCCAAATTTTAAATTTTACCCAAATTTTAATTTCTTTCAAATTAAAATGAAATTATACTAAATAAATATTTATATTTACTCTTAGACAAAGTTAATTCAAGTTTTAAATTAGGCCAAAAAACCAAATATGAATTTTGCCAAATTACTTAAACCCAATCTTGAATTAAATTAAACTAAACTTTATTCAAATTAAATTATCATCAATTCAAAAAAAAGTTGTGATTTAAACTAATTTTATCTTTTTTAACCTAGGCATGCATCTAGGTGGTTTTTGCAATATAAAATAAAAGGCAATCACAACACTGCGATGTACGAGGAAAACCAATAACTGGAAAAATCTCGGATGGCCCAACCACAAGTCCACTAAGTATGGTTTTACAAGGACGCGACATAAAAGACTTACGTCAACAACCTGACTCCATTTCAAGCCTTCACGCTTCTTCGTTCCTCCACCTCCGCCTAGTTGAGAACTCAGGAATCCACCTTTGTCTTGGAGTCCACCGATGGGGAAAATAAATCGTCAACAGCCGAAGTTTGCCATCGTTTGTACACCATGAACAAAAAGCGAAATCCTCCATAGGAAACTATGTCTTTTGGGGTAGATAATGATACCCGGTGCCAAAATGATGATCTCAAAACAAATGATATAAAGACACTTGAATCATAAAACTATATGGGTGTAAATTATGTGTTTGTGTGGAAATTAAATCATCTAATCTCAACAAAACAATTAGGACTTTTTGGATAAATGATTTTGCTCTTTAAAGCTCTTGGAAAATCTGAAAAATTCAGTTAACAAAATGTATTCCCGCACTATTAAACTCAATTAAGAAAGAAGTAGGGTAGTGGGGAGTTTTAAAATAAAACTGCTGAAAAACTATCGGTCGTTAAAATGACTTTATTGAACGAGATTTCAGAGATAGTATGCACAAATATCGTTTGATATCTCGTTTTGAATAGGTCGTTTGAATGACGTCGTTCAAATGAGATTATCGAGTAAGAAAATTGAGAAAAATGAAAAGATCTCGTTTGACGGATCGTTCGAACGACATTCAAATTTCGTTCGAACAAGATGAAATGTGGTTCAAATGACATTTCAGAAAATTTTATTTTTCTTCAAAAATTAAAAATCATTTAAACAATTTCTAGAAAATAAAAATACACGCAAAAATAAATCCAAGGGTCTCTATATATCATATGAATTCGTACCTTTAGAGACCATTGAAAACATGAAATGTGGATGACGTAAAACTTGGCACGAAAACCCTGCAATGATGATATCTTCAATATATGCTTGCCCGTTACGTCTTCAACTTAGATCTCATAGGCTTGAAGGTCACAAACTTCTATCATACGACTGAAATAGTTTTGTTCGAAATTGATCCGACACTAATAAATTTACTTGATTGGAAATTTGTACTTACAAATCTCCCCCTTTGGCTATTCCGGGACAAAATAAAAATAAAAATCCTATGGGCCATCAAGCTCATCTAAAAAGACACAATCCCACCCAAAAATAAAAAATTACAGACGCTTGACAGACACATGGGATGAGAAGTTGTGCTTGCTTTAAAAGGTTTCAACTTAAGATGAAAACCTGCACACTTAAATACGCCATCAAACTCTAAGGGAAGTTGTGCTTACTTTAAAAGGTTGCCACTTAAGATAAAAATCTGCACACTTAAACACACCATCAAATGCATAGGGAATATAACAATATAAAGTGAATTATTAAATCCCCCCTATGTCTATCATGATCTACCTAAGAAAGCTGTATCTCCCCCAAGATAGGTCTTCCCAAATTAAAAGATTTAGATGCCATTTTCCAACTTTTTGTTTAGGAATAGACAAAGATAAATATGCATAAAATAACCCATTTCTCCCCAATTAAAACAAATTCTCCCCCTAAATTAAACAAGGGATAAAGATAATGAAAAAAATATATATCATGCAATTTTGTATAGAATTACAAGTACGATAAAGCAACATGGAAACAAAAGAGTAACTAATCCAAAGATAGATACTTATATCAACACAAAGCATACATGGACTAGAGAGCAAGACAAAGACTCAAAAAAATAATATCATATATATAAATATTTAAAAAATACCAATGATGCTCAAACACATAATATATAGGTATAAATACCACGCAAGATACAAAATATAATAAGTTTTCCACATCATATGGCATAAATGTGTCTAAATAACCATGTGGTAAACGGAGTGAAGGGGTGTGAACTAGAGACAAAATAATTATGACCCAATCACTTAAAAATTGTTCAAGGACTTATATTTGAATGAAAAACTCTATCAAACTTGAATATAGCCTCATGTGACAAGATAAAGTGAACTCAAAGAAGAAACAAACATAATGCACACAAGCCTAGAATTTTGATGATTCTACAAACCAATAGAGTCATGACAAAATAAGCATAACTAGGTTACATTGTCATGGTTTGATATTTCCATCCAAACTCCCTCATACATAATAATTCTTTTTTTAATGAACATACCCAACTAAACTATATAGGACTTGGCTACTTTTTACAAGGCCACACTTTTTTAGACCCTTTCCATGCACTTTCATATATATATATATATATATTATTTATACAATCCAAATAAATCTCATGCGCAACGGTTCTTACAAGCACAAATCCTCCATAGTTACAGAAATATGTAGATAACAAAATTGATAGGAGAAAAACTCACTTAGCTCAAATATACACTTGGAGTAAAAGCTCAAAGAACTCGTGCATGTGTGTGAGAGGCAGATAAAAGAGAATCCATAAAGAAACTCAAAATCAAACTTCTCAATGCAAGCATGATAAAGAACATTTTATGAAATGAAATTCATAACCAAAATTTCTAGCCACATGGAAGCGGGGGAATGATAATGGATTCAAACAGAAGTATATGCCACATTAAAATGTGTAAAACTAAAATACCCCAAAAAAATCTTTTTGAGTTTTTCAAAAAAAAATTAAACAAAAAAAAAAGAATTCAACTCAAAAGACAAACAATTTTTTTTTGTATTTTTCAATAAGACTCAATAAAAAAATTAAAATAGAAAAGATACACATATCATAATTCAAGAAAAATTTATGTAATGATACATAGACTAGAATATGACAAACAAACATACAACTAGCAAAAATCTATCATAGAGCACAAAAGCTAGTGTATGTAAATAAAACTAACAATCAACCTTTAGATTTAGCAATAGAGGAATCATGTGCAAGTAAATGAGAATCATAAAGCCTATCATTTAAAGTCTCAAAATTGGATCTCCTAACCCATATAAGTGAAACACGACGCTCTCGGGATTTGGGGACCTTGGGGACTCTACCCTTGGACTTCCTAGGGCCATTTCTAAGGTCGAAAAAAAACCCTCCTAAGGTGACCCTTCCGACTACAATGTGTGAAAGTGAAAACAAGGTGAGAAGTATTACCTAAGGATTGACCTTTTCTAGTGTTCCTAGAGGATTCTCTCAAAAACATGGTTTTGTCTTTATTAACGGAAGCATTTTGAGTACCGAAGCCAATACCACACATGTCATCTTTGATATGGACGGTTCCTAAGATTTATCTAATTTCTATGACCTACACTCCAAATCAAATTTGACCCGACTTGAGTCTTTCAATTTCTCTTCAAGCTGCACTATTCGAGACTTAAGTAAAATCCTACTCTCTTCAAACTCGAGAAGCTCTTTCTTCATAGCCTCAATTAAACCTCTAACGCTATCTCTTTTACCTTCAACCTACTCTATCTTTTCATGAAGAGTTCTCTCACGTGACTTAAGATCATAAATTAAAACACTTTCATCATTACCTACGGCACGTTCTCTCATTTTTGCTTCTAACTTCAAGTTTACCCTTTTTAATTTCAATAACTCAGCATACAACTCAGGAAAGGCTACCTAAAGTTCACTCTCCTCATCCTATTCTTCATTCTAACTCTCTTCTACACTATTTTTTCCATAAAACTCACGGGATTCATAAACAACGGCTTTGGAAGTGTCATGTAATCATTTATCCTCAACGGAAGATTTTTCACTATTACTCACATGATTAGCCATGAACGCGATAAAATTTCGCTCAATGGGGGAATCGGGCCTGGTTCACTATCACTATGGGTGGAATTATATGAAATAGGTGTCTTGACCTCCTTCTTTAATTTAGTGGGATACTCGAATGCCCTATGTCTATAACCATTATGACCATAACATCTATTTAACTCGTCCTTATTAAGATCTTCATTAATATTTTTAGGGAATTTTTCAGTTTTATTATGCTATAACTTCTCAATTTCTTATAATCATTTTTAATTTTCTCTTTATTGATCTTAAGAAAGTTTCGAAACTTCTTAGAAAAGAAATCCATATCTTCTAAATCAATCTCAAACTCATCATCCGAAATAAATGTTTCCTCCATTTGGGCTTTCAAAGTCGTGCTCTTATCTTTCTTCTACTCATCCTTTGAGAGAAACATGTCAAGTTCATATGTTTATAAGTCACCTACAAGATCTTCAAGTTTGGTAGAGTCTAAAGTTCCTAAATAATTTAAAACGGTCACCTTTGGAATAAATCTATCAGTTAATGACCTCAAAAATTTCTTTACGACATGGTCGTCGGGTATCTTTTCTCCATTAAAACACGAATTCACAATATCGGTAGAACTCATCAAAAGTCTCACTATGGTTTCAAATTGAGTGGTGAGGTTTTGGAGTTTAGAAGATTTAACGACACTTGTACCTTCATGGGTGAGTTCGAGTATATCCCATGCCTCCTTAGACGTTTCACGCGTAATAATCTGATGAAACTTCTCCGATGTGACCGCACTAAAAAGACCATTTCAACCATGGGAATTAAGGTTTGCATGTTTAAGCTCAGTCACACTCCATCTTTCTATGAGTTTAGGACCATGAACTTCTCCTTCTAGACATGTTGGAGGAGACCACCCTTTAACGAAAGACAACAGAACCCGCTCATCTAACGATTTAAGTGCCGATCTCATACGCACTTCCTAATATGCATAGTTGGAACCATCAAAACTATAAAAAATTGAAAAATTTTCCATCTTTAAACCCAAAATTGATCTTAACGCAATAATTCAACGTTCTTGCTCTGATACCACTTGAAAGAGGAAGATACCAATTTTTAAATTCAAATGGGATGGTTCACAAAATATTCTAAATTTTAAACTTCACCAAAATTTTAATTTCTTTCAAATTAAAATGAAATTAAATTAAAAAATATTTATATTTACTCTTAAACAAAATTAAATCAAGTTTTAAAAGTAGTCACAAAGCTGCAATGTACGAGAAAAACCCACAACAGGAAAAACCTCGGACAACCTAGCCATAAGTCCACTAAGTATGGTCTTCTAACGACACGATAGAAAGACTTAGTTTAATAACTTGACTCCCTTTCAAGCCTTGACACTTCTTCGTTCCTCCACCTCCATATAGTTGGGAACTCATGAATCCACCTTCATCTCTGAGTCCACTGATGGGGCAAATAAATCATCAACGCACGAAGTTCACCTCCGTATGTACACCATGAACACAAAACGGAATCCACCATAGGAAACTATCTCTTTTGGGGTAGAAAATGATACCCGGTGCCAAAATAATGATATCAAAACAAACGATATAAAGAAACTTGGATAATAAAACTTTATGCGTGTAAACTATGTGTTTTTGTGGAAATTAAATCATTTAAGCTCAACAAAACAATTGGGACTTTTTAGATAAATGATTTTGCTCTCTAAAGCTCTTGGAAAGTATGAAAACGTTAGTTAAAAAAATGTATTCCCGCACTATTAAACTCAGGTAATAAAGTAGTAGGGTAGAGGGGAGTTTTAAAATAAAACTGTGAAAAACTACTGAAAAACGATCGATCGTTCGAACGACATTTGAAAGTTGTTCGAATGACTTTATCGAACAAGATTTGAGAGATAAAACACACAAATCTCATTTGATATCTTGTTTGTAAAGGTCATTCAAACAACGTCATTCAAACGAGATTAACGAATGAGAAAACCGATAAAAATGAAAAGATCTCATTTGACGAATCGTTCGAACGACATTTTAGAAAATTTTATTTTCCTTCAAAAAATAAAAATCATTTTAAACAATGTCTAGAAAATAAAAAGACACCAAAAAATAAATCCAAGGCTATATATATATATATCATATGCATTCATACCTTTAGAGACCATGGAAAACATGAAAGGTTGATGACGTAAAACTTAGCACGAACACCCGATTATGATGATATCTTCAATATATGCCTTACTGCTACGTCTTCAACTCAAACATCATAGGCTTAAAGGTCAGAAACTTCAATCCTACGACACAAATAGTTTTGTCCGGAATTAAGCCAACACTAACAAATTGACTCAATTGCAAATTTGTCCCTATATTCAACTTCCTTTCCCTAGTAGAAGCTCAATGAATCTTTGAACAGTTCTGAATCCCTTTCCAATGGTCTACCCTGTGTACAAATCGGTCTTATAGTTTGGTTGAACAATCTGTTTTACTATAAAAAATAATATGGAGGCCATTGGGCGCTCCCGGGCCCCATTTTAATTATAGTCAACTTTCTCACCTGAGTGAAAGCTCAATTCATCTTCAAAGGGCTTTGAATTCCATTTCCAATGGTATTCCCCATGTGTGAATCAGTCTTATGGTTCAAACGAACGGTCTGTTTTACCTTATAAACTAATTTGAAGGCCATTGAGTGCTCCCAAGCTCCGTCAGACTCTTATCAATTCTTTAGCTCAAATGAAGCTAAATGAATATTAGAAGGGCTCTGAACACCCTTTCCAACGGTCTACCTCATCCATGAATTAACCTTACGATGTTAATGAATGACCCATTTTGCTCTGAAGGGTCATCGGGTGCTTTCTGGCCCCGTTTGACCATGTCGACTCTCCAAACCGGACGAAGTTGAATGAAATCTCAAAGGGCACCGAATATCCTTTTCAACTATCCTTCCTATGCGTAAATTGGCATTACGGTTCAGATGAACAATCTATTTTCCTCTTGGAATGTCCTATCTAGTAACCAACAGGCGCTTCCCTCCCCATTTGACATTGGTCAAGTCCCGAACCCTGGAGTAGCTTGGGGATTATTAAAAGGATTTGAATACCCTTTATAACAGTCTATCTCGTGCACGATTTTGACTTATGATTAGCGTTAGGTCCCTACCTATCGGTAGTGTGTCTAGATTTCTATGCCGATAGGTAGGTCTAGGACCATGCCGATCGACACCCTCTTGTCCCTATAAATAGAGTTCATACCCTCACTTTGAAAGGCACACCGGAACATCTCTCTCATCAACTCAGAGAGAATTCCCTCGAATTCAGAGTTGTTCTTTCATTAAAATCCAATTCCCCACATTCCTTCTATTCTTTTCATACTCTTTTGAGTAAATTCCAACCCACTACCTCAAACCACCATCACCTCATCTTCAAATATGTTCATCTACAATCAAGATTTACTTCAAGTCTTCCAAAAGTGGTATGTTTCTTCATCTTTGTCTTTAAATTCTCTTATTTCGCATTTGTTACTTCATTTTCTCCTTAGTACTTTAATTTTTTACATCATACATTAATTTCAAACTTTTTATTATTAGTATTCGCACATACTTTATTTTCATAGAAAAATCCAAAAATAAGAAAAACAGGGTTCACTTGTAAATTCCAAACGGGGATTTCTCATCACACTTTCTAACATAAGCACACTTCCTCAATTTATATTATGCACATAAGTACACACATCACATAGTTCTATATGAGAAGATTAACACATTTCCATAAGAGACTGAAATGCTGGGATGGGTTCCTAACACCTTCCCATTCTATAACTTAGTCCCCGAACCCTTGAATTACTTAGTTTCACAAACATCAGTATTGTCCTTGATGTCGTTATCTCGAGATGACAATGTTTCTTTGATGTGTTTTTTGAAAAATAGGTCGGCGACTCTACCTCTATATATCACCCCACATCGATGACGGTCAAGCGCCCAGAAAAAGGATGCAACGCATCACGCATGACAGAAAAAATGGAAGTAAGGAGGAATACACCTTAGGAGACATATTTTCCTCTTGGACCCCCCAAAGAAACACCCCCTCAGGATGGCCACATCGTCTAATAGACACAATTCCTGGTCTTCCACTTCCTTCACCAAGCGAGGAAGCTTCCACCTCCTACTCTTGTGAATCCTTAAACGTTTAGGAGTCCATTATTATTGAGGAAGACGACTCTATGTATCCTAAAAGAAGAATACTTATAATCGATGATGAACATGTTAACCTCTCCTCCCCCAAGACCATGTCCTTAAAGAGGACTGAGTAAGAGGGCCATTCGGCCACTGAATTGGACTTATCAGTCCAAGAGAAAGGAGATAAGGACAAGACCTATTGTTCCATGCCTCTATAACCCTCTAATAAAGTTGATCACCCATTTATGTGAGAAATTTGTAGGCAATATCGGCGGCCAAGAACCCTTTATTGGCCTATAGTTTGCTAAGGGGTCAGTGTTTGCCTCTGATCACGAAAGATCAAACAGTTGTCTTACGAGAAACTTTTGTCCCACACCGCTCAAGATTTATCTTTAGTAAGATAAAAAAAATCTCTTTGTTTTACTTTAAAGTGATTGTATTCCTCTTTTGTGTTCCTTACATGCTTTATGTTTATTTATTTACATTTTGTAGCGGATTTTTTTTTCATCCTGGATAATCACTTCGATCGATCTAAAATAAATGATGATTTGACGGTGGCCTTATATAAGTCCAAGTAATCCTTCATTACTGCCAAGAAGGTTCATGATGAGTATAAGAAGTCCACTAGTGATACTATGAGCATACTGGAGAGCAATCATGACAAGCTGGTCTCCTATGACTAGCTTGTGGCCAAATGTGATCATTTAAGGAAAGAGTGTGAAGATCTTTCCTCGACCAAGGAGGACGATTATGATGAAGGAAATATTGGGTCCTTTAAGGACGCTAAGCGCGAGTTGGCCTACATCAGGAAATCTAGATTCAAGATGAGCCAAGATGCTTCTTTGGTAAGATAGACTGTTCATGCTGGCTAAAAACTCTTTCGCGAGCATCACCCTAGATTTCCACTAAAAGCTAATGAGGAGGCTACAACAGATGCTCCAACCGATCGTACTTCTACTGCAGCTGCCAAGGGAAAGGCCCCAGAGACCCAAGAGGAGGTAAAGAGCAAGGAAACTTATTTAGAAATGATTAGCTTATGTGCTCTTATATTTTTCCTTTAGTCTCCGTTTGTAAGGCCCATTTTGATTATCAATGAAATATTTTTGTAAATTTCAAATTTGTTTTCAATGAATGCTAAATATTACTCCTTTACTCTTACTTACTATAGTACACAAATAATTTCGATGGCATTCCTTCTTTTGCTAGCAACCTTGATGTCATCCTTAGTCGGGATGCAAATGCTCAAGCTCGTCATGCATTTATTTCGGTTCACAAGGCCCTAAAAAAGATGAGTGGTTCTTACAAGTACTAGTCTACCTTAGTAGACATGTTGAAAGATGATGTAAAAGACTTGGGAGATGTGGTCACTCTCATGGAAGAAGATGTGAATTCTTTAAAAGATAGCTTTCTAGGGCAAAGGATGTTAGAGGCCTCCTCCAGGCTGAAAATAGCTCTCTTATGAAGAACCTTATTGAGGAAGAGGACAACTATTGAAGAGCTCATGTTATGGTGATGGGTCTTAGTTGTGACATCATCAAGCTGCACTATTTTCTCAGGATTATCTCTCGAGCATCATGGTCTGCTGGCTATAAGGAAGGGTGGACAAATTCCCCCACTAGGTTGGAAGAGGCAAAGAAAGTAGCTTATAATCATGGTTGGTCAAAGACCTTAGAGGTGTTGAAGGACCCTAAGGACTTTTGGTATATATACCAAGTTGATTGTCTGGCTTATTGTCATCCACCCTTTAGCATCGAAGAAAGTTAGGATCCTTTAGACGTTGTTTCTCTTCATATAGACAATAATTATTTGTCTTCTCATGAAAGAGAGTATGAGTTCCGACCAATTCCTAATGATAGTCGAAGAAGGGCCATTGCTCATGTTCTTATCAGCTGATCATAACTTTTGTATCTTTTTTGTTTTTTTGTTGTTATAAATGATATTTTTTTAACTTATTACTTTTTGTAATAAGTAGTTCACTTAATATCATCCTTTTGCATTTTTTTATTTCATTATGCCGAATATGTACTTTATTGTCTTGTGTTACCTTTTATATTGTGTCATCACACTATATTAGGCCTAGAATATACTATGGAAAAAATGCACCTACATTTATGTCCATCTACCCATTGAGGATTTTATATGACCAAAGTCGGGTTCAGTTAATGCATAGGGATCCCCTTTAGGTCTTTTGTTTTCGTTGGCAGTTCATAAGGTCGTTATGTTTTTCATGATGAAGACCTAGATACCTTAGGTTTAATTGTAGTTAATCAATTCAAAATTATAATTAAGCTAAGGTAATATTGATTGCTACTGTGACCATTAATTTGAAATGTAATCTTGTAAGATCATGTTTTATAATTTCTCAAAGTATATTTTATTTGGCTTATCCCATTACACAACATCGCATATTCATAACTCATTCTAGGTAAACTTAATGACATTTGAAGATTGAAGAGTTGTTTGTCTCAACATCATTCATAAGAGTTATGGCAGTTTGGTAAAGACTTTATTTTATAGGGGTTTATATTTTTAAGATGTTTCATTTCAAAATGTTTTTAAAGAAAATTTTGAAAATCTCGTTAACACATTGGAACGATATTGTCTTATCGTTCGAAAGAGTTGTACAAATTCGTTAGAACGAGATTCTAAACGTTCGAATGAAATCAGAAAAATTGCCTTTTGTGCAGTTATGGAATATCATTTGAAGTCTCATTAGAAGTCGTTCAAATGAAAATGGTCACATCATTATAACAAAGGTTCTCACGGTCGAACGAATCTTAGGCGTCAACCTCTGGAATGTCGTTCGAAGTGTCTTTGAAAACCTAATTGAAAAAAATGATAGATCGTTCGAACAAGGTACAATGTCATTCGAACGAGCATGCGAGTTTTTTGGGTTTTAAATAAATCTGATCCAAATCTTTAGTATTTATACTTTTTCAACAAACTTCCTTATAAAAAGATATGCAGGATTAGAGGCTTAAAGATCACTTTATAAAATAAAAAGAACACATTTTTGTTAAAAAAAAACATATAGAGTTCATCTCTACTACTGATTTGTGGAGTCGAGACTCTACTGTTGAAGAAGAATGTTGATCGGGGATACCGAGGGAAGACTGGTTCATGTGGGCGGTGTTGGACTGTGTCGTTGTTGTAAAAGACTTGAAGAACTGTGCGTTATATTTAGATAGCTAAGTAGTCTGTAAGTCTTTTATGTCTTTCCATTCTTGTAGAGTGATGAAAATAAAGGTTTTGCCCGATATGAATTTTTCCTAATTCTTCGCATGTTTTCTTGCTTGGTTTGCCTTATTTATTTTTGGACTTTATCATAGAAAACATTAAATTAATTCAAGATAAAATGTGCTAAAATTTGAATGTGTGTGGTTGGTTTAAGATACAAATCAATCCATAGAAGCACTGATTTCTCAAATTAGTAACATAGCAGGTTACACTAAGTTTTTGTGTGATCCTTTAAAAATTTGGATTTGATGGATAATTTTTATATTAGGGTACCTATTTTTGATCGGTCAAATTATGCATACACGAAAGCTAGGATGAGGTCAGTTTTAAAATCTATTGATGAAAGATTGTGGCTTGTTTATGAAAGCATGTGGACATGACCCACAATGACCAATGACGATGTCATAGGTCTAAAATCTGTTTCTGTGTGGACAGAAGATGACTTTAAATGGAATAATTTAAACTCATGCGGTTTAAGTGCCATTTCAGGAGTAGTCACTCCTAATGAGTTCCATCGCATCATGACATGCACCACGTCTAAGGAAGCATGTGATATCCTCCAACTCACTTAAGAGGGTACCAATGCTATGAAAGATTCTAATCTTCAAAACCTCACCACACAATTAAGACTATTACCATGATAGAGTCTAGGTTTTTCAAAGAATTTTATACATAATTATCTGAGATCATAAACTCTAACTACACTTTAGGTGAGAAAATTTTGAGACGTATGTAGTTAAAAAGATTTTGAGATCCCTTTCGACCCGTTTCATTCCAAAGGATACCGTGATTAATTCATAGAGGATTTTGAAGAAATCATAGGAGACCTTTAAACATATGAGATCGATATATTTCCCAAAACTGTTAAACCTCAGGAAAGGGAATTGCGTTAAAATTTCAATCTAAAAATAAAGATGAAGTGTCCTATGACTTCAAGTATGATTTTGATTTGGATGATTTATCCCTTTTTTAAAACATTTAAAAAAAAATTCTCAAACTTAGAAAAGAAAATACTTCAAAATAAAATAAGAGTTTTGAGAATGACAAAAATATAAATCGAGTAGGAAAATTTTTGAAAAAGAAAATATTATCCCAAGAAAGATTAAAAAATATGTTATGAGTGCAAAGGTAAGGGTCACAAATCTCACGAGTGTGCTACGATATTAAAAATACAAGGCAAAGGAAAAGTTGCCTTTAATATAATGCTTAGTGATAGCCATATCGAGTAAGTGGATTCTGGGGATAAATCACCGCATGGACGTAACTTCACCGCGTTCATGGTTAGTCATGTTAGTACATCTTGTGAACCTCACACCGATGAGGAAGCTACTGAAAATGATGACCTCAATAGTGAGTCAAGTCATTCTGAAGAGAGTGAAGGAAATGGCGTTTTGAGTGAGGCAGAAAATGACCTTCAACATTCTTATGCCGATCTTAACGTTGAATCCTTTAAAATGAAGAAATAAAATAAAGGTTTAGCGCTTGGAATTTTATCGTTAGATAAGGATTTGAGAGAGGAGAGAGAGAGAGAGAGTCCTCGGTGAGAGTTATTTTGAAAGAGAGAGTTGTTTTAGTTGAGAGGGAAAATGGTGACTTGACCAACAAAGTGGCTAGTTTTACGAGAGATCTTCAAACATCTATGGAGACTTATGAGAAACTTGAAGCCCTTTTATTCCAACTCGAGAAAGATCTTGAATGTGCCCAGGAGGTCATGGTTACCATACATGATACATCAAAGAATGTTGGGAAGATGTTCCTCGGTCCTACCTTAGGTTATGGGGAGAGGCAAGGAATAGGTTACGACGATGCATCCACTTTCCATACCACACTAATCCTGGTTCTTAAATTTATGGTAGATCCTTATGGAGCACAACCTAAGACACAAAAGAGAGTTTAACATAAGAAAGAAAATAAAGGTAGACCCAAACAAGTCTATGTTTGCACTTTTTATTAAAGGAGAGGTCACTTTAGAGAGTTTTACTACAAGTTAGGAAGAATTCAACGTACACAAACTCCCTCGCACCACTATAGAGACTTTGCTAGTCTTAGAGAGCAAGTTGAGATCCTAGTCATGACTTTGCAAAGATTGATGGAAGAATTTCAATGGATGTTTATGCTATTTGAGAACCCTTCTAATGCTACGACTAGAGCCAGCAACCATAAGGGTAACCAAAAGGTTAACTCCACTTAGGTGCCTAATCAAGACGACAAAGCCCTTGTTTTTAATGTTGCTCTCAAAGGTTAAAAATAATTCCCAGCGATATTTTGATAGTGGATGCTCTGATCAAATCACCGGTATCATTTTTTACCAACCTTGAGAATTGTAAGGAAAGAAAATTTGGATATGGGAGTATGTCAACTATTTTAAGATGTGGATATGTTAAGATAACCGAATTTCCTAATCTAGAGAATGTGTTATACATTCAAGAGTTGAAAGAGAATTTAATTAGGATAAGCCAACTCTGGGATATAAACTTTACTAAAAAGTTTGACCGGTATGAATGTAATGTATATGATCAGTCCGATGAACTTTTACTACAATGAGTGAGGACCAAAGATTATTGATATGGGATTGTGCCCAAGTCCTCCTTTGTGTGAAATAGTTCCACAATCTTCTTTATGGATCTTTGCATCAATGACTAGGCCATGTGAACTTTGAAGATCTTGAGAGATTAGTGAAAAGGACCTAGTTCATGTCTTACCTTCACTTGCAAAACCTACTTCCTCGGTTTGTGGACCATGTAAAAAAGGAAAATAAATTGGAAGTCCCCATCGAAAGTAAGATATCATTACCATCACACGTGTTTTAGAGTTGATCCTCATGGATATTATGGGTCCTACTAACTCGGAGAGTTAAGTTGTTAAGAGATACATTCTTGTGATGGTTGATGACTTTCGAGATACTTTATTATGGGGTTTCTTAGGGAAAAGTCTAATGCGGTTAAGTTCCTAACATCTAAGTGTCATGACCTACAAATCCAACATAGTGTCACTATTAATCAGATGCGTAGTGACAAACATGATTTTTCGTCCGTTCTTACTCCTCAACAAAATGGGATAGTTAAGAGGAAGAACCGAACGATACAAGAAAAGGAAAGATCCATGCTTCTTAGTAGAGACGTGCCTAGACGGTTTTGGACAGATGCGGTGAGTACGGCATGCCATACATTGAATAAGGTATATCTTTGTCCACACACGCTATACACCCCATATGACCTATGGACGGGAAAGAGTCCAACCTTTTGTATTTCTCTATCTTTGGGAGTACTTGATACATCTTAAGCTGTAGATATCACTTAGTAAAGTTCGACTCCCGAAGCGACGAGGGTATATTTTAAGTTATTCATTATCGAGCAGAGCTTATAGGGTGTTTAACCTTGCAACCTCTAAGGATATGGAGTCAATAAATTTCATGATTAGAGACAATGATCCACTAGCATCTATTGACACTATCCCCAAGTGTGAGGATGATCCACCCTCTGGTGACAATCCTATCCTTTCTCATACTACCTCTGTGGACCCCACTCTTAATTTAGAGGGTCCATACACATGGGTTCGAAAGAGTAATGGCCCCTCCCCTATAGTTGGTGATCCCGCGCTAGGTGTTAAGACTCATGCTCAACTTGAAATGGTGGTTAACTATCTTTACTACACCTCCCTAGTCGAGCCCAAGAATGTGAAAGAAGCACTCAAGGATAAGCATTAGATATCTTCTTTTAAGATGCGTTAGTTCAATTTTGCAAGAATGATGTCTGTGAATTAGTCCCCCGGACTAGTGAGACTAATGTTATAGGTACCAAGTGGATTTACAAGAATAATATGGATGCAAATGGTACCATAATTTGCAATAAGTCTAGGCTGGTCGCTCAATTCTAAACAAAAATTAAGGGCGTAGACTTTTATGAGACATTTTCTGGTATTAATAAGCTTGAGTCCATTCGCTTACTACTCGCCATATTTTGTCATCTACACTTCAGGTTATATCATATGGATTTCAAGGGTACCTTACTAAACGGAGTTTGTACAAGAGGAAGTTTATGCGGAATAACCAAAGGAATTTGAAGACCCAAAGCACCTAGGACATGTGTTTTATATTAAAAAGGTCTGTACGTGTAAGGACATATTTTCATAAATGCCCGTCACAATTAATTATGTTGTATACTGTTACAATCGTCAAAGAAGTTCAAGAGCAATCTACATCAAGACAGATCTGAATATATCAAGGTTCTTCATCAAAAATCTTTCGCAAAGTTTTCTTTGGTAAGGTTATGTTTTAAATACATTGACTTTGCACTTAGAGCTTTAAGATATTTTTTAAAAATATTTTCTAAGTGTTGGAGCCAACTTTTTTCGTCAAAATTTGAGAATGAGTAATTTTCTAAGTCGTGTAGCGTTCCTCGACTTTGACGCTCAGGTCGCACAAGCGAGATCACCATCTCGTTCGAGCGACATTAAATGTCACGCGATGTCGTTCAAACGACACATGTAATTCATTCAAGCGAGATCCCCTTTTCGTTCAAACGATCGAGGCGACACAATTTTCTATAAATACTCATTAAATGGTTTCATTTTTATTAAGAAGTCCCAGCGTTTTGAAAGACTGAAAACGGAGAATCTGCATAATTCTTTTTGACTTCTTCTTTTAGGGTTTTCATCTCTTTTGTTTTCAATTCACAAAAATCCCATATGCTTTGGTGAATTTTTTTGGTGTTCAAGAAAACACGTTGCTTTTTTTCATTCTTTGTGGGGAGAGATCTATAATCGATAGCTGTGTGCTATTGTGGAGGAAGTCCTTGTGAAGATTTTAGACTGCGTGTCCTTGTGGTATAGCTGCGTGTGAACCACTGCTGATTTCTAGCTGTCAATTTGAAGGTTTGACGAAGGCACCGTGCGTTACTCTTGTGGGAGAAAGCAAGTGTAATACCCCGTACTTTTGGCTATATTTATTTTTGGGATTAATTAATTAAATGCGTATTATTTAGAAATTAATCCGGGTTAAAAATACTAACGAGATGCGAGTTGGTATTTGATTATGTGCATATATGAATTTGGAATTATGAAATTTGTCATGAGATTAATATACGGCAATTTGAGAATTTTGTTGAGACGCGTGTGACCGCCGCGTCATGGTATATTATTTTAATTATAAAAGTGATTTTTATTTCTATTATCCGTATGGTCGTTTTGAGTGCACCAGCGCGTCCGGAAGGGCCGAGACAGTCAGAAAACACTAGCCGGGGGTGTAGTTTGGATTCCGGGGTATTTTTAGGCCATACCGGCATCATAAAGGGTATTTTGGTAATTTTGTATTTTGAGGAATTAATAATGACGAAAATTAGGAGTCTTAATCTGATGTGGATTTAACCCACTAAACCCACTAACCAACCCATATTAACCCATTAAGCTACGGAGGTTATCATTTAGGTTTCCAACTTTCCCAAAGCAAACCCTAGCCACCATAGCCACCATTGGAGAAGAAGCTTGGAGAGAGAAGAAATTCTGCAGAAAAGCTTCATCAAACCTACACAAAACTCAGAGACAATCAAGGCAAGTGACTTAATTCCATTTAAATTTCAGAGAATGTTCTTTCCATGTTAGATAATTCCAATTTATGTTTATTCTTGGTGAAATACGAAAACCCGTGTAGTTTGGAACTTAGAGCTTGAAAATCTTGAGGAGAATTGCATGTAGTATGATAGGTAGAGGATTATTCTCATGATAGTTGTGATTGGAAGAAATTAAAACGGATTTTATTGGATTAATTCATGATTTAAAAATCTAGGGTTGATGTTCTTGAAAAAATTGGGGAAAAGTATAGAATCTTGTGATTTAATGATGTTTAGGATGCATTAATGCCTTAAAAGATGTTAGTATATGACCTTAGCATGTTTTAGGATGATTAGAGGACTTAAAACATTGTTGGAACGAACTTTGGAGAAGATTTGAGGAGTAAGAATGGTGAAAAACGAAATTTAGAGAAATCTGGGACGAAACTGGCAGGTCGTTAGAAGCCCCTGCCCAGGTCGTTCGAACAAACTCGTTCAAACGAGCTTCTAACGAATTGACCAGTCGCTTCTAACGAAAGGAAACTTCGTTCGATAATCTCGTTCGAACGAGATATCGTTAGAAGGTACAGTTCGTTCGAACGAACTGGATCTCGTTCGAACAGTCTCGTTCGAACGAGACTTCTAACGAGTTGACAGAGGAATCTTGTTCGAACAGTCTCATTCGAACGAGACTTCTAACGAGTTGGCAGTCTGGGCCTTTTTGGACTGTTTTGATTTTTGGAGTCCCGTAAACTTGTTCGAGGATATAGATAACATTCCGATGATGATGTAATGATAGAATTGGGGGTATTTATGAGAAGGAAATCATATACGAGAGTTAAATTAAATGGACGGTTTGGGTTGAGACGTGAGTGTCTACTACGACGAGAGGATAAATTATGGCGCGTATGATTATAAACCGGAATAGTATAAATTGTGATAATTATAAGTTGGTACGAGAATGCGATATGTACTACGATTAAACTACCGGATTACTAAGATGTGTGTTTACTTAGTATTGGTATATGAATTGTGTGTATGACATACCTACCATACTTGCTATCACGGGAGGTTTGCGTTCGCTTAGGTCCCTCTGATCCTTGTGTTGCCCGGATTTAGACTGGTTACCTTGATGAACATAGGTCATAGAAAGACTTATTGGGATATTAATAAGTCCGCTGATCGTGGGAGCGTAGGTATGTGCGTGACCCATGTGATGTGACTGTGTTCGCCTCCATTATTTGTGATGTTGTTATCTGTGAACTATTCCTGAGAGATTCGGAATATGTAATCCTTATGTACGTGATGTACCGGGATGGATAGCAGAGTATGTGTGCACCGCAGCTTAGTTCTCGGGGTGCTTGTATTGTATATTTATGATGTGAATAATATACACTTAATTAATGGGAACCTTCATGTTATTGTTGTGAATATAATTACGGTATTGTTTCGAGAAATATAACGAGTTAACTGATAGTGATATATATTGCATATTGAGCATCTGAGTTTACGTTAAACCCCTACTTAATTAAGAGCGTTATAATGTTAATAGAACCGAGTAATATGGGTAGGACCTATGATAGTCTAGCTAGACATGATGGCACTTAGCTAGTGGATTGTGTCGTTATAGATGGGTACTTACGTTAGGAGTGCACAGTTAGACGAGAGGTGAGAATATCATGTGAGTGCACGTCCTAACATGTACTTTGCATTTAATGTTTTAAATGTTGTTAAAGCACTTGCAGGTTTTTAAAATATAACTCCACATTCAGGCTCTGACCCGTTTGCTTTTCAAATCTATTTTTCTTTGTAAAACCATTTTAGGTGCCCAGCCACAAGGACACCATGCATAGGATATTCATTCAGGTGACGAGCTGTAGCTGTTTGTGGAAGCTACAGGGATTTGCTTGTAGACGCTTCTATCACTTGGATTCCAGATTCATTATCTATAAGTTGTAGGGCATGTTGCCCCTTTCTATTAGAGTTACATTTCCATTTCAGTTTCTAGACTTTGGCATGTATTGTTTTAGTATTCGGTTTACTTATCAGTTGTGGGATTTGTAGTGAGGAGTTTTCCTCCAGACTTTATTTACGTTATGTGATGGTTATTCTATTTACTTCATTATGGTGAATGGTGTTATTATTCTTTATTACACTTGTTGCATGTTAATCAGACTTTAATTAAAATTTGGCACTTACTTTTTAAATACTAGGTTGTTAGTAATCATTAAAATGTTTTCAACAGTGATGCTATTAACTGGACCAACTTGGCATTTTGAATTAATTTAATAAAGGAGTAGCTACCCTGTATTTAATTAGTCGGGGTGTCACAGTAAGATGGTATGTATGTCAATGGTCTTGTAAACTTGTCAGAATTTTAGAAATAAAAGGGTTTTGCCCTTCGGGGATTTTTCCTGAAATTTGTGTCACATGCTTTATTTATTTATAGTTTGACACACACACACACACACACACACACACACACACGTAGTTGCATGTTTATGGCTGAATTAATTTGATTAAAAATAGACTCTAATTAAATAAGGTTTAATTAGAAACTTGCAAATTAATTTAAATCAGTATCACACACCATTGTCATATTCTGCAGTATGGTTTGAAACAACTATCCCATTCTTGGTACAAGAGGTGCACTTCTTATCTCTTAGTTTGTCCCTTCAAGGGGTAGTGGATAAGGCATTGGTCGTAAGTAGAGAGACTGGTGCTATATTGGTTGCCCAAGTGTATATGGAAGATAAATTATTTGGATCCATGTTCTCCCGACATGCTGACACTTTGGAGGAGAAGATGAAGAGTGAGTTTGAGATGAGCGTGGTTGGTGAGTTTACGTTCTTCTTAGGTCACCAGGTTCATTAGTTAGAGGATGGGATATTCAGAACTGAATCCAAATATGCTAGATACCTAGTGAAAAAGTCTGTTTTAGACTCCACTAAGAACTCATGCAACCTTATGAGTACATCCCCTAAGGTCAATAAAGACATTTTAGGTAAGGACATAGAGCAAACCCTTTATAGGATCATGATAGGTAGTCTTCTCTACATAATAGCTAGTCGTCCTGACATTACTTTTAGCATTGGAGTCTATGGGCAATACCAAGCGTCACTGAAAAAGTCTCACTTTCTCGCACTTAAACATATCATCAAATACATGAGTGGAATGTTTTCCTATGGTATTTGATATTCCTTTGATACCGATAACCATTTTTCTGCCTATTCAGATGTCGATTGGGTTGGAGATGTTGATAGTTGTTGGAGCATCTTGGGTGGATATTTTCACTTTGGGAGTGATCTTGTCTCTGGGTTAAGAAAGAAACAAAACTCCATATCTTTATCCATGGGAGAGGCTGAGTATATTCCCGCCAAAAGTTATTGCACACAATTCTTATGCATAAAGAAAATGTTGGAAGATTATGGGATTTCACAAGGCAAAATAACTATTTCTTATGATAATACAAGTGCGATCCATATATCCCATAATCGGGTCCAACATTCTTGCACAAAACGCATTAAGATACGTGAGCATTTTACTCATGATCTCGTTGAGGCGAAAGTCATGTCCTTGAGCTTTGTGAGCACTGAACGTCAATTAGCCAATATTTTCACGAAACCTTTATATGCACCTAGATTCAAGGATCTTAGGAAGTATTTGGGTATTTGATCCATTGATTGAGTTCGGGTATTTTATCTATTATAGGATATTTATCATGCTCACTTCTTATATTCCTATTGCTAGATTATACTATCATTGTATTCATATGTTTTTGTTCTTGATATATTTTGAAAAATTACAAAAAATTTTATGAAAAAGTTCGGAAAAGTGAAAAAGATTTTTATTTTGATTCACTTTTATAAAAAGATAAAATGCATTTGGTATTTTCGCTTTTCACCGTATATAGATGAACATTTAAGATATTCCCCTACATTCCATCCATTTGTGTGACTTTTTCGTAGTGTTTTGAGACATTACTTTGTTTCATTAGTGTGCTTAATAATGTGTGGATAGAATTTCGATTATCATTGATGTTTACTTTCTAAATGTTAGATTCTTTGTCACCTCATGTGCACAAACTATTTGAATATTGTACTTGGTTATCATGTTCCAAATATAATGTTTTCATCTCAATTCTTCTTAATAATGAACCAAATGTAAAAGGAGATAAGTTGTGCTTACAAGAACTATTTTTCGAATTTCGTTTCTCGAAAAATATTGATATATGTTATGTAATGGAAAGGGGCTAGGAAATAGCAACATTCTCTTTGCATTAAAAGCCATCATTTGAAAAAAGAGCCTAAAAAGATTAATGTCACACAAAATCAAAAGTGCAATGGCTATTTATTTTATTTTCATTAATGCTTCGCTACATATGAGCATTATGACTTCTTCAAAATATTTGAGATTGAATTATTACATATGTGAGATTTTGAGGGAGCTATAATGTAGAAGATAAATGAGTTTTCACAATGGACTTTCTTTAAAAATATTGAATAGTTTAACGTTATTATTCAGAGAATCATTAAAATTCATGGAATATTTCATAAGTAAAGTCAATTTCATTTGAGTTAAACATTTTACACACAAGGTAGACATTGACTTATTTTTTTAGAAGTGTCTCATGACTTCGTTCCCCTACGTTATGAATGTTTATGTTGATTTGCCTATGAAAAATGATCACACAATTTCATTATGTTTTCACGATTCAGATAGTTTAGTGTTATTCCATAGTTACTATGTATTTTTGTACCTATATGTATTTGTTATACCTTAATAGAAAAAATATAAAAAACTTAAAAATAGTTGCTTGATAAGGGGAGAACATTATGTCTTTAAATATTATCCTTACATATGTGCTATTGATTATCTTTGTGATGCAATATTTTCTTCTTTATGTGATGCTTATTATTCATGTACAGATTCTACTCCTTTGTCTATTATGGAAAAAAAGGGAAAAAAACTGAGAGGGAGTTTTATATATCTTTCGAAACTCGCATGCGTCACGGTATTTCTTTTGTCTCATGTGTATATGTCATTCCGTCACGGATTATTAAGGGTATATTGGGAAAAGGGGTTTTATTGTCACATGGGGAATTAAGTTTCATTTTTGGCTTTGGTTTGGTTTGCATTTGGCAGGTAGGAAAACCGTGGAAGGGCTTGGGAGTTAAAATGGGCATGGGGGTTTTCTGGTTGAAGGGTGGTTTCGGGTCCGGTTGGGATGGAGGTCGGATCGAACTCGGTTCTGGTTGAAGGCTCAAAATGGGTTGTGGCCGGAGGTTGTGATGGTTCCGCCGGAGTAGGGCGGAAGTGGAGGTTGGCTCCGAGGCAGTGACGAGCGCCGGCGGGTCAAGGGCCGGAGAGGAGAGAGGCGAGAGGCGACCGGAGTGGTCGGACCAGGGAGCGCTGGCGGCTGGGCGGGTATGGGTTTCGCGCAGATGACGGATCAGGGACAGCTCTGGTGTGGTTTCGTGTGATTGGTGGGCTGGTAAGGTTTTGGTAGCTGGGTTTAAGTGATTGGGTAGGAGCTGTATGGGGAGTATGAGGGTATGAGGGAGGAGAGAGTGTT
Source organism: Sambucus nigra (assembly GCA_949130495.1). Lineage (NCBI taxonomy): Eukaryota > Viridiplantae > Streptophyta > Magnoliopsida > Dipsacales > Adoxaceae > Sambucus > Sambucus nigra. Next base: position 496,608,785 of record OX422211.1, on the reverse strand, counting down.
TGGTAATGGGTTTTGTGTTTGTTAATGGAGGTTGTGCGTGTTGGTGAGAGGAGAGAGAAAAAGGTGTAGGGAAGAAGATGAAGGGGGTTTGGGTGTTTTTGTTTATGTGTGAGGGTGTGTGTTTAATTTGGCCCCTAATAAAAATAACACTAAAATTAATTAATAAAAATAAAATTATAAAATAAAATCCTATTAAAATAAAACAAAGACTCAATTAAAAATGAAAATAGAAAGAAATAAAAAAAATAAAATCTAATAAAACTTAAAATTAAAATCCTAAAAAGAAAATGTAAAAACTAATAAATAAATTAAAATCCTAAAAATTAAAATCCTAATAAAATAAAATAAAACTAAAACTAAAAACTAATAGAATAAAAATAAAAAATAAAATAAAATAAAATAAAATATAAAAATAGAAATAGAAAATAAACTTAAAAATTCTAAAATAATCCTAAAATGAATTCTAGAAATTCTAAATAAATCTAAAATAAATCCTAAAAATAGAAATGACTCAAACTAAAAATCTAAAAAAAAAAATAATAAAAGGGCAAATTAGACAGACATGGGATTCGAGGTAGGTTTAGGCTAGGTTTAGGCTCGGGTAATGTTATGAGGTTGGTAATTAGCTCCATAAAATGCACAATTGCCTTGAAATACGCGTTTGAGCACCGCAACGTGCATTCGGCCTACAAAATAAACATTTAAGCACATAAGACCTGTATTGTCGAAGTACGCTATTTGGGGTATAAATTGTACAGTTTTGGATGCTTATCAATACACTCCAAAACCACTGAATGGTGCTTTTTCTTCATGTGATTCGCAAAAATGAACAAGTGAGCAATAGGGCCCAAGAGTTCTTATAAATAAGTCCTACAATAATTATATCAATCATAACTAAACCATATTTACCTATAAACATCAAGTATAGGGCCTACAAGAGATGGGTTACAATACATACTTTCAGCCTGAAAGTTTCTTGGATGCTTTCCTTTTCTTAAAGACCACATTGTCGCCCGATGATTTTTCTACATGTAATGTCTCTTCCAACTGGTATTCTTCAACCTCTTCCTGTTCACTTTGGTAGCCTCCAGTTTCCTTCTCAAACTCCTCATTGGTTAAAAGTGGAAATCCAGTATGCAAAGGTTGCTTATCCACAATTTTTATTCCCTCAATTGAGTTATTCGCTTCACCTACTTGATTAATATCACACGAAGAGCCTCCTTTCTTTTTCACATTGATAAAAGCAAATACTTGTTATTTTTTAATTATCATATAATTCATTGATAACTGGTAAGGAATAATGTCATGGAAAAACTGATACTCAAACTAACCTGCCTTAATCATCATGATTTGCTATAACGCATTTTCTCAAGAAGATATTAACATCTCGGCTGTGCTCTACTTTAGATCATCGGCATCATGCCCATCCATTTTTTTAGTTTCTGTACAGGGAGAATTTTTCACTTTCTAGTGAGCTTTTATACAAAATGGAATTCAACTTCAGACTTTAAAAATAGCAAAAACGAGATAACAGAATAAAGCGACTGAATAAACAAATTTAAAAGGTAAAGAAACTACAATGACTCATTCGCTGAAGCAATAGAGAAATGTAAAGTAAACCTAACAACCTAAGTTTGTTAGAAACTAAGTTTTTTGGAAATTACAGATCATTGCCATAGTAATTTAGGACACCTTTCTTGTACATCGTCCATAGTGATGTAACAGTACTTCCAGTCACATAACCTCTAATAATAAATTATTTTTCTCCTAAAGTCAAAGAGGGTTGGGTCTAAAAAATGCCAAGCACTATAACTTGGTTGCCTTGATCAAGTTTAATTATGATGCTAGAATACGTGGTGGCCCACCTTCATGAAGATTGTATTGAAGGTGGATGCTTCAACAACTTTTAGATACTGTAAATCCTCCATATATCCTGAGATTCAACCTCATATACCCCTAATCAATCTTCATACCAGATGATTTATTAAAAATTGTAAGATAGTTAACTTGTGGAATGATAACTCAATTGGAAGGCCTTTAGCTGCTGAGATGCAAACACCCGAAGAAATTTGAGTGCAACTTCCATATAAAGTATGATATTACTCATAATAACAAGTGGTTCAGCCTTGATTATTGTGCAAATAGTTCGCATCATTTTTCACAAAACATTTTCATAATAGCGCTTTCCTTAAGGGATTGTGAGGCTCTTTTAGTTCGGGGGTGTTTCAACAATGAGAAGTTAAGCTTCTCTAATGATTTTTCTACGATTTCCAAATTCATAAAATAAATATGATGACTCACATATACAGTAACTCACACTTTTTCTTCTAGATTTTGTTCTCTCGTACGATCGCTTCCTTTTATGTCTCCATATGCTCCAATTACCTTCATATGCACACACTTGCAATCAATCAACAGTTGAAAGTTTACAAAGAATTAAAAAAAACATGTATAATGTCAATATACAAAATATTGTCATTAACTAGAACAATAATGTCCATTGAATTATACCACATCAACACCTTTTCTTGCTTGATTTTTTGGTTGATAATTTACGACGTAATCTACCAATGGTAGATGTAGGAAATGAAAGGGGTCTACTAGAGTCTTTCTTGATTTCTGATGATGAAGTTGAAGAAATAGAAATTTTATCCTCTGAATTCATGATGGATATTACTACCAGACTAGATTAATATAAATGGTAACTAATTTTCAGAAGCCTATGTATGTGTATATATAGAGCGATGGAAGATATGTATCAGGTGGTGTAATAAAAGTGGAAGATTTATTTAATAATATTTAAGGATATTCTTGAATGGAAGTTCATGTCAATGTGTGTAAATATATGGGAAACCAGTTGCAATGGTTGGGTAAATAGCCACTTGTTATTAAGATGCATACATGAAACTTCATCTCGCCTCTATCCCAGCTTCGAGGCCTGTGTAGAAAATTTCATTTTTCGGCAACTAGCTGCCATACTTTCTTATATTATGAATACACCAAATACCTTTCTTCTAATTTTAATTAGGAATATAATCACACAATGACTCTGTTTCATTATTTAGAAGATTTTATATATTGATATAAATAATCGACTAAAAAATGTTCGCCGATTACCAATACCTTATGAATGCATAATAGTAATGTTGAGCTAGATCAATTCAAGATGTCATTACCATTGTATTCTAGCTGTATTAGCACAAATGAACATGTGTGATCTTAAATGCAGTATCGATTGGATGAACAAAGATACAACGGAGGATCAACAAATAGTAGGTTTCAATGCAACCGAACCAGTAATATACATAACTATTCTAGAAATTGATAAAATGAACAAGGAAAATCAATGGTAAAGATGTGTTTTTAATCAATTAACATGAGTTTTTAAATGAGAGTGTTCTGCATCGAAGATAATATTATGCGTTTATCATTATTTTAAGTATTAGACATCAAAACTATTTAATAAAAACATAAATGCTACCACCTCATCATTTCATGCATACTTTTGAAAAGGAGACTTTCTGTAAGTGGATGATGTTTCCAGAATACTTTATATGCTTTCATATGACCATGAAAATTATGATTTATGAATACATAAACTCAATACCAAAATGCACAAGAATACAAAACCCTTAATGTAATCACTCATACACCAAAATACACAAGAATAGATAAACCAATACCATTTCAATGAATCTAGGGTAATTTATGAATAACTATATATGTCATTTTGTATAAAAAGACACGTACGAGTACGACTTTTACCTTATAGTTATACAATTTGAAATGAATTGTTGAAAACCCTAGTGCATTAAAAAAACAAGTCATTATAGTGGAGCCTTTCAATTTTAAGAGAATAAACTGGACCATGAATGGCCGAGATGCAATTTACAGAGTCGTACGGCCTAAAATTTGGCAGATAACACATTTTAATAAAATCTTCTTTATCTCTGCAATCTACTTATGCCCAATTTCCTATATTAAAGATTATCATTAATGCAATCCACACAACAGTAGGGTACTATATCAGTGAGATTATTTTTAGTACACAATGGCTTATATATTTGTAATCAGCTAAAAATCAATCCGAGACATGTTACCAACCCAGTGTATAAAAACATGAAGATATTAAGGAAGTCAACTATTATGGCAGCCCAATCCAATGAGTACAAATAAGTATCCACCTGAACACGTTTTCCTTGAGCTGCTGCCCTAGCATATACGTGCATTCCAACCTTTAAATCAGGTTTCGGGATAAGAAGACAATTTTTTTTTAAGAAACCCAATCCATTGCATAAAATTAAAAGGTCCATTAAAAATACACAGATGCTTACAATTAAACTAAGGGTGTACTTCTATTAGAACTCAAAAATTAGGTCTCACTTATACGACATCAATGCATTGGTAGACGTGTGGGGCCACTATCTATCATTTAAAACACTAAGCAATGCATTAATGCTACATCGGTGAAACCCCTTTTTTGAGTCTCAAACCTAAGTTCTCATATAATTTACTCATAAACTAAAGGGTGAAAGAAACAAAAAATGCCTATTATTGGTTTCTATAGGGTTCCGGGGTTTAGAATACTGCAAACATTATAAGCTTCATCTAACTAGCGAAAAAATTCAGTTGAATGAGAAAGGCAAAGGCTAAAACAACAATACTGATATTGGGAAACTTTTTTATGTAAAGAGGGAATGCATCCTCAATTTGATAGATCAACTTACAGTATTTGAACCAATTAATGATATGGCTAAGCATAAATATTACGACACTTTTAAAGCAAAAGTAGAAATGCATCCTCAATTCAACAGATTAACTTGCAATATTTGAGTTGATTAATGATATGGATTTTATATCATCATCATCACAAATATGATTGACAATATCCTGCTCAAATTCAAAAGTTAAAATTAAACAAGAAAATAAAGGTTACTATGAAAGATATATGAACTAAGAACTAAACATACTCTATCATTATATATCGAACTACTCAGAATGAATACATATTCTTGATTTTTCATGGAAAATCAGATGGAAGGAAGGTTTGGACCAGGTTTATATTGTGTCTAAACTTGGCAATGTGTCATGTCGTGTAAGATTCGTATCGGTCTATTGAATACAACAGGAACCAACTATCTTAAACGAACCTAGTGATGTGGTGTAAGCACTGCCAACTCAGAATAAAGGGGGCAAAGAAAAAGTTAAGACATTAACACAAACAACTCAAAAATGTAATAAATTGGCACAAGCATGAACATAGTAATGTCTGGATAAAGATAGACAAACAAAAAGGAGGACATCATTCAATTTCAAGAAACATTGCATAATGATACCAGTCATAAGTGAGTCGATAAAAAATGATCATATAGTTCACTTAAATTAAAGACGTCAAATTCCCAAAATATCATATAGCAATTTTTAATTCCAATACTTGTGAGAGACATATATGTGGTCTAGCCATAGTTTAGGCCAAAACCAAGGATATTGGGTATTCAAATTAATAATGCAATATAGGATAATGCTAAGAAATAAAATGGTACTTATACACTGGAGAAAATGTTTAAAATATGAAAATAGTACTCAGTAGCACGAACCATGCAATGCAGTTGTGGAGTTATTAGAATTCCTATGGCAGTTGCAATATCACCAACAATTGAACTAATTCTTTATTTTGCAGCCTCAAGAAGATACTCCCCACTAGGACCAATGTCTATATCCAATAATATCTATGATCTCCTTCTCCTTCAAGGGCAATGATTCACTTCTTCACTAATTAAACTAATAACTAGGGGACATGTTGGGGATGCGTAGAATTAGCGAGAATATCGGCAAAAGGCTCCAAGTCCTGAGTAAGCTTTCTGCAACTTGGGTCAGCGATCGTTATTCAATTATCGAAGACTTTGTTGTGATAAGCGGTGATCCTCAATTCAATAACACCTTTCTCTTCACTGATCTCAATGTCGTAAATATTCGAATTCTATATATCGTCGATTTCAGGATTAATGCATCTACTCGAATCCCCATCATCCCATACAATAGCTTCACCCCTTGGGAAGCTGAGAAATAAGAGGACTCCAGAACCATGATCGCTACTCAAAATTTATACTTTTACATATATATGTGTACGTGTGTTTCCTTTCAGCTTTATTTGATGATCAAGGAATAAACAGTGTTGATTATTTCAATTTTACAAAGATGGTAAAAGGAAACTTCACAACTTAAATTATAACAAGATGCATATAAAATTCTCGTGGATATATAATGGCAGCTCAAAAAATTCTAAAAGGTGGGACACAAACAGGACAAGAAATCGTCGATGGATAATTCAACTTTCTATATAAAAACAATCTATAAAAGAATGCTTATGAAAAACTATAAAATATCATAGTTTTCACAGTGAAATTTATATCTTATGAATCATAACATCCAATAATCACCCATATCATGGGAAAAATGTAGAAATATATAAGATAGCTGCTTATGGAATTCAAGCATAACGCCATTTAGTTAGTAATTTTTTTTTTAGTGTTTCTAGCCACCAATATACATACTGCAACTTTGTTAGGGATGCGAGTGGATCAATCTCAACCAAATTAATGAGTCTATTTTTAGTAAGAACCAAACTATGCAGTTTTGGCAAGAATTCTGCAATTCCAAGCATTACTTTTCTATCTATGTTTTTTTGCCTAACTGAACCATCATATAAGGTAAAGCTATTAGAATTAAGGATCCGTATTAACTGAAACACATCCAATACTATTCAAAAAATATCATTGGATGAATAATTGGAACCGAAATAGAAAGCAAAACCCATGGAAGATTAATTCCTTGTCATGAGGAATATTTGCATAACTGACTGGAAATTGGATCTAAGAATCCAAGCAATCAAATTAACCGTTACCGAAAAGCTGTCGAACGTCATGTGTCACAAAAAATCCTTATGCCTACATCGGTGAATTGAAGTATTTGAACACTTGGATCTAATCCAATAATTAACCTTAAATCAGTCAATGCGATGAAGCGTCGTTGACTCATTAATCTAATGCATATCTGAAATATATTTCCTCTTGATCAAACACGTGAACTATGATCCCATCGTGCAAATCACAATAGCAAACCATGTGATCCTAAAATCCCACTAACAGTCATGTGATCCTATGTTGTGTCCTACACCAACATCATAATTGTGATTCATTCATAATGGATCTAAATCGAGAAAATACAATTCGATCTACCAAGAGATCAAAAAGTAAACTTGATTTGAAATCAATCCACATAGACGATAATGGATCCGATCATCAAACCCTCATTTTTATGGTTTTGAACACAAGCAGATCTGATGAAATCTATCCCAAAATGACCTTAAATACCATTATTTGAACCGAAAAATAATATTGATGAATCATCAATATTATCCTAAATCGTTGGTGAAAAATAATTTTGATCAATCACAAATATGTGATTCGTAACTGGATTATTTCGCAAAACAGATGGGATTAACCCCAAAAAAAGTCGATATACAGTAAGCCCTAAATCATGGGTGACTAACGTAATTGTTATTTGAAATTTTAAGAAATCATATAATAACATATTCAACAAAGCTCAAGAAAAGAATAGTGAGCTTGTAATTGAATGAATTTATCTGTGAAGTGCATACCTTTGAATAGTAATCAACTACATTCGTGAAATCCTTGTCCCTAAATGTAGCATCTCCAAACTTTTTTGTGTTTAACATATCCTACACTTATTGCGTTCAATTTTAGAAAGATAACTACTTAGAGATCATAAAATCATAAACATAAACCACGTTGGAAAACTAATATCAAAAGAGTGAGACAAATAATAGGGTGAATCTTAATATTTTCAAATATTTTTCAAGAAAGAAAGAAAGTTAAAGGTGAATATACCTTTTCAATGTAAAATGAAAATCATGGAAATAATAAATTAGGTCTACCTGAGATTTCTTTTGACATGGTTTACCCAACTCAAGTCAGGTCTTTTGGGTGAAACTAGTGTCGTGTGTTCATTGCCAAACATAGTAAGAATGTAAGACACGGTGGGTCTATCAGTTCGATTTTCTTGAACACATAATAGACCAGTAGTAATGTGTGATATAGATGTTGAAGAAGGGATTACGATATTTATGTGTGTAGGTTTGTATGCTACATTATAAGGAATGTGATATAAAAGCCTCTCCATATCCCATTTACCATCATTATCCCAAACACAAGAAATAGGGGAATCATGAGTAGTTAACCCTCTGTCAAGGAAGTTACCATCACCGGATGGGTTATTCCATCCAAAATTAATATCTCCTTGCACAATAAGCCATAGCATGGACTCTTCTGCTTTACTTCTGATTTTTAACATTCTTTTCTAGTTCATGGACCCATACCTCATATCCACTTCACAAGGATTCTTTAATTAGCAGTATTTGGCCATTAGGAACTTGGACCACATCGATTTATGTTGTCTAAAATGCCACTATAGTTTCAGACTATAAGCATCCATCCAATCCTACGTAGTTCTCACGTTAGTCCCTCTTTCATTGCAAGGGAGACTAAGATAAGATCATTTCGCCCAAAGACTTACTTATGTATACATAGCCATAGGTTAATCCCTCTTTCTGAATACATAGCCATTTTGTAAATCTTTCCTAAATCATTAACACTCCCCATAGATTTCTTTCTTCTGATATGACCCTAAACCCAAGAAACATTTTTTAGGAAAATGCAAAAGCATACGAAGAAGGGTAATGAGGAGAGGAAACCTTATTTTATCGAAGAAATTAGGTGTTCTTATTCATCATCTGATAGAAATCCTCTACATAAAAAGACCATATCCCAATAAAAAGCAAATGTCAATTGCATCTCCACGAATATCAAATTGATAAACATTAAAAGATATCTATTAAAAAACTGTGATATCATTTACATTTTCTCCTTCAAAGAAATGAAACAAAACTCTATAATTTTCATAATTGCATAGTTCATCATATTGTACTATCACAAAAACAATATCATCTACCTTAAGTTATAACAAGTAATATTTATATCAAAGTACTTGACCTTGGCCAACAAGAAAGTTGAATAATTCATGATGGATTGATCATGTTAGAATGAATATGTCAACCCAATTGAATGATTATTTCTTGGCACACCTCCTTAGTTGATTCCTTACGACTACTGAAGAAATTTGATTGCATATGAAATACTATATAAGTAACAACTTGACACATTTAAAAACACTTCTAACTAAATATTGGAAAACATATTGCTCTATATGTAGTATTCAGTGTAAGTACTGAACATATCTCATAATCATGGATACATGATCCTCAATATACAAGAAAATCAAAATTCTCTAATGGAAATAACTATAGTGCATTACTAGGGTTAAGCCATCATGATACAACTAAACAACTGTCCAAGAGAAAATCTACAGCACAATCAAAACATATGTGTTATGATCCCATTTTCTTGAACATTTGTACTATGCAAAACCTCTTCTTTGAAAGGTCAAAAAAAAGAAAGAAAAAAATGAGGATTAAATCCACTATCAGACAAATTATCATTAATTATAATTGTCAAAGCTGAATAAATGTTCAAGTTAAAACTTTATGATAAATATGACCATCAATTTACCCCATAATTTTTTATGATAAAGTTTTAAGTAACGTTACTTAAATAATTCATCTCTGTTTTTACATTTTCTGGTGTAAAGCCAAAATCCTCATACAAGCTTGTCAATGTCACCACTCAAAAATACAAGTTTAGATCATAAGCAGATAATGTAAGCATTTTTATAATCACAAAGTTATAAATTATCACATGTCATACTAAAATAAAATATTAGATAAAAAATGAAAGTGATAGGGCTGAGAGTTATGAAAATAATCAAATATCCTAGCACTTGTGAAAAATTATTCATATTTAAACGATAGAAACATTTCCACTTTACCAGACCCGAAAGAAGAATCAATACATGACCTGGTTAAGGTTAGGGTCCACCCAACACTAACCCTCCAACACGTATACCTGATTTTCTTTTATATCATAGGAAAATGCCTTCGTCAAGGAGAAGGTCATTATCGTTTTGTAACTTACCTAACACACAATTCTATCTATATCTAAAGCCTACAACTCAATTGGTGGGGTCACAGAGTAAAACAAGAGTAAACGGAGTCCAGTGCTTCAATAATCCCTCACAATACAAGAACTACATAGTAAACTCACAATACCTTATATCCATGTCCTTTTTAATGTAACCCTTTGGTTGCTCCACTTTTACACTTTTTGTTGCTTTTTTACTTTCATGGATACTATTATAATTAATAAGTTTTTACTTTCAATATGTGTACGCCCCGACAGCTAATTAAAAAAATTATGAGTTTTTCACTTTTGTACTATTATGTACCCGAATGTATATGTATTTCATTACATTTAAAGAAATACTAAAATTGCATGTAATATATATTTACCCGAGTATAGGAAGTGGAAAAACTCACCGGAGACACCATTGTTCGCTTCGCATTAATGAGCCCAGCTTTTATGCATTGCAACCCCTGAGAATTGAATAAAACGACGCAAAATGAAAAGAAATATGGATTTATAACCGCATATGGTAGCTAACACTACAAGTTATATTTTCAATCCAAATAAAACACTAAGTTGCAAGAAGTAATTTATTAAAAAAATATGAAAAGGATGGAATTTACTTTAACATTGCGTTTATTAAAAGAATTCTCACAAGAATAGAGATTCAGAAACATTTATGGTAGTTAACAATACTTTTAATGGCATCTTTTAGAAGGCCAGCAAAAATAGGAACAGTCTTACGGAGGATACTTTTTAGCATCTCTAATGAAAAGCATTGTTAATGGAGTTTTGGTATTTTAAAAATTAAAAAATTTCTATACTGGAAAGGATATGAACTTAAAGTCTACTTATTTGTATGTAATAATTTTAGAAAGAAAAAAAAAAGTTTCTATGTCCACTTAAAAACAAATGATCAATAAGGAGTTTAAATTGCATGATTAAATATATAATTGCATCCATAATTTGGACAAGGGAAAAAAAGAATTATGAAAATATGAGTATGATATATGGTGCAACAAATAACAATCTTTAAGGGAGAAGAATAATTACCTAATCGACACAAACACACATTGCAAAACACTAGCAGTTCCATGCTGAAGGGCCTGCTGTGATAAGTACATCTTATATCAAAAGTCCCACAGAAGAAGCCAATAAGACGAAGCATATCACATATGCGAGGAAAATCCAAATTTTCCACCTGTATTTTCAGAAGTTTCAATAGTGAGGACAATCTATAAATGAAAACTAGTATAAGCAATGCTATGCTTTTGACAACCATAATACAATTCATGCAACAACACATTGTAACTTCTATGTCACTTGAAATGAAAGTTTATTTGGTATGCGCATGCTACTTAGTTAAGTATGCGATATGTTGGGAGTATTCTTAGTTGTTTGGATAGTTGTACATACCATATGTAAGTACGTATGAACATCGACCCAACCAATGTACTCAACAAAAATATTTCAATTTTTAAGTTGACTATGCATAATAGGCACTTAATGTTGGAACTTAAATATATTAAAATTTACGCTGAGCAGGATATTCAATATATAGCTGCAGATCTCCTCTAGTAGTCGCATTAATGAAAGTACATAGGCCAGTATTAGACATAACTCCATTCCTTTTGAAAAATTGGACCCCCCCTACAACAAGCCTTTAACACCGTTAAGGGACAATAATAATTGATAATTATTCTTAACCCCCTGCTACTTTAACTATAAAACATACCTTTTATATCCAATTCATCTTATTCCTTCAATCTAAAACTTTTAACCCAAATTATAAACCCTTTATTTATTTTATTTATTTTCAAAGAGAAATTACAGAGACCTTTTCTGAATCTACTAAAATAGATGCTCTAATATCTCTAGGGAGATCACTATAATTTTAAAAGCTTGAAGAGCATTGATGATTGGACCCATGATTGGCAAGCAAGATTATAGTTTTATTGGCTTCTGAGGAACAGAACTTGATGAGACAATGATTAGTCTGAAAAAAATCTTTGATTTCTTTAATATCAGCCCTTATACGCCACGAAGATGTAGAAGAAGAAGATAAAAGATAGTGAAGAATATTTTCTGAATCGACTTCTATTTCTATGTTAGAAATAACATTCTCCTTGCAGAACTTGATCCCAACCAAAATAGCTTGAATTTGTACTTAAATCGATGAATCTGTGGATAAAGTATTTGAAAAAGCCCAAATGAATCGACCCATATCATTTCGAATAATAGATCCAATACCAATATTGTTCCATATTGTTCCATGTCTTGAAAAACCCTAATCAATTGTAAACATTAAAAACAAAAATCCAAGTGCCATGACTGACATATTAAATTTAGTGTGGAAGATTTAGAGTATGTGAAGTAAAACTGTTTGAGAAAACTTTTTAGGTCAGCTTAGAATTAGTTCCAAGTCTAAACTAAGGAAAACACATTTATGTTAATTATAATTTTGATATGCTTTTGAACATCTATTATAATTTTTCCATTTCATGTCAAAACTCAACACATCTGTTACAATCAAACGCAAAGCATCTAATTGTGTCAAAAATGTTATAATTTTGAACATCCATTGCAAGTATAATTATAATTTTTCCACTTCTGTCTAAACTTGCACATTTGCTATAATGAAACTCAACAAATTCACTTTTGAACAGAAAATAAACCTAGAACTTCGAAACATTTGCTTAAACAATTACCTGAAGCTGAAATTGTAAAAAAAATACTCAGCATTCACTTTAAAACAGTTATCTAATAGTTACCACCATAAGAGTTTCATCGATTTTGAGTTAGTATGAATATCTAAACAAGACCCCAACCATAAGAGTTCCATCGATTTTGGAAAATTATATTAAAAAATTAGTATAGAAATATTAATACCCTATTTTGATCAAACAGAAAAATTAATACCATGTTTCGATTAAACAAGATAGCTTGTTTCAATTAAACAGAAAAATTAAACACCCTAGAATCCTCTGTCAAAACATTAAATAGAAAAATTAATACCTTGTTTTGATTTGTTGAGCCTTGATTTTTTGTGAGGAGAGGGAACGACTGACAAAGAAAACCTACCATAGAATGGAGAGGAGAGCGTGAGCGAGAGGGAGACCACTTGAGAGAGAATGGAGAGTGTGAGGGAGAGGGAAACCCGCCCTGAGGAGAATGGAGCGAAGGTGAGCGGGTAAAACCAAATGCGAGATAATATGTACTTTTAGGTTAGAAACTATTTAAAAAATGTCATAATATCTATAATATAATGTGATTTTTATATTTAAATTGTCATAAAAATCATACTAATATGTATAAAATGACATTTTATATTAAAAATGTCACATTAATAATAGCATTAACCTTTAAATGACATTTTTGTAATAAATGTCTTTAAATTATTTTTTCGAGCATCATAAAAAGGTGTTTTTCTTGTAGTGTTTATTATACTTATCATTCAGTTGGATTTGTACATTATTTTGAACTATGTTATTTTACCCCTTGTAGGGAAGGGACTAATGTATTCTCTCAGGCAGTATGCTTACTCCCGTTTTCCTACAAGTAAGTTTCATTCGTTTGAACATCCAATCCTTTTCAACCTAGGTATACTCATTGGTCTCACTTTTCATCAGGCTAAAGAGAGAGAATATGGAGAAGGCATTGAAGAGGATGGACAAGACTCAAAGGCCACCTAATTTAAAAGGGATGAAGATGAGCAAAAGTAGTGGAGGGTCTGACATTGGTTTCAATGGAAGTTCCATAAACACAAGTTTAAACTTATTAGATATGGATGATCTTGATGAGTATATGAACCAGTTGTGGTGTGAAGGCCTTGTTAATAATGTTTGTGAGGAGGACAAATCCATGTCGAATCTTATATACGAGCATCATCTTGAGGCTTTTAATAGTAGGTACGTTCAAACATTAAATGAATCACCATTGTCATCCTATTAAAGGTTGCAAATAAAATCCCATGATTTATTTATACCTCTCCAAATGACATTACCCTATATGAGCTTCATCACTTCCTCACTCTTCATCAAAGATTTGGAGGATTGTTATCATTTCAAGTTGGGCTGGATGGATGTTGTTGTTGTTCAGCACATTTTTCATCCTTCCATGAGGAAGTTGATAAAAGTTAAATCTTTCAAGAAGGCTAAAGACGATGATCGTCTTCAGCAAGTAACCACTTTAAGGGAACACATAAAATTCGTTGAACTTGAGTTGGGTAAAATATTATCTCGCGAGGAAGAAAGTGTTGCTCGAATAACCAAAGATGAGGAATATGGGCAACCTTTGGGAATATTTATATGAGAAATGGAACCTTATTTTTCATGTAACGGGTGGTTAGGTTGTATAGGCTTTTGTCCCCACACCCCCCTCTTTCACTTTAGGCTCTTGTAATACTTTTGCCTTCTCTTCGAGTAGGTCATTTTTTTGTAAAATGAATATCATTTGTTATTACTAATGTCTCACTCATGAGCTTACTTTGGACTTCATTTTAATGCTTTCGAGAAAGTATTTTAATTTTTATATCAATAACTTTATTTTTTTCCCTTATTATTTGGTATCTCTTGGACCGCATTGTTCGCTAGACTTTTATTTTCTTCACATAATATTTGGGAGTTGGTATACTCCTAGTATTAAAACATTTTTCCTAATACTTTGGGAATTCTTGGACTTACTTTCTCTCTAGATTTTGTTTCAAGAAATACAATCCTAACTTAAAATTTATCCCCTCATAAAATAGTGTGAGAAGATACATACTTAGTAAAAAAAGCATCTTCCCCTATACGTTGGGAATTCTTGGACTGTTTTGCTCATAAGATTTTATTATTAAGAAATGTAATCCTAACATAAAATGTATACCCTCACAAAATACTGTGAGAAGATACATGCTAACTAAAAACATCTTTCCCTATACTTTGGGAATTCTTGGACTTCTTTTCTTGCTATATTTTGTTTTTAAGTAATGAAATCCTAAATTAAAATGCATCCACTCATAAATATTGTGAGCAAAAGAAATACGTACTTGAAAAATTAACTTTGATTATAACACAATGCACATGATTAATATGACATTTAATTTACTCAAAGATAAGAATAAAATTATAAGAAATTTTTTCTATAACCTGGCAAGAGTAATAGTAATCATCAAATCATAAACTTTCCGCTTTTAAAAATTACTTATCAAGTGGAAGGTTTTTATTTTCATACAAGAAACTTTACTTTTTCATGAACATGATAAATAAACTTTCTAAAGTACCTCATGCATAATACTTCTTCATCCACTTACAATTAATGGATTAGAAAAAATCACTCTCTAGATATGAGATCTGGCAATATCGTGACTTGCAACTCCTCTAACCATGAATGGTTCCTCCTAATTAGGCTAGAACTTTGAGGCAAACATGCTTCTTAAGTGATTAGTGGATGATAGTATAACTATATAACCAACTTGGGATTCTCTTGGTTTAACCAAGTTCTTGTAAGCATGTGAGAGTTATTGTGTATAAACCTTAGAGTTTTCTTTATCTTTGTCTTTTTTATCTTCCAAATCTTCTAGTTGCACATGTCTTGGATGTGGTAGTAAGTCATTATTTAAAGACAGTCAAGCAAAATACACCTCCATCTCAACAGTGAGGACTTCTTCGGTTCCATATACAAGGGATAAAGGAGTGAACCCAGTTAGTTTTCTTTACGAAGTTCTATAGGACCATAAGACCAACTAATAATCCCAACTCCTAGGGAGATCTTCTAATATTTTCTTCAGAATATTGATCAATGTTTTGTTGGTAGCTTCTATTTGTCCATCCCCCTTTGGATAAAAAATGGTAGACCTATTATTGACGATCTTGTATTTTTATTTCAATAATTCCATCTACTTGCACATAGATTATTTTTCCATTATCTATGAGAACGTCCTTTGGCATTCTAAAACTATCGATGATGTACTCATGAATAAATTGAGTTACCACTTGAGTATTTATCCTCTTTAAAAGAATCGCCTCTTCCCATTTGGTTCAAGTTTTGTAACACCTATAATGAAAGCCATCCGTAATAAGTTCGTGTGATCTTTCTTACTAAGGGATATGGCCAAGTGTGGAAAGGGTAAGGAAAATCCAAACTTTACAAGCTTCCTGAGACACCCCGCCTAATTAAATACCGGGTGATTAGTGCTTTATTAAACTAAAATCAAGGTGAATGGTTGGTTCATTCTTAGCATCACTGTCGCAAAATAAAATTTCCAATTTAAACACCCTAAATAATTAAGCTAAGTGTCAAAACAATTTAAAACCTTATTTTCATTATTAAATCCAGATATAAAAAACCTTTTTCATAACTAACAGATTAAGAATCACATAAATACTAAGGATGGATAATAGCACACAAGAATTTAAATAATCTAGATAACCAAAATAGTTTAAAACTATAAATGAAACCATCCTGACAATAATTAAATCACAAAGAGTACCGAATACTGGATGTAGAAATGAACATAAATCTCTGACAAAAGACAAACTAAATAGAGGAACGGGCGACACATGCCCTATCTAATCAGAACCAAAATAAGAGCAGAATCAATAAAGAGGTCGTCTAAAGTAAGGGCCTACAACTCCCACATAAGCTGCGTACGTCCAGTCCGAAGAATCTAAGCATGACACCCATGTGGGTGGGCACCTGTAATATATACATATATACAAGAGAAAGAGAAATAACAGGAAACGGGTCAGAGCCCAAGTGTAAAACAGTTTAAGAATAGTTTAGCAAGTATTTAAAATACTTACCGTTTAATGTAACAACCATGTTAGTATGCGACACTCTCTTGAGAATTCTCACCTCTCATCTACTGTGCACGCCTACTGTACTATTAGTCTCAAAAGTTTATTTTAACTTAACCTTCCCATAAGATTTCATCCTGAGAAAATACTATGGATAAGATAATTAATTTCTGAAAATTAAATTCTCTCATATGTTTCACATTACTTAGAATAAATCAGTATTGTTACAAAATCCCCAAACACTCATAATAAAGTTGGAGTATTTATTCATTACTTAACTAATTTTACGCACAGTAGAAAGTTCCCATACTTAAGTGTATATATATATATTAGTCACTCATATAATATATATACTATTGGCACCCCAAATAAAATCTATGGTGCTGGCATACTCTGCTATCAAGTTCCTGTATCACTCGTACTAAGGAAAATACTAGTTTGGAATCACTCTCGAACTGTATTAACACAAAACACATACAAATGGAGGCGAAGTATAGTTCCATGTCACTAAGAGGTCAGCACATACCCTTAAGTCTCTTTGTACCATGTGACTATCACTCAAATAGCCTGTATCAAGGATACTATCTCTAGGGTTTAAGTCGTTATCCCCCATAAAGGCCCAATCGAGATAAGACTGTCCCGACACAGAAACCTCCGTGATATCAAGTATCTCGGGTTTGATTTTTTACACAGATACATAATATATTCACAATTATATAGTCATGTATATAATTATTCACATTTTCTAAATTAGGTGAGCCCACGACCCATAATTATAACTATCCGCTCTTAGCACATTTTACTCGATTATCTCGCATAATGGATTATTCATTTTTATTCTCATATATAATTTACTTCATACTTCTAATCTCTCAAAGTATTCTATCTCCCTAAGTATAATTTTAGTAGGCATACACTCATTTACCTTATGGTCTAACTCCCTTACGATTCTCAATCTTTTTATTAAACGTACGCATTATTTCTTATGTGTGAATGACTCTCCATTAACCCATAATTTCATCCTACATTAAATTTCACTCAAAGGGGTCTACCTAGAACCAACTGGTCCTCTTTATAACCCATTATTCTCTATCAATAATAATAAAGGGTTCCTACACATTTTAATCGAATTAAACATAAAGAAGGAAAATACACAGTTTTCCAGAAGGGATCGATCGATCGTCGATCAATCGTTATTCTTGATCGATCAATCGTCGATCAATCGTTATTCTTGATCGATCGATCGATCAAGCAGTTATAACGAATTCTGCCATTGTCAAGTTACAGGTTTGCCTCTCCAACCTCAACCAAATCTCCATTAAAGATCCCTAAACTCCCAAACAACATTATTACTGATACTATATACCTAACTACATGATTTCCTACGTAAAACATGTTGAAATTAATCAACGGTATCGAAATAATGGGGTAAAATTAACATAAACTTCAAGAACCCTAATTTTGGAAGAAACATCCATTCTTCTAATTATTTCCCAGATTTCTTATTTCTAAATCAATACTAATTCATGGGTAATCCTCTACATATGATGGGTATGTCCAGAATATATGAAGTTTCTCTAAACATGCGATTTAGGATCTCTAAATTATCAATTTCTTCCATAAAACATGTTCTTGATAATTTTAAACTAACATGGGTGAGACATTAACTAAAAGAAAAGCAAGATAAATACTTGCCTGGAATTCAAGTTTCTGATTTGTGGACAAAAAAGGTATGGTTGCATTCCTCGTTGCCCTATCTATGATTTGGTGGTGGTGGCGGTGGAAACTGATGAGTCTTTAGCCTTGGGTCGCCTGGAAAGCTCTCCAACTTCTTCTCTAATGGACGTTCTTTGGTTTTGTGTTTGTTAAACCTAGAAGACAACTCCTAAATGTTGATATATCCTTAGGAAATTCGTGGGTTTAATTACCAAAAAATACAAAATAACTATAAAACCCTCCCGGGATGCCAATTATGCTTAAAAATGCCCCGAGACCCAAACTAAACACTCGAGTACACTTTTCTAACTATCTCGACCATTACTTACATTTTGGTGTACTCAAAATGACCATAAGGGAGACTTATAATTTATTCACTATTAATAATAATTATTATTTAGTCCTGACGCACCACGGGCGTGTCCCGACTTAAATTTCCATAATTGCCATTTTATTCACTCGTGATAATTTTTGTAAAATCAATATTATATATTACTTTACTCATTTGGTAATATTCGGCAAATTCCCAATAATTACTAACTCTCGTCAAGCTAGTAAATATTTATATTAATTTCCGAATCAATATTAAATTAATATCTCAATTTAAATTTAATAGATCCCTAAATTTTAAAATCCATAAAAATACAGGGTATTACACTTCCTCATAGATCATGTAACATATTTGCATGCACTTGCAATGCTTTACATCATTACACAAAGTTAATGGATTCAACTTCCATCATAGAACAATAATATCCTAACATCATTGATTGGCAATATAGTTTATCTCCACTCATGTGCGAGGGTTCAAGATATTCCTTTAATACTTTCTAAATTGCTTCTTTGGTAACAAATCATAGGGACTTCTTATTGTACCCTTTCCTATACAATTATCCTTCAACTAGGTAAAAATGAGCGACCCATATC
Organism: Sambucus nigra; assembly: GCA_949130495.1. Classification (NCBI taxonomy): domain Eukaryota; kingdom Viridiplantae; phylum Streptophyta; class Magnoliopsida; order Dipsacales; family Adoxaceae; genus Sambucus; species Sambucus nigra. The sequence continues at coordinate 496,589,266 of OX422211.1, read as the reverse complement.
TTCAAGTAGATCTCACAAACTCGTTCAAGAGGCAACTCTCCATTATTCAAGTAGTCTATGTATGGCTTCCTCATATAATCTAAAGCTTCACAAAGTTGGCTTCTATAGGTTACAAGAGCTGAGTTTGGCACCTTAGACAACTTTGTTTAAGTCAAAAATAATCCTTGATCATGTTAGGATAATTATATCCTCCTCAATGAAAACGTCTCTAAAGGGGAATATGTGTCTCCTTGCAAGGGGTATCGTACATCGCTCATAATTTGTCATGGTATTTTTGTTCTCATACACACCTTGTCAAATATCCTTGAGGACTTTTAAAGTAAATACTACCTTACATCATTGAGATGTTCAATAATTTTAATTATTTCATATCTCCTTCATGGATTTCTATTTTCTTGACCACTGAGGATTTCCACTCTTTGGGTTCCTCGTTTTGAAATAAATACTCCACCGTTATAATCATAGTTCTCCTCCAAATTATAATCATTGCTATATACTCTTACATTTCTAATTTATGAGTAATTACTGCCAAAAAAATATAGATGTCTGTTCATTGTTTGGGGATGACTTTCCATTTTAATAGACAAAATATTTTCGCATGGATTTCTCCTATACATTGAGGTGTTTACCTCTCCTCTATTTGAGAAACATTACTCTCAAGAGTTCATTATTTTACTTTATTCACAAAAGTTATATTCAATCATTATTTATTCATTCTTATAATCAAAAACTTTATTATTATATTGGACAAGTTGGTTTCTTGTCTATAATATTGCTCTTAAAATATTGTTATCTTAAAGGTAGTTTCCATTGGAGCGGGTCATGCTTAACGCATTTACAGATTTTCATAGACCCGAATACCACTACCCTTATATATTTGGTGACTCCGTAGGGGAGGTATTCGCATTAACATGAATAATAAAGGTCACAATTTTCCCAAGAATTTGGTTTTTGAAGACACTCAAGAAGTTATTGGAGGGCAAAGTGATCAAACAACAATTAGAGTTGTTATTATTACAGGAACGATAGGTTATTTCCCCTTTTTGGATCAGACGAGCAACACAAATGTTCCACAAGTGAATGGAATGAATATTATGAGTTTTTTTTAATAAGAAGAACATGGATATGGTCGAGGTCCATGCTACGTCAGTGGTGGCTCCTACTGGAGGAGAAGTTGTAGTAGATGTGACGCCTATAAAGAAGGTGGTAGAAGAGCAGATCCGAACCCCCGTTGTCTCACCAACTGTTGATACCAAATTTAGTCTGATGACGTGGAATAATAATTTGAACACACGTGGAGATCTACCTGTCAAGTACAAACATTTTGGATGAGCAACTCAGGCTCCCCGAGGAACTCATGCGCCCCGAGCAACTTAAGCGTACCGAGCTACTCTAGGCCCCAAGCTATTTTGCGTATCGAGCAACTCAGGCGGTCCAAGCTACTTGGCGTGCAAAGCACCCAAATCAAGAGAATCAAAAAGACGATTGCGCATTAGATGCTCATTATTATTGTACATATGAATATGTATACTAGATAACAGCGCATTATCCTTTCACATGGACAGCCTCAAGGCTATAAATACAATGTAACCTCCTCATTAGAAGGGGACTCTGGATCTTTTGGAAAGCCACTGATCGAGAATTCCAGGCAAACAGTCAGCAATACAAAAATAGTGGACGTAGGCCATTCTCATACGGCTGAACTACTTTAAAAATCCTTTTGTCCTATTTATTTATTACTTTATTCACCCGTGGTGAATTAATTAGAGATAATCTAATTTTTTTACATCAACAGATTGGCACCATCTGTGGGAAATGACTGTACTTAGAATTTTTCACCAAAACAATCCGTCATCAATGGATGATAATCCGAAATCCAGTAATAAAAATGCTGGGAACCCTCCAAACCTTTCTACTCCCCCAAATGTTCAAGATCTGGCTGGCATAATGGCTAATTTAGCCCAAGGACAAACGGCCATGCAAGAAACCATGCATCAACTTATACAAACTGTTCAAGGAGGAATATCGGCCCAATCAGGACAACGAAGTGTTCAGAGAAATACCCATTTACCCTCTTCACGAACTAGGCGAACGCTATTCCCAGAGGAATACCAATCTAGACGCACTGAATCATATCGTACTGAGAGATCTAATGATCCTTCTTATCAACCTGGTCGGACTTCATCAGTACGAGCTATAGATTCTCAACAAAATATCACTCTATCTCCAGAAAGGAATAGTGCTCTATAAAGGTTAAGTAGAGTCTATCCTTTTGATCATTTGGGCCCTAGAAGGAATAAAAGTCCTCTTAGGATTGCGTCGAGTAACTCCCCATAACCATCCGATCTAAGGGAAGGCTCTGCCCAATCACGACCAACAGCTCGATCCCAAGAAGCAAATTCAATGCAATCAGTTGCTCGAACCAATAGGCCTGAGGAGGGAAACGACGCATGGAAGGGATCTATCCAAAGGTTGGAGGACATATTAGGAGAAATGGCTAAGGCCAAGAATCCTCTACAAAGAACTTTTGTCTAAGGGACACCATTTGTACAGGAAATTGTGGATTTTCCCACACCATCAAAATTCAAAGCTCCTAGGGTGACGCCTAAATATGATGGAAAAACTGACCCTGTCCTTTATATAGAACAATACCAAGCAACTGTCGATATCTATGCAGTTCCAAATGAGATGAGATGCAGGGAATTTTCAGGAACTCTTACCGGATTAGCTCAGATATGGTACAAGAACCTTCCTCGAGGGAAAATTGAGACTTTCTTTCAACTAGCAGAGCTCTTTATAGGGAACTTCTATTTTGGAGTGAATCCAGTCAAATGAGTAGCACACTTGCTAAGTGTTAGACAGAAGGAAGGTGAAAGCATCAGGGACTATATTACTCGTTTTAATAACGAGAAACTTGAAGTAATTGATTACAAGGAGAAAATAGTAATTACTGCTCTGATGAGTGGACTGTTGCTAGATAAATTGTACTACACTTTAGCCAAAGATCCACCTAGGACCATGGTAGAATTGATGGAAAAAGAAGCCAAAATCATGAATGCCGAAGAAGCCATGGCTGCGAAAAAGAATGCAGATACGAAGGAGACTAAGGTAGAAGATGGTAAAACCAAAAAGAAGGATCAGAAGAACTATGGTGGCAACAAGCAGTCGAAAGGAAAGCAAACACTAGAGCAGATGAAGAAATTTGGAAATTACACTCCTTGAAAGGTAGATATAAATCACATTCTGGAGGAGATCAAGAATAGCGAGGAGCTAGCCTAGCTAGAAAAAATGAAGGCAGATCCTGACCGAAGAGACAAGTCCAAATATTACAAATTCCACAAAGACCATGGTCATACTACCAAATAATGCATAGCTCTTCAGAATGAAATTGAAGCACTCATTAGATGAGGAAAATTGGCTAAGTATGTTGATCGCCAAAGTGGTGGAAAGACCAACGATCGAGGAAGGAGAAGATCTAAATCTCCTCGTCGAGCAAAAGAAGATAAGAAAAGAAGTCATGAAGAAGATCCAAAAGATGATCAAGATGACCACGATCTCCCCAAAAGATCAAGACAGCCAGAACATGAGGTATTTTCAATCCGTTTTGGATCATTTGAATGTAATGTTATTACAGGTGGAGATGCAGGAGGTGGAGATCTGACTGCGGAAAGAAAAGCTTACCTCAATGAGGCTCAAGCTTTCTCGTATATTCAGTGAATAAATCTAGCTGAAGATGATCGCCCGAGGAAGGTGAATAAAGAAAAATTGGTCATTGGTTTCTCTAAGAATGACCTGGCAGGTGTATTATATTCTCATGATGACCCATTGGTGATCAAGATGAGAATGAAGGAAGTGGTGATTTCACGGGTACTGGTGGATAATAGTAGCTCGACAGAAATCATGTTCTACCCATGTTTTGATAGTTTAAATATGAAATTAGCCCAATTGGAGCCCTATCACAGACCTCTCCTCAGTTTTACTGGAAAAAAAGTTTTTCCACTTGGGATGATCAAGTTGGATATGCTTATCGGTACATGGCCTGCTTGTCAAACAGAAAGAGTATGCTTTTTCGTAATGGATAAAAATGTCCAATCAACTTTCAATATCATTATAGGAAGGGTAGGTCTGAAGAAGTTCAAAGCAGTACCATCTACTATACATCAATGTTTGAAATTCCCAACCAACTTTGGAGTAGGAATGGTGAAAGGCGACCAGAAAGTAGCTCGAGAATGCTCCTATTCATCTGCCGAACAAGAGGAACCTGAAGAATCTAGAAAGAAGACTACCACTTATCAAGTGGATGAAATAGAAGGTGCATAAATTAAAATGTTAGAGCCTAGAGACGAGTCTCATCTCGTGAAGGGATAGGTTATGGAGGCTACCAAAAATATCATTATGGACGACGAGCATCCAGAACGAATAACTCAAATTGGTGCATCACTAGATGCATCAATAAAATAGGAATTGATAGCATTTCTAAGACGCAGAAATCAGACTTTTGCATGGAGTCATGAAGATATGCCAGGGATATACCCGAGTTTCCTATGTCACGAGCTCAACGTGAACAAGGAAATCAAACTAGTAAAACCACGAAGAAGGGTGTTCGGTCCTGAAAAGAACCAAGCCATACAGGAAGAAGTAGAGAAACTACAAAAAGCCTCTTTTATTGAGGATGTCACATATCCTGATTGGCTAGCAAATTTGGTGATGGTAAAGAAGAAAAATAACAAGTGGAGGATGTGTGTGGATTTCACTTATCTTAATAAGGTATGACTAAAGGATCATTTTCCTTTGCCCCGAATCGACCAACTGGTGGACGCTACCTCGGGGCATGAATTGTTAAGTTTCATGGACGCTTATTCTGGTTATAACCAGATTAAAATGAAGCCTGAAGACAGGGAGGGTACCTCTCTTATCACCCCAAGGGGAACTTATTGCTATAATGTTATGCCTTTTGGACTTAAAAATGCAGGTGCGACATATCAGCGGCTGATGAACAAGGTGTTTGCGGAGAAAATCAATCATAACATGGAGGTTTATGTTGATGATATGCTGACAAAGAGCAAGAAAGCTGTTGATCATCAAGTTGATTTAGGTCAGACCTTTGATCAACTAGAGAAATATCAAATGAAGTTAAATCCCACCAAATGCATATTCGGGGTGCGAGAAGGCATGTTTCTCGGATACATTGTTAATTAACGAGGAATTGAGGCGAACCCTAAAAAGATCAAGGCTCTATTAAAGCTACGATCTCTAACCACAAAAAAGAAAGTGCAAAGCCTCACAGAGCGAGTTGCAACACTTAAAAGGTTTGTGTCACGAGCAACAGACAGATGCCTCCCATTCTTTAAAATACTTTGAAAAACTTTTGAGTGGAATGATGAGTGCGAGGAGGCCTTTCAAGAGTTGAAAAAATATCTAGGGACACCTCCATTGTTGTCTAGACCAGTGATGGGAGAAAGACTATACTTGTATCTGGCAGTGTCAGAGAATGCTGTTAGCTCGACATTGATAAGATTGGAGGATGGAGTGCAGAAACTAGTATACTACACCAACAAGGCTTTCCGAGGAGCATAAATCAGATATCCAAGGTTGGAGAAGTTGTCACTAGCGCTAATTGAAGCAAGCAGAAGAATGAGGCCATACTTCCAAGTCCATACAATAGTGGTGTACACCGATATTCCATTGAGACAAGCTCTGTATAAACCGGAGAAATCAGGAAGACTGATGTACTGGGCAGTAGAACTTAGTGAATATGATATAGTTTATGATCCTAAATCGTCGCTCAAAGGGCAGGTAGTAGCAGATTTTATCATAGAGTTTACTCAGGAAGATGCCTCTGAAGAACAGGAGTTGAATACAAACCAAACTGTGGATATTACGGGATCATCAAATTTAAACCCCGATCAACATACATCGGTAGACTAGAAAGAAAAGATGATCAACGAGCAGTGAGAAATGACGGAGGAGGATAAAAGGAAGCACCAAATATTCCACCGAGGAACTCTGTCTGATCAAAAATTTGATAATAAGGTACCCATATGGAATTTGTATGTGGATGGCTCTCAATGCACTACAGGCAGTGGAGCAAGAATTATTTAAAACAGTCCGTATAAGATTGATGTGGAGTATGCTCTATGATTTCAATTTAAAGCTTCTAATAATGAGACCGAATATAAAGCAATGATTGTGGGTCTAAGTCTAGCCAAAATTATGAAAGCAGAGCAAGTCGTTGTGTTCAGTGATTCCCAATTAATCATAAATCAAATTTTGGGGGTGTACGCAGCAAAAAGGAGAATTAATGGTCAAGTATCATGCCAAAGCAATGGAGGTTGTATCAAGTTTTACTACAGTACAGTTGATTAAAATACCAAGACTAGAGAATGCAAGAGCAGAAGCCCTTGCTCGGTTAGCATCAACCACACGCACCGAGCTACGAAGAATAATTCTAATAGAAATCATGTCTGGTTGGAGCATAAATGAAGATTTTATGATAAACTTCATCGCCCTCGACTTGGGACCATCTTGGATGGACCCGATTAGGGCCTATATTGAAGAGGGGGTTTTGCCAACTGATAAACTCGCGGCTAAAAAACTGAAGTTTAAGGCTACTCGTTATGTATTGACCAATGGCATCTTGTATAGACGAGGAGTTATAGCAGGGCTACAAAGATGTGTCCATCCCTCCGAAGTGAAAGATTTAATCGAAGAGGTCCATGAAGGGTCTTGTGGAGCCCATGTAGCTGGTCGGATGCTTTTGCAAAGAATAACAACGCAGGGGTATTACTGGCCAAGGATGAGAGCTGATTGCGTAGCTTATGCTAAGAAGTGCGATAAATGACAACGTTTGTCCTCTATCCGAAGAACTCCCCAAGCATTGTTAACACCCATCACGTCCCCTTGGCCATTCGTCATGTGAGGGATAGACTTGGCTGGGCCACTTCCAACGACCAGGGGAAGATTCAAATACCTCGTGGTTGCTGTGGATTATTTTACTAAATGGGTGGAAGCTGAGCCTCTCATTGATATGACATACGACAAAGTCTATCAATTTATTTGGAAGAATATTATCTGCAGATATGGTCTCCCACATGCGTTCATTACTGACCATGGAACCCAGTTTGATAACGAAGAGTTTGTCGCGTATTGTCATCAATCTAATGTACTGAAGATCCACTCTGCACCGGGCCATCCCCAGAGCAATGGACAAACTGATGTGACAAATAAAACGCTACTGAATGGTTTGAAAAAAATGAATGGATGATGCAAAGGGAAATTGGATTAACGAGCTACATTCTGTGTTGTGGGCTTATCGTACCACACCACGAATAGCAACAGGAGAGTCTTCATACATGCTGGAATTTGGAAGTGAGGTTGTAATACCTGCTGAATTGGATCTACCCACGCATAGGGTGCTTATTTTTCAATTCTCCTATCAGCGATTTGATGAGAATATTAGACCTAGATATACTCGAAGAAGTTAGGGAAGAAGAAGCAATCGGGAATGCAGCATATCAACAACGAACATCATTGTTCTACAGCAAAAGAGTGAAGAAGAGTGATTTGAAGGAAGGATATTATGTACTGAAGAAAGTGATCCAAAAGAATAACAAACTGAAAGCCAATTGGCATGGACCATACAGAGTAATAGAAGTTGTTCGTTCAGGGACATACAAGATTGAAACTTTGGAAGGAGAAGAAGTCAAGAATGCATGGAATGCAGAGCATCTGTGCAAGTATTATCAATAATTGAAAGTCCTATGTAATGCAATTTCTTCAATATGAATAAAGTAATGTTTCACTCAGTTTATTTCTTTGTTAAATTTTTTTTGAAATATTAGTGCTACACACTACACACCAAATTCAGAGCAAATACCACCAACTCCGGTTGGTCGGGATTGGTCGAAAAGAAATTACCACCAACTCCGATTGGTCAGAAACTTAATACCACCAACTTCGGTTGGTCGGAAAATCAATTACCACCAACTCTGGTTGGTTGGAAAGCAATTACCACCAACTCTGGTTGGTCGAAAACATAATACCACCAACTTCGGTTGGTCGGTAAATCAATTACCACCAACTCTGGTTGGTTGGAAAGCAATTACCACCAACTCCGGTTGGTCAGAAACTTATTACCACCAACTCCGGTTGGTCAGAAATCAATTACCGCCAACTCCGGTTGGTCAAAAACTTAATACCACCAACTCCAGTTGGTCGACAAATCAATTACCACCAACTCCGATTGGTCGGAAATCAATTACCACCAACTCTGATTGGTCGGAGAACAATTACCACAAACTCCAGTTGGTCAGGAATCAATTACCACCAACTCCAGTTGGTCAAAAATCAATTATCACCAACTCCGGTTGGTAAAAAATCAATTACCACCAACTCTGGTTAGTCGGCAATTCAATTGACAAGTCACTATAATCAAACAACAAATGGGATAACTATTGTATATACATACATATATTTACCAACTAACATGCAAAGACATTCTACAAATTATTTAGAAGGCAATGAAACGGCAAAAGACTAAAATTTCTTCATTCAAATCAAGTAGAACTATATATAATATGAAAAATATACTTCATTACATAAAAACCCTATTCTATTGGTTTTTTCCCTTTTTCCTTTGAAACAGGTTATACCCTAGCAGGAGGATCATCTAATGCATAAAGGGAATTTATAAAGTTTACATCTCGCATCATTCTAACATTCATTATAGATGTCCGATCAAGCAAATGTTCTGGGCGAGATATTTCAAAGTTGTCATGAAGACTGTTATCACCGAGATACTTGTAAATCAGGCATCGAGGAATTACACGAGCAGGAATCCAACTAAAATCAAGCTTAAAAGGAGGCACGAGCAAGTCGAGCACTCCAGGCTCATAATAATCCCATATGTAGTGTCCTTGCTCCAATTGCAGCACACACATAGCATTCAACCATCCTTGTTTGTACCCCTCATTATTCGACTGCTGGATCCGAGCATCGAGATGGTAAAGGGCTTCATTATACCCAGCCATCCCAAACTCTCTAGGTTGTTTATGAAACTGATAAGTTAACCTCTCCAGTTGCTCATGGAGACTCTTCACCACAATTTCCTTATTTTCCAAAGCAGAACTCTGGAAAGAGAGTTGGTCAGTAAAATTCAGAATCTTCTTGGACATTTCTGCCAAAGCTTGATTCTTCGCCATCAACTGAACTGGTTGATTCTCCAAAGCCGATTGAGTTCTCACTTCTTTAATAGAAATTCGACTAGCCCTTGATCATCCATGAGAAGAAGATCTTGCTCATCCACGAGTAGATGTGGAGGGTCCAACTCTGTTTAAAGTTTCCAACTCATCTTGTAAGTTGGAATTTTTTACCTCCAAGAAAGAAAAACCTTCATCATTAACAGGGACCAAGGCTCCCGAAGAAGATGCAGTAGATTTGAGTTATTTTATCTCTTCTTGCAAAATAATGTTCTCCTGCTCCAACAACTTAGCGATATTGCCTGTGCTCTTCAACTTCAAGCTTCAAAACACTCTCTTTATTATCATAAGCAGAGATGAATTTATCATACCCTTTATCAGCACTCAATTGCTGATATTTCTTCTCGTATCCTTGATGCAAAAGTGTGGAGGACTCTTTGTACTCCTGCTGAAGTTCCTCGATCGTTCCTTAGAGATCTTCAATCATCTCATAGTAGTCTATATTGTTGGCAACAACACGATTGAGCAAACATTTCAGGTATTGGTAAGCTTCAACTGCTCGATCAGAAGCACCTGATCTGAGGATGTCAATTATTTGGGCCTCATTAAGATCTTCATGACCAACTTTAAAATAGTCGTTGCATTTATTCATTAATTCAGTGTCACGAGCTGATAAGAGCTCCATCCTGGCCATAAACTAGAAAAGAGAACAAATAAAAAGAATCAATAATGATGCAGACAGAGCAAGTAAAAGAGAAATTCAAGACGAACAACCAAAGTTCAAATTTTTATTCATCATAAGAAGGGATACATAGTTCCAGGTTACATTCAAGAAGACAGCAAAATAAAAAACCCGAACAACTCTACGCCTTCTCCTTATTTCCTGTGACTTCCTCAGAAGGTTTGGATGAAGGAGTTAGTTTCTCGGAAGCCAAGGGAAGCTGCTCGGCAGAAGTGTTGGCTGGTTGGAGTTGCTCAGAAGACTGAACAATAGGAATAACGGGGACTTGATCACCAATCATCATAGAAGATTCATCTGAAGCAACTTCATCCTCTTCTTCTTCTCCAGGAGAGGGATGAGGGCCATGAGTGTGCTGCTGGAATAACTCAGAATTCTCAGCAACTTTCAGCTCCTATAAGGCTGCCACCCATCCATCCCTAAAGTATTTGACACTGATATACTCCATTTGAGAAGTCATCACAGCTAGGCCCTTGTTCCAGCCTTTATCCCAACCAACACTGAATGATTTTTTTACTGCAACCTTCCTTTTTGCCTTCTCTAAAGAGGTCATTTCTTTAAGGAGCTCCTCGGTAGACTTCAACTTCTCTTCCACCTTCGTTTTCTATCGCTCGACATCTTGAAGTTTAACAACTTCATCTTCAGCAGACTTGAGCTTAGCCTCAAGCTCCTTGTTTCTCTGTTCAAACTCCTTCAATTTCTTATCCAATTCTTTGGAGGCACTCACAACTTGATTTCTCTCTAGCTCAATAGACTTGAATTGCTTCTCCCAAGCAACTTTATCTTCCTCTTACTTTTGATGAGAATCTTTCAAAAATTGGGTCAGCCCAACAAAAGATTCCTCTACTCCACCCGAGGAGCTTGAAGCCCTAATAGCTTCATCCTTTTTCAAAATGCTGTTGAAACACGTCACCCACTAAAAAAGGAAATAACTTTAAGTCAATACATGAGCATAATGTTAGAAAGTAAAAGACTCAGGCCAATAATACTTATTGAGGTAATGTGTTGAGCAGCAAGAGTAGTAATTCTCTCACGAGAAAGAGTATCTTCAATGCCTTAGACTTATGGGATAGTCGAGGATCTTACCAAGCCCACAACAGAGCTCGGAGGAATAAAAGTTAGCACACCACCTTCAACCTTTGAAGGTTGAGAGACAGGTTCATCAGGTCTCTCAGAAGAACTTTTCTTGAATCTCCTCAGAGAAGCAGGAGCATTTTCCACTAAAGACGTTGTCTTTACTAGTGATATGACGATAACATCGCTCGGAGGAGAAATAGCAGCAGTCTTACTCGAAGCCACAGGGGGCTTCTTGCTAGCTTCCTGGGCAACAACAGGAGGGGGTACATCTATTTTCTCTGTCCCCTCATCTGGGACATCTTTTTTACTTTTATTTGCCTCCACAGGGGCAAAGGTAGACTTGTCAAAAAAGGCAGGACCTCTTCTTTTCTTCATCTGATTGGTGATAGGAATATTCGATTCAGAAGAAGAACCTTCCAAACTAGTCTCAGAGGCTGGTGCTGGTACTTGGTCAAGATCAACCATCACTGGACGAGGACGAGCAGTGAAAGATGAAGTGTAGCTTTTGTATTGCAGCAAGTAAGAAGGAGATCTAATATGCTCCTTAGCAACAGATTGGTGCAAGCTCCAGATAAGTTTTAAATGATTTATATTAACCTCGGTTTCCTTTGGAGGTTTCCTTTTACTATCAACTGTAACAAACAGAATTAGTTGTCAATGATGCATTTTATCAAATACAAAGAAAACAAGATTTTAAAAATAAAAACAACCTATCCCTTTGCCATAAAGTGGACACCTGGGACCTTAGTATACATCATCTCCATTTAATGGAGGGTGTTACTAATTTTTCATCACAACACCATGATCAAAATAATCCCTATTGGCATCAGGAAGATTGACAACTAACGCTCTATTCAAAAACCTAGTTTTTAATTAGAAAGTACTTTCACTGGTAACCCATCTGTAGCAATACATAATCTATGGAATCCCTAAACGAGTTCCATGATGTTGATTCAACCTATGTACGTTATTAACTATCCTCCATGTGTTTGGAGCTATTCTTGCAGGTATAACATCAAAGTATTGGCAAAACTCCAAACATAAGGGATTTGGCGGGAAAGAAAAGCCACATTTGGCTACAAAAAGACTGGGGAACCAATGTTCCTCAGCCAAAGAAAAATAATCAGAAGGTTCATAAAGTTCTTCCAAAATAACCCATGAAGGGATTGAAAACTCATATCAAAATTTGTCTAACGATTGAACAGGATAAACCATGGAGAATAAGTAAAGAGGAAGGAAGAAAATCCTACAGAGAAAATAGAGATCAGTTGTCAATAAACGATGGAAAGAACGAAGGCAAAAGACAGAGAAAATATGAAGAGTTCAAAGACACAAATTTGAAAAGTGAAAGAAGATAGGATTTCGGTTGCGTTTAAATACTTTACCTCAGGAATAGAGAAAGGTAATGATTGTAAGGGAAGACGTTTGTGTTTTCGGTGGCTAAAAGAAGAAAAGGGCACAAATATCGAAGAGGTCATGAAAATTCAAAATATTTATGAAGCTTGATATTATGAACTCAAAAAGGAGTTATATACAACGAAAATTTTCCTAAAATCCATGAAGATCAATAATCCAAGCAGTTTTCAAGAAAAATGTTCCACACTCTCGTTCAAACTTCAACTGTGAAACATTGGGGGCTTCTGTTGATACCAAATTTAATCTGCTGATGTGGACCAATCATTTGAAGACACGTAAAGATCTAGTTGTAAAATACAAACATTTTGGACGAGAAACTTAGGCTCCCTGAGGAACTCATGCGCCCCGAGCAACTTAAGCGTATCGAGCTACTCTAGGCCCCGATCTACTTGGCGTACTGAGCAACTTAGGCGGTTCGACCTACTTGGCGTGCAGATCACCCAAATTAAGAGAATTAAAAAGATGACTGAGCATTAAATGCTCATTATTATTGTACAGATGTATATGTATACTAGATAACAGCGCATTGTCCTTTCACATGGATAGCCTCAAGGCTATAATACATTGTAACCTCCTCATTAGAAGGGGACTCTAGATCTCTTGGAAAACCACTGATCAAGAATTCCAGGCAAACAGTCAGTAATACAAATATAGTGGACGTAGGCCATTCTCATACGACTGAACCACTTTAAAAATCCTTTTGTCCTATTTATTTATTACTTTATTCATCTGTGGTTAATTAATTAGAGATAATCTAATTTTTTACATCAACACCAGCATCAAAGTAAGTTGAGGTGTAGGAGTCACCCTATAAGGCAATGACATTCAAGGAGGTAAAGTAGCTCCTCTCACTTAAGACATAATCTCCTATCTTATACAAGGAATGAACAACCCTTAGTCAGACTATATAAATGAAAGACCATACCCAATGGGGTATGCTCCACCAAAGTTTATAAAGTTCAGTGGAAAAGGAGTGAATCTAAAAGATCATGTCAAAATGTTTGTAGAGTACATCGACGTACATTTTAATGACAAGAATTTGAGATTAAGAGAGTTATCAAAAACCCTTATAGGAAAGGCCTAATAATGGTACTTCAACTTGGCTCCAAATAGTATTCCCACTTAGGAAGAGATGCATAGGCAATTTCTCCAAAAGTTATTTTTTGATAACGATAGATTCACCTTAATGCACATGGCCCAAGAGATGCAAAATATAGACGTGGAGTTGACGTAGTACATTAGCGCTTTGTAGATAATTCTCTACACGTTTACGAGGAAGCCATAATGGCAAGGCTACTGATAAGAACCCAAAACTGTACAATTTATACCCCAAATAGATGTATTTTAGTTGCTATTTCTCAACAATATGGGTCTTAAAGGCTACTGCAAATCTGCATGGCGGTAATGCTCAAAGAATATAAATTCCATCTAATCAATATAACTTATGAGGGAACATTTAGAGAATTTACCTGAGAAGAACAAAACTTTATGATGATCATGAAGACAATATCCCAGAATTGGAGAACTCGAGTAGTTCCTTAACCAGGAAGATTTCAAATTGTAAGAGCAAGATTTATAATTACTCATATCTTGTTTTATTTGCGTATCCATTAAAAACCGAAGTTAAAAACCAAATATTACATCTTCATTTGCTTCCATGATCATTTGAAGATATGCTTGCGACCGAGCATGATAACGAACATTTTCTTGGAGGTATATGGTTTCAGTTTTTTGACTCAAAATTATAAAATTTTATTTTGGGGTGTTTTATTTTAAAATTGACTCATTTTTATAAAATGAATTTTTTAAAATATTTTTTTGGTTCGTTAGAACAAGATTGTCATCTCGTTAGAACGAGACCTAGTTCTCATTCGAATGAGTGGTAATTTTTCTGAAATGAAATTCTTAAGTCATTAGAAAAAACTTCTAATGAGCCTCTAATGAGAATTCTCTGTTTAACAAAAAAACTTGTTGGTAGTACTTTAGAATCACGTTAGAACGAGATAAGACTTTTGTTGGAACGATCACAGACCTCGTTAGAACAAATACTGGTCTTTGTTTGAACGAAGTCCACTTTTCATTCAAACGAGATTGCCGCATCAAAATAGGTGTTTTTCTATAAAAAGAATCCTTTTGGACTGTATTGAATAACTCTTTTGGAAAAAATGAATTGCAATACCTGCACCAAAACTTTTCTTCTTTTTATTTCACATAAATACTTTTGTTTTCCATTTCATTCACCACTAAATATGATTTGTTGAGATTTTTCAAACCCAGTTTCCATACATTACATCAAACTCTTTTCGAGTGATCTCTACTGCTAATTTGTGGAGTTACGACTAAAGAAGAAAGGAATCTATAATCCTGAGGATGATCAGTGGGTAGCGAGGGAAGAGATGCATCTTATGGGTGGTATTATACTACATCAATTTCTGTCAAAGAATTGAAGACCTTATGCATTATAATTAGTGGAGATATAAGTAGTTTTTAAGTCATCAAGTCTGGCAAATTCTTTTTTAGCGATGAAATATAAGTTTTTCCCGAAAGGGATTTTCCCTTAAATATTCTTCTCCGGCTTGTTTTGTTTCGGTTTAATTTATTTGTTTAGCATAATTTATTTGGACTCTATCTTGAATGCACACCTAAGTATAATCAAGATAAAATTTAGTTAAAAAATTATATATTTGTGTGTGTAACCTAATATACAAGGGATTCCATATAACCTCACATATTCAAATTGGTATTAGAGCATGTTTCTCTAATTTATTGTGTAATCTTCAAATTGGGTTCATAGAGATAATTTCTATAACTGGATTCCTATATTTGATGGGTCAAATTATGTATATTGGAAAGCTTTAACAAGGTCAACACTGAAGTTGATTGATAAGAGAGTCTAGGTTGTTTGTGAACGAGGGTGGACACCATACCTCGTGATTAACGATAATGTCAAAAGTCTTAAACCTATCACTGCCTGGACATAGGAGGATTTTAGATGGAGCAATTTTAACTCATGCGTCTTAAACGTAATTTCTGGAACCATCACCCCTTAAAGTTCCACCCTATAGTGGCGTGCCATGCCTAGGACAGAATGAGATATACTCCAACTCACTCGCAAGGATACTAACACTGTGAAAGCTTCTAAGCTACAAAATCTCACCACAAAATTTGAGACTATTACCACGCCAGAATCTGATACTTTTGATGAATTTATGCTAGATTATTTGACATTGTCAATTTTAGCTTTAATTTGGGTTAGTGAATTCCAAGACGCACGTTGTGAAAAATATTTTGAGATCCCTTTCATCCCTCTTAATTCCTAACGTTATTATCCTTAATTCATTGGGAATTTTAGATGAACTTACATTATAAAAACTCGTAGGAGACCTTAAAACTTATGAAATCGACATGTTTCCCAAAACTGTTATGCCAAAGGAAAAAGGTGCTATGAAAACTCAATCTAAAAATAAAGAAGAGGTTTCTTCTGGCTCCGAGTATGATTATGATCTAGATGATCTTGACTTTTTGGAAAAGAATTCAAAAAAATTCTCAAACTATGAAAAGAAAATACTTCTAAAGAAAACAAAGGTCTTGAGAAAGATAAAAAGTTTAAATCTAGCAAGAATGATTTTGAAAAAGTGAAAGGAGAGTACCCTAAGAAAAATGATATGAGTGTGATGATAAAAGTCACAAAAGTCACAAGTGTTCTATGAGGTTAAAAAGACGGGGCAAGGGAAAATTTTTCTTTAATGCCACTCTTAGTGATAGAAATGTAGAGTCGATGGATTCCGTGGATGAATAACTACATGGACTTAACTTCATTACGTTCATGGCTAGTTACATTGGTACATCAGGTACGTATCATGCTGATGAGGGAGATGAAGTTTTGAGTGTGTTTAGTCATTTCAGAGAGAGTGAGGGAGGTGAAGTTTTGAGTGAGGGTTAAAGTGGCCTACAAAATAGAAAATATAAATGAAATTTTGGCGTCGAGGGTTAATTTCATTAGAAAAAATGCTTAAGTCATTAGAATATACATCTAATGAGATTCTAATGAGAATTCTCTATTTAACAAAACAAAAATCGTTGGAAGCACGTTCAAATGAGATAGGCCTTTCGTTCGAACGAGATGGGACTAGTTAGAATAAAACCTAGTTTTCATTCGAATGAATTATGGTTTTCATTCATACAAGATAGCCTCCTTAATAAACATGTTTTTCTATAAAAAGGATTCTTTTGGAATATTTTGAGTAATCTTTTGGAGAAAATAAAATCCAATGGCTGCACCAAAAGTTTTCTTCTTTTTGTTTCATAGAAACACTTTTGCTTTCCCATTTAAGAATCCCTAAGTGTGATTTGTTAAGTTTTGTTAAACCCAATTTTTATATATTACATCGAACCTTTGGAGAGTGTTCTCTACTGCTAATTTATGGAGTTATGACTCTACGGATGAAAAAATGACTCTGCAATCCCAAGGCTAATCGGTGGGTACCAAAGGAAGAGTTGCTTCCTGTGGGTGGTGCTGGACTGCATCACTTTCTGTCAATGATTTTAGGGCTATTTGAATTATTTTTAGTGGATCTCTAAGTAGTCTATAAGTCATCTAGTCTATCAAACTATTCATAGTGTTGAAATATTGGTTTTTCCCAAAAGGGGTTTTTCCTTAAATATTCTTCTTCAACATCGTTTATTTTGGTCAGATTGCTTGGTTTGTAATAATTTATTTGGACTCTATCTTGCATGCACGCCTAAGTCTAATCAAGATAAGATTTGGTTAAAAAATGGATGTTTTATATGTAACCTAAGATACAAGTGATTCCATATGACCTCACTTTTTCACAAGCCACTTGGTGACAAGATGTTAAATATGTGGATTGTAGTCCTAGGGGAAAGAAAAATGGACAAGAGTAAAAGAATAATGTCAAAGGAAAAAGGAAGTTTGGAAACGATGTTCCTACACCACTTCTATATTCCACAGTAGAAGCTATGGATTATTACTAACATTGGTGTGTGAGGGGATGGCATACCCACACCACTCTAATCGTCAACTACCTATAGCTACAGAAAAAATGGATGCATAGGTTTTTGAGCTACATCACCCATAACTTAACCAAAGACTCTTATTTTTTATAAAATATAAGAAATAAGAAAATTTCCAATAGCTCGCTTTAAATTCCTCCTATAGATGTCAACTAGAATTCATTGCCCTCCCATTAATATGCTTCTGTAAATATGGTTATAGCTCATGACTTGGACAAGATGATAGAGTCCGAGAAATAGATGGATAATGATAAAGCATGTAGTGGTGGATACTTGGTTTCACAAACTCAGATTCCTTGGGTGATTGGGATGAGGAGTTCGAAATCGAATAAGCTAATGTCAGTGTAGTGATAGCACTTGACGAATGAGGAACATATGAAGTTGAGTATGTTTGTAATGCTCAAACCTATAAGGTGGAAATTGATTTAGAATGAGCGACGATTATAAAAATCCTAAAATTCAAGTGGTTCTTTGATCAAATTGGAGTAAATTATAAGACCACATTTGCAGTTACTAAGAAAATTCTTGAAGCGGTGCAATATCGAGGGGTCTTTCCATTAATTGACTTGGACCCATTGGGAGGCTTGTTAAAAATTACACCTTAGAGATGGTGTTTTTTATAGCAGATATTTAGGTACAATTCTTTATAATAGACCATTGTATATTACTAATCTATTAAATAGGATTAGTTTCCCAATAACATTGTTAGATAGAAAGGAATTGATCAATATCATGCCTATAAGAACTCTCTATGAAATTCATGGGAGAAGATCGTGCTAGTCCCTTTAATAATTTTAGGCTTTCATAGGGCTGGACTACAATAACTCGGACATGTAAATGTTGGAATCATGCTAGGAAATTTAACTTCCCACTTAAAAATCCCCATCATCAATGCTAATATAATCTACCATGTTGATAGGCCAAGTATGGATGCATACTCATGGCATAATGCCTTTTACATTCCACCAATGCATGAATCCAACATTCATGGAACATAAATTGTAATCAAGGTTACGAAGAGGACTTTATTAGTTCAAGCGGCCCATTTAGTTGATGAAAAATTCTATAAAGAGTATGATTAAGAAATAAAAAGTAGTTGATAAAAGAAGCAGATGATCCCCGAGCAGTTTAGGAAGGGGGCCAAGTCAAGAAGTTCGTGCATCATAGGTTGGGTCCACTAGTAGTACCTATAGAAAGAAGGGAGAAGGAAAAGAATATAAAAGAAGTTGAAAGAACTTCTCAAACTTACAAAAACATATTTTTGACCAATGGTAAAGTTATCTACCATTTATAACAGTGTGCACGAGTGGTGTTCTGGGACGAAAGCACCTCTTCAGTGCCGAAATGCTTCATAATTGATAATTCCCATATAATTGAATTTTTTTAAAGAACTAGAAGAAGCATGAGAGTTCATGTGATATGGAACCATAGAGCAACCCCAAGAACTCATGGAATTGAACTTGGGAGAAGATGGCGGCAACGAGAGGCCCATCTTGACCTCTAAAAATATGAGTCCAAAGCGATGAGAAGAGATCATTAACCTACTCATGTAATACATAAACATGTTTATGTGGAAGTATACCTAGATCCAGGGTATTGAATCAAAGGTAAATTATCATAACTTGAACATTTTACCTAATGTTTTTCTCGTGAGAATGGCCACTCACACTTACAAATTAGAGATATGTTTAAAGACTAAGGCGGAAGTGGAGAAGTTGCTCACTGTTAGATTAATTAAAACCATCCAACATCCCATTTGGATATGAAGAATTATTACATTGCCATGACGAATAAAAAGTAGATTCGAATCGATATTGATTTCAAAGATTTAAACCGCATATATCCAAAAGATTAATTTCCATTACCAAGTATTAATAAGTTAGTGGATGCGACTATCGAACATTAAATGTACAAATTCATTGATGGGTATGTTATCTTCAATCAGATCAAAATGGATCCTTCTGATGTTCAGAAGATAACTTTTAATACTTCTTTAGGCAATTTCCAATACACGGCTATGTTGTTCGGATCGAAGAATGCTGGAATGACATATCAACAAACTGTTATGGAAATATTTTATGATTTATTGGAATTATATATGGATTACTTGGTGGTGAAATCCAAGAAGGAGAGCTGTCACTTACAAGATCTAAAAAGAGTTTATAAACACTATCGAAAGTATGAGAAGAGGATGTACCCCTTTAAGTATGACTTTAGGGTTATTACAAGTAAATTCCTCGGGTTTGTTGTCAATAGGCAAGAAGTACATATAGATACCGAGAAGAAAAAGGATATTTTAATGATGACATCACCAAGAAGATAGAGGCATCTTAAAATTTTTTAGGCAAGGTTTCTTATTTAAGGAGATTTATACCAGCTCTGGCACAGATCACCCATCCTTTCTTACTTCTCATGAAAGATAAGGAGAAGTGTGTATGGGGAATGAGAATTAGAAATCATTCTAAAGGATCAAGGATATTTTGATTTCTCCCTAAACTATAATTCCCACATAAGGGGATTTGTATAGTAAATGATGGAACAAAGGAGAGTTGACCTCAAATATAAAGAGTTTATCGTTAAACGAGACTATGAGATCAACTTGAAAAAGGTTCGCTAAATTTTTCTTAGTCAAAGGAGATTTATATAGTAAAGGGTACAGTGAGAAATTTTTGAAATGTCCTGCTGATAAGTCGTAGCAACAGTATTGAAAGAAGCTCACGATCCCTAGCATATGGGTGGAACAAAGCTATTTAATAAATTGATGACTCTAGGGAACTATCAACCCAAAATAAAAGAAAATTTTATTAACATTGTGTAGAGATTCAAAGCATGTTAAGTGCATTAGAACATGGTCTATGCCCCATCAGTGAGCCTGCTGAGTTTGGTTGAACCTTATATATTCTACACTTAGTCATTTGATCTGGTAGGAAAGATTAACCTAGCCTCTCATACAGGATATTTTATTCTAGTTGCCATAAAGTTTTATACTAAATGGGCATTAGAAATCTCTTTGAGGAGGATAATAGTTCAAATAGTTACTGAGTTCATTTGTGATTACATTATCTCTAGGTTTGGCATCACCAAGGTTATCCTTACCGATAATGGAAAATAATTTGTGTGCAAAGAGATTGGATTAATTACAGATAAGTATAAGATCATTCGCAATAGTTCCACCATTTCTTATCCAAAAGGTAATGTGCAAGTAAAGGCCACTAATAAAACCCTAATCAATATTATGAAGGGAATATTGGAGGATCTCCCTCGGTCATAAACAACCAATGGTTTTGGGGGCCTACTGAGTGTCAGTGAGGAAGCCAATGGGGTTCACTTCCTTATACTTGGTCTATAGAATGAAAGTTATTTTTCCTGTGGAATTAACAGTGCCTTCTATAATAGTGGATTTCGGTCACGATCTAATCCCACACCCATGGCATGTGAAGTTAGAAGCCTTAAATGAGAACAAAGACGAAGCTATGAAAAATTTCAAAGTCTATACTCAGTAAATCTTAAGAGACCATGAGAACCTAACCAAGCTAAGAGAACTCCAGGTTGGAGACTTAGTTCTTCCAGTGTTCACTCATAACTTAAGGAGTATGTGTGCCTACATGTTCAAACCTAATTCGAAAACTCATGACTTAAGGAGTATGTGTGCTTACATGTTCAAACCTATTTTGGAAGGGCATTCACTAATTTGAGGAGTGGGAAAATTAAGTTAATGTAGGATTTTAGAGCCCGTGAGTATTCAGTCAATCAACTGCAAGTGGCTCAAGAAGTACTATGCTTGAGGTTTCCCAGTGTTTATTTTATATATCCTTAATGAAACTAAAAGTTTCTTACATGTGAAAGAAACCTTGTTGTATGAGATGTAGCTGATTGTTTGGTATAATGAATACTATGGATCATGCTTGGTTGTATCTAGTTTTATCCAAAGGGTTTTAATGATTATTATATTACTTAACCATTTTGAACTATATGACCAACAACAATTTTATGTATCTTCTTAAAAAATCGTGTGAGGAGATACATCTCAAGTTCTTATCATATTGCTTCTTTCATAGAATGTAATTACCAAGCCGGTGTCAATAATCCCATTGTATAAGGGAAAATATTCTTTTAAAGAAAACAAGGGGAAATGTACATTGCTCACCACATTTTGAGGGGTATATATTTTCAAGTTAATTTCCACATAAATTTTGTTTTTTTTTTAAATATGACAAGCAAGATACTTCATAATTTACAAAGTATAAGGAAATACATTTTACTAGTTTAAGAATCTTACCTTTACTCGCAAAATTTCATGAGGATACCATTTTATGGTAATGTCCAAATAACAAAATTAAGCGAGCAAAGCTTTAACTAATTTCCAAAGTATGAGGAAATATGGTTTCTTTATTTAACAAATTTAATCATGGTCACAATATTTTTAGGGGACATACTTTCAATTCAATGCCCTCGTATAAAAATATAGCGAGCACCGTAGTACAAATTTTGCAAAGTATGAGTTATCTCTGCTCACAGTATTTAGAGGGGATATACTCGCACTGTTATAATTGAATAAGTTTAAAATATAAATACAATAGTCACATCATCCCACAGTATAAGGGCTAATGTTCAATAAGATTAACAGTAACTTGCTCGTAAAATGCTCTGTGAAAAATAACATATAGGATTTTCAAACAAATGATCCCATGGTATAAGGGAAAGACAATGTTACTCGCACAATGTAAGGTTTTGCGAGCAGATAATCCCACAATATAAGGGAAAATTAAAAATAAAAGTGAAAAGTAAGTGCATAAGTTATTACACAACAAAAAATCATTTATGAGTACAAAAGTGAAAGAGGGTGCAAAGTAAAAGCACAAGTCAAATCAACAGAATTAACATTTCATTTCACAAAAATAGCCCGCTCTAAAGACTGACAATGACATTACAAATGTTAATAAATACATAAGGATAGTCACCTATTATAGGGAGAAAAAAGGTTCTCCATCCTATAAAGACCCTCATAGAAGCATCAACCTCTCGCCTTACATCCACCTCAGGTTTGGAAATGTGAACAACACTCTCCTAATCAGTGGATAAGACCTTGTTTATCTCAAGTTCAAGATACATGATCTTCTCCCTTAAAGCATCTGCTCGAGTGTGTCACTGCTCGACCTATACATTTTTTATGGGATTTGATTATTATAATTTTCTGCATGGTAGAATAATTAAAATTGGGAGCAACAGTGTCTAGCTAATCCAACTTAAAGTGTCAACAATCCTCCAAGTATTTGAGGGTAGAAAGGAAAGTACGTGAAGTAATCTCTCTCGGTATGAAATGGCATATATGACTGGAAAGAATCTTCAATTCGACAAAAAAATATCCTTAATGTTGTGAACAAAACGGCTAGTGAACATCTCAAGATGATGCTCGAATATTATGTGTAATGTGACTTTGTCCTCCTCGTAAATCCTATCCAAGTGGGTCCATAAGTCCTTCCGATAGACATCCGGGGTATCTACATCCAACATATTAAAACCAATATTCATTGATATTGTGTCAAAGATAGAAGTAGAGTCTTCACTACCTTGCTCGTCATTAGAGTGAGTACCCTCAGGGTCCTGCTCGCCCCCCTCGACAGCTTCCTCAACTTCCTCCTCCCAAGAAGAAAATAAATAGGATTAAACATACCAAGAAAAGAAATTAAATAATCAAGTAGCTTGAAGAAACGGGACTTACTCACATGCCAATATGATTAGGCATACTACTCAAGACCCTTCACCGAATCTTTCCTACATTGAATCAAATTTCACAATTAAAGTAATACTTGTAAGAAATACAAAAAAAGATATAATCAAGAGATAAGTAATCAAAGCCTCTACTTAAAAGAAAGATATTCAGTTGAAACAGACAGATGATCACCTTGATCGTATTGTGTCTCCACGGTAAAGGAACACTTGTAGAACCAATATAAAATAAATAGAGAAGAGCATTCAAAAATTTGCACAATATAAGAAAATAAAATAAAGGTACAACAACGTAGTATCTTACACTACACACACATGGGAGTGCTCTAAATGCTCACCTGGAAACAAATAAACATGATGATCAAAATGAGTAAATATTTGCAAAGTATAGGAAAATAATGTAATACCCCGTACTTTTGTCTATATTTATTTTTGGGGATTAATTAATTAAATGCGTATTAATTGAAAATTAATCCGGGTTATAAATACTAATGTGATGCGAATTGGTATTTGATTATGTGAATATATGATTATATATGTACTTGGTATTATAAAATTTGTCGTGGGATTTATATACGGCATTTTAGAAATTTTGTTGAGACGCGTGGGACCGCCGCGTCACGGTATAATATTTTGATATAAAAAGTGAATTTAAAATCTATAATCCGTATGGTCGTTTTGAGTGCGCCAACGCGTCTGGAAGGGTCGAGATAGTCAGAAAACACTAGCCGGGGGTATAGTTTGGGTCTCGGGGTATTTTTAGGCCATCCCGGCACTATAAAGGGTATTTTAGTAATTTGGTATTTTTGGGTAATTAAAAGTGACGAAAATTGAGAGTTGTAATCTGATAAGGGATTGACCCAACCAACCTTTATTAACCCAACAAGCTACGGAGGTTTATTAAATTAGGTTTTCATAAGTTCCCTCAAAGCAAACCCTAGCCACCATAGCCTTTTGGAGAAGAAATCTTGGAGAAGGAGAGAGAGAGAGGAATTCTGCAGAAATTCTACACCGAATCCACACCAAATTCAGAAATCAAACCAAGGCAAGTGACTTTATTTCCATTTAATTACTGAGAATGTCTTTTCCATGTTAGAAAATTCAGATTTATGGTTGTTCTTGATGAAATATGAAAACCCATGTAGTCTAGATGATAAAACTTGAGGAATTTGAGAAGGATTGCATGTAGAAGGATAGGTAAATGATTAATCTGATGTTAATACATGATTTACGGATTTTATTTGATGAATTGAAGGTTCCAAATTTTAGGGTTCATGTTCATAAATGAATTGGGGAAAAGTTTAAGTAATTGTAAATTGATTGATGATTTGGGTGAGTAAATCCATACCAACGTGATAGGATGTGGTTATACTATGTTTAGAATTGTTTAGAGACTTTAAAACAATCGTTGGGATAAATTTTAGAAGTGATTTGAGGAGTAAAAATGGTGAAAAACGATTTTTGGGAAATTCTGGGCCGAAACTGGCCTCTCGTTAGAAGCAACCCCCAGGTCGTTCGAACGAACTCGTTCGAACGAGCTTCTAACGAGTTGACCAGTCGTTATTAACGAGTAGGATTTTCGTTCGATATCTCGTTCGAACGAGATATCGTTAGAAGAGTCAGTTCGTTCGAACGAACTGGGATGTCGTTCGAACAGCCTCGTTCGAACGAGACTTCTAACGACCTGACAGTCCAAACTCGTTCGAAGCCTCGTTCGAACGAGACTTCTAACGAGTTGATAGTTTGTTCCTTTTTGGACTGTTTTGACTTTTGGAGTCCCGGGAACTGGTTCAAGGGTAGAGTTAGCATCCCTTTGATGATATAGTGATTGATTTGGGACTTTTGGGTTATTGAGATGAGTAAATCATACACTAGAGTTATATTCAATGAACCGTTTGGGTTGAGACGTGAGTGTCTACTACGATGTGAGGATAAATTATTGCACGTATAATTATGAACCGGAATAAAATAAGTTGTGATAATTATAATTAGTACGAGAGTGCAATATGTACTACGAATATAATACGGTATTACTAAGATGTGTGTTTACTTAGTATTGATATATGGATTGTATGTATGACATACCTACCATACTTGCTATCACGGGAGGTTTCGTTCGCTTAGGACCCTCTAATCCTTGTGTGCCTACGGGGGGGATATAGACTGGTACCTTGATGAACATAGGTCATAGAAAGACTTATTGTGATATTAATAAGTCCGCTGACCATGGGAGCGTAGGTATGTGCGTGACCCATGTGATGGTGACTGTGTTCGCCTCCACTATTTGTGATTTGTGTTATCTGAACTATTCCTGAGAGATTCGGAATATGTGATCCTTATGTACGTGATGTACCGGGATGGATAGTAGAGTATGTGTGCACCATAGCTTAGATTGCGGGGTGCTTGTATCGTATATTTATGATGTGAATAATATACATTAAATTTATGGAAATCCTCATGTTAATGTTGTAAAAATATTACGGTATTGTTTCGAGATATATAATGATTTAGCTGATAGTTATATCAATGGCATACTTAATAACTGAGTTTACGTGAAACCTCTATTAAATTACGAGCGTTGTTATGTTAAATTAACCGAGTAAAATGGGTAGAACCTTTGGTTGTCTAGCTAGTTTACGTTGTCACTTAGCTAGTGGAAAGGGTAGTTATAGATGGGTACTTACGTTAGGAGTGCACAGTTAGACGAGAGGTGAGAATATCATGCGAGTGTACGTCCTAACATGTACTTTGCATTTAATGTTTTAAATGTTTTTAAAGCACTTGCAGGTTTTTAAAATATAACTCCACATTCGGGCTCTGACCCGTTTGCTTTTCAAATCTCTTTTTCTTTGTAAAACCATTTTAGGTGCCCAGCCACAAGGACACCAAGCATAGGACATTCACTCAGGTGACGAGCTGTAGCTGCTTGTGGAAGCTACAGGGATTTGCATGTAGACGCTTCTATCTTTTGGATTCCAGAGTCACTATCTATCAGTTGTAGGGCATGTTGCCCATTTCTATTTAGAGCATCTTTTACATTTCAGTTTTCAGACTTTAGCATGTAGTATTTCAGTTTCAGTTATTTATTTCAGTATGGGATTGTAGTGAGGGGTTTCCTCCAGACTTTATGTACTCTATTGTGATGGTTATTCATTTAATTTCAGCATGGTGTTATCTATTTCTTCTTATAGTTCTTCTTTTACTCTTGTTGTATGTTAATCAGACTTAAATTAAAAATTTGGCAACTTGCTTTTTAAATACTAGGTGGTTAGTGATAAAAAAAAATGTTTTCGACAGTGATGCTATTAACTGAGCCAACTTGGCATTTTGAATTAATTTTATAAAGGAGTAGCTACCCGGTATTTAATTAGTCGGGGTGTCACAAATAAAACATGAAAGGTAAAACAATTTAGTACCCGAGACTCCACAAGCATAGAATTTCTTGAAATGCTCATTTGTAAATAAAGAACCAGGACAGGAAAAGTGATCAAATATTTGCAAAGTACGAGAAAATAGAACTTAAAAAAGTGCGACAATTAAGTACTTGATGCTCCACAAACATGGGAGCGCTCATAGTGTTCACCTCAAAACAAGGAAACGGTATTGACCAAATGAGAAAGAAGAAGAAAACAAATAAAGGTTATGATAGTTTAATACAAGAGGCTCTGTAATCGTGGGAGGACTTCTAGTACTCACCTGAAAACATAAAAATAGGATGAGTAACTACTCAAGCATTTCCATAATGTATGCAAACAAACATAAAGGTATGACAGTATAAATACACGAGGTTCCACTAGAATTGGAGCATTCTAATGTGGAATATATTTAACCTTTAAGTAATGAAATAGGGTAATTAAATAAGGCAAAATTTACTAAAAATGAGTACAAGTGTAAGAAAATAAAACCAAGTACCGAACTCCCTACAAAATAGAAGTTTTTTTTAGTCAATCATGGCATTTGCTTGAGACTCAATATGTTGAGTGGCAGGAGGAGAGGATATCACCCGTGCTAACCTGAAAACAAAAGAGAAAAGAACAAATGATTCAAATAAAAATTCAAGTAAATGAATGTTGTGAAGACCATCTTGAATGTGAAATATACATGCCCTAAAAGAGTTATAGGTAAAGTGGATCACTCGAGTCCACGTTGAAAATTATCCAAGAATATAGAGCTTGGACTTGATTTTTATTATTTATAACCAGATTGACTTGTGTTACAAATATCCTACAATAAAATGGTAAATTGGGGATAGTTACCCCCATAGGAAAAACAATCCCCGGTGGAAAGGGGCTACTCACTATGGATACCTACAAAGATGGAAAATTCATGAGCTATCCCTTTTTTAAAACTAACTTTTGAAAAGATCATGTCGAAGGACAATGAAATAGCCTGAATAAAATAGTGGTAACACTAGCAGGGGGATGGCTTGATGAACTTCCCGTCCTTGAAGGAATGATGGGGCCACGAGTAGAATAAGAAGGTGGAATAAACACCTAATCACCAACACAAATAAGTGTAAATATTTGAAGAAATATTAACAATAAAAAGTATGAGATTGGTACGTATAGATACCCAAGATAAAGTGCTCGTCACAAGATTGGTAGTGCCACTGTTTATTAAAGAACTCCTAGTAGTTTTGGGGAATATCATTGGATGCTTAAAAAAATTGTGAAGTTAGATTGCGTGGATGCTTAAAAAAATTGTGAAGTTAGATTGCGAATAATCATATTAATTATCTTCTAGAAAATTCACAAGTAATAGTTGCAAACATACCTCTCAGGTTCATCCTAAAGAGGACGCCAACATGGAGTTCCCTTCCATTTGAAAAGGGTAATGATAAGGATGAGCATAAGAAAATATTGTGCTCACCCTTGGGGCCCCACGTGTCCCCAATGATATAACCTACTACAAAAACAAAAAAAAATGTTAGTAATAAAATTGTCTAACATAGATGAAAAACTAAATGAGCAAGTGTGGCGATACTTACAAGCTCAGAACAAGGAACTTTCCTACAACGCAACAACCTAGTGGTAGGACTAGTCGAATCAGAAAAAGAGAACATCAACTCATCATAATCACTCATGAAATTATCCAAGTCCAGTGGTGAATTGCTCCAAGCTAATGAAAATTATTTAGTATCGATTGAGTAATCTCTATTGATAGTGAGTAACCTAATACCATCTGAAGATGAACTATGGTAATCATAGGAATGTGTGATTCTATAGTAAATAAGTTTTTCTTCAAATGATCATGGTGTTGAGAAAGCAATCGCATGTCCTTTACTTTTATTTTTATAAAGTAATTGAGAAATATAAAATGCACCTTCCATAGGTGGAAAAGTGAGTGGAATGGAAGATTGAGGGAAAGTTTCTTAAACAATTCAAATCCCTACTCACGGATGGTTTGAAAAGTTTCCTCAATACCTAAAGTATTAGCGTTAGAGACATGATTGATCAGCATAAAAACACCAAAAAGCCTAGTTGCTTGAGTATTTTTCCTGGATTCTCGAGTCTTCTTAGGAAACATGGTCGATGAAGACCCACTAATTATAGTTGCAATGAAGTTAGAGACATCTGTGTCATGATGTTTTCTTTGAGGGACCCTGGATATCCCCTTTTATTTTCTTCAACAAGCTTCTACTCTAGGATTCTTTAAATAAATAGTCTCCTTGCAAACGAAATAAACATGACTAGAGTAACCATAGCAAAGGGAGTAATCGCAATCTGGATATGATGCAAATCCTCATAACATACTCTTGGTTAAGTATATATTGGACGAAGAGATAACCTCAATAAATTACTCGTGAGGCACATCTTGAATATAAGACTTAACGAGTTAAATGGGGTAGTGCCAAAGCGTGAACAACGAGCAATCGGTGGATGGTAAGTAGTCACGAGCATGTATTGGAATTTTTTAACGTGGGAATTTCTAAACCATGAACTCAAGAGTAAAATTTGACTATGACTCCTAGTATAACTGCTCGATAAAAAGGTTGGTGGGGACGTCCAGAGAAAAAGTACCCTGATCATACCCATATTATTGCTTCACTCACTCGGAGTGATAATATTATACTCCCTAACCCTGATCAGTAAAAGACGAAAGTGTAAAAGGAAAAATAAATAACATTATAAGAACTTGTGGACATCCACCCATTGACTTAGTGCTCGTAGGAGGATTAAAAACTAGAGAGGTAGGAGGTAAGAAAGTCCAAGAATAGACACCTCCTAATATTCTCGAGTAAGGACAAGAGGAGAACTCATCAATACTATCCATAAATGGTCTAAGTAAGTGATTAGGAGTTTCCCTATGACACCTAGCAATCCGAGCATTACTACCCGACAATAAGATAAGCATTGGTGCCTAATTTGGGAACCGATTGAATAGAAACCCCATCAGCATAAACGAATTGGCAACACCGAAGATATCGTAAAGCTCTTGTGCTTTGTCCATATCAATGTGTGTCTGATCCAACCAAGTATACAAGGACCTGAGGGCTATACTAGTGAGTGGCACACTTCTTCCACGAGCAAGTCTCACAGCAATATGAAACAACAACTCACGAGGGGAGTCGTCTTGTTTGGAATAAAAACCTTAATAAAAAGGAAATAAAGAAAGTAATTAGATGGGTTTTGGTTTTTAGTTTTGCATAATCTTAGCTCCTTGGAACTTTGGTCTTAGCCACATCCTTCGATAAAGTTTTGAAATCTCTAAAATAATATCCTTGCCATTTGGCAAAGGCATGCTTACTTTCACCAATATAAGTAAGCCCAACATGATGAATTCACCAGCCCATTGCCTTTTATAGATACTCTCACATTTATATCCCCTCATCATCTTCATATCCATTAATGAATACATGGCTCCCCAAGAAATCCAAACCTATAAGTTCACAAATTTCCTCCAAAGTAATGGAGAACTCCCTCGATCCAGTAATAAAACTGTGGGTGTCTATGCTCCAACTAGACACTAAGATGTTGAGAGAACTTGTGCTTTTACTCAAATTGTAACTTTTCAAACTCTCAAGGGTCCTCTTCAGACCAAGCTCCTCGATGATTTTGTGATGATTTTCCTCAAAAGAGCATAGTCAATCGAGATTCCCCACTCCTCTGGTGCTCCACCATAAACATCAAAATTGATGTTGAAGAAGGGTAATTTACCCATATCCACTCGATTAGTTAGGTACTATTGGTTAAGATGACATAATCATCCTCAGACTCCCAAAACCCAAAAAGGGGCTCCAAAAACCCAAAAAGGGTCTACTTGGCCACCATAGTAATGAATCTTACCCCAAATGTATCGAGAGACATCATGAAATGGTCATTGCCTCTAATAAATGGAACAAACCTGTAAGATGAAAAATATCTTTTGGAGTGTGTCATTAGGTACTTTTTGTGGACCATGGAGACAGATGTGGAACCACTTGCTCCTCCGTAAAGTAAACTTTCCTTGGGAGACAAAATCTCAATTCTTTAAGATAATGTTTCTTTCTGCATCTAGATTTCTCATAAAGTATGTTATGATAATCAAGTTAATATAACGACTTATATTCAATCACCAATCCCGAAATTGGTTTATGACCCTCAAATAGCCTCAACTAAAAACGTCCAAAACAAGCTTCAAATGGCATAATACATGGCATAATCCATATAATAACCTAATGGACTAAAATTTCACTATAATAAGCTCAAATCGCACTTTCCATACATCTCATGAACCTACTCGAGGGTTTACATTAAGTCAATCATATTATGAAGTTAATTAATTATATTATTAAATTAGTTAATTAGTTAAGACACATAGATTAAGTTTAAATTTTGAATATTAATTAATTAGGTTGTGACTTGGTATTGTATGAACTACTTCATGATCTGTTGACCCGCTTTCGAGGGAATAATCTAAACAACAAAACCCCCAACACTTGTCCCATAACCATTCGATAGCCATCCATAATACTAATTCACTTAATTATTGATCTTAATGGCTTATTATGAGTTCACTAATTCTCTACGAATATAGCCAAATTGACATGCAAATCAATTACGTGAAACAACATATGTAACATCTCAAAGTCACATCGTCATACACTAAATAATATATCAAAAACCAAACATCTCAAAACATAAAATGACATACCCTATATCACAAAACAACTCATCATTATCCAATAATCAATCTAACAGTTAATTTAATAGTATAAAAAATGAGGTATTACATTCCTGCCTCATTAAATAAGGAATTTCACCCTCAAAATTTGATTCTTTTCATATACCTAAATCAAAAGTCTAAGAATTGAATTAACCTAATCACCCTAACATGTTTTAGTTATTAAATAAGACTCTTTTAACTCTTTTGTAAATCAGTTTTAAAATTTGATTGAAACTGTAATACACAAGCACAAACAAATAAAAACAGACATGTGATGATGTTGCTCAAATGAAAATAACTTAGAATGGGATGAGGAAAAAAGGAATGGAACACAGTATTCGTTCTCGAGAAAACCAATAAGTGGAAAAACTCGTGTCCTTTAGTACCAGGACAACACATGCACCCACGCCCACTATTACTAGTGTTTGATTACAAATTACATAGTCACAGATGTAAATGAACTAATCTGGTCAATACAAACGTAAACCCACACTAAATTAACCAACCCCACAATCGATCTGAAATAAAGTAATAAGCACACTAAGGTAGTGAATGCTTGGAACACACGTACAACTACAAACTTAACATAATAGGATCCATGCTGTTATACACAACAGAATATGGAAGGATTTATAATAGGTTACAACAACAACTGATTATGACCTCACAAAATGAACAACCAAAACTGTCCAAAAATGGAAAATAATCAGGTAGCAGTAACTAAGACACAAATTAAACCAGATTAAACTTAATCTCAAAATTTAACCTAAACCAGTTATAATATCCAAGTAATTAAACAGGTCAATGTGACACCCCGCCTAATAAAATATCGGGTGATCAGTCTTATATCAAATTAAAACAAGAATCCCAGTTTATTCATTCTTAGCATCACTGTCGAAAATGTTTTTAAAACTTACTAACCACCTAGTATTCAAAAAGCTGGTGCCAAATTTTATCTTATTTTACTAAACCAAAGAAACAACATGCAGAAAAATATAATAAGAGCCAAACACAACAACTGAGTCCAAATCAACTTAATAAATGAATAAACTAATTGTCGAATAAACCATCGGCTACAAACCACAATGTAAATAATACTCCAACCAATAAATAAATAAAACTGAGCATTGAAACTGAAAGTAACTGGGGAGACATGCCCGAAATGAAATCTGAGTTTGATAATAGATCCTTAATCTAGAAATAAAGAAATGAGGCATGTACTCAAACTCCTACTAGCATCCACATGTGCAGCAACTGCGCGTCCTTGGAATGTAATATCAGTCCTGGTGTCCTTATGTCTAGACACCTAAAAGGTTTTGAAAATAGTTTTATAGCAATGGTTAGAACCCAAAACATTTTAAAAATATTCAGCAAATGAATTAACTACAATAATTAAAAATGCATGAATGCGCTTCATATTTAAGTTAGTGTCGTACTCTCTTGAGGACATACTCACCCCTCTACTAGTATGCACACCTAAAGGTTACCTTAACCCCCACCTAGTCATACTACACCATCCAATGAGTCCTATTATAATATCCCCTTGCCATACTACCCTAAATTGAGTATTATTATTCATGGGTTACAAGTTATCTCTCACATTAACTTAATTAATTCCTTTAAAATAATATCATATAACCATTACACAAGTTATATAAGTAAGTGCATTCCACTCTGTATTATTACCCCGCATATAATATTTAGCACCATTATATACATATATTTACTACAACATCCACATATATGTCATATGTATCTCCATCCTTCCGAGTATACCCTCGCCGGATGATTTCCTATAAAGTGCTATAATACCAGGTGTGCTCACTTAACCTAGTTGCCCCAAATCGGAATCTCTCACGAACTTGGCCGAAAACATAAACGTTGGAGGCAGTCATATTTCCTTCCTGAAAGTGAGATAAGCCCCTCACCCATATAACGGACGCTATGACCCAAATCGCGCAACCTCCCTTGATAGCACTAGAGTACATAATTTAATTAAATATCTATCCACTGATGTTTATAAGCACACACAATATATATATATACTATCACACATCGTATATATATAATATAAATTTCATCTTTACCGTGTACTGAAATCCGTAACACTAGCCTGTATATTCTCGAGTCTATGGTCCGACTCTAATTTAATTAATTTGCCCATTATTTAATTTATTACCTTCTCGAGTCTACGGTCCGACTCTAATTTAATTAATTTATCCATTAATTAATTTATTACCTTGGTGTCACTCAACCAATATACCCGTACTCTCTCACTTGGCCCGTATCTTGATTTTTTTTTTCAAAGTCCTTCACTCGTCTACGGACATCTCCAAATAACCCAAATTTATTTCTTCCCAAAGATGTCGACCTCGCGCACCCTTTCGTAGAAAAATCATATAAATCAAACATAAATCAGAAAAATACGAGGTTGGTACCCACGCGACCATGATAAAAAGATCTACAATCTCATGTTTTAAAATAACTGAAGGGATCAATCGTTCGATTCCTTAAGTCGATCGACCAGATATCCATTTTTTTCTCCGATTCTGTTTCCAAAATTTTTGAAACCTCAAGCTTTTTAATTCTCTATCCCACTGTTATGCCATAACAACCAACAATATTATCACATGGTAAAAGGATCTAAACATCCTAGAGACCTTATATTCTTAATTGATTTTCATAATTTTGAACTTTCTCGATTCGGGTATTTTTCGGGTTTTCTTCATTCGATCTAAGTTTCTACGCTAATATCTAAATTCTTCATCAATTTCTACTGGGTTCAACCTAAGATACCAATTTATATATTCCATAATCATATATCACAAACCATTACACCTTTAATTTCATTCAACTGTCGATTTAACCGAAACCCAATTTCTCAACAATATCCACCCCAAAAACGGACAATTTCAATACACATGCTTTAATATGAATTGATTATCACATATTTAAGAATCACAGCAGTTAACCACTTGCCTTGAAAGTTCGTAGAGTTTGATCCGTTGGTGTAGAGGATGGTTTGATTAAGAACACCCAAATCTCTCTCTAGATTTGTCTCCAAAAGATCCCCAATTGCCCCTATGTCCTTACCTCAAAGGCTTAGGTTTATGATTTATAAAATCTACCGTAAGGCCCTTTTTCTCTTAGTTTGAATCCCACTAATCCCATTTTTAGTCTAATGGGCCAAGCCCAAATGTCCCAAACACCCCCGTGTGGGCCCGATTATGCCTAAAAATGTCCCAAGACCCGATTATTACCCCCGGCTACTCTTTTCTGACTATCTCAACCCGTCCAGACTCAACCGTGCACTCAGAATGATCATTAGAAATACTTTATAACATTCTTTAATTTCAACCTGAAAATGTGAGACAACAATAATTCGAATAATTAAACCAAAAGTCACCAAATATAAATAATTCTTCCCCCTCAAATAAATTCTCCAAATCATAAATTTAAGTTTCTCCACTTTAAATAGTTTTATTTATCCCAAAAAGTAATTAAATACTAAATCCTCAAAATTATGGGGTGTTACAGTCAATTAATTAAACAAAAAAAATTAGTTTATGTGAACATCACCAAAACACACACACCCAAGTGTGTGATTACCATATTCTAGATAGGTTCAGAATTCAAGGGAGGGGGGAGATATTAACATGAAAATGTTAAAAAACAAACTTCACTCACCAAACACAAACTAAACTCAGATTATAGAACCCTCACAACCTAGATATGAGTTTAACAAAAAACTCGTTTTAAATAATGAAACCCGAATGTTAGTAGTAAATAAGGCTACAGTTGTTTTAAACAAAAAAAAAAAAACAGTCCCAAAAATTAAATCTAAACAACAAATAAATCTGAAATAAATAAATAATATATATATATATATATATATATATATATATATATATATATATATATATATATATATATATATATATATAGGGAGAGGTTCAAAAGTGAACCAAATAAACTTTTTAATGAACCTTAACAAAAAACACATAACAACCCATTAATTTTAATTCCTATGTTGTAATTGGTCTGCGCCAGTGGCAACAGAGACGCGTGTTTTTTAATATACACCCCATCCCCACCCCCACCCCACGCCACCCACAAATATTCGATCGACACGCATCTCCGTTGCCGCTGGCACGGACCAATTACAACATAGGAATTAAAATTAATGGGTTTTATGTGTTTTTTGTTAAGGTTCATTAAAACGTTCATTCTTTTGGTTCACTTTTGAACCTCTCCATATATATATATATATATATATATATATCAATAAATACATATATACATATATATTGTGTTATATATTTATTATCTACACACACACACACACACTATATAACACAATAAATATATAACACAATATATATGTATATAGGTATTTATAGATATAGATATATGGATATAGGTAAAATTATATATATATATACGTATAATAGTTTAAAGGGAATAAAAACTCATAGAGAGAGCCTAATAGATAAAAAAATGTAGATTCCTTCTGCAAAAACTCAAGATCCAAAACTTGTATGATTGAGTCTCCAAATGATCAAGACAAACTAACAATAACACACCACCTTCAAACTCAAAATAGTTTCAAAAGAAACTTTGTGAAATATTAGATCTCAAAAACTCCAACCACTAGGAACAAAAAATCCCAAAGTTTAAACCCACATATGATAATCACTAACTCACGAATATATGTATCTGACCGTATAGGTTAGGTGTTTAGTGGTAAAGATTTATGGGAAGATATCTCAACAAAATATCAAGAACACATGGATGTATAAAGATAGAAGAAGAGGAAATTTTTTTGACAGAGTTTCGTCTTATTTTTGCAAATAAAAGAGATTATTTTTTTAACACCCCCAAGCCTGCTATTTATAGGCTCGTAGAAACGACCCCAGTAGAATCGTAATAACCAGGTACCATAAGGGTACATGGGTAAAATACCAAGTCAATCAAAGGGTATCAATGGAAGGCAAAAACAAAGGATAATGCGTAATAAACCATGGCCGCAGGAAGGGAAAAATTGATAAAAACCAGGGGATAGAACATTCGAGCAATCAACACGCCTGATGACTCACGCATAAGAAAAACGTGAATAAAACGTACCAATGACAATTACCCGAGCCAACTTCCAACCGTTGATGTCAAAATGCCATCCCATACAACTAAAAATCATGTCGTTTTAATGTTGAGTTAACATAATTAATTAAACAATTAATATGTTTAATCAAATTTTGATTTTAACTAATTTAAAAATCCAACAAACATATATAAAAAATATATAAAATATTTATAAAATCCTGGAAAAATAATAAACTCATAATTATCAAGATTAAAATATTTAAGTTAAAAATACATATAAAGGTATTTTAACAAAAATAGTTTAGATTTTAAAATAGATTTAGAAAATTTCAATTAGGGGTTTAAAGAAAATATATAAAAAAATGCAGGATCATAAAATGATTTGTCTCAAAATTGAGCCAACACAAACAAGAGATTTTCAAGAATATCTCGCATGGATAACTTCCTCTTACTACTTAATATATTCCACTCTCTCATCTACCTAATAGTCATTGAGGTCACTTCTTCTAACTCTTTTTCAATTAAAAATCAATCCTCTTCAAATCTAAATGTTGAAGGTCAACTTATCCCCCAAGAACCCCTTCATCACATAGACATTTAAGACTTTGTTCATAAGTTGATGGTGATTAGGTTAGGTCAACTGACAATAACCCTACCCTATTGAAAATCATTCAAAGGACCTATGTATCGAGGTGAAAGTTCCCCTTGAATCTGGATTTCATAGTTACTTTCCTAGGGTAGACCTTCAAGAGAACT
Organism: Sambucus nigra; assembly: GCA_949130495.1. Lineage (NCBI taxonomy): Eukaryota > Viridiplantae > Streptophyta > Magnoliopsida > Dipsacales > Adoxaceae > Sambucus > Sambucus nigra. The sequence goes on along the minus strand of OX422211.1, from coordinate 496,552,072 downwards.
TGGTCTCCCTTTGGGGACTCCAATTTGAGGAGAGACATTTCCTCTTAAACGTCTCATACATGATATAATCAGAATAACTTGCTAAGTGCCAACTCAAATCAACTTTGATGAATTTTTCTCTAATGACCCAGATGACCCAATGACCTCTTTAGTACCTCGTTACCCCCAACATAAAAAATCAATTGATATATTCTCCCACTTCTACATTGGAATCTCTAACAACTGTAATTATTTGGACGTCCCTGGTACTTTACACTCACTAATTGCAGGTGGCACACTTACACATGAAGTACACTAACATTTGCTTAACTTGACTAACCATTCTAACTTCTCTAACTATGGTTCAATTGGTAACCCCGGGGATGTACACTGAACTACGAACAAGGTGTCTCGACCAAAACTTCCTTTTGTAGGTTGGAACCCTATAGCACAATCACTTGACCTTGGGAACACAAACTACTGTCTTTGTTTAAAGAAGAAAGGGAACTCTGCCCAATAATACCTACTTCTGATAAACGTGTAAGGACATATTTTCCATCATCCATAGTTTACATTGAGTATGTCTTATCCCGCTACAACCGTTAAGAAAGTTCACGTTCATACGTTCAAAAAGACATATCTGAATATCAAGTATCTTCAACATATACGCGACATGAGGTATACTTTGGTATATAATTTTTTTTTAGTTGATTAGATTTTTTACTAGGTATTAGGATACTTTTTATAAATTGTTTTAAATCAAAATGAGACATTTTTCTAATTAAAATGTTTTCTTACAGACCTGTAGGCGAACTTTAAAAAATATTATTTTTCATTCTAGTCACTAAAATGACAAAGCATTATCGTTCAAACAACATGAGATGTCGTTAGATAGGTCGTTTCTTACCTTGCTACTTCTGTGCATCAAACTAAAGCCAACTGGAATGTATTTTTATATGTCGTTTCTTGGGTCTTTCAAACGACATCATGAGGTCTTTCTAACGACATTTGTCACCTCAAATTATTTTGTTAGCTTATAAATACCCATTTCGTGAGACTTTTTAATTAACACTTTTTGTTTACGAAATCTCCAGAACTGCTGCAATTAAATCTTCACTTTTTAGGGCTAAAAGGTTTTTTAGATTCACACAAATCATCCCAATTCCTTTTGTGAATCATCTTTGGAACCCAAACACTTCTGTCACAAAGTTTATTCCTGTAGGGTGCGATCTCTACTGCTGACTTAGGGATACTCGAGGGTATTCACCGCTGAAGGAGGAGCTGCGGTTCTTGTGGTTCTCGAGGGTGTCGTTGTTGGTTCTAAGTTGCGGTCTATGTGGATTATTGATGGAGTTCATTGCAGATTTCTCTAGTGTGTTGTAAGTTGCAATTTGCAAACATTATTGAAATAAAAGGTTTTTCCCTAAGGGGATTTTTCGTAAATTTAATTTTCCCTTAATCTATGATTGCATGCTTTATTTATTAAATTGCTTAGATGTAAGTTTAGGGTTAACTAAAATTGGTTTGTAGATTGAATTTAATTAAATAAGTTTAATCTATTAAAATATTGAGAATTCATAAATTGGTATCACATCTCGCCTTTACAAATTGGTATCAGGCTTGGTTAATCGAAGTTATCGAGTGATCTTTTTTTCGTAATTTTTTTTTATAATATCAATAGTTTTGAAATTTTAGATTTTTGAAAAATCACAATTTTTTCGATGGATAACTTCTATAGTCGGATGTCCGTCTTTGATGGAACAAATTATTCCCATTGGAAGCCCCACATGAGATCATTTTTAAAAGCAATTAATGAAAGAGTTTGGCTCATATGTGAAAGATTGTGGACTCCTCCCACTCTCATCATAGATAATGTGACCAATCCTAAACTTTTTTCTAACTAGACTGAGGTGAGTTTAAGTAGAGTACTTACAACTCCCAAGGCCTTAGTGCTATTTCTGGAGCTGTTACCCCTGACGAGTTCCGTTGTATTATGGCATGTACCACATATAAAAAGGCAGGGGATATCCTCCAATTGACACATGAAGATACCAACACAGTTAAGGCGTCAAAATTATAAAATTTGACCACCCAGTTTGATACTATCACCATGTTAGAGTCCGACTGTTTTGATGAATTTTATGCTAGGTTATCGGTCATAGTTAACATGAGTTTTAATTTGGGTGATAAAATTAAGGAGTCGAGAGTTATTAAAAAGATTTTTAGGTCACTTATGTCCCATTTTATTCCTAAGGTCACTGTTTTAAATTCATTGGGGATATTAGATACACTTATCTTAGAAGAACTCATAAGAGACCTTCAAACTTATGAGATCGACATGTTTCCCAAAATCGTTAATCCTAAGGATAAAGGGATAACTTTAAAGAGTGAAGTTAAGAAAAAGAAAAAAAAAAGAGTTTGTGATTTGATTTAGAGGGTGAGGTTGATTTAGATGACGTGCCCTTGTTTGCTAACAATTTTAAAAAGTTTCTCAAATTATGTAAAGACAATTCTTCCAATAAAAATATTTTTGATAAAAATAAAAATAAAGATGAGGTCAAAGATAGCGGTGAGAAAGAGGAAGATATGAGGTGTTATGAGTGCGAGGGAAAATGGCACAAATCTTTTGAGTGTCCCACTATGCTAAACTGAAAGGGAAAGAAGATTGCTAACACGACCACTCTTAGCGATAGTGACATCGAGTTGGATCAATCCAGGAATGAATTACCACATGGAAACTGCATTGCTTTCATGGCTAGTCATATGAGCACATCTAGTTTGTCCCAAGACGATGATAATACTTGTAAACTTGAGAGCCTCGTTGATGGTTTGAGACATTGGGGGGATAGTGGGTGTCAAAGTGAGATTTCAAGTGAAGGTAAAGGTGATCTCCAAAAGGCGCTTATAGATTTATACATAGAGACGTTGAAGACAAATTTTTTTAATAAGGAGTTAGGTCTTAAGGTGTTAGATTTGGAGAGAGATATAGAAGTTTGAGGGAGTGTGAGGCGTCGACAAGTCAAATCGACAATGTGAGGATTTATTTATGTGAGCAGTTGATCATCTTAGGTCTGGAAAAGAGTGAACTTGAAGTCTGTGTATCCCACCTCGAGAGAGATCTCGAACATGCCCGGGAGGTCAAGGTCACTATAAAGGACACATCTAAGAAGGTAGTAAAGATGCTCCTCGGTCTCGCTATTGGTAATCTTAAGATATTAGGAATAATTTATAACTGTGCGTCTACTTTTCATGTTGCACCCGAGCTAGTTCCCGAGTTTGTGATAGGTCCATATGGATCTCAACCTAACCCACCAAGGCATTCATTTCGCCATAGGAGAGGACGTCCTAGTCGTTTTCAGAGAGATGTTCCTAGGCCTGTGTATGGTTGTTACCATTACAAGAAAAGAAAAAACTTAGGGAAATTTGCTCAAAGTTGGGTAATGTGTCTCATAGGTATTTACCTTGTTATGCCACTACTCGTGTTCCCACGGGTGCACCCACACATGATACTTTACATGCTCTTGCACATCACATGAGACATTTTGAGCATTTTAGAGAGCAAATTAAGTATTTAGTCAAGACTTCACATGATTTGATGGATATTTTTCATAGGATGTCACCACCTTTGGAAAACTCCTCCGGACCTAATGATTGATGTTTAGACTTGAATGCAAGCATAAGATGATTTCCATGATGATATTTTATGCTTATTACTAGTGTGTACTACCATTGTATTTACCTTTTCCATTTTGATATATTTTTTGAAAAACCCAAAAGGAGTTTGTTTTTGAATGTTTTTGAAAAAATACAAAAATATTTTCTATTTTTTGTGAAAAAATTGAAAAACGAAAAAAAAATATTTTGATAAAATTTTTAGAGAAAGACAAAAAGACTTTTGTGGTTTGTTTTACACCATACATGAATGGACATTTAGGATGACCGAGTTACAACTTCATTCCATTATCCATTTGGCTATTTGATAGTGTTTTGAGACGATACATCATTTCAACCTTGTGCTTGACAATGTTTGGAGTCATTGAGATGCGATTAGTTGTTACTTGTCTATCACATGTTGGTCTAAATGTTTTCATCTCAATTCTGTCTTTCAAACGAACCAAATTCGATAAAAGTTGACAATGAAATTTGTGCATGTAAGAACCATTACCCGTGTGGACTTGTTTAATATTAAAATATAATGAGTGAACACTGGAAAGGGCTGCGAGAGGCATGTGAACTCGTTGTCAAAAGCACTGTTGTCAAAAGCCCTAGAAAAATTTAAGACAATAAAAAAAATATATGCCAAAAAGTGTCCAATTGGAAATCTCTTAAAAGATAATTGAGAAACTCAATAGAAAAATAAAAATAATTATTATGTATGAGGAAGTCTGATTGGAAATCAACGGGTTTGCATGTCCTGACAAAGTCTTGAAAAAGCATTACATGGTTTTAGACATTTTTGGTATGGAAATCATTTTTGACTTTGATTTGTTGATTAGACAGAGTCGATATCATTTGAATTCAATATTTTTACACATAAGGAATATTTTGAGTTCATTTGTTAAGAGTATCCATATTCATCGTGCACATACGTTATGAATGTTTGAGTTGATTTTCCTATCAAATTTGTTCGCACCCATTCATTTCATTTCCACAATTTGGTTATCTTAGTGCGTATTATTTTTGCAATTTTTTTAAAATATTTGAAAAATCATAAATCGTTTGCGAAAGACTTTTGAGTTTATCCTTGCATGAGCTTAATTGATATATATTTGTTATGCTTGTCGTGACACTCTGGTTTATTATTGTTTCATTCTTTTTCTTGTCTATTTTGAACAAATAAAAAGGGGAAGAACGAATTATGGGGGAGTGAGAGTTTGAATCATGGTGGAGACTTGATTCGATTTGATATTTGATTTATGTTTACCTCATTTCAAACTCGATACATCACGAAGGTATTTGATTTATTTATTATGTGTAGGACTTTGATGATCATTTGAAAAACACACAAAAGAAAAGTAAGGAGATTTGATGATTTGAAGTTGAAGATTTTTTGAAGACTTTCATATTTAGTATCTTTTCACTTTTGGGTTCATGGGAGGGAATTAGATTTTTATAGGATATTTGTTAATAATTCGGATGTTTTTATTATGTACCGACATAGACAAATGGGGATATTTGTAACGACATATTTTACATTATCCATAGTTTACATTGAGTATGTTATATCCCACTACAACCGTCAAGGAATTTCACGTACATGCGTTCAAGAACATGAATCCAAATATCAAGCATGTTCAACCTATACGTGACATGAGGTATACTTTAGTATAGAATTTGTTTTGAGTTTCTTTGATTTTTTACTAAGTATTGGGATACTTTTTATAAATTGTTTTAAATTAAAATGAGGTGTTTTTCTAACTCAAAATGTTTTCTAAAAAACCTGTAGGCGGACTTTAAAAATATTATTTTTTGCTCCAGTCATTCAAACGACATTCATTTTGTCGTTCAAACGACTTGAGATGTCGTTAGATAGGTCACTTCTTAGCTCATTGCATTCGTGCATCAAACGAGAGTCTACTGGAATGTATTTGTATATCTCGTTTCTTGGGTTATTCATACGACACGCCAATGTCATTCAACCGATATCACGAAGTCATTCTAACGACCTTTTCCTCCTCAAATGTTTTTGTTAGTCTATAAATACCTATTTCATGAGACTTTTTAATTAAGACTTTTCGTTTATGAAATTTGTAGAACTGCTGCAATTGGGTCTTCAATTTTTAGGGCTTGAAACTTTTTAGATTCAAACAAATCATCCCAATTACTTTTGTGAATCATCTTTGGAACCCAAACACTTCTGTCACGAAGTTTATTCTTGTGGAGTGCGTTCTCTACTGCTGACTTGGGGATACCCGAGGGTATTTGCCGCTGAAGGAGGATATGCGATTCTTGTGATTCTCAACGGTGTCATTGCTGGTTCTAGGAATGATCTATATGGATTCTTGAGGGATTTCATTGCAAATTTCTCTAGTGTGTTGTAAGTTGCGATTTGCAAACATTTTTGAAAAAAAGGTTTTGCCCTATGGGGATTTTTTCTGAATTTGATTTTCCCTTAATCTGTGATTACATGCTTTATTTATTAAATCACTTAGATGCACGTTTAGGGTTAATTAAAATTGGTTTGTAGATTTACTCTAATTGAATAAATATAATCTATTGAAATATTACGAATTCAAAAACTGGTATCACATCTTGCCTTTCGAAAAAGAGTTCAATGGATGCACCTTAACCATCTTATACACAATTTTTTGGTGTAATAGACACAATTGCTATGAATGCTTCTTCTTCATGAAGATGTCATGAAAAAAAGATAGTGAAATGGTCCATGTGTGGTCAAATTATCATACAAATAAAATTCATTAACATAACTAGATCATTGGTTATCCCCAAATGGCTTACCTTGGAAGTGTATGCAGTCTATCATGAAGGAAAAATGCTCTCAATATATCTTCCTCCCGAACCCCTAATTGGTAAAAAGTAAAAAATATTTCAATATTCATAAGAAAGACGCTCCCTTTAACTGATCAAATTAGTTTTCGATAGTCGACAATGAACACTTATTATGTATTGCGACTTGTACGGCTCCCGATGGTCCACACATAAATGCAATGAACAATCTTTATTTTGAAAAGGAGGAATACAAATTCCTCATGGTGACTTACTCTTCCAAACAAATCCCTCTAAAAAAATATAATATGCCTGGTCCCATAACTCTATTATCTCTAATGGACCCAACTAATAAGGTGACCTCATTACGGGCCTAGTGCTAGTAACATATATATGCAAAATATAATATCTTTTATAGGCAATAACTTGGTACCTCCTTCAAATACTACTCGAAGAATTTCAGACTATCATTAACATCTTTGATAAACTGTAACCCTTTATGATGTTCTCGTGTCTATTAAATACAATTGTGTTCTAGAACCTCCTTTGATCCTAGGCATAGCTATACGAAACATCTCATTCCCCAAAATAACATACTCGATGTATTCTCTCTAAAATCAATACATATATATTCAATTAATACTCAATAATAAAATCGTATAACCTCATGTCTAAAATAAAATCAATTGAAAATCATATCGACCAATCACAACTGCTACGTCTCCATAATCATGATGTAAAAAATCATCCCTAACTACTGGGTATCCACGTATAATGAAAACTTAGTGATAATAATATATATGTTCCAATGTTAATTAGAAGGATCTACTAATAAAATAATAATACAAACTTGATGTCAAAATAAGACTCATGTGCATGAGACATAAACATAAACATAATCATAAATATCTCGATGTTATCTCTATGATTTTTTATTGTCCATGAGGTATCTTATAACTAAGTGGCCTTTCTAGCTATAAGTGTAATAATTTCCTCTATAGGAGCCATAAAAAAGGCAACCCTGCGAGTGGCCTTGCTGACCCTGTCTCTTTAATCAATCCTGTTGACTATGGCTTTATTAGCCCAATCCTCATTTGTTTGTGGCCCGACTAGCCATGATTCCATACACCGTCCATTTTTCTAATGAGGGCCTCCCTAATCTTAGGGCGGCTCTCCACCGTCTATATTATTTTAGGCCTAGTCTGGCCACACTATTCTTTATCATAGGGATTCCGTATTTCTAATAGTTGTGATGATCTTGAAGATGTATGAGAGTAACTTCCACCGACTTAATACAAGTGGTGAAAGATTGTAGTGGTCTTAGGATGCGGATGAAAAATGTGTCGAGGTTAGGTTAGGTTTTATGTTGGGGATATTAAACCTGCTGGGAATTTTGAAAGATTGTAAGGGGTAGTGTTCCAAAAAATGATTTTCTTGATGAAGAAATGTTCCAATACGGGTTTAGCATTTTTTAGAATTTTTTTAGGTAATTATTTGAATTTTCTTGAATTTTTTGTACAAACTTTCCAGGGGGTTGCCAAATAGCATGTAATAGGGGTTATCGTTTGGAAATGGCATGGACTTTTGGGCTTCCTTAGGAAGAGGAATAGTCAGGTGTCAATCGGTATGTGCAGGGGTCTACTGATCGGCATGCCATTTACTCCCCTATAAAAAGAGGGTGACCCCTTATCATTTTTCATATCTTCAAATCTTTTAAACTTCTGCTTCCTCTCTCCAAAAACCATTAATAAGTCCTTTCTTCTCAAGACTTTAAATGGTGAGTTCTTCTCGCGAGGAATACAATATGGACTGGCTGAACGTTAATGACTAAGCTGGCCTGGAGTGGTAGTCTAGGGTGCCTCTTGCCTTGGGTAGCAAGAATGCCTTTGATCTCTTCGAGACGGTAGCTGATGAGTGCACTCTTATACGCGATCCTGCATGCCAATGTTCATCTAGGGTGAGGAACCCTAGTGGATATGTAAGGATGGTTACCTTTAGTATTCCTTTTTATTTTTTCTTTATTTTTTCGAGATGATGAAAGGTGTGTTATTCTCTTTGGCTTTGGCAGATTGACATATCTCCTTCAAGTATGAGTTTAAGGAGGAATATTGGGTTAAAGGATGTTTGGGACCATCTTTCAAAAGTGGTTCGTTGAATGGTTACTGCTGCTAGTTTCGGCCATCTAGCGCAGGCCTTGGATGGGACTCCGCATTCTACTACGATGTTGTGTGCTTTGTTAGAGAGGCAGTGGGACACTACTAACACATTTAATTTGGGTTTCAAGGAGATGACCGTTACTCCCATAGATGTTCAGTAGCTTCTGGGGATATATTACGAGGGTACGCAGATAGAGGTGGACAATATTATGAGGGTGACACTAAAGGCAGTTTAGATGACGTTGGGAGATGTGAACATGATCGTTTTTGGGGTTTCTATCGGCATATATTCTCTTCAGGAGGTAGTATTAAGTAGGAGGATTGATGATACTAGTGGGTGATAGGTGAGACAAATGGCCTGTTTATAGACTTTGCTTCTGTTGGGTGGTTTTCTGGTGGTGACGAGTGGTGACGCCGTTCATCTCTGGTTTTTTCCACTTTGATGACGTTTTCTGACATCCCGTTCTACGATTGGGGATCCTGACCTTGGCAATCCTTTATTCTTATTTGGATACATTCAGTCGGTGCTGCTGACAAACTTTTACAGGGGCCACGTACCTTTTGGAGCTAACTTTGAACTTTTTTTCTTCTTATGTATTTATTTGAACTTTCCCTTAGTTTTTACTTTGCTGATTCATGTCTTTTTACAGACATGGTTCTATGAGGTGATCGGGCTCAATGTGATGTTGATAGCCCTGGAGGATGAGGATTTGGGGGAATTCTGTTGGATGTTGGAGAAAGTCCAACAGGCTATCGAATCAGTCCTTGTCCTTGGTGGTGGTGCAGCAGGGTCTGAACACGCTGACGAGCAATAAGGTTATTTTGTCTTTCTTTTGCATGAATATAGATTCTTTTTTCGGTATTACAGATGACATTTTACCCTTAGGGGATGTCTCCTCAGCATACGGGGGTAATAGTTATGCATGCACAGATGCGGTGATTGATGGCGCATGAGTTTTGGTACGCCTAGTACCCGAGAGAGAGGGTGGTGCGACAGATCATGGAGTATGAGGTGACGCTCCCACCGTCATTGCCTCGAATGTATATGAGGTAGGTGACGGAGATGTTTGTTGAGGCTAAGGCAAAGGTAATGGTTGGAGAGGCTTATACCCTCTACATGGACACGATGACGGGCTATGACTACAAGGATTTCATGACGAGCTAGTTAATTCCCTCTTCCATTTATGATTCGGTGAACAAACCTATGACTCCTATGGCTTTGGGTAGGGATACCAGTAGGCCGGTGGGATCTTCCCACAACACAGGTGGTGGTACGTCATCGGTAGCGGCAGCAGCAGCGGCAGCGGAGGCTCCGCTTATTCAAGTCACTCCCCTTTCTTATAATTTTCATTTACATAGAGGGGGAAACTGAGCATAACGCATCGTCCTAATGCATCAGTGTCGGGGTTTATGGGACTTACGGATAATGTCATTCAGCCTGAGGTATACTTATTTATATTCTTATCTTGTCTTTTTTTTATTCTTTCTTTGCTTTTTATAGACTGATTGGTATTTTGTTCTTGTTCTATGCTTGTAGTATGTTCAGTTGCCGACCACCTGGCTGAAGGATATTAAAGATTGGATGGCCTTCGTGGATTCTTACATCAAGGACTCTATTCCTTCTTGGTTGGTTCCATCAGCCTCGTCAGAGGAGGGATCGGGTTCTGGTAGTGGAGTTTCTACCGCTCGTCACCGGGGGAAGCGTGTCCACTGCGACGGGTGAGGGTTTAAGAGTGATAGAGATGGTGGGTTCGAGTTGAGTCCCGCTATTTTATTTTATTTATCTTTCTTCTTTCATGAAAATATGTAATCGTGCAATGACAACATATATATATATATATATATAGGAGATTTTTTTTTTAATTCTTGTTAGAATGACTTATCCTACATATACTTTTACTTTGCTACTGAGAGTTTTTATTGAGGAAAAGGAGAAGTTAATTTAAAAAGATTTCTTTCTGGGAAATGATAAGTAAATATGGATAAGTAGGAAGAAATAAGCCAAAAATTTTTAAATAAGGATTTTCTTTGGTTTTGACAAAAAAAAGAAAGGTAGAATATCCTAAAATAGGGTGGTTACCGATCGGCATACACCTTGTTGTTTCTATCGGCATATGGGTCAAGTAAAATCACTATAAGGCTTTGATTGCACTTTCCTGCAGATCAGAGTACTTTGTAGGGCAAGAATTCATTTGGACTTCTCAGATCCCTTATTTTTTGCCAAGCCATTTGTGTATAAAAGTATAGGTAAGGAGTGTAGTTTTTCCATCGATACTTTTCCATCTATACCCATTTTTTTTCTTGCTTCTTGCTTTTTTCTTCTTACTTCTTATTTTTTCTCCATTATTTCCCAAATGCCCCATTCGACGCACGCATAATTTTCTTCCTACCTTAAAAGTCTAGAGGCCATGTGCTTGTATAACTTGGACTACGAGTCTTTCAACTTGTATCGAGTCTCCTTGTGGCGTACCAGAGCCATTGGCTGGAATATGCTAGCGGGGGCGGTGGTGCAATTATGTTATCCTGAAGACCATATTTTCTATTTCAGTTTACATGAGGTTGGCCCAACCTATGAAGAGTTTTCGGCCATGTTAGAAGTCAATCCTAGTGTAGCGGTGACTATGCTAGAATTTTCTCATTCTCCTCGGGAATTGTTAGTGGAGTTGCTTCATATTTCTTCATTGGAGGCTCGATCGTTGGTTACTGGGGGGATGATTTCCATTTGGGCTGTTATGCATTTGTGGGATTTCAATGATGCAGGCTATACCGAAATTATCACTATGTCTTTACTTCGAGCATCTTACTAGTGACGGGGGACTTAATGGTGGATCCCTAGTTGGCTATAATAATAGTGTGGATATATTACCACTACAGTTCTATGGTGGTGATACTGGTGGAGACTCTGAATGGTCTTGATGTTTAGAGGGAAGGCTTCTCTGATTTTTTAAGAGGGATCTCGATGATGTTGTTCATGCAGCTGGCTGAGAGGTTTCATCTGGAGGTTCCTCCTGAGTATCGTTTAGTTGGCATGTGAAATTTCTTTGCTCAGTACTTTATCAATTTTGGCCCATCTGTAGAGAACTGGGGGAATTAGTTCCTAGAGCACTGAGCTCGGTGCCTTTGTTGGTCGATTCCATGATGGAGGTGAATTACAACCTATTCTAGAACTTGTAAAGTATCAATATGCTCGATTAGTAGGCCTACGACAAACTTTGTTGTATCTCCCTTGGCGGCTTCTGTTTCAAGTTCGATGGGATCAAATAGTGCCTCTTTAAACACTAAAATTCTTTCTAGCGAAAGACTTAACTGGATCCATTCGCATAAGGCTAGGTTATTTATGGGAGAGTTATTGGTCGTTAATCTATCCATCTCAATCTGTAGGTAGGGTATGTCATGTGTCCGGGGACTATCTAAAATAGTTATGGTAGTGAGTAGTGGTTAATATCCTAGCAGAAGAGACCAACCAGTGGTGTATTATTCTTTTTGAAACCATGGAAGGCGGAGTAGTGTCTTTTAGGCTGGTCAGGGCATACCACTCCATGGAGTGTATTCTGTATATCAACCAGGCAGGCAAAGTATGGGACCTCCCGAGACTGATAATGATGGTGCAGGGTCTTCTGGTAGTTGTGGATAGGATTTTGTGAAGATGGGATTATTTGATATGAGACTTTTAATGATTATGATGTTTTTGTATTAGGGATTTAAGAATAGTTTTATGAATTTAGGTTTGTTTAGAAATAGTTTTATCAGCGGAAAGGGGTGGTTTGTTTGACTCCCTTCGCTGATACTTCGTGTAATGGTACCGAACTTCCTTATTTGAAATAAAAAAGATTTTAATCATATTATTATGCCTCTTAATGAGATTTATATTTGAATTATCTATACTAATCTCTAAGTCATAAACAATCCGTTTGTTCATGTAAATGATAAAAGTAATCGTCGTTCTCGGATATTAGAAAAGAATAGCATTTTGTGAAAAAGAAAGGGATCATGCCCATGTAAGGTGTATGAGCTTCCTACGTACCTCTGGGAGTTTTGAATTTTTTTTCTTTGAGTTCCATTTAAAAAGTAATAGGTCTTTAAGAGGATCAAGCCTCCATGTAGTTCTGAGTGGAGAGAAATGAAGAGAGATTTTTTTAAGAATAGAAAGGAGATGAGAAGAGTTATAGTGCATCGAGATTTTGGAGTAAGGTTAGAACTTCTTGAGATGGTTTAAGTTGACTGGACGTTCCATCTCTTCTCCATCGACGTCAGTGAGCATAGAGGTGCCTCTTGAGAGAATCTTCTTCACTATGTAGGGGCTACTCTAATTAAGATTGAATTTCCCTTTGAGGTCCCGGACAGGTTCCATGACCTCCTTAAGGGCAAGGTCTCCTTCTTGGACACCATGATCCTTGACTTTTAGGTTAAATGATAGTGTTATCCGATGATGGTATCCTTGTATTTGGTATAGAGCCTTCAGCCTCTTTTCATCCAAGAGTGGCAGTTCGTCAAAGTTACTCTAATGCCAGTCTTTCTCACTGACTCTGCTCCCAAGCATAATGCATGGAGAAGGTATTTCTATCTTAATGGGTAGGAATGCTTCCATTTATTATACCAAAGTGTAAGGATTATCCCCAATAGAAGTCCTAACTGAAGTGTGGTATCCCCAGAGGGCGTACGGGACTCGATTGGCCCAATCTTAAACTCTTGGTCATTTTATCGATGATGGTTTTAAGTTTTTTATTGGAGGATTTGACTGAACCATTGTTTAGGGGTTGGTAGGGAGAATATTTTATCTCTGAATCCCTTACTTGTCGACCAGTGTTGGGACCTCAGCTCAAAAATGTAACCAATTATCTGATACTAGCTCGTGGGGAACCTCATATCGGCAGATGATGTTCTTTAGGATAAACTTGGCCACCTTCTTGGCATTCAGTACTATATATAACTCGACTTAAATCCGTTTAGTGAAGTAATAAATGGAGACTAAGATGAACTCATGCCCATTTGAAGTTTTGGGTGTGACTTTCTATTAATTCCCTAGTTGGAGAACATCCAGGGAAAATTCATCTTGTATAATTTTCGAGGAGGTAAGTGCTAGAGATTGGCAAAATGTTAGCATTTGAGGCATCTTTAGACATAGGTAGTGCAATCCTAAACTATGATGGTCCAATAGTAACATTGACGGGTAATCTTCTTAGCAAGCATATGATCATTGATGTAGGGTCTGCATTCTCTACTATGGATCTTCTGTATCATTTCTTCAATGTCTGCCCCAGCAATGCAGTGAAATTGGGTTCCATCGAAGTTTATCTTGAATAATGCTTTATCACATATGATATACTGGGCAAACAGTTTGCGAAAGGTTGCATGGTCTTTTTTGTCTGCGTCTTAGGGATACCTATCATGCTTAAAGAGTTGCCAAATGTTGGAGTACCATAACTCGACCATATCAGAGTCTTCCTTTGTGATGAGCTCAATGTGGTAGCAATGAGTTGGCATAATTTATTTTTTAGACTAGGAAAGGAGCCGTCATTGTCCTTTCGGGCATGTTAACTATGGAGGCTAGGGTAGCAAGGGCATCAGTTAAGATGTTCTTTGCGCGGGGCAAGTAGTGGAAGGTGATATCTTGGAACCGGGAGTCCTTCTCTTCTAGATGGCCATGGAAGGGTAAGAGAATTTCATCTTTAACTTTCCATCTTCTAACGAATTGGACGATGATGAGAGAAGAATCCTCGTAGGCATCTAGGTATTTGATACCTTTCTTAAGGGCGACTTTGAGGCCTACATGCATGCCTCATATTCGGTCATATCATTGGTGTAGGGAAAATCTAACTTGATGGCGATGGGAGTGTGAGACTCATTATGGGAAATTATGAGTATCCTAATTCCATATCCTTTCTTATTGGCAGCATCGTTAAAGAATATTTTCCATCAGAGGTCCTCTTGAGAGATGCAAAGGATATCTTTGTTCGGGAATTTAGAGATCCAAATGTTGACCTCTTCCATGGGGTAGTCGGCGAAGTAGTCGATAATAGCTCTCCCTTTCATGGATTTCTATGTGACATACAAGATATCAAACTCAGCTAGTAACATCAACCGTTGGGCCATTCGAATAGACATGGAGGGTTTGTCGAGCAGGTATTTGATAGGATCCATTTGGGAGATAATTTTGATGGGAAAAGCGAGCATATAGTGCCGTAAATTTTGAGTGACCCAAACCAGGGTGACTCATGCTTTCTCTAAGGCAGTGTAGTTGACTTCATACCTGACCAATTTTGGTTAGCATAATATATGGCCTTCTCTTTGTAAGATTTTTTAATCTATTGGGATAACAAAGCCCCTACTGCAGTATCTGTTACACTTAAGTACAAGAGTAGAGGGATACCTAGCTGCATAGGCATAAATATCAGAGTTCTGTCGAAGTCTTCCTAACAAGCCTTATTCTAGACTTTGTTATAATCCTTCTGGAGGAGTTTGAAGATAGTTTCGCAAATAGAAGCTAATTGGATTATGTACTATAATTTTCCCAAGATTCCTAGGATTTCCTTCACTATTTGAGGTGGTGGCATTTCGAGTATAGCTTTTAGGTTAGATGGGTTTGCTTCGATTCTCTTTTCACTGATCATGAATCCTAAAAAATTTCCTTTTGCGATACCAAAAATGCATTTTTGTGGGTTTAGCCGCATTTGGTGTTGTCGTAGTCATTCGAAGAACTTTTGAAGGGAGGCACTTGACCTTCCTGCATTTTAGACTTAATAATCATGTTGTCTGCATAGACTTCGACCTCCTTGTGTATCAAATTATGCAAAATGGTTTTGGCAGTCCTTTAGTAGGTAGCACCGGCATTCTTGATCCCGGATAGCATAACCATGTAACAAAATGTTCCCTAGGGATTGATGAATGCAGTTTTATCCTGATGGTTAGGGTGCATCTTTTTCTGATTGTATCCAGAAAATTCATCGATGAATGACTTGATGGTGTGACTAGTCGTGGTGTCCCTAATCATGTCAATATTGGTCAATGGGTAATCGTCCTTAGAGGTGCTTTGTTCAAATCCTGGTAGTCTACACACATGCAGACTTTTCCTCCTGATTTTGATATGGGTACAATGTTGGCAAGCCATATGGGATATTCGATCACACGGATGAAGCCTCTATTCAATTGCTTGATTACCTTTTCCTTGACTTTGAGTGACCATTCAGTGGAGATCTTTCGCAACCTCTATTTGACCCGCGTTCGTTCTAGGAGAGTTGGGATCTCATGATGAGCTATTTAGGGTTCGATGCTGAGCATGTCATCTTAGGACAATGCGAAGACGTACACAAATTTCTTCAGCAGTTCTTTGAATTACGCGCGCTTATGTTTATTAAGGGTGGACCCTATCCTAATCTCACATTCTTGGCTACTAGAAGCGATATTGATAACAATAGTTTCATTAAATACGGTCATGTTATTTTTTGTTAACCTTATTAAGATCAGTTAAGAATTGTTCATTTGAAAAATTATCATTATCAAGAGGATGGTTAGAATCAAGACAATAAATGTCAAGCATAGCAATATACTCAAAATCCTCATTTATTTCACTTTTGGGAGAAATAGCGTTGAGAACCTCTTCAAAAGAGGCATTGATTACATTATTATTAGAAAAAGTAGGAACAATAATACATGAAGAGATGTGATGAACATCAAGGTTGAGTTTCATCTCAGCAGGTGGGAGTGGTATAGCATTCTAGTTAAGAAGAGGCTCATCACCAGCCCTGATCAGAGTACACGGGTTTCATGGTGTAGTGGCTGAATGGATCATACAGAGGGTAATCCCTAATGTCTACAAATTGAATGAGTTTTTTAAATCATTTTCATCGGATACCTCGGCAACAGCTACGGATTTCTCGATGAGAGATTGCACTTTATGCTGGTAGTCTTTGACCTAAGAGTAACTGTCTAAAAGTAATTTTAAATAATTAGACTTTACCCTCTAAATTAATTGTCCACACTTCTTAGGTCCACATAATTGACCTCGACTCTCTAATTTGATCACTCACACTCCTTAGGTTCACAGAATTGTCCTCGAACCTCTAAATCAGTATCTCACACTTCTTAGGTTTACATAATTTGCCTCGAATCTATGAATCAATCGCTCACAATCCTTATGTTCACATAATTGGCCACATCCCTCTGAAATTGTTGCTCACACTCCTTAGATCTTCAAAATTGGCCTCAAACTTTTGAATAGGTCGCTCACACTCTTTGGGTCTACAGATTTGACCTCGACCCTCTGAATTAAACGCTCACACTCCTTAGGTCTGGGAAATTAACCTCAACTTTCTGAATCAGTCGTTTATAGTCCTTACGTCTGCAAATTTATCCTCGACCCTTTAAATCAGTTGTTCACAATACATAGGTCAGCAGAATTGGCTTCTACCCCCTGAATCGATCGCTTACCCTCCTTAGGTACTCAGAATCATATTTTTACCTGTCATTCTCTTTCGTTAATGTATTTATATTTATACGACCTAATCTTATCCTTATCTCTTCCATTGAGGGGTTATTTGAACACCCAATTCTAGTACCCTCATCTTAGTATCCCTCGTGAACCTTCATAAGTCCCAAGAATAATATGCTCAACCCTCGAATTTAGATCCTCCCTTTGAAACCCTAATCTAGAGACCATCAGACGCTATCGAGCTCCATTTGACTCTAGTAAACCCTTATAACTGAGGGTAACTAAATTAACATCTATATGTCATTGACTACCCACTTTAATGGTCCATATTGCACATAAATTTGCCTTACAGTTCGCATTTAATTTACTTTTTACTCCGAACCCCTAGTTGAGAGGCCACTAGAGGTTTTTGAGATCCGTTTAACTCCAGTAAACTTTTAAAATCAAGGGTGGTTGAATGAAGTTTCATAAGGCTCTGAATATAATTTTGAATAGTTCATACCATGCAGGAATCCACCTTATGGTTTACCTTTTCTTGTTGTTTTACTTTGAAACCCTAATCTAGAGGCCAACATATGCTTTCAAGCTCTCGTTAACTCTCATAACTCTCTGAACCAATGGAAAATGAATCAAAATTCATAGGGATATAAATATCCTTTCTAACGGTCCATACCGTGTGTGAATCTGCCTTACGATTATCATTTTTTTTCGTTTCCTTTAAAAGCCTAAACTATAGGTCACCGGTTGCTTTTGAGCTCCATTTTACTTTGGTCAACTCTCGAAACAAAAATTTTCCAGTGAACTTTTGAAGACATCTGAATTTGCTTTTAATGGTCCCGATCGTGCACAATTCGGGCTTAGGATTTACATTTTGTTCCTATTTTTTTTGAAAAAAGTTCATTTTGGACTGCCAATAGGCACCCTTGCCCTTAGATTGCAAGATAAGGGAAATGTGGATAGGCAATCTTAGGCCTACGCTGATCGATAAATCATGAACCCAAAAAAAATTATATTTAGGGGGATTGATGACCCTATTTGAAAGGATCCCCTTTCAATATCCCAAGAAAGCTCTGCCTCAAAATCAGTGCGTAGCCTTTTACACATCCCTTCCAAAACATCCCTCCAATGTTCCATTACATCATACACACACCCAAACTTTCTTACCTACCTTACCACCATTACACCAACACCAAAATCGTCCTACCTCACCATCAAATTTAGAATTCAATCTCCATAGAAGGTATAAGTCCTATTCACTCAAACTTGTGACATTAGTGTTATTACTCAAATTTTACTTATAAGTATATTATTTACATTAGTTTCTATTTCCTCACCCTAATCACCTTTTTATTACTAATATATTCTTAAAACTTATTTCCATAAATTCAAGCACCTAGGAAATAGGGTTTAATCTATTAACCATAAATTTTTCTTCCCATTTTTCCTACACTTATTTCACACGTGCAAACTTTCAAGATAAAGAAATTATAGTTTTGGGTTCATGGGTTAAATCCTACCCTACTGTATGTTCAAACTACGTGGACTTTGATGTTGGTTCTAACTATGTATGGGTCCCAATTTCATTTCAGTATTCGTGTCTTTTTTTTGTCACTTTCCATATTATACTCTTACCTCACCTTCTTTATAATTATAGTTGTTAATTTATTTAATCCTTTTCATAATCATGTCATGCGCACTCACTCTTTTATAGTGAATCGTCATCGGGCGCATCACACACATTTGTCCATTTTTGTCATTTGTTTACTTACTTTTTAGTAGTCCCATTAACATGAACATTTAATATTTCATACTGAATCGTGATTCGGTGCATTCTCACATCTGGACACTTTTATGTTAATTTCTTTCTTTTTGTTATTTATACTCTGACTAACTCGTTATCTCCTTTCCCATGACGCAAATATAATGAGGACACTCTCCATGTTTTCTATAAATATATGCACACACACTCACATTCTACCCTACACACATACATAATTTAGGAGAAAAATTAGACTATTATTATATTCCACTAGAGATCGAAAGGGAAGAATGGGTGCCTAACACCTTCTCATTCCGTAATTTGTTTGTCGGACTCGAGATCTATTTGGATTCTTATGTATCATTTTGTCTTGCGACATCATTTCATCTAGGACGCTACCTTTTTCTTATTTTCAGAAAAATAGGCTGACAACTCTATTTTTTTAAATATTTTTAGCCCTTTGAGGATGGCCAATATGTTCATATGAGAACCCAAATATCGTGTATGCGATGGAAAGAGGATTGTTTTTCCTTGATCGATGCATGTAATGTCTTTTGGTGCAAACCCCTTGTCTAATCATGGATGGCTAGAAGGATGAGGTTTACCTCTTGGATATTTCTCTTTTTAACTCGTTTGTTGAATTCTAGAGTGTGTGTTATTGGTAGTGTGTCCATCCCCGATCCTCGTCGCGGTGGGGTGGGGTGGGGGGCAGCGTGAGAGTGAGGATTCTTGTGGTCCCGCGCGTCCCTCTCGGGAGCGCTTCGACTGACGTCATTTAAAGTGAGGTGAAAAATGTAGAGAGATTATAGTCGCCAGTCTATTCTACTCAAAATAGACAAAAGAAAAGGGGAATCCATCTCGAAGGACAACATCCAAAGACATACTGGTGCATGCGAAACCAAAATGATTCGAGAAGGGTTCGGAGGCTAAGTTACGAAATAGGAAGGTGTTAAGCATCCATTCCGCCCTTTCGGTCTCTCATGGATTTTTGTTATTTTCCTTTATTTTCCCTGTGATATGTGTGCATGTGTATATATAGTGGAGATAGTAATCATCGACTTGTACCATGGAAGAGGTAAAGCGAGTCATCCGTAGGAAGGTATAAAATTATTAGAAAATAGGATTTAGGCGATCATCCCTACGTTACGCCACTAAGAACAAATATATGTATATATATAGTATAAGAGAATGGAGTTTAGAGAAATAGAAAATGAGAGAAAAAGTAAAAATAGGACTCGAGTCTCGAGTTTTACCTCGAGACGCCTACGTAGCCTATAGAGGCATCAAAGTCCACGTAGTTCGCATGCAAAATGAGGGGTTGTGTTTATCCCATAAATCCAATCGGGGATTCTCTTATTTGTGTGTGTGTGTGTAGAAAAAGTGTTTTAGTTGTGAGAAAAGTGTAAGAAAAGTGTGAGAATTCTCGTTTGGAATTTATGAGCAAACCCTTTTTTCTTATTTTTTTGGGTTTTTTATTTATATGAAAATAAGATATGTGCAATAATACTAAATAAAAAGTATATTAGGATGTATGAGATGAGATAATAAAAATGCTAAGTAATAAAACAAGATATTGCGAATTTATTAGAATTTAAGGAGAAAATTGGGAAAATTGGACCTTCGTGAAGATCTTGAACTTGATCTTGAATGTTGGAGAGAAGCCCTTAAACTTGGATGATAATGGAGGGTAGGTAATTCACCAAGTTTGGTGAAAAGGATGATGAAAAGTGTAGGTTGGAAAGGGATTTGGGTGTGGAATTCACGCTGACTTCGAGAGAGGTTTTCTGGATCTGCTAAGAGTGATTTCTATCGGATCTGGGCTCTTCTTGCAAGTGAGGTCAGGACTCCTTTTTATAGTACCAGGGCATTACCAATCGGCATAGCCCTGTTCCTTCCATTCGGCAGGTGCGTTTAGGCACATTGTCGATAGGCAGGGTCTGGGACCTGCCATTTGCCAGTGTCTTTCAAGCCTTTTTGGAAAATTGGCCGCAGAACGCAAACCGTTGATGAGAGTCATTCATGGGGTGGAACATTAGAAAGGTCATTTATAGACCTTCGAAATTCCTTTGGACCGCTCCCGGGTTCAAGAGCTAACTTTGGCTCAAATATGGCTCGGAAGCATTTGCCAATCCATTAGACGGGAAAACGTCGGACGCAAACGGATCGTTCGTCCGCATGGTAAGTCCGAATTATGCACAGGGTGGACTTATGGAAAGGTTAGGAGATGTAATTTGACATTCCAAAGAGTTTGATCTAGTCCGGAGAGTTGACTTTGTTCAACCTGGCCCTGGAAGCATTCGGTGACCTTTCAGAGTAAAACAGATCGTTCGTCCGTACCGAAAGTCGGAATCGCGCACGGAGTGGACCGTTAGAAAGGGGTTTCAGTTCTCTTTAAATATTCATTCAGTCTTGATTGATCTAAAGAGTTGACTTAGGTCAAACAGAGCTCGGGATCTCCCGGTGGTCTCCTAATTGAGTTTCGGGGAAATTGGATCGTTCGTCCGCATGGTAAGTCGGAATCACGCACGGGATGGACCGTTGGAAAGGGGTTTCAGTGCCCTTAGAAGATTCATTCAGCCTCGATCGAGCTAAAGACTTTCACTTTTGGTTAAATGGAGCCTGGGAGTGCCCGATGGCTTCTAGGTCAGTACCCAACGTATTATCTGGGTTTGTGGTGATGACGGAAGGTGCTAGGGACCAAAGGAGAGTTTAAGGGGTAACATAATGGGGTGTATACAGGTAGCCCTAATTGTGATAATTAACTTTCAGCCTTATCTCGTCGAGGAATTCTAGTTTGATATAATGAGCTTGTACCCAGTGATCTTTGGTTATTTGTGCGTGAGTGAGATATTCTTGTATTTTCTCAAATGACCTTTGGCATTGAGCATTCCACTCTTTTTTTGAGTACTTTCTAAGGATTTGGAAGATGGGTTCATAGATGGTAGTAATATATTTGATGAACCGACTTATGAATTGTACCTGGCAAAGGAACCATCAGACTTCTTTTTCTAGTTAGGGGTCGGGGCATTTCATGTATGTCTTTAAATTTAGCAGGATCTACCTTGATTCCATCCTTGATGACTATAAATGCGAGTACTTTTCCTTTAGTCACCTCGAAGATGCACTTATGTGGGTTTAGCCTCACTTTTAAGTGCCATAACTTTTGAATGAATTTTTGGAGTGCGAGGATGTGCCCCTTATGATCCTTGAACTTGATTATCATGTTTACCACATAGACCGCGACTTCTATATTCATAAGGTCATGTAGGATGGTTGTGGATGCTCTTTGGTAAGTTACACTAGAATTTTTAACATTGAGTGGCATGAATGTATAACAGTACGCCCCCTGAAGGATATGAGTGGCTTTCTAGTTGTACAACCAATAAGTCTATGTATGGAAGAGGAAAATCATCCTTGGGAATGACTCAATTAATATCCATATAGTCTATTAACATTCGGACTTTGCCATTGCTTTGGGGTACTAGTAGGATGTTGACTAGCCATGTGGGGTATTCCTTTACTAGGATGAAGTCGACACTAAGTTATTTCTCCACTTCCTCTTTGACTTTCAAGGACCAACAGGGTATATGTAACACTCATGTAGTATCAAACCCTAGAACGATCAAGTTATAATCAGTTAACTACATATATTATCTCATATCCCCTTATAACTTAGTTAACTTCAAAAACACTCTAACAATGTTGGAATTACACATGAAACCCTATAATTTTTTTTAATTACGTAAGTACCCCTAAGGTTATAAAATTGCCAAAATACCGCTACAAAATTTGAAAGAAGCATAACTGACCTTTTCACCTCATGACCCAAACCTTATATCAAATTGAACCTTTAGACCTCAACTAATTTAATATTACAATTTTAACCCTTAAAATTTCATAAAAGCACACAAATTCTCCTTAAATATGGAAATTTATCACACAAAATACTAAATAAATATAAAACCTTCTCTTTAGGGACCAAACTCAAAACCAACATATTTACACTTTCCCATTGCCAACAAAGCATCCAAATAAATAGAAAATGCAAGTTTCACATGGATACTACCATCCCCACATGTGAAAATCTTGTGCCTAACCTCTATCTTCTTATGACAAGGAATAATCCACCTCCCTTGTTCACCAATCAACTACCCTAAGTCCATAATATAAATACCCCGTGAATTTCAGCCCTTAAACTCACGAGTTTAGCAAAACCAAACTTGATTTTTTTCAACTCCAAACTGGTAACCTGTGACTTTATGCACCATTTTTTATTTTTACTGTCCAAAATGTTTTCTACACTATCACAAAGTACAACCCAATCAGAGAACCCAAGTATTTACTTGTAAAATAGATTGTATAGGCAAAACACTCAAAACCTCCATATAAGCTTGAACTTTAATGGTAAAACTCCATTCCTTGATTTTGAACCTATTTCAAAGTGAGGAATGAGTTCCTTGTGAGCCTGGGAGCTCGAGTGCATGGTCATTTTTAAAAATAGACAAGTTTTGAACCATAATTTCTCAAAGGTGTTTTTGAAGTTAATATACTTTAATTTCAAAATTATCTTCAACCAGGATACCTTAATCCTTTAAACCAAAGTCAAACTCTTCCTTAGTATAGCAGAAACCCAACCATAAGCTTAAAAGCCATTGCCATACTCGGTAACTCCATGAATATTTGGTCAAAATTTCCAAAAAAAAACACAGTATTTGAAATTTGATCATTTCTGAACCTCAATTCATGAAACCTATATGTTTGGATTCTTCGTGAAAGGTTAGGTTGGATTTTTTCAGGAATCATATTAAATGGTGTAGGAAATTAGGAGATATTTAAGGTAAAAGTTTTATCAAAATCTAAGCCAACTGTTGAGAGGTTGAAGATGAACTTTTCAACCAGAAACCTTGACCAAGTGCAGGAGAATGCATGGCCAATTAAAAAAATAATAATTTTTTCCCAAAATTTTATTAAAGTTTTCTGGTGAAAATGGTATAAGGTAAGGTATTTTTTGTTCAACCCTAGCTAAAATTACAGAAAAACAAATTTTTTGGTTTAATAATATTTTTCCAAAATTAAAAATTGACACATCCTGGCTTTTTTATGATTTGAATTTTGATACCAACTTTTTTCCATAAATTATTTGATAATTTTAAGACAAAAATTCTTTCACGCCATTTTCCAAGTATGACCTTAAGTCCTACATTTTAAACTCTAAAAAATAATTACAAATTTTCTCCTAAACTTTAAAGAATACATTTTTTCTTTCCAATACAATCTTATCCCTAATAATATACATTTACAATTATGTTGATTAACGATAATCAAGAATGTGACCCTCCTGATCTTGACTCTAGTCAATTTTAAACATGTTCTCAACAGCTAACTAGTAGGTCTTTCCCTTTCAATAGTAATTTCAACATAATTGATATAACTACTATTGTTATCACAGTGTGATAGCTACAAATTACTCTTAGTATGTACATGTTATGATACTGCCATGCTACATATGTTAATAAATTTCATTGATATTTGAAAATGGAATATTTGGATCAATTAAAACCCTTCTCTTTAATAACTAATTTCATGAGGTTATTGTAATTATTAAATCAATTCACCCAAGCATTTTTGTGCTAAATGTCTTTGTAACAATCACCAATATAACTTAGGAAGTAGGCTATCGTGTTATCCCGTGGAACTTTTCTACTTGGCCTATTGGTATCAGATGTTGGAGAGCCTTGATTTATTATTTCATACGTATGAATTCCAATCTAATTAGTGTGACTAGCTAATTACTTTCTCCAAAGATTTTGGGTTGTTATTATTATATGGTTATACTTATATGCTTGATTTTTTCTATACAAATTAGTAAACTGATAATTATGGGATTATTCATTTAAAATTTCTTGACTTTCTATTTGTAATAACTATTGTTTATGCTTTATTCAGTAAATAGGTAAATCCATATACACTCAAACCTCTGTATACATATAATTGTTGTAGAATTAGTTAAAATCTACTTAGCATACTTGTGCTAATTCCTTTTTACCCTCAGATGTTCCAAGATAAAGTGGACGGATCACTTGTATGCTTATATAACTATATGGAAGAAGATTAAGGAAGATGGAAGAAAACAATGGTGTTTCTCAATGACCTATGTCATTTTTCATTTTTGGGATAAGATGTAGCACATGTAATTCACCCTTGTATTGGTGGTACAATTTATGTAATATGATGTTAGTTATCATTATAATGAAATTTTTTTTTTACTTTATTTTAGTTTCATTCCTTTGTTACTATCTTGTACATTCATACCAAAAATAGGATGTGAAAGTATGAGATTGTGGGGTCTCTATTTTATGGGTTTCGTGTCACGGAGAGTATGTATATTATTCTTGGAGATTAGGGGGTTGATGTCGGGCATGTCAGTGTAGAACCAAGTAAAAACATTTACGAAGATGTGGAGGAGAATTGCGAGCTCCTTCGATTGATTCTCATCTAGTGAAGACCCTATTTGTAACTATTTAGGTCTTTTTAGAGTACCCATGTTTATGGTAATTGTGTAATCCTTGTTGGCAGACATAAAATTATTTTAACTTTGGTTAGATTTTTGAAAATTCTTTAAGTATTTTAAGTCCATAAAGTCATTATTATTAGGGTCAACTTTTAATCCATCGTTGGATTCATAATCGTTATTGTGGTGACAATTATTATGCAACACAAATAAATATGAAAGAGGTAACAATCAAGAAAAGATAAATAAAATGCCAATCACACAACAACGGGTATACGTGGTTCAGCAAAGATGTGCCTACGTCCACGGTGGTTCAGTCAGTGTTATTTCTCTATATTCTGAAGAATAAGTATAGAGAATACAACTTGTCCTTTGCCCCGGACTTAGGGTTTAATTTATACATGTATATGTTGGAGTAGTGGGGGTGATGGGTTCCTCCTTGTTAGCCATCTCCCCTACATGGGATCGTGTTCTCCCACAACTTCTCTTCATGGGATCGTGGGGTGACCGGATCAATAAAAGGTGATGGGCCTGGGCTTTGGGCCGCTAAGGAGAGGCTACTCGTCCAGGCCTATGATGCTAAATTCAGGGTACCCATAATTACCCCTAAATTTGTTGGGCCATTTTTATAGGTCCAATGAATTTAAATAATCAGCTATTAAGGTTGATTTCTTTGAAAACCGTGAAGTTGCTTTGGCGGCACCCGCTTCGCTATCCGTGCGCTATGATTAGACTTGAAGGCTCGTTGGAATAAGACACATTTTCTCTTCGTCGCTTCAGCTTTTCCAGCAATCTTCTATCTTCTGAGAACTCTTACGCTTTGTACCTTCAGTTTTCGATCTCTACTCTTGTTGCTTCTTCGCCATTTGACCTGATCTTCTGTTTTGTAAGTCTCTCGTGCCCTTTTCATTTTCTTTTGAGTTTATAGTTTTTCTTGTGTTTTTCCAATGGCGAAGATTGGGAATAGGTCAGTCGTCGAGTTTAGAAAATTCTACAACGTGCCTGAGTGGGTAGAGATTGAGTGTTGCGCCTCGCCTCCTAGGAACGTTAGGGATATAGAGGATGCGCATTGGATTCACGTTTTGTTGCTCTCCCAGGGGGGACTTACCTTTCCTCCTAACGATCTGTTTCTTCATTTTTTTAGCCATTTTAGCATCGTGCCTGCACAATGTTCGCCCAACGTATGGAAAATAGTGAACGACGTGCATAGGATAAATCAATTATACGACACAAGGTTAGGGCTTGCCGAGGTCTGCTTTTGTTACTCCTTTTCTCGTACGAGTTCGGGTGTTTTGTACCTTAAGGCTAGGAGTCCTGATAGGGTATTGGTAGTAAATTTACCTGATTCCCATAAGGACTACTGGCAAGAAGGTTTTCTTGTTAGGAATTGGCAATTCTCCCCCCATTCTGAAGGGTCGAGGTCTGAGAGGTTCACTATCCCCTTTTATGGGGAAGAATATATAGGTAGATGTTGTATTATTGCTTCAATCTTTGCTGACTTGTGATTTTTCTAACCTCTCTTTGCTTTTTCTTTCACAGCGAGGACAAAGAATTTGGAGCCTGCTCTCAGCGAGGTCCGTATCTCAGAGCTGGTGAAAGCTTGGAATATTAGGGAGTCTTTGGTTGATGGCGAGCATCCTAGGGCTGCTGCTTTTTTGCTTGAATACAAGAACACAGGCTCCATCTTCATATCTCGACCTGTGGATAGTGTTCCAGACTTTGATTCTTCTGTTGAGACTTCGGATGAGCCCATCCAATTGGACGAAGAAGAGAGCAGCTCAGAGAGTGATCCTGCAGGAGTTATGAGTATTTTGGGTGCAGGAAGTGCTGGCAGTAGCAGTTCTTCTGAAGGAGATTCTGAGGCTCAAGACTCGTCGAGCACTACCAGCATTTCTTCTAAAGTGATGCCTCCCAGGAGGAATTTGATCAGAGATGACGATGATGATGATGTGCTCCTTGCACAGAGGTCTAAGAAAATGAAGACTACCTCTGGGGCCATAGCTACTGGTTCCCGGCCTTCTTCTCAGGAGCAAGAGAAGAAGAGGAGGGAGGAGGAGCAGGTGAGAGAGAGAGAGAGAGAGAGGAAAAAGGAGGAGGAGGGGAAGAAGGTGGAGGAGAAAAAGAAAGTGGAGGAAAGAACGAGAAGAGAGAGAGAAAAAGAGGAGGAGAGGAGGAGGGTGGAATCGAGGACTAAGACGGGTCAAGCCCTGGTCCCAGTGTCCGCTTTGCCCGAGGGGGCTTCGGTGGCTGCCTCTCCTCAGCTTGCCCCTGCGCTGCTCGAGAGAGCAGTTCTTCCTGCAGATCGCGAGAGGGCATTGGGGTCCGATCAGTTGGCTCTGCAGGCTAGCCAGAGGCTCGCCTTGGTAAAGCTCTCTTCTAATTCTCAATTTCTTTTGACCAGTTTTGATGGTTTCTTCTTTCTGATTCTTTCCTTATTTTTTGCAGTTTGTGACCGACTTCGCTGTGCTCTATCGCTCTTACGACGAGCTAGTGAGAAGGAACGGTGAGCTGGAGCAGCAGAAGTCTACTCTGGTAGCCAGGGGTTCTTAGCTGGAGGCCAATCTGAAGGCTGCTGATGCAGCTCGAGCTTCATCTGCCTCGGCCCTTGTTGATTCTGCTCGCGAGAGGGATGACGCTGTTAGGGAGATTGGCGAGTTGAGGAAGGCGTACGACCTGGTGTGCTCAAGCAAGCTAGACTTGGCAGAGAAGAACAGGGTTCTGGCCGAGCAGCTGGAGGCGGAGAAAGCCCAATCAGCCACTTTTAAGGATGATTCGTACAGCTCTGGCTGGGCTGATGCGTATGAGGGGGCCGAGGTTCAGATGGGCTATATCAGCCGTCTGAACTTCAAGAAAGGGTTGAACAAGGCCCTCGTGGCTGCTGGGGTGGATGTTGCATCCCTACTCTTTGACGAGCATGATCCAGGGCCAACGCCAGTCGTGGATGAGGACCCAACCCCAACTGCTGAAGGCACCAATCCTGTTTCTCAGGCGACTCTTACTGATGCTCCCTTGGTCGAGGGGGCAGTGGACATCACTGCAGAGGGTAATGCCCCTGCTGATGCTGATAAGGACAAGGGTCCATCCACTGAGGTTGCTAATTGATAGGGCTTCTTTGTAACTTTTTTCTTTTTTGATCTGATGTAACCTCGCCCATTATCAATGAAAAGACTTCATTTTTGTTTATGCTGATCTCTTTCTTTTCTCTTTCTTTTACTTATAGTTGGTTGATGTGGATGACTATATTCCTGTTACCTCCCAACTAGGTAGGACTCTTGGTTCTAATGCAAGCCCTGCAGTTCGCCAGGCCTTTGCTAGGCTTTGCAGGTTTGCTAAGTCAAGGAACCAGAAATATAGGGATCGGTCCGAGCTAGTGGCCAAGTTGAAGGACAGGCTCCAGGAAATGGAGGAGATCGGTGCTTCAGTGCAAGAAGAAGTTAGCGAGCTGAGAGCGAAGTTACTGGAGGCCACCGAGATCAACCAAGTAGTGGAGTTTCTGCAGCGGGAGAATGAAGACCTGAGGCGGGAGGTCTCGAAGCTTAAGGATCATTCGCCGAGCACCGCTTCGGCAGTCCTACAAGGCTCTTCTTCGTCGCGAGATGCTCGGCCTCCCCTCTCGCATGCTGGTAGGAGTACCAGGGGTAGGAATAGGGAAGTCGAGGAACAGCGTGAGAGGGAAATGGAGGAGCTGCGCGGCGATGTTCGGCGAGCTTATGTGACTGCTGTTGGGCTCCAGAGGGACGTTACCCGACTGCGGCATCTATTCAAGAAGGGCCCTCGCCAAGTGTGGACTGATGGCTATGATCAGGGCTGGCTAGATGCTCCTACAAGATTATCAGAGTTTGAGGAGCTCTCCTTCATCAGGGGGTGGTTGAGTGCTCTCAAAGAGCTGCAGGTCCCGAGGAACTCGAGGTTGTGGTATCAGCACGAGATGTCCTCCTCTACACTGATGCCCAATCCATTCAGGCGAGATGATCGATGGATACCCATCGATGCTATTCCCCGGTGACTATTGGAGTTGGACGCAAATGAGGTCGTGGAGGAGTTCGATCCTGCTCCTGATGATGGGAGGAGAGCTAAAGTAGCTGACTACCTTGCTCGGAGGCTTCCACCTCCTTGATTTTTTTATTTTTTTTTTAGATCTTTTTTATAATTGTAAATGCTTTGGGCGAGCTTCGCTGACTAAACATGTACTATTATTGTTTGTAAATATAAAAGATTAATGGAAAGTTCGAGTTTTGGGCAATTTTGCCGACTAAACGTGTTCATCCCATCTTTTTATATTTTTGCAGCTTCACAATCCTTTTTATCTTGTCATGTGAGTGTCCACCCAGTCCAGTATTTAAGAATACCATTGTGCCCTTCCTTTACCTTTTAGGTCGTGTCGTCACACTCCCTTAGGCCTAAGTAGGGCAATTGGCGAGGACACACCTGTTATTGGATGTCTTTATCAGGTCAGGATTTTGTTTAACCAAAGTAGGTTTGATGCCTAAGAATACTCTGCAGGGCTTCATATACTGCCATGGGAAATGCTAAGAGGTCTTTCGTGCTTCATGACGATGACCTGAGGAGGGGTGTTCCCCTGCTATGCCAACCATTATACCTGTGATTTTAAAAGGATGTGCAATAAGATATAATTGTTACTTTTTAGAGAGTGATCAACTGAGAGATTTTCATTGGTGAATTGAGAAATAAATTGTCTTTTCCCATAATGAGTACAATAAAAGATCTAACAATAGAACTCCTAAAAGTAGAATTTCTTGAGATTATCTGCGTTCCATGCTCGTGGTATCTCTCTGTCCTCCATCGTTTTCAAATGATAGGCACCTTGCAGATCGTCTCTAATTATCTCGTAGGGTCCTTCCCAGTTCGGGCCCAGTTTACCGTCTGATGGCTTCACTGTGTTTCCCAGGACCTTTCTTAGAACATAGTCCCCAACTTCGAATTTCCTCGGATTGACCCTTTTGCTGTAGTGCTTTGCGAGCTGTTGCTGATAGCTCGCTAGTTTTACTAGGGCAAGTTCCCTGCGCTCGTCGGCCAAGTCGAGTTCAGCGAGCAAAGCCTGATCGTTCTGACCCTGCTCGACAAGGTCGGATCTCATCATAGGCAATCCTGCTTCTAGTGGGATGACTGCCTCCATACCATATGCTAGTGAGAATGGCGTTTCTCCTGTGGCTCGCCTAGGAGTCATTCTGTACGCCCATAGGATATGCGGTAACTCGGTTATCCACGCGCCTTTGGCTTGTTCTAACCGCTTCTTCAATCCAGCGATCACTGTCTTATTGGAAGCCTCGGCTTGTCCATTGCTTTGAGGGTAAGCAACCGAGCTGAAGTGGTGCCTGATCCCGTGTTGGTCGCAGAAGTCCTGAAAAGGGCCACTCTCGAACTGTGTTCCATTGTCAGTGATGATGGTTCTGGGGATCCGTAATCGAGTGATTATATTTCTCCATATGAACCTCATCATGTCAGCATCTCGGATGTTCACCAATGGTTCTGCCTCGATCCACTTGGTAAGGTAATCAGTTGCGACCAATAGGTATTTGCGATTGCCGGCAGCGGTGGGCAGTGGTCCCACGATGTCCATTCCCCACTGGGCGAAAAGCCAGGGGCTGGTCAGGGATTTTAACTCGCTGGCGGGCTGGTGGACCATGGGGGCGTGAAGCTGGCATTTTAGGCATCTGCGGACATATACTGCGGAGTCCTTTTGCATATATGGCCACCAATAACCTTCCTTCATTGCTCGGAAGGCTAGAGACCTTCCTCCGACGTGACTTCCGCAGATTCCTTCGTGAAGCTCGTGAAGCACTGTCTTGACGTCGCCTGGGTGGACGCATCTAAGGTAGGGGCCGGAGAAAGATCTCTTATACAATTCGCCTCCCGTGGATAAGTGAAAGCGAGCAGCTTTGACTCTTATCTGGTGGGCAGTCCTCTTATCCTCTGGGAGCGTTCCGTTCTTCAAATAGTCTCTCAAGGGATCCATCCAGCTGGGGGTTAGTTCCAATTGGAGTATTGGTTTTTCTTTGGTCAGCTCGCAGTTGGGGTAAATGCTCGAGTAGCTGAGGAAATCGATGGGGATGATCCTTTTAAGGCTGGAATCAACTGCCGAGCTCAGGGCTGCTAAGGCGTCAGCATGGCTGTTCTGCCCCCTGGGAAACTGTTGGATGTTGATTTCTTCAAAGTTCGTCATTAAGTTTTTTACCAAGGAGAGGTAAGCTGCCATCCTCTCATCCTTCGCGTTATAGTCTCCACTTATCTGATTGGAAACTAGTTGTGAGTCTCCGAATACCTATAAATGCTTTGCTCCCAGAGTTTGCGCCCTTTGGAGACCTGCTATTAAGGCTTCGTATTCTGCTTCGTTGTTGGAGGCTGCAAATCCTAGCCTAATTCCTTGCTCGAGGACTGTATTTTCTGGAGTGATGAGAATAATTCCTACTCCTGCCCCCTTTGAATTGGAGGCTCCATCAACGAATAGTTTCCAGCTTCCCCCTGTAGCGTGGTTGTTTTGTTCTGTTGGCTTAGGCTGGTCGAAGGGTTCTTCTCCCGTGAATTCAGCTATGAAGTCAGCAAGGATTTGACCCTTAATAGATGTGCTTGGTTGAAATTGGATGTCAAACCGTCCGAGCTCGACTGACCATTTAGACAGTCTTCCTGACAAATCCGCCTTCCTTAGGACAGCCTTGAGGGGGTGTGATGTAAGGACGATGATCATATGAGCTTCGAAGTAATGCTTCAGTTTCCTCGAGGACATTACTAGGGCGAATGCGATCTTTTCCAATGGCAGGTAGCGCTGCTCGGCATCTAGTAAGGTTTTTCTCGCGTAATAGACTGGATGTTGGATCCCTGTAACTTAACACATTAGCGGTGAGCTAAGAGTATGGCTGGATACAGAGAGGTAGAGGTACAAAGAGTCCATTTGTTGTGGTATGACAAGCAGTGGTGGGGAGCTTAGGTAGGACTTGAGCTCGTCTAATGCTTGTGAGCAAACTGGGGTCCATTCTACCGTTTTGCTGCCTTTTAAGAGTCGGAAGAAGGGCTTGCATCTCTCAGAGGATTTAGAAATGAAACGATTTAGAGCAGCGAGCATTCCAGTGAGCTTCTGTACATCGCGGATTGTGCGAGGAGGTTGCACTCTTTTGATTGCATCAATCTGGTCCGGATTAGCCTCTATGCCTCGCTCGCTGACCAAATACCCAAGAAACTTTCCTGACTGGACACCGAAGGAACACTTGCTTGCGTTAAGTTTCATTCGGTACTTCTTGAGGATTTCAAAGGTATTTGACAGGTCCGAGAGGTGATTTTTCTTCTCCTTGCTCTTGACGAGCATGTCGTCGATGTAGACCTCCATTGTGTCTCCCATTTGATTCTTGAACATTTTAGTAACCAGCCGCTGATAGGTTGCCCCTGCATTTTTTAGCACAAAAGGCATGACCTTGTAACAGATAAACCAACCGTCGTGATA
Source organism: Sambucus nigra (assembly GCA_949130495.1). Classification (NCBI taxonomy): domain Eukaryota; kingdom Viridiplantae; phylum Streptophyta; class Magnoliopsida; order Dipsacales; family Adoxaceae; genus Sambucus; species Sambucus nigra. The sequence continues at coordinate 496,519,336 of OX422211.1, read as the reverse complement.
AACGCCGTTTTGTCCTGATCTGGGGCATACAGGGGAATCTGGTGATAGCCTGAGTATGCGTCCAGGAAACTCATTCGTTCGTGAGCTGCAGTGGCGTCTACTAGTTGGTCTATTTTTGGAAGAGGGAAGCTATCCTTGGGGCAGGCTTTGTTGAGGTCAGTGAAGTCTATGCAAACTCTCCACTTCCCGTTGCTTTTTGGAACTACCACTGGGTTGGATAACCATTTGGGGAATTTCACTTCCCGTATGGACCCTGCATCCAGCAGTTTTTCGTCTTCTTTTTCTATTGCTCTGGCCTTCTCAGGAGCAGTTCATCATGCCTTCTGCGCTATCGGCTTGAATGTGGGATTGACGTGCAACCGATGGCAGACCATATTGGGATCGATTCCTGGCAGCTCATAGGGTTACCAAGCGAAAACATCTATGTTGCTTCTGAGTAAGGTTAACAAATCCTTTTGCTCTTGGTCAGTGAGTGAGGTCCCGATCAGGAAGACTCTGTTGTTGTCGCCTTTTTTAGCAATTACTTCTACCAGGTCCTCTACAACACGCTCGGAGGGGAGGAGCCTGGTCTCTTCCACTCCGGGCCTTCCATATTTTAATTGCTATTTGGAATGGATTGCACCTTCCTCCACTTTCTCGCTGGTTTGAACGGCTTTTTTCTCTGGCTTTGGTCGAATGGCCGCTATGAAGCATTTTCTCGCCATTGCCTGGTCGCCATGTATCTCCATCACTCCCCGCTCGGTGACATATTTGAGTTTTTGGTGGTAGGTTGAGGAGACTGCCTTCATTGCATGAAGCCATCCCCTGCCGAGGATGGCTTGATACGGTGAATCGAGGTCGACCACCAAGAATTCGATCATTTTTGAAACATTTCCAGCGAGCACTGGTAGTACTATCTTGCCCAGAGGCATGGTCATTTTCCCAGCGAAGCTGACCAGAGGAACAGTGGTTCCCTTTAGGTCGGCGATGTTCAACTTCAATTTTCTGAACAGGTCGATGTACATTACTTCGGATGAGCTCCCTTGATCGACGAGCAGCCTGTCGATATCAAAGTTGGCTATCCTGAGTGTAATGACTAAGGCATCGTGATGTGGGGTCCTCACTCCCACAAGATCTTCATCCGTGAAAACAATGTGCTTGTTGTAGTTGATGTCCTCTGCTCGCCGACGTTTTCCCGCCTGTGATTTTGATGGATCAATCTAAAAATCTTGCATTACCGCTGTCAGCTTCTTTACCTCCATTCGAGTTGAGTTACCCTGGATTTTCTTAACATCGGATACTCCATGGATTACTGCGAATTCGTGTCCTGCGTCGTCTTCCAATACGTTGTCGGGTTTTGCTTCCTTGTGGACAGTCACTCTCTCTACCTTCCTTTCCACAAAGTCATTCAAATGTCCAGATTGGGCCAACTCCTCGAGGTGGGACTTAAGAGCCTTGCAGTGCTCGGTCTTATTCCCTCCCTCTTTTTGGAAGGTGCATCTCAGTGCATTGTTTCTTTTCGATGGGTCTCCTCCCATTTTCCGGGGCCATTTGATGAACGGCTCATCCTTGATCTTCGCGAGAATTTTGTAAATTGGTTCTTTGAAGACGGTGTTGACCGCCTGGAACGACTTTGCAACGTCAGGGTTCCCCCCGTTCTTGGAGCCATTCTTGCTCCCATTCTTTCCTCCTTTTTTCTGGTTATCAACTTTCTCACTTCCCTTGGTAGCGAGCTTGGCTCGACCGTTTTCTCCTACGTTAAGGCGGGTGACATCTTCCACCTTTGCGTATTTCTCAATCTGGGCCATCAGGTCATCAATGGTGGTTGCTTCCTTCTTTGTCAAGGACTGGTAAAGGAGGGAAGAGCTAGGTAGCCCAATTTTGAATGAAGCCACTGCCACCTCTTCCGCGCAGTCCTCGACTTCGTTGAATAACTCCCAGTATCTCTTCGCGTAGTCTCGGAGTGTCTCCTAAGGCATTTTCTTCATTGTTAATAGAGCATCCATCCTTTTGGGATGGGAGCTGCTGGTGATGAACCGGGCCGTAAAGAGCTCGGCCAGGGATTTAAAATTTCTGATGGATCGGTGAGGGAGTTTCTCGAACCATTTTTGGGCCACGTCATGAAGTCTCGAGGGAAAAATATGGCACATCAGTGCATCTCGGTGATTCCAGCGGGTCATAGCCTGCCGGTACTACCTGACATGATCAATGGGATCAGTCTTCCCGTCGTAAATCTTGATCCTTGGAATAGCAAACTTTTTGGGAGCTTCTTCTTCTTCAATTTCCCTCGTGAAGGGCAATTTCATCTGGGTCTTGAGGGCTCTCCTGGCGAGTTCTCTGGTCGACCTGGTTTCGTGGTGAGCTGGATGTTGATTCATTTCTCTGCGGACTAGGTTCCGTATGTTGTCGTCGCTGCGAGCGGGGCTCTGATAGCGGCGAGCTTTTCTCAGTTGCTCGCAGAGGTCGTCGTCTGAGTCGCCACCTTTGAACCCTTGATATTGCCGCCTAGGGTTCCTTCCTCGGTGGCGAGATTTGCTCGCCTGAGGGCTAGGAGTGCGATAGGGGCATCTCCTGGTATCGGGACGTAGTTCTTCCTCCAGTTTTTCCAGTCTTCTTTTCAAGCGAGCATTCTCAGCCTCATATCTGCGAGAGGACTCCCTCTGCTCGTGGAGCCTTGCTTCGTATGCATCGATCAATCTGGATATCTGAGTGGACCTTGTTGGTCCTTGACTTTCTTCTGAGGCTGGCCTTTCTAAGCGAGCCCCTTGATCAGAACGTCGGACTTCAGACCTAATCCTGCGAGGAGCGGGTGGCTCCTGAATATCTCCTGCTTGAGGAGCGTTGCTGCTGTGACCAGACATCTTAGATTTTTTCTCGGAATGGGATCTTCTCAGGGAAAGATAAACGTTTCCCACAGACGGCGCCAATTGTGGTGACAATTATTATGCAACACAAATAAATATGAAAGAGGTAACAATCAAGAAAAGATAAATAAAATGCCAATCACACAACAAAGGGTATACGTGGTTCAACAAAGATGTGCCTACGTCCACGGTGGTTCAGTCAGTGTTATTTCTCTATTTTCTGAAGAATAAGTACAGAGAATACAACTTGTCCTTTGCCCCGGACTTAGGGTTTAATTTATACATGTATATGTTGGAGTAGTGGGGGTGATGGGTTCCTCCTTGTTAGCCATCTCCCCTACATGGGATCTCATTCTCCCACAACTTCTCTTCATGGGATCGTGGGGTGACCGGATCAACAAAAGGTGATGGGCCTGGGCTTTGGGCCGCTAAGGAGAGGCTACTCGTCCAGGCCTATGATGCTAAATTCAGGGTACCCACAATTATAGATAATGAAAATAGTAAAATACTGGAAAACTTCATCATTTATTATGCCACCAAAAAGAGCAAGGACAACATTTATAATAGCAAAAAAATTTCTTTATTGAGGTATACATCATGAGAGGGGGAAGGGGTACTTTTTATCTAACATGATAAAATCGAAAGAACTTGGTATGACGGGCATTAGGATGCATCTGCTAGAGGTATGAATCTTCAATACTGCAATTCCCTTGATGTTGGAAATAAGGTGAAATAGGTTATGCCAAGGTGCCTTTAGAGTGACCTTTGGGCACTTTGTGATATAACTATCGACTCCACGCTGGGGCAGATGGTGTTTCTTGTGTTGGGCCCTTATTCCCTTAGATGCAGCTTTAGGATCTTAGGCAGAGTCCTCAGCATGGTTAGAGCATGGAGGTGCCTTAAAGAGTAATTTCAGTAAACACTTATGAATTTTTTTTATCCCATTTATAATCCCATATGGGTTCAATGGATGTATCCTGATGATCAGCCGAAGGTAGTGCTTTAGGTGGGGGAGTTGCGAGGTTTGGTACACAGAGGTAGAGATTAAGTTCATGAATTCTGATAAATCTCCATTTCTCTATAATGGTGTTTTCATTAGCTAAGGCAGTGCACTAATCATGGAAGATTTTTATTGGGTTCAAATCGGCGGACATTAATATAGCTATCAGGACGATCTCATTGGGAAATAATACGGGCATTCCCCATTCAGGTTGTGGCTGGGGGGTTTTCCTATCCTCTATAGTAACCCATGATAAATTTAGTTCTCCAAGGTCGACTATGTGGATTTTCCCATGACCTACATATAATCCCTCCTCTTAGAAGATCTTGATTTCGAGACATAGGTATTTATTGGTCTTATCCCACTAAGGTTCTAGGAGCCCGTGATAGGGGAAGTCCTCTCCTTGGACACAAAAGTGACCATTCCATCCATGATGAGGGTCTTTGGGGCTATTTGTTGGGGATTTACCATTGGGAGTGTATCCAAGACTAACATATCCCTTATGTTCAATAGTAGTGTTGTCTTTAATGGTTCCCTGTTAGTTATTTTCTAGTCCAAACCCTGACATGTATCCCATATTTTAAATGATTTATGTGGCAATATTTTGAATAATTGGCTCCTCTTTTATCATGTGAGCGAGAAAAATAACTCAAAATATGTTGAGGAAGATATCATTACTATGATGCTGAGTGTCTCCTATAGGGTAGTGCTTGTACTGGATATAGTGGTCCAACCATTTTCTCCTTGGATAGTGATGACCTCAGCGTCAAATGGGAACCTGACTGTCATGTGAAATGATAAGGTTAGTGCCCTTATGGGGTGTATCAAGGACCTCTTGTGTAAAAGGTTGAAGACGGTTGATACATCGAACACTTAGAACTTACAATCCCATTTTATTGGCCCTATGATGAGGGTGAGTATGATGTCCTTCAGAACTTCATGAAGAGTGTCATTACAGGCCTTGATGGTGTGAAAAATGGAGTAAATTATGAGGCGGTGTATCCCACACCAATAGCTCTGCGAAGAAGGCACACGTTGATGGTGGATATGTTGTCCACCAGTACTAAGGGCAATATCTGTCTTTGGGTCTCACTAGTGAAGTGTAATACGATGAGGTGGTTGAGGGCTTGCATTGGTAGGTCCTTATCAGAGAAGTCAAAGTGTTATTTCATGCTAAAGAAACTGATAATGGTTGACATTTTTACCAGAGTTAAATCTATAGATACAGAAGCCTGGGATAGCAGATTAACGAGAGCAGCTCTGTGTTCACAGGATGTAAATATCAATTCACAGATGGTGATGTTAGTTTAGGTACTCTGAAGTTTCTACTAGACATTTTTTTATTTTTAGGGGGGAGGTATGGTGATTACTTTGGGGGAACCTTTTTCCTTTTCAACAGGGTTTGGCGGAGTGGATTGTCGGCTTGTCCTGATGAGAAAGTTAACCTTTTTTTCTCAGGTGAACATGGGTTTTCTAAGTTTTCTCTCTCTTCTTTCTCTAGGCATAGCATTAGATCAGTCAAGGATGTATCATATATGGTAGGTAGTGTTCGCTTTGGTTCCATCATCTCAGTCCAGTCTAAAATGGGGTTATATGTCGAGCTCTCAGGAGATTCATATTGTGTCTTCAAGGTATCTCGAGATATGAAGTTATCTACTCATCGTACGACCACATTCGAGTTGGGAGAGACAGTGCTAATCTTTGATTTCCTGGCTAACACTTGGTTGTCCATAAGGTTTGGTGCCCTAGGTGATGGTTTTCTGGACATGGAGGATCCCAGTGAGAAGTATTCTTCGTCTTCGGGAGGAGATAGATTCTTAGTGCTCATTATTGGGGTAAGGGGACTCTAATTCCTCTGATCCATTTCTTTTATGATGTTAGAATATTTGTAGAAGATGTTTTCGTAGTAGTATGGGTACTCTGCATATTCCAGCCCCAGGTTGAGATCTCATAAACAAAGCTTCATGAGGGAGGAAATACTGGTAGGGACGACCTCGATAGGTCATCTCATCTTGGGGTTCAATGATTCTAACTATGTGGGAGGCATCTAGGCATGTGTTCTCCTGACTACATCCCCTCTCAGTATAATGGTAAGACTATGGTGATATCTCATGGATGAAGACGTCGAAGGTCAATTGTAATACTAGAAGATCTAGTTCATCTTGACTACTGATGGGATTATCTTCAGGTGGTGGGATTTCAGGGAGATTATTGTGTACTACTATAAAGTTTCACATAATTTCTTGTATCTCTACCCATAGATCATTCCACCCAGTTGCCCTGATACACTTCAATATTGGGGTGCTCGAGCTCTCCCTTGCTATTAAAAACCTGCAGAGGCTCTAATAGCCTTTTTTTAATGAGGCACGTTTAGTGTTCATGTTGCTCTAGTTGTCGGAGATCTTCTGCATAGGCTATATACACGATCCTGAATTTTTTTTTATCTCTAATACTATAGGCTTTGAAGGATGCAGGACCTTATTTATGTAGCTGAGACCCTTTCCTAAAGATTAGTCCCATTTTCCCATCATTTCCTAGACCTAAGTGTTGAGGTGACTTCGTCTCCAAGACTTGGAGATGTGTTCCTTTGGTAATGAGGAGATGATAAAAATAATCAGTAATCCTTTGTTTAGGCAAGTTAGTATAGTACATATGGTTGAGACCATATGATGGGGTTTTTGGAGTAATCTTTGGCGGACCATGTTTGTGTAGTGGGGGAGGTTTTGTCCATGGACCTATTAGCCGCGAAGGGTCAATATCACCTCTAAAGTCAATTCGTGTCATATAGATGGTATCCAGGGAGGGTAAAGTTGTGGAGGATTATTCGTCATACCCTGTCTCAAATGAGGTGTGGGCCATTATGACCCTACGATTCTCAAGGAGTAGGTTATATCTTTCATTTAAGAGATTGGGGTTGGGTACATACTCGATAGGTCTGGGATTAGTCTTCAGTTTGGCTTCCCATGCGATACCTCTCCGAAGAAGGTGGGACTTTACTACCTTTTCCTCTTTGTATAATAGCTAGTGACAAACTCAGTATCTCCATGTAAGATGGTCATTGGCTCAGATATCTCTATTTCTCTTAGACATATGTACTGTGGGGCTCGAATATAGGAATGGTCAAATTATGGGTTCCAAGAATGCCCCGCGGGTGCTATAGGCAAGGGATGGTCACAAATTTTTTTATTTTATTTTATAATTTTGCACATCAAAACTTTAAACAACTTAAACCCAATAAAACTTGTTCAACAAATTAAGCCGATTTGTTGTGAAAAATAACTTACCCACAACGTCGCTTTTGTGACCATCACAGACAGCAAGCACATAGTCCATCGCACTAAACACGTTCTCGTAAGATATAGAGAAACAAACTTTGGAGCCTAACCTAAAGATATCAAAGCATATGAATATGTAAACATAGATCTTTAAACTCAAAAGGTGAAACAAGGGTTTTGGAACTTTCATAAACAAGTAGCAGTTTTATTTTCACCAAACGCTCTTGAAAAAATTGAGTGCAACACGTCTTAAATACAGAAAACATGAATTTTGAGGCAGCGGGTTCATTTAAACAAAATGATTGTTTCGTTTTAACAAGACCCATACCCATTTGAATGGACATGCATATTTGTTCTAATAGTGATTCCAGTGTGTACCTCACTGTTAAATAGAGAGTGATCGTTCGAAGTTCATTAGATGTTCGTTCTAACGAAGCCCTTAGTTCGTTCCAATAAAGTCTCAGACTCATTTGGACAAAAAAGACATTTGGTTCTAATGGGTTCTAAAACTCGTTCTACTGAACAAAAATAATAATTTTTTTCTTCAAAAATATTTTTTTTAAGTTCCAAACGTCTTTTCTTCTAAACAAGCACCTAAAAAATATATCCAAGGACCATATTCAAAATGCATCCATACCTTATAAGATCCTCAATAAATGTGAAAACAAACTTGACACGATAAACATGGCACGATGTGAATCCAACTTTTATGATTGAACACTACGTCTTCATCAAACATGTCAAAGGCTTATGAGATCGACAATAAAAAGGCTGACCTATTACTAAAATATTTTTTTCAAAATTAAGCCAATTACAAACAAATTTACTCGATTGGAAATTTTCCCTTACGAATCTCTTCATTTGGCTATTACTGGACAAGACTAAAATAAAAATCATATGGGCCATTAGGCACTATAAAAAGACTCGCTACCCAGCCCCAAAAAGGAAAAAGTACAACTTGACCGGCTCGTAAACTTGAGTAGCTTTGTACGCTTGAATTGCCACATGTTGTAAACCGACACAATTAAACACACGCTCAAATGCAAAGAGAATATAACTACTATAAAATCCGCATAAGGATAAACTTCGAGAAATGTATACAAATATCAATAAAGGTAAGATGTCTCCCCCTAAGATAAGATATCCTAATCATGAAAGGAAAGATACCACTTCTTCCCCTTTTTTTTTTGAATAGACCAAGCTTGAATGTATACAAATATTTCTCCCTTATAAACCAAATCTCCCCCTAAATATGTGAACATATGATACCAAGAGAAATGGGGAGGAGGGAATAAAATCATGCAACAGTGTAGAGTGCAACAAAAACATAACATGACAATATAGGTACAAATAATCCAAATAATGATTAAATATTATCAATATCGATGCAAAAAGATACTAATATGAATAAGCAATTGAAGTATGATACCAATTTGAAATCACCAATTTGAGATATGGAATTTCAATGCACACAATGAGAGATACTAATATGATCATATAGCATGACAAATAAAACCCAAAGATAAAGCATATGGCAATCATAGATTAAATGAAAATAACAAAGACACAAAACAAAAGATAACAAATGCATATTGTTGTATGTAAAAATTATTCATCTACGTGGACAAATGAGAATGGACACATATCCTCCTACGTGGCAATATTCACAATACTTACTCACTTGGTCAACCCTAGGGACACTTGGTCGGCCAACCAACCGACCAACCTTAAGAATATACACCATAAAGAATAGAAAAATCCATTTGCATAGAGTCAACAATAGCCCTTGTACCCGTGAAAATCAATTGTCTTCTTTATTATATATAGATGTAAATTCCTGAATTTATAAAGGCATTTTATCTCTTAGGTTCTCAACCGATATAAATACATGATCTCCCTTAACTCAAGGGGACGATGGAATAAAGAACAATCACACCATACTGAACTATTATAACCACCTGAAATAATACCAACAATGGATGTAGGATTTTTACAGCTGAACCACTTTAAAAACTTTGTCTCTTGTGTGTTTGCCTAGATTGCTTATATTTCTTTATTTGTTATTATAAAATTGGAACCCCGCCATTTTTAGACATCAATAGATTAGCTTCGCCATTTGTGGGAAACGATACGAAAATTCTTTCCATATCATGAGAAGAGATGAAGATTTGTATTTCCAAATCAATGATTAACACGAGCCCTATCAAGAGCTAAGTTTTTTTCTTTCTCTGCAGATAAATAATTATATGATGTGAACACATCTTTTGGTTCAATCATGATTCTCATATGTTTATATTCATAAACTTTGTGTTAAATTCTTATTTAGGAATCTGCAAAATAGTAGGTTTCGTAATCATTAGTTTTTTATGAGTCCTTGAAAGTATAGACTCTCTTGAGAATCTTCGAGCCGAACACGTTTATTTACTGGATTACATTACATGTATTAATTCCTATATCTTAGATTTTCTGGCAGGGGATAAACTTCTAAAAAAAATTTCTCTCATCAGAATTGGGTCAATCGTGTTAATGAACTGTATACTCAATTTTCATTCATCTATCAATCTGCACAATTGGGTCAATTTCAGATAACTTTTTATGTTCATTTTGAGATGAATTTCATATTAGGAGGTCTTCAATGACCCCGAATATCTGGACTTCCATGATAATCTTTAGGTGTGATACAGTGGTTCATTAAATTTTTCTCAAGGCAGCTGAAAAATATGAAGGGATAAATGTTAAAGAACAACTTTCTCTCTCCTAGGAACCTAATTATCCACCTCCATAAAAAGATGAAAAATGAACCGACATTACTGTTGCTCTTGATTATTAGAGGAAACCACATCAATTTGTGGCTCTGAGCAAAAATTCGAGATTGAAATTTCTCCAAAATTCGTTATTCAATGACATCGATGTTGAACAGAGTATCAAAATAGAATCAGATATCTAGTTTTATTTGTTCAATCGTCGACGGATTCACAACGAGACTGAGTGGAATCGAATCCACCTGAGAAACTAGCCTTTGTTCCAATTTTTTTATTCTTCTTATTAAACAACATCTATTAGTTAGATTAGTAGTTATCAATTCAGTTAGTTAGTTTGTTTTTTTAGTTAGTTATAGCCAACTTTATAGTTAGTTACAAGGTAGCTTATAAATAAGCAGTTCTCATGATGTAATTAAAGTAAGTTTTGAATGAGAAATTAATTGTTAATTTCTTCCATTTTTCTACTTTGTTTTTCTCTGTTCAGTAATATGGTATCAGAGCAAATCTCATGCTTGAGTTGCAATCTCTGATTTCTCTTACAAACATATATCCTCTCTTTTCTTCCTCATCATGACTCATGGTCAAGTAGCTGGTCGAGGGGGGAATAATGGAGGCAATGTTGCTCCAGGAGGTGGAAACATTTTCAATAGATTTGCAAATCTGGAAATACTAGATCGATCTATTCTTAATGATTAAAATAGTCCTTTCTATTTGAGTAATGGTGATCATCCAGGATTAAATTTGGTTTTATCTTATCTGATTGGAAGTAATTACAATTCTTGGAAGAGATCGGTGACCATGGCTCTAGTGGCCAAGAACAAACTAAGGTTTGTTCATGGAACTCTGATTCAACCGGATATTGATGATGTTACTTATAGTTGCTGGTCCAGATGTAACAGCATGGTTATGTCTTGGATTATTAACTCTCTTTAGCAGAAAGCGTTATGTATTTGGATAATGCTGCTGAAATGTGGATTGACCTTTATGATAGGTATCATCAAAACAATGGGCCACGTATATTTGAAATCAAACAAATGCTGAACAATTTGGTGCAAGGTGCAAATGATGTTAGCAGTTACTACACCAAGATGAAAGCTCTATGGGATGAATTTAAAGAATTCAGACCACTTGCAATTTGCAATTGTGGAAGTATGAAGGAATTCATGGATTATCAGCAACAAGATCAAGTACTTCAATTCTTGATGGGTCTAAATGAGTCGTACAGTCAGATTAGAGCCCAAATCCTCACGGTAGATCCATTACCACATATAAACAAGGTCTTCTCTTTGGTTGTCCAAGAAGAGAGGCAAAGATCCATTGCCACATGACCTATTTTACAACCCACAGCTGCGGCCACCATCTCATCTACCTATAATTCTGGAAATTGGAACAAAAGGTATAGACCATTTTGTACTCATTGTAAAAGGAGTGGGCATACTATGGAGAAATTCTATGTTCTTCATGGTTTTCCTCCTGGCTACAAAGATCGTGGCATGACAAATGATCTACGAAACAAACATATGAAGCCAATTGTTAATCAAACTTCCTTTTCCCATAATCAACTTGAAGATTCCAGTTGTGATTTGTCATCGATGTTATCCTCAAGCCAATGTCAATAAATTATTTCTCTTCTAACCAATCATCTCCATAATCAGAACAATGTATCTCAATAATAGCCACCAGTTGTTTCTAATTTCACTGGTAATGTCCCCTCTATTCCCACTCATTCATGGATTTTTGACAGTGCAGCCACTCACCATGTGTGTCATGATTTTAATTTTTTACTTCTTTTAAGCCACATATCATGGCTTCTCATGTCACTCTTCCTACTAGTCAACAAGTTAAGATACAACAAGTTGGCACTGTGAAACTTAATGATCATTTGTTTCTTCATGGGGTGTTATATATCCCTCAATTCCAATAGAATTTGATATCTATTAGTGCACTCACTAAAGATACTCCTTGTGTTTTGGAATTTAATGCTCTTCATTATGTTATCCAGGGCAAGACTTCTCCGATTGGGATGGGTGAAAGACATGGAAACCTGTATTTTTTGAAGCAAGATGGATTAAAGAAATATAAAGAAGTCAAGATTCAAGACTATGCAGCCTTTAACACAGTGTCAAATGACAAAATATGGCATGCTAGATTAGGCCATCCTTCATTTGTAATAAATCAATCTTTGAACAAGCAGTTGATTTTTCATAATAGATCAAATGAAGATTCTCATTGTTCTATTTCTCCACTAGCTAAACAGAAGAGATTACCATTTCAATCTAGTAACAGTTTATCTTCCAAAGTGTTTGATCTAATTCATGTGGATGTTGGGGACCTTTTCGTGTCATTAGTTATGAAGGATATAAATACTTCTTGACTATTGTTGATGATTGTTCTCGATTCACTTGGGGGTTTTTGTTGAAAAGTAAGGCTGATGTTAAACAAGCAATCCCAAATTTCTTTGAAATGGTATATACTCAATATGGTCAGAGGATCAAAGGAGTCAGATCAGATAATGAAAGGGAATTAAACATTACAGAGTTTTACAAGTCTAGAGGAGTCATTCACTATCATTCTTGTGTTGAGAGATCTCAGCAAAATTCTGTGGTTGAAAGAAAGCACCAGCATCTTCTAAATGTTGCTAGATCATTGATGTTTCAATCTGGCTTATCTCTTGTCTATTGGACTGAATCTATTATCACTTCAACCTATGTGATTAATAGGCTGCCATCTCCTCTTTTACTTAACAAAACACCTTAAGAGATTATTCAAATCAAGATACCAAACTATGAGCATTTAAAGAGTTTTGGTTGTCTTTGTTATGCCTCCACTCTACTTATTAGCAGAAACAAATTCTCTCCTAGAGCCAGAGCCTGTGTTTTCATTAGTTATCCTCTAGGAATGAAAGCCTATAAGTTACTTGACCTTGAAACCAATCAAATCCTGATTTCTAGATATGTTAAGTTTTATGAACAACTTTATCCTCTTTCAAATTCCACCTCCACACAATCTATTATTGAATTCATGTCAAATAGTGTGTTGCCTTTGCCTATTCAAGAAGACATTTCAACTACTTCTGAATCTCAACAAATCAGCACAAATAATTCATCACATTCTAGCTCTTCTTCTAATACTCCCACAGTTGTAACTAGATCTCAAAGAATAGTCAAAACTCCCAGCTATCTCAGAGATTATCACTGTGGAATGATTGTTAATAACACCACCTCTTCAACTGCTCATCCTTTATTAAATGTTCTTGACTATAGAAAGTTGAATCATCCTTACAAGGATGCATTCATGGCTATCACTGGAGTGTTTGAACCCCAATCTTATGCTCAAGCCAGTGACAAAGAAGAATGGGTATATGCTATAACAGAAGAGCTTAAGGCTTTGGAATCCAATCACACCTGGTCCATTGTTCCCCTTCCTGCAGGGCATCATGCCATAGGTTGTAAATGGGTTTATAAAGTAAAATTTAGAGTTGATGGTTCAATTAAGAGGTATAAGGCCAGATTAGTTGCAAAGGGGTACACTTAACAAGAAGGAATAGATTATTTTGATACATTTGCTCCAATTGCAAAGCTTGTAACTATAAAACTTTTTTTAGCATTAGCATCAGTTCATGGTTGGCATCTCCATCAATTAGATGTTAATAATGCTTTTATACATGGTGATTTAAATAAAGAAGTGTATATGACCATCCCTCTAGGGTATAGTCCTAAGGGGGAGAAGTATCTACCATCTAATTCAGTTTTCAAGTTGCACAAATCAGTATATGGATTAAAGCAAGCTTCTAGATAATGGTTTGCAAAATCCAGTAACTCTCTGATTGAGGAAGGTTTTAAACAATCAACTAATGATCATTCCTTGTTTATAAGGAAAGTTGGAACTAGTTTCATGGCATTACTTGTCTATGTTGATGACATAGTAATTGCTAGCAATGATGAAGCTGCTGTACAGAAAATAAAAGTCACTCTGGATGCAAAATTCAAAGTTAAAGATTTAGGACCTTTAAGGTTCTTTCTTGGTCTTGAGGTTGTCAGATCAACTAAAGGCATTTCTCTATGTCAGAGATCATATGCTTTACAACTTCTTACTGATGTAGGATATTTGGGAAGTAAAGTTGCCAGCACACCTATGGAACCATATCTAAAACTCAGCAAAGATGAGGGAAATCCTATTGAAAATGCTTCTTTATATAGAAGAATTATTGGGAAATTGTTATATCTTACCATAATCAGGTCTGACCTCTCATACTCAGTCAATAGATTAAGTCAGTTTCTTGCTGAACTAAGGATCCCCCATATGGAAGCATGGCAAAGAATACTTCGTTACATTAAAGGAACTCCAGGACAAGGATTAATCTTTCCCAACAATTCAAATGTGAAACTGGAAGCCTATGCTGAATCAAAGTGCCCAGATATGCAGTTCAAAGTGTTTACAGATGCTTATTGGGCTACATGCCCTGATACTAGGAGATCCATTACAGGTTTTTGTGTGTTTTAAGAGACTCTCTTGTGTCATGGAGATCCAAGAAGAAGACTACCGTATCTAGATCATCAGCTGAAGCTGAATATAGAGCCATGACCAATGCTACATGTTGTGACACCCCGACTAATTAAATACTGGGTAGCTACTCCTTTATTAAATCAATACAAAATGTCAAGTTGGTTCAGTTAATAGCATCACTGTCGAAAACATTTTAAAGATTACTAACCACCTAGTATTTAAAAACTGAGTTGTCAAATTTTAATTTAAGTCTGATTAACATACAATAAAAGAATAATGGAAGAACAACATAATCCATTTACCAAAACGAAGTAATGAAATAACCAACAAATAATAATAAGTCCAGAGGAAAACTCCTCACAACAATCCCACAACTGAAAATAATATGACAAGTCTGAATCCTGAATTAATTACATGCCCGAAGTCTGAACAACTGAAATAAATGAAATGTCTCTAAAAGAAATGGGCAACATGCCCTACAACTGATAAATGCTGAATATAGAGTCAAGATAGATGAAGCGTCTACAAGCAAAGTCCTTTAACTTCCACAAACATCTACAGCTCGTCACCAGAATGAGGATCCTAAGCATGGTGTCCTTGTGGCTGGGCACCTAAAATGGTTTTTACAAAAATAGATTTGAAAGCAAATGGGTCAGAGCCCGAAAGTGGAAATCATTTTAAAAACAGCAAGTGTTTTAATAACATTAAAACATTAAATGCAAAATACATGTTAGGACGTGCACTCACATGAAATTCTCACCTCTCGACTACACGTGCACTCCTAACGTACCATACCCATCTAAATGACATACATATCTAACCAAACCGTAATAAGTTCTACCCCTTACTACATGATTCCCATATTACATCCTAGCTTTATCAATTAAATAGAGGGATTTACTTAAACTCAGATTCTCAATTAGTAATACAATTCACTATCGGTTAACCCGTTATGTTTTCTCAAAACATTACCATAATTATATTCACAATACTAATATGAAAGTTCCCATTAATTAAGTGTATATTATTCACGTCATAAATATACAATATAAGCACCCCGAGACTAGCTGCGGTGCACACATACTCTACTATCCATCCCGGTACATCACGTACATAAGGATCACGCATTCCGAATCTCTCAGGAATCGTTCTCAGATAACAACAATCATAAACAATGGAGGCGAACACAGTCACATCACATGGGTCACGCAGATACCTACGCTCCCACTATCAGTAGACTTAATAACATCCCAATAAGTCCTTCTCTGACCTATGTTCATCGAGGTACCAATCTAAATTCGGGCAACACAAGGATTAGAGGGCCCTAAGCGAACGTAAACCTCCCGTGATAGCAAGTATGGTAGGTATGTCATACACAAAATCATATACATATACTAAGTATACACACATCTTAGTAATCACCGTAATTTATTTGTGGTACACTTATTATTCTCGTACCGACATATAATGCTACACAATTTATATGTTCTCGGTTAATATAATTATTTAGGCCGTCAATAGTTCTCGCATCGTAATAGACACTCACGTCCTAATTCATAATTTCTCTTAGGTTCAAACTACACTTCTAGGTTTTACTCCTCCTTATAACCCAAATATCCCAAATATATCAATTAATCCATAAGGGAGTGTTATCTCTACATATAAACAAGGTTACGGAACACTCGGGATCAAAACAGGCTAAAAAGCCTATACTGTCAGCTCATTAGAAGTCTCGTTCGAACGAGGCTGTTCGAACTAGAGTTCGTTCGAACGAACTGGGCCTTCTAACGAGATCTCGTCGAACGAAAGTCATCGAACAAACATCCCTCTTGTTAGAAGTCAAACTGTCAACTCGTTAGAAGCTCGTTTGAACGAGCTCGTTCGAACTACCTCGGCAGGTCTTTTAACGAGTGGCCAGATTCGAGCCCAGATTTTCCTTAACTCGTTTTTACATATTTTCTTCACCTCCAATCTCATCTAAACCTCAATCAAACAATCGTTCATGGGTTCTAATCATTCCTAAACATATTTAGGTCTTAAATTAACATTTATATAGAGCCAATTCTTCCTAAACATCATTGAATCATAAAATCCCTCCATTTATCCCCAAATTACATGAACATGAACCCTAAAATTTTAAAGTCATCAATGGGCATAATTAAATCCGTTTTTATGGTATAAAAGATGTATTTTTCTCTGACTAATCATCCTAACATTGTTCTACATGCAACCTCCTCATAAAATTATAAATCTCTACATCCAATTCAATGGGTTTTTATTATTCTCCAAGAACAATGAAATTTTATAAATCTCCTACGCATGGAAGAAGCATTCTTTGCACAATATGTAATTAAACCACTTGCCTTATGTGTATCTCTGATTTTGATGACGAATTGCTGAAGTGTTCTCTCTCTCTCTGCAGAATTCTCCTCTCTTCTCTCTCTCTACAAGCCTTCTTCTCCAAAGTGACAATGGTGGCTAGGGTTTGCCTTAGGAACTCTTTTGGAACTAATTTCAATAACCTCCGTAGCCCCTTAGGTTATTAGTGGGTTTAGTGGTAATTGCCAAATCAGATATTAATTCCAAATTTTCGTGGGTTTTAATTCCCAAAAATCCAAAATTACCAAACTACCCTTATACGTTGCCGGTATGGCCTAAAAATGCCTCGGGACCCAAACTAAACCCCCGGCTAGTGTTTTCTGACTATCTCGACCTTCCGGACGCGTTGGTGCACTCAAAACAACCATACGGTTAATAGAAATAAAATTCACTTTTTAATTAAAATAAATATATTCCTGATGCGACTGTCACACACGTCTCAATAATATTCCCAAATTGCCGTATTTCAATCTCACGACAAGTTTCACAGTTCAATATTCAAATATTGCCATATATGCACATTATAATCAAATACTAACTCACATCACGTTAATATTTTTAATCCGGATTAATTCCCAATTAATACACATTTAATTCAATTAATCCTATAAATAAATATCACAAAAATACGGGGTATTACATACTCCCCCCTAATAATAGAATTTCGTCCCGAAATTCGGAACTAGAAAGTACCTGGTAAGAACAACTCTGGATAACGTTCACGCATCTGATCCTCACGCTCCCATGTGGACTCCTCGACATTATGATGTCTCCACTGAACACACACTAACGGAACTATCTTTGACCGCAGTTTCCGCTCACTTTGGTCCAAAATAGCAATCGGCCCTTCCTCGTAGGAGCTATCAGGCTGGAGATCGATGTCCTCCAAAGCAATATGAGAATGAGCCAAATCGTCCCTAAGATATTTCCTTAGCGAGCAAATATGAAACACATCGTGAATCCGATGTAAATGCTCCGGTAACCCAAGCATATACGCAACCGGTCCAATCCGCTCAATAATAAGAAATGGTCCCACATATCTCGGTGCCAATTTCCCTTTCTTCTCGAAACGTATAATCCCCTTCATAGGAGATACTCTGATCAAAACCTGGTCCCGCACTTGGAACTCCCTGAAGAACCTCTTCGCATCAGCATAGCTCTTCTGCCGATCCTGAGCTACTCGAATGCGACTCGGTATCAATTCAATTCTCGCCGAAGTATCCTGAATCACTTCCGACCCAGGTAGTTTGTTGTCCCCCACCTCCAACCAATATGCTGGGGAACGACAAGGTCTACCGTACAACGCCTCAAATGGAGCCATGCCAATGGTGAACTGGTAGGAGTTATTGTAAGCGAACTCCACCAGTGGAAGATACTGCTCCCATCCACCCCCAAAATCAATGATGCACATACGTAGCATGTCCTCCAACATCTGGTTTGTACGCTCGGTCTGCCCATCGGTCTGCGGGTGATATGCCGTACTCAACCGCAATTCCGTGCCCATGGCCTCCTGAAAACTTTCCTAAAACCGTGAAATGAATATCTTGTCTCTGTCAGACACGATATTTAGGGGTACACCATGAAGTCTCACTATCTCTGCAATAAAGAGCTGGGCATACTGTCCCGTAGTGTAGTCTGTCCTTACGGGTAGAAAATGAGCGACTTTGGTCAACCTGTCCACAATTACCCAAATGGAGTTGTGACCCCTCTATGACGTAGGCAACCCCGTGATAAAGTCCATGGATATGCTCTCCCACATCCACATCGGGACCTCAAATGGCTGTAGAAGTCCTGCCGGTCTCTGATGATCCACTTTTACTAGCTGACAAGTGGTGCATTTAGAAACAAACACGGCAATATCTCTCTTCATCCCGCTCCACCAATACTGTCGTCTCATGTCTTGGTACATTTTGTCCCCTCCGAGATGTACCACGAACCGTGAGCCATGCGACTCTGCCATCACCTCGTGCCACAATTCCTCCCCTTCCGGAACTACCAATCTCCCATTGAAGCGTAATCCCCCGTCTGAGCTAACGGTATAGGACTCGGCTCCCTCTGCTAGTTATCGAACTATCTTCTCCTGACAGAATGAGTCATTTGCCTGTGCCCTTACTACCTTCGTGAAAATCTGAGGTGTAACGGTCATCACAGACATGAACGATTGGGCCACTGCATCCTGGTGTCCCAACTCCTTCCACTTTGCCTTCCACACCCCTGCCACTTCATCCACTGGCCTACGGCTCAACGCGTCTGCTACCACGTTAGCCTTCCCCGGGTGGTATTGGATATCGAACTGATAATCCTTCACGAACTCAAGCCACCTCCGTTGTCGCATATTCAACTCCTTCTGCGTGAATAGGTACTGTAGGGACTTGTGGTCCGTGAATAATCGAAACTTCTCCCCCAAAAGGTAATGTCTCTCCGAAGGGCAAATACAACTTCCGCCAACTCCAAGTCATGAGTGGGGTAATTCTTCTCGTGAGGCTCAAGCTTACGGGAAGCATAAGCTATGGACTGACTCTTCTGCTGTAATACACCTCCAAGTCCTTGCAATGACGCATCGGTGTAAACTAGATACTCAACTCTCGGTCTCGGCAATGCTAACACAGGTGCTAAGGTCAATTTATCTTTCAACTCATCAAATGCCAACTGAAAGGCATCATTCCAGATGAATGGCACACCCTTACGAGTCAGATGTGTCAAAGGACCCGCTATCTTCGAAAATCCCCGAATGAACCTCCTGTAATATCCTGCTAGTCCCAAGAATCTACGGATCTCTGTCGGTGTCGTGGGTTGTCCCCACTCCCTCACCGCGGATACTTTCCCCGGATCAACAGATATCCCCCGGTCGGAAATAATATGTCCCAAAAACTGGACCTCCTTCAGCCAAAACCCTCACTTCTCATATTTTGCATACAGCTCGTTCTGACGTAGCGTCTGCAAAACCTGCCTCAAATGCTCTGCGTGCTCCTCCTCAGTCTGGGAGTAAACCAGAATATCATCGATGAAGAAAATGACGAACTGATCAAGGAAATCTCTGAGCACCCTATTCATTAAGTCCATAAACACAGCTGGAGCATTGGTCAAACCAAAAGGCATAACCCAAAACTCGTAAAAACCATATCTCGTTAAGAATGCACTCTTCGAGACATCTTCTTCCCTGATACGCAACTGATGGTATCCCGATCGCAAATCAATCTTCGAGAAGAAAGAAGATCCTCTCAACTGGTCGAATAATTCATCGATTCGAGGCAACGGATACTTATTCCGTATCGTGACCTTATTCAACTCTCGGTAGTCCACACACAATCTCAGTGAACCATCTCTCTTCTTCACGAACAACACAGGGGCACCCCACGGTGAAGTACTCCTCTGTATAAACCCCTGACCCAACAACTGTTCAATCTGATCCCGTAACTCCCTCATCTCAGCTGGAGCCATACGGTACGGTGCGCGTGCTATAGGTCTCGTATCTGGCAATAAGTCTATGACAAAGTCTATCTATCAACTGGGGGTAGGCCTGGTATCTCCTGAAACACATCAAAATACTCCCTGACAATTGGGATCGAATCTAAAGGAATCACAACCTCCTTAGAGGTATCCTCCTCTATGTAGTACAAATGAGTGGTCGAGCCTCCCTCTGGGCGAGGCATCGCCACTACAAACATCTCTTGCCCTGGAATGGCAAAAACAATGCTCCCACCGAAGCAATCAATCATGGCTCTATAATCCGCGAGCCAATCCATACCGATAATCACATCGTGCACATGCATATTTAATACCAACATGTCTGTAGGTAATACCAAACTACCAATCTCTACCCCCACTCCCCGGCATATAAAGAAAATAAGTGACCCACTCCCCAATGGTGAGTCTACACACGAAACTGTGCTCTCTGCTGTGGCTAATAACCTTAAGGCTTTCGCAAAATGTGTAGCTATAAAACAATGCGTTGCCCCCGTATCAAACAAAACCCGACCCATAGTACCATGGATAGGAAACATACCCTCAATCGCGGGTGGTGCCTGTGGAGCTGCTGCCTGGTGGAGGTTATAGACACGTCCATACTGTAACTGTCCTTGCTGCATAGGAACTGCTGGAATAGCTGGTAGTGCTGGCACCTGGGCTGGAGCTGGGAGGGCAGGTGGAAAAAGTGGCCTCTTTGGCTCATGTCGAGCACCCTGCTGCTGCTGCGGGGCCCTGCCCCTATCAGGACAGTCCTGGCATTTATGGACAGTCTTGCCACAAATGAAACACTTCCCCAGGAAGTTTCCCCCTCTCTGACCCTGCTGCCCCCGGCCCTGGTAGCCGTTACTGTTCCTCCCCTGGCCCTGCTGGCCCTGTTGAAACTGTTGTTGACCATTCTGACCCTACTGGTTCTGATGGCCGTTCGGACGCTGATGGCCTTGCCGGAAACCTCCCTGTCCGTGCCTGAAATTTCCCGACCTGAACCTCTTGTGATCCCCCTGCTGGGAACCCTGGTCGCCCTGTCTCTGCCCCTGAACAGATTGTGCCCCGCTGGCACCATTTCCTCCAGTCCTCCCCTGATGGCTGGACTCTCTCGATCGCTTGCCCTCAGCCATATGAAAGCGGTGATCCTGGAAATGTAACAGTGCAGCATTAACCACATCAGAGTAAGTGGCTAACGATAGGTTCCCCAACAAATGCTGACGGATCCTCCAAGTCAACCCGTCTGTAAATTTCTGTATTTTCTTCTCTTCCGTCGGTATCTCATCCGGAACAATATTCAACAGATTTGTGAATTCGGCCTCATACTCGGCCACAATCTTACCTTCCTTCTTGAGGCTCATCAACTTCCTCATCATCTCCGTGTGAACAGCTGACGGAAAGTATTTGCAGTCGAATCGCACCCAAAACTCCTGGATAGTGAGAGTATCTCTCTCCTCCATGGTGGTAATAGACTCCCACCACTGCAGTGTAGACTCCACTAGCTTAAAGGTAGCTAGTATATTTTTTTGGACATCGGTGCACTCATACATCCTCAAGTGCCATTGAATGTCTTTCCTCCACTGACTCGAAACCACCACATCGGAGCTACCTCCGAACTCCGGTGGGTGTGCTTTCTGAAAAGCATCACGTACACGTTCCCAAGCAGACGGGAATGCATGTGCCTGAACTGGCGCGGCTATCGGCGCCTGAGGTGGTGCCTGCTGAACTATGGCAAGTGCGGCATTTACCGCCTGGACCACAATGGTTGCAACCTCGGCGGCATTCATCGTGCCCTGAACTGCTGCGGGCTGTGGTTCTGGCGTTGCATCCCTGGGAACCCGTTGTGAACGTCGTGGAGGCTACTGAAATAAGAATGAAGTTTATAAGTTCACAGTTATAAACTTAAAATAACTGAAGAACGTAGCATATACAAAAGGATACAACAGTCCTAAAATATAGGGCTCTACATCAAAGAAAGCTCAGCGGAAACATAATAAAACATACAGATCCTAAAGGTCACTAGAACCTGATACTCTGATACCACCGGTGACACCTCGACTAATTAAATACCGGGTAGCTACTCCTTTATTAAATCAATACAAAATGTCAAGTTGGTTCAGTTAATAGCATCACTGTCGAAAACATTTTAAAGATTACTAACCACCTAGTATTTAAAAAGTGAGTTGTCAAATTTTAATTTAAGTCTGATTAACATACAATAAAAGAATAATGGAAGAACAACATAATCCATTTACCAAAATGAAGTAATGAAATAACCAACAAATAATAATAAGTCCGGAGGAAAACTCTTCATAACAATCCCACAACTGAAAATAATATGACAAGTCTGAGTCCTGAATTAATTACATGCCCGAAGTCTGAATAACTGAAATAAATGAAATGTCTCTAAAATAAATGGACAACATTCCCTACAACTGATAAATGCTAAATATAGAGTCAAGATAGATGAAGCGTCTACAAGCAAAGTCCTGTAACTTCCACAAACAGCTACAGCTCGTCACCTGAATGAGGATCCTAAGCATGGTGTCCTTGTGGCTGGGCACCTAAAATGGTTTTTACAAAAATAGATTTGAAAGCAAATGGGTCAGAGCCCGAAAGTGGAAATCATTTTAAAAACAGCAAGTGTTTTAATAACATTAAAACATTAAATGCAAAATACATGTTAGGATGTGCACTCACATGAAATTCTCACCTCTCGACTACACGTGCACTCCTACCGTACCATACCCATCTAAATGACATACATATCTAACCAAACCGTAATAAGTTCTACCCCTTACTACACGATTCCCATATTACATCCTAGCTTTATCAATTAAATAGAGGGCTTTACTTAAACTCAGATTCTCAATTAGTAATACAATTCACTATCGGTTAACCCGTTATGTTTTCTCAAAACATTACCATAATTATATTCACAATACTAATATGAAAGTTCCCATTAATTAAGTGTATATTATTCACGTCATAAATATACAATACAAGCACCCCGAGACTAGCTGCGGTGCACACATACTCTGCTATCCATCCCGGTACATCACGTACATAAGGAGCACGCATTCCGAATCTCTCAGGAATCGTTCTCAGATAACAACAATCACAAACAATGGAGGCTAACACAGTCACATCACATGGGTCACGCACATACCTACGCTCCCACGATCAGCAGACTTATTAACGTCCTAATAAGTCCTTCTCTGACCTATGTTCATCGAGGTACCAATCTAAATTCGGGCAACACAAGGATTAGAGGGCCCTAAGCGAACGTAAACCACCCGTGATAGAAAGTATGATACACAAAATCATATACATATACTAAGTATACACACATCTTAGTAATCACCGTAATTTATTTGTGGTACACTTCTTATTCTCGTACCGACATATAATGCTACACAATTTATATGCTCCCGGTTAATATAATTATTTAGGCCGTCAATAGTTCTCACATCGTAATAGACACTCACGTCCTAATTCATAATTTCCCTTAGGTTCAAACTACACTTCTAGGTTTTACTCCTCATTATAACCAAAATATCCCAAATATATCAATTAATCCATATGGGAGTGTTATCTCTACATATAAACAAGGTTACGGAACACTCGGGATCAAAACATGCTAAAAAGCCTAAACTGTCAGCTCGTTAGAAGTCTCGTTCGAACGAGGCTGTTTGAACGAACTGGGCCTTCTAACGAGATCTCGTTCGAACGAAAGTCATCAAACGAACATACCTCTCGTTAGAAGTCAAACTGTCAACTCGTTAGAAGCTCGTTCGAACGAGCTCGTTCGAACGACATGGGCAGGTCATCTAATGAGTGGCCAGATTCGAGCCCAGATTTTCCTTAACTCGTTTTTCCATCTTTTCTTCACCTCCAATCTCATCTAAACCTCAATCCAACAATCATTCATGGGTTTTAATCATTCCTAAACATATTTAGGTCATAAATTAACGTTTATATAGAGCCAATTCTTCCTAAACATCATTGAATCATCAAATCCCTCCATTTATCCCCAAATTACATGAACATGAACCCTAAAATTTTAAAGTCATCAATGGTCATAATTAAATCCGTTTTTATGGTATAAAATATGTATTTTTCTCCGACTAATCATCCTAACATTGTTCTACATGCAACCTCCTCATAAAATTATAAATCTCTACATCCAATTCAATGGGTTTTTATTATTCTCCAACAACAATGAAATTTTATAAATCTCCTACGCATGGAAGAAGCATTCTTTGCAAAATATGTAATTAAACCACTTGCCTTATGTGTATCTCTGATTTTGATGACGAATTGCTTTAGTGTTCTCTCTCTCTCTGCAGAATTCTCCTCTCTTTTCTCTCTCTACAAGCCTTCTTCTCCAAAGTGACAATGGTGGTTAGGGTTTTCCTTAGGAACTCTTTTGGAACTAATTTCAATAACCTCCGTAGCCCCTTAGGTTATTAGTGGGTTTAGTGGGTAATTGCCAAATCAGATATTAATTCCAAATTTTCGTGGGTTTTAATTCCCAAAAATCCAAAATTACCAAACTACCCGTATACGTTGCCGGTATGGCCTAAAAATGCCCCGGGACCCAAACTAAACTCCCGGCTAGTGTTTTCTGACTATCTCGACCCTTCCGGACGCGTTGGCGCACTCAAAACGACCATACGGTTAATAAAAATAAAATTCACTTTTTAATTAAAATAAATATATTCCTGACGCGACTATTACACGCGTCTTAACAAAATTCCCAAATTGCCGTATTTCAATCTCACGACAAGTTTCACAGTTCGATATTCAAATATTGCCATATATGCACATTATAATCAAATACTAACTTACATCATGTTAATATTTTTAATCCGGATTAATTCCCAATTAATACACATTTAATTCAATTAATCCTATAAATAAATATCACAAAAATACGGGGTATTACACATGTGAATTTACATGGCTTCTATCTCTTTTAAAGGAAATTGGAATAGTTCATTCAAAACCAGCAATTGTGTACTGTGACAATAAGGCTGCTCTTTATATTGCTGCTAATCCAGTGTTTCATAAGAGAACAAAAATCATTAAAATTGACTGCCATCTAGTTAGAGAGAAGATTCAAGCAGGCTTGTTGAAGACTTTACATGTGTCTACCAAGAACCATCTTGCAGATGTGTTAACTAAGGCCTAACATGCAAATCAGTTCAAGGAGTTAATGATCAAGATGGGAATTAAGAATTTGTATAGTCCATCTTGAGGGGGAGTATTAAAAAACATCGATTAGTTAGATTAGTAGTTATCAATTCAGTTAGTTTGTTTGTTTGTTTAGTTAGTTATAGCCAGCTGTATAGTTAGTTACAAGGTAGCTTATAAATAAGCAGTTCTCATGATGTAATTAAAGTAAGTTTTGAATGAGAAATTAATTGTTCATTTTTTCCATTTTTCTACTCTGTTTTTCTCTGTTCAGTAATACTTCTCTCTAAGAAGCACCAACTGGATCTTCCCCTACTGGTTAGTGTTCATGTGCTAGGAACAGGTTACATCGGCAGCAACACTGGACCACCCTTGTTGGTCAGTATTTATGTGGGAAGAAGAGGTTCTCAGTGACTTCGACGGAGCACCCTTGGTGATCGGCAGCCATTGTACGACGAACACTGCGATGATGATAAGAACTTTACTGGTAAGCCATAGATATAGAAGGGCGCAAGCAGTACTGTATAACTATGTGCTTCCGTGTGTACTCAGATGGAAAACATTGGGTTTTATACCATTTTGACTTTATTAAAATAACATTTGTTATTTGAATCTTATTATATAATGCCAACTCTATATACTTCAAATCTTTTTTTTGTGGAAATAGATATTTAAAACCAACTATTTATTGTAGAGTTCAAATAATCTTGTATAAATTCTTAACTAGATCCCATGTCTTAGATCAATTGTGTATTTTGTAATAATTGTCATCTAACATATATTCAGCATAAAATTTAATATTTTGTGTTTTGAAATTTTCATTGCCCGATAGTCGAGCGGATAGGTATAATATATTATTTGGCCCAATAAATCAATCTCATGATTATTTCTATTTAATTTAACCTCAACGGATATCTGGAAATTCATTAATTTCTTCACGTATAAGATTAAATCTCGACGGATGCTCTCCCACAATCTTAAGTTCTTAGAAATGTTATTAATGCTCAGTCCCGTACAATATTGCTTTGACGGATGCTCTGGCACCATTTATCTTGTTAATGCTCCGACAGACGATCGAGCATGCTATAACACTTTAGACCCAACGAATAACGGGGAAAGATTATTTGTTATAACTGACGAATGCTCGGGCATTAATATTTTTTCAATTTCAGTATTGATTATTTGACTCTGATTCTTAACCTAAAAGATTGTCAGACGTATTCAAGATTCATCTCAGCAAATGATCGACAAAATATTTATTGTCGTATGTTTAGTCTCGAAGATATCTTCCACGCAAGTTATATTTTATTCCCAACGGATGGTTGGTTGGGATAATCCTTATCTATATTTAATCCCGACAAATGGTCGACATAGTCAATTGTTGATCAGCATTAGATTTATTATTGTTATTCAACCCTAAAGAATGGTTTGGAAATCTATTTTTCTTTAATAATGCAGGATCATTCATAATATCTACTCGATCCGTCAAAAACTCGACTCAATGGAATCTCAAGCAATATTTATTTTCTTCGAAATGCACCGATGGATGGTTGGCGATTTCATTATATCTTTGGATTTCTCACTAGATTCAATGTATAGTCGATGAAATTTATACTACGTGATCATCACAATTTAACCCCAACAGACTATTGGGCATTACCATTCTTATTTGATTCAACCTTGACTAATGACGGCATGTTCTTTCATTATTCGACATTATATTTAGTATTGCAATTCAGTTCAGATGCTCGGGCATGCTTATTATTTGATCTTGTTTCAGTTTCTCCATATAATCGACATTATATTGCATCAGAGTCCCGATTAACGGTCGGGCATCAGCATTATCTAATTTTCTTATCTTAGCCTCGATGGATGGTCGGGCATGCTAATCATTAGATCATCTTAATTCAGCACCAGACAAATGGTCAACAACAAAGTCCCAATAGAAGATCAAGCATTATTATTTAGTCTTCTCTTCATAAACGCAACTGGGGGGCTCCATAGTAATGTGACTTAAGAATGAATTCACTGCAACATTAGTCTAGCAAGAAAGAAAATTAGAAATCAAGCTAAAAAACCATATGATTGGCTTTTTACTGATGAGGAGTTTAAAAATTCCTAACTAATGATAGGAATTTGTGTATGCCTCAGCACATCAGTGCTTAATAGGCTTGTGGTCAGCCTCTCTAATTGGACCATTTACCCGATCGACCAGAATACTGGCTTACAAGAATTATCAGTCGGACAAGCGAAAGTACGAAGCGGTGGTCCCAAAAAAAATTAGTCGAGAATCGAAGACATCTCAGTAAAGCACCTTGTTGCATAGCCAAAATCAAACTTCATGTATGACCTTATCTTCGGATAGATCATGAACAAGAAGTTCACCAAATCTATAAAATCCGCTGCAGTCTTATGGGAAATAAGATCCGACCATAATTAACTAACGCATGGATAAGATCCTAACATCAAATTTCATGTATGACTTTGTCTTTGACAAGTTAAGAATAAGAAGTTCATAAAGCTTTGTGTATAAACACAAGAAGTTTTACCCGACCGGGTTAAGCACAAGAATAACGATACATTCCTAACACACTTGGTCACCAATGACAACTAATGCAAACGCTTGGTTCAGCAAAACTACTTATAATTTAATCTAAGTGCATTAGTAGAATCTAAGGCATTATAAATTGGGTTCAACATTGGACCAAACAATTACCATTTAATTAGATTACTTAGCCGGAAAGCTGATTAACTAATTATAAGAAAGATTACCTAGTTGGAAAGCTGATTAAAAACTAATCACAAGCTTAAATAAAGATAAAAATGTATGCTAATCAATTAATAAAAAGCTTAATTGTTGGCGAAGTTGAATTCATAGACAAAACATGTATGCAAAAATATACACCTGAAGTTGAATTAATCATTTATTTGGACTAATGAGAAATGGACACTTGTCCTCCTATGTGGCAATCTTCATAGTACTTACTTACTTGGTCGGCCAACCAGTCGACCAATTTCAAGAATATACACCGTTAAGAATAACAAAATCCATTTGCATAAAGTCACCAATAGTCATTGTACTAGTGAATATAAACTGTCTTCTTTAATATATAAACGCATTCCATCTCTTAGGTTCCCAACCAATATAAATACATGATCTCCCTTAGTTCAAGGGGATGATGGAATCAAACATAACACAACGTACTAAGATATTGTAACCAACTGAAATATTACCAACACTGAATGTAGGCTTTTTACACCTGAACCACTTTAAAAACTGTCTCTTATGTGTTTGCATAGCTCGCTTATATTTATTTATCTATGATTATAAAATTGGACTCCCTCTATTTTTAGACATCAACATGTACATATACAAAATATACCAAAGAAATATCAGAACATATATATAAGTATAAACAACTATAAAACTTGACACAAAACACATAATTTACTCACTAGAATAGTATCGATGTTTCTAAACATATGGGATGGAATGAATGGGTGTGAACTAGATCTAAATTAATTATGACCCAAACACTCAAAAATGTTCAGGGAGTTCTACTTAACCGCAAAACTTTATCAAACTAAGATTAAGCCATAAATGACAAGATAAAGTTAACTCTATGAACAAACAATCACAATGCACATAAGCTTGGAATATTAATGATTCTACAAATCAATAGCGTCCTGAAAAAATAAGCATAATTAGGATTCATTGTGCAAAACTGTTGATCTTCAACTATAACACCCTCAATAGATAAACATATATCATATTTTCTTTTCATTCAATTTATTTGAATCTATGATTTTGAAAATTAAACAAATTAAACATGTTGGCCTTTGGAGATTTTTCTATTTTATTGCCTTTAATCTTTTCATTATGCTCTGGCCAATGGTGGCTTTTCTACAAAGTAGATTTGTTCATTTCGTAGCCCTTTCCTGTGCACCCTCATATTTATTTTTCAATAAAATCAAACATTCTCATAGGCAACGGTTCTTACATGCACAAATTCCCTATAGTTATGAAATATATAGATGAAAAGATTGATAGGAGAACATATCACATAGCTCAAATAAAATATGTGAAGTTAAAATTCAAAGGGCTCGTGCATGTGTGTGGGGAGGTATATACAAAGTTGAATCCATAAACAAATCAAGGTCAAAACAACTCTATACAAGCATGACTAAGAACAATCGAATCGTTGATAGTCATAACCATATATCCTAGTCACATAGAAACCACGAAATGAATTGGATTTAAACATACTAATATTCCACAAAAAATGTGTAAAACTAAAATACAGAAAACCCAAAAAAATATTTTTGAGTTTTTCTAAAAAAATCAAAAATACAATTTTGAAAAAAAAAATAACTCAAAAGAAAAACAAAATCCTTTTGTATTTTTAAATATAACCTAATAAATGAAAAATTAAAATATAAAAGACTCAAAGAATATACAACTAACACACATATATATCATGAAGCATAAAATTTAATGTATCAAAAACATGTTAACACAATCAACCATTAGATATAATATGGAAAGTATAATGTGAAATTGAACGATAATCAACAATTATAATATGTAAAGCCTCCAAATTTGATTTACTAACCCACATAGGTCTAACGTGATGCTCTTGGGTTTTGGTAACCTTGGTAACTCTAGTCTTAGACTTTCTAGAACCGTTTTTAATATCATAGAAAAAATTTCAAAGGTGACCTTTCCTATCGCAATGTGAACAAGTGTAAACACGACAATGGGTGTTACCTATGGGTTGACGTTTCCTAACAATAGTTGACTCTTTTAAACGCATGATCTTGTCTTGGTTAGCGGAATTATTTTGATCATCGAAGTCAATCCCACACTTGTCATATTTGATTTGGACGTGGCCTAACATTTTATCAAACATTTTTTACCTATATTCCAAATCAAATTTGACACGATTTGAATCTATCAATATCTCTTCAAGACCAACTATCTGAGACTCAAGTAAATTTCTAAACCCCTCAAACTCAAGAAGATATTTCTTCATAATCTCCATTAAACCTCAAAGGCTATCTCTCTCACCCTCAACATCCTTCAGCTTCTCTCGAAGAGTCCTCTCACGTGCCCTAAGATCCCCAATCAAAACTTTATCATCATTTCCTACATCACGTTCTTTAAACCTAGCTTTCAACTTCAAGTTATCTTTTTTCACTTTCAATGTTTCTGCATACTACTCACAGAAGGCAACCTAGAGTTCACTCTCCTCCTCATCTTCACCATCCTCACTCTCATATCCACTCACTCTATGATCACTCACTTGGAATTCAAAGTCAATGGTCTTAGAAGTGTCATGATTAGAAATATCTTCATGGGAATATTTTTCATTAAGGAATGCATGGCTAGCCATGAACGCGATGTACTTATGCTTAATAGGGGAATCAAATCCCTCTTCTGAATCATTATCACTAAGGGTGACATTATAAGCTTTCAGTTTATTGACCTCCCTTTTTAGTTTAATGGGGCACTCAGCTACCCTATGGCTATAGCCCTCATAACCAAAACATCTTTTCCACTCATCCCTCTTAATGTTCCTATTTTGGTTCTTAAGGTAGTGATCGACCTTGTTATATATGTTTTTCTCATAATTTTCGCATCTTTTGATTACCTTTTAAACTTGAGAAATTTCTTGAATTTATTTTCCAATAATCCATATATTTGGGATCGATGTCAAACTCATCATCTGAAACAGGTGTTTCCTCCTTTCGGTCTTCAAAGCAATGCCTTTATCCTTCTTATTCTCAATCTTGGGGAAAATTTCAAGATCATTAGTTTTTTAGTCACATATAAGCTCTTTAAGTTTCATAGAATATAAAGTATCCAAAGAATTCAAAATCGTCACTTTTGAATTAAATCTTTTAACCAATGGACTTAAGATTTTCTTAATTACTCGATTTTGGATATCTTCTCTCCCGAGTTAAAAGACGAGTTGACTATGTCGGATAGTCTAGTGTAAAAATCATCAAAGGTCTCATTCTCTAACATCTTAATCGTTTCAAACTGAGTGGCGAAGTTTTGGAGTTTGGAGGCTTTCACAATACTAGTTCCTTCATGGGTGAGTTGGAGGATGTCCCAAGCCTCATTGACGACTCACATTTCATAATAGGACGAAACTCCTCTGAGGTGACAAAACAAAATAGAGAATTAAAACCTTGAGAATTTTAATTTTCTAACTTGTGCTAAGCCTCACTCCATAATTATACGAATTTGGGTATCCTATTCTCTACAACTAAGGTTGTAGGTGTGGACTAACCATTTAAAATTTCTTGACATAGCTGCTCATCTATAACCTTAAGTGATGATTTCATAGGCATTTTCAGTAGGCGTTGTTTAACCCATCAAACATCGGGATTCTAATACCATCAAATCCACCAAAAATCCATACCTAACAACACGATATTAAAACACCATAACTAAGTGTTCTAGCTACTATTCCAATTTGAGAATGCCTTACGGGTGCTATAGAAAAGGGATGGTGATAAATAATCTTTTTTTAATTTTGAATTTAAAAAATGAAAACTTTAGACAACTTAAACCCAATAAAACTTGTTCATTAAATTAAATCGTTTTATAATGAAAAAAATTATTTACCCAGTTTTATCTTCTTAGCCTAAAACATGCCCTAGGTGATAAGCAGATAAAATGAATAAATCATCCAAAAAATGCCGATATATGAGGAAAACCCAAAGGGGAAAACCTAGGATGACCCAACTAAATAGATCATTATGATAATTTTTTACAAAGATTACATAGTAGACATACTCAACGATTTGTCTCCCTCACAATCCTCGACATTATACTTTCTTCAACCTCTCCTCCACAGTGCAGCGTAGGATTCAGCACACGTACACTGCCACAATGCATGAACCAACCCACACCTCAGTATCCATCGATAAATCTCAACAACCATCTACGAAATTGGAACACGCAACATTCCTTTATCACTGCAACACCATATATAACAAGTACGGAGTCCACCGCACCAAAGGCATTCCCTCAAGATGTATAGAAACAAACTTTGGTGACCAACCTAAAGATATCAGATCATATGAATATATAAATTGTATATTTAAACTCAAAAGGTGAAAAACGTGTTTTGGAACTTTTGTAAACATGAGGAGTTTGATTGTTTCCAAACGTTCTTGAAAAAATTGAGTCTAACGCGCCTTAAATAG
Organism: Sambucus nigra; assembly: GCA_949130495.1. Lineage (NCBI taxonomy): Eukaryota > Viridiplantae > Streptophyta > Magnoliopsida > Dipsacales > Adoxaceae > Sambucus > Sambucus nigra. The sequence goes on along the minus strand of OX422211.1, from coordinate 496,486,707 downwards.
AGAAAACACAAACTTTGAGGCAGCGGGTTTGTTTGAACCAAATCATCATGTTCATTTGAATAAAATGCTTGTTTCGTTCTAATAAGAGCGAGGTTTGTTCGAATGAACAAGAATATTCCTTCTAACAATGATCCCACGAGCTTCCAACATGTATCACATTGTTAAACAGAGAGTGCCTGATATGAAGCTTTTTGGGTATGTATCGTTGTATTGCAAAAGTCACTCTAAAAATTCCCTTGAGTACCTACAAAACTTGTCTAAAAATTACTCGTATTGCGGTAAGTGAGGGTATCAATCCTACTTTCAAGGTGAAACAATTAATGTGAAAACGTGCAATTCAATTTTTTTATGAAAAAATATATATTTTTTTATTTTTAAAAATAATTTCAAGGGAAAGATTTACTAATAAATGCTAAAAATTGTAAAATGACTAAAGAATGAAAAACAATGTGCAACCGAGTGTGAAATAATGTGAGAAGGTCAAGAGATGGGATTACACTGCACTTTCAATTATTTTAATTTATCAATTTATTAATTTGAAATATTTCGAGATAATATTAAATCGAAAATCTAACTCTCATTAAAATGGTAAATTTAATAAAATCTTTTTAAGAAAATTAATTTAAAAATGTCACATGATGAAAAATTAAGACTACACTATTTTCAGATAATTACCCGCTAGGATCAATTTAAAGAAAACAATATCAAACCTCAAATTTCAATACCGAATTAATATTTAATTATCGAAAAATCCTATCTCTAGTTCGATTCCAACATTCAAACATTAATTTGTTCAATTAATTTACTAACTCTCGTTACATAAACAAATTGGCGACAGTTAAAATTAATTTACCTAGAAATATTAAATTAAAGAAACCAATTAATTAAACTAACATCATACGCAGTGTATCCCATCCCTTGAATGAGGTGTTTAGCCAAACATTCTCATGTGTGCATAAACAACAATAGATAATATGTCAAGAAGGAAATAAATTGAAAAGAGAATGTAGAAATACAATACGCAATTTTTTTCCCAAATTTGTCTTGAAAAGCGCCTTAACACGCGTCCAACTTCGTCACAATTTTCAGCACTTGATTACATCAAAAATAATAAAAAACAAACCTAAAAATTTATTCTAAAGCAAAAACTACTTTTTTTTTATTTTTTTTTAAATTTTTTATGACCCTACTATGTACATAATATACATCGTCTCTTTCTCTCTCTGTCTCTTCTTTTATCTATGCTGAGAGTCCTTGTCTTTTAAGAGCCACGAAGTATCTTGTTTGTTGTTGGAGATTTGGTGGGATTCTATTTGGCTAAGTCAAAGTGGGTAAAGGTTCTATTTTGTTGGTATTTTGGATGAATATGGAAAGGTTGGATAGAGATGGTGATCGAGTTGTGGTGGCGGTGATTTCGGATCTAGTATGGGTGAGTTTGGGCAGACCCGCGGGTTCAGAGCAGAACTCGGGTTAGGCTGGCCCACTTGAGGCGAGTTGTGCACCGGAGATCTTGCCGGGTGAAGGGTCCGACCGCGGCCCGGTATGGTCGCGGGTTAGGGTCGATTGGGTTTCAGTTTGGTGGTTCCGGAGCGGGTTAGCGGCGGGTCTAGGGTCGGTTGTAGATCGGCGCCGGCGGGAGGCGACGGTTTAGATGGTTGATGGCCTTTGCTGTGATGAAGGTGGGTTTGTTTGGGGAAGATGATGAGGGTGAGTTTAGTATATGGTAGGGTGTAGAGTAAGGGAGGCGAGATGAGTGGTTTGTGTGTGGTAAGGTGTATGGTATTTAGGTAGTGTGTGTGTGTGTTTAAATTTGTATCCCTAAAATAAAATTAAAACAAACTAATAAAAAAATATAATTAACAAAACTAAAAAAAAATAACATCCTAAAAAAAACTCAAATAATAAAAGAAACAAAAACTAAAAATCTAAAAATCAAATCAAAATAAACTAAAGACTAAAAAAAACTAATATCTCATTAAATTAAAATAAAACTCTATTAAACCTAAAAAAAATATAATCCTAATAAAATAAAACTAAAATAAAAGAATTCAAAATCTAATAAAACTAGAAAATAAATTCCTAAAAACTAATCCTAATAAAATAAAATAAAATAAAGATTAAAAATTAAAAACTAATAAAAATCAAAATCAAAATAGAAAAATAGAAAATAAATCCTAGAAATTTCTAAATAAATCTAAATAAATCCTAAAAATAAAATGACTAAAAATAAAAATCTAGAAAAATAATAAAGGTACAAACTCAACACACAGGGGGCTCAGGGAATGGTCTGAGCTCGGTTTAGGCTTAGGTTTGGATTACGGGACTGTTTTGGGGCATCGGATCACATCGGGGCAAGCTCAGAATGGATTCCAGACTTCGCAGTCTCCTTTGATTTCTTCGATGCATACTTTTGATCGCTTCTGCGTCGCAATTGACTTGATTTAGCATTATTTGTACCGCAATTGCGTATTGACCTGCAAAATGATAAAATACGACACAAGGCCAATTTTAATTAAAATGAGTGACTAAAATGCATCTATTCGGGGCATAAAATATACACTTTTGGGTGCTTATCACACCAGCCCCAAACAGAACATTGTTATTCCTCGAGCAAAAATTAGAGAGAAAACAGAGATAAGTAACCAAAAGTGTGCCACTTTCGCAGGCACTGACGATTGCACTCAGCATGTGCAACAAGCCGTTAAACCTGTAGGTTTCCCTATAGGACGAGTGGTGTCTCATGAGGGTTTGCAGTGAATGTACCCACAAAATTCAAAACTTATTTGGATGCATTTTTTTATTCGATGTTGAAATGTTATACAATCCAACTTAAAAGGACATCAAGGAACACCGTATTCAACTATCAAAATGAGATATAAAATTACTTAATACCAAAAGCGTAATCCTTCCTAAAACTCAGCATGTGTAGTGTGAAACAATCTTAAGTATCATTAGAATAATTCCTAGATTGTCTTTATAGAACCGACGTTTTGACTTCAATTCTCACTGGATATATCTCTCTGAATCGAACTCTCTGAGAATTCGGTAAGTGTATCTCTCTAGTGTGTGAGGATGTGAGTAAATGTAAACAAGTTCAAACGTCTCACACACTTTATAAGAAAGGACGGATACATGAAAGAAATTTGATCTCATGAACGAATGATAACCATTATGTTGAGAATGTCGAATTATTCACCATATAATCTTCTCGTTTGCCCGAACACTTTACCAAGGGTGAAAAATGGGGTTTATGAAAGGTATGAGGGAATAATGAAATGAAGAAGATGAATGATGGGGTATTTTGAGAAGAGTGTGACACACTTTGATTAACTATTATCTTCATCTTTTGAATTTATGATCGCATATTTCTTTTTTTTCTAATTTTTTTTCTTTTTTTCTTTTTTATTATTTTTTTTATTTTATTTTATTTTATTGCGATGCATTTTTCTTTTCATAACGAAAGTGAAGACAATTTACATTTAAAATTTCAAACACTCTTTTTTCTCAAAAATTATGGTAGTGATGGAAAATGACATATGGATGGTATCTGGGATATATATGGATAAGGAAAATATGGATAAAATGATAATGTGATAGGGAAAATGGTATGTGTATGGAAAAATCGGTTTAGTGCTCGGGACAAACTACAAGACACATGTTTCTTACAACTCGAAAGTGATGTCATTCTGAGTGATTAAGCCAAATTTGAAAAAATGATGAGACCATGCAACGACTAAATGTAGTACCCAAAGAAAGTTGAGTTAACTTGTGACTCGGAGATACGTAAAAACCCTCAAAAAGGTGAAAAGCTCAAATCTCACGTGTTTAAGTCGCCACTAGTGATCTTTTAAGGATTTCTTGAGAATAGAGTTTCTCTTCAACTTTTTATTGTAAGCGTGATAGTGCAAATTGCTGAGTTTAAGAATTCATAATGCAAGTACGCTTTAAGAGGTATTAATTAATTTAAGTTTAAAAGCGTAATTTTTGGGTCAAACACGGGTATCCCGAGATTTCTAAAAGAGGGATGATAGACAAATCATGTCATAAAAATTTATTTTTAACTGCACAAAAAATTTAAAAACCCTTATTTCTGAAAATTTTCAAAAAGAGGTACGATTTGATAAATTTCCCACCCCCAAACAAAAGAGAACATCGTCCTCGATGTTTAAAACCATATATAAAAATAAAAAGCACAAGGGAGGAAATATATTACCATAATGAACCAATAGTGAAAATGTACCGCACTCTGGAGCATAGATGAAACCTGAAGAACAGATGTGATACAAAAAGATGTACAAGTCTATAAAGCATGTGAAAAGCATTGGGTGGTGTAAAACACCACCCCCAAACAGTATAAGACTCATACTCAGAAAAAATGAACAATGGGCTGCCTCCCGGTAGCGCTAAGTTCAACGTCTTCAGCCAGAACGAACCAATCTCACCCTGAGTATAGGAACTAGAAAAGCATGGATGGAAGAAAAAATTGGGTGATGAGAATCACCCCCAAACAAGACTGAAGCGTCAGTCTTGCTGGATAAAGGAGAAAATAGGTTAATGCACTTGTATGGCTAAGTGCATCACTCGATGCAAAGCATCGGTGGACCATGGGCGGGTGGGTAGGAGGGTAAGGTGAAGGGTAAGGGAGAGGGGGAAGAGGCGCCGATCTCGGGCCTTATTGAGCCGAAAGTTGAGGGCAACAAGGGTCTCATAAGAATGGTGCTCAATTTGGTGGGGGAGGAAAAATGGCTTAGGAATAGTAATGGGGTGGGCCTCAGAGAAAGTGCACAACTGTTCTATAAATGGACGATGGTAACAGTCACACCGTGACACGCCAGGGAGCTAAAAATGGAAAACACCACAAGGAAGTGGCGTGCATTGAGTAACAAGCTCGGTGTCATGGATGAGGAGAGTAGCATGAATACTCACATGGATAATGAGGTCGAGAAAAAATGCAAAAATAGGGTCGTGGAGCACTAGGGCATAGGATGGATGTAGGTGAGGACCTAAATGCGTAGATGGTAATAGGTGAGGTGCAATAACAAGGTCCAAACTAGGCGGTGGGGTGGAAGGGATAGTGGGTGGATCGGGTGGGACAAAGGGTGGAGGAAGATGATCTAACTCACGAGTAGGAGACACACACTCCTCATGATCCACAGAGTGATCCCCAAGGTCACTCGTAGGAGGAGGTGTGAAAGTGAACGAGGGAGTGAGCAACTTATCCACCAATGTTTCACCAGCCGAGGTCGTGAAAGGGTCAAACGAGGCTTTAAGATCCGAGACAGATGAATCTACATCAATATTCGGCTCAAGAGGAGCGAAATATGATGCGGTAGTATCCATATAAAGAGATGTAGGAACCGTCTCGGTCTCAATATCAAGAAAATGGTGAGCACTCGTAGCCGGAGCTAACCTAGGATGAAGTGGTTCCTTGGGAACACACGCAGTGGGCTTAGTAGGTGCAAGCTCGGGCATAATTATGGAATCGGTGGAAGGGGAAAGATGAACTGCAATGGTGGGTTTGATAGGGTAGGGTGGTGTGGGATCAGTCTCACAGACCGTGGATAGGTCAACACAATTGTCACTTTGGGGATCGGACCACTGGGTGGTCTTAACTTCAAGATTCGCAAGATGATAGGGTTGGTCACACTCAAAATCTGTGGCATAAGACGACACATCATCGTCCCACGTATGTGCAATAACGGGTTTACGTGAGGTGGAATCCGACTCGTTCACACACTCAAAGGCAGTAAGCCGTTGAAGGGCTTCATTTTGAGATTGAAGAGTGTGCGCGAACTTTTGCAAGAGGATCTCTAGAGCGGATGTGTAAGGTGGCGGTGAAGTGTCGGTGGGTGGCGGTGGTGGGTGAGGTGGACACAACTTGCTAGAAACACTAGGATGTGGAGAATACTCATATGAAGTGTGTGGAGAAAGGTCAAGCGTAGCATTCACGGGAGAAGCATCTCCGTGAGGGACAAAAGTGTGATCAGCATGAGGAGCATATGATAGGGACTGATAGGTAAGAAGTGCACGAGTTGGCGATGACAACAGTTGGAAATCGTAAGGAACCACAACATGGCATTGGGATTCATATTGCATGGAAGGATGATTAGGCCTCCATGAATAGCTTGGGTACTCATACCTCTCGACATTGGATATGTCATGAGAATACGATGAGGGTGGTTCTAAAACAATGTCATATGGACGCCCATGTTCCAAGGTGGATTCAGATGGAGAGAATAATGGACACTCATGGGACAAGTGATCACTAAGAAAGCAGTATGTGCATGGCGAAGCATGTGATGGGTTGAGACTCGTCACCGGAGGTGGTGGAGTAGGACATGTGTGCGTGGACGACACACGAGTATCAACAATGGGTGTTTGAGAGTTAAAGCCCTGAATTAATGAATCAAGGTTCGATTCAGGCTTATCATCAAATAAACTGCGAGAGAAGGTGAAATGGCCAAAGTCTTCCCATAAAGGACGTTCTTCGGCCATGACAAGAGGAATCTTTTTTTGTTTTTAAATATTTTTCAAAAGAAAAAAAAATATTTTTGTGATTTTTGAAAATAAGAAAAGGAAAATCTTTTTGGTATTTTAAATATGGAAAAAAATCTTTTTGGGATTTTTGAAAATAGTTTTAAAAAGAGAAAAAATATTTTTGGTAATTTTCGAAAAAGGAGAGAAAATGGACTCTTGATATGGGCGAACTAACTAAAACCGACTACCGAAAGAATCGAATTGGACACACACGAGTCAAGAAAAAATCCTAACGAGCACGTAGCCAATTATTATCTTCAAAATTTTTTAAAGGGGTAGTCATATTATAATTAAGTCCGCGGGCGACAAAATGCACAAAATTTATCTTTGTGATTGCCTGTTGAAAAAATGTGTTCCTACGGGGCTAGCTAGTTGATTGATTTTAAATTTAATGACAGCTAGGGTAGCACACAATGGATAAACGAGTGAGTCGGGTGATGAAATCCCTTCTCGTTTTAATGACCGGGTATAGGTCTTAGGTAGATTAATTCACCAAACCATTCAATTTAAGTGCGATGCAGAAATTAAAGTCATATAGGAGAGATTAATCACACAAAAAATGAACTCGCTTGCAGGAGAGTCGCGAGGGATAAAAAATTGTACTTCCCACGGTTTTTACACACGTGGGGTGAAGACCGAGTTGAGTCGACCGGGGGGAGATCTCGCCTATCTCAGTCATCCCCGGGAGTCCTACTTACCCAAGGTAGAGAGGCTTCAAAAATCCTCGCCTTTGGACGCTCTCTCGCTACCTTGTCCGGTTTCCCTAGGGCTGTAAATGAATATTCGAAAATTCGCATCCGTCCGATATCCGAATCCGAATTTGCGGATATTTATCCAAAAATATGGAAACGGATACGAATATGGATACTCTATAAAAATATCTGAGAAAACGGGTACGGATACGGATAGTACTAGTATCCGACACGGATAATCCGTATCCGATGCGGAGTATCCATTTTATCGGATATCCATTTTACCGGATATCCGTATCCGTCAAACATATGTTTAAAATATTACTAATAATATTAGTATTAGTTTTACTAATAAAATAATATTAAAAAAACTTAATCGTTTATTACCTAAAACAAAATAAACATATACTCAGCTCAAAACAAAAAAGCCCTAAAGTTATTATTGTATTGGGTATGTTATAAAATGTCATGTATTATTATTTTATTGGGTATATTATCATGGAGTTATACTAAAGTTATAATACACCCTATCACACACAACATACACACACTTAAGAACATATACTCCACTAAAAACAAAAAAATACTAACTTCATTTCATTTCTCTTTTGTACAAAATAAAAGAAAAGAAACCCTCATGTGGTTGTTCATTAGTTTCCTTAATTATAAATAATTGTAAGAGAGAAAAAGAAAAGAATATAAGAGAGAAACATAATAGAATGTAAAAGAGAAACAAAAAAGTAAAGAGATGGTTTTGATTGTGATGATAACTGAAGTTAACAACAGGTATATTATATACAAAATAAAAATATCAGTATGATTTCAAAACAAAAGGTCCATGAGGTTATCATTCTCAATAAATTTGATTTAATCTAAAAGGTGCATATTTATTTCTACTGTCATGGAATGCGAATGTTATCTTTCTTTAAATTGCTTTAAGCTTATATGGATGGCTTTAACCATATTATCATTATGGATTGATACTATTATTATGGAATCCATAATTGTTAATGTTAGGAGGCAGTAATTTTGTTATATATTTATTTGGATTGGATTGGATATTTTAATAGTTATTTTTTGCGATGGCTAAATAATGTAAACGGATACCGATATTATCCGAATCCGAGGTATCCGAGCGGATACGGATATGGATAGTTGTTTTAACTATCCGGGCGGATACGAAAACAGATATGGATAGTACATTCAGATAGCGGATACGGATATGGAAAACATGGTATTCGATCCGTATCCGTCCGTTTACCACCCCTAGGTTTCCCTTTTCACTTTTTTTTATATGAATAATTATTACAAATAAATCGGTGTCAAAATGCACCCCAAATAAATACACAATCTTAAAAAATCCTATACAACCAGTCTAATGAGGAAGGAGGAGGAAGAAATACACTAAAAAAAAGATAAATAAAATTACAAGTCTTCAATCATGTCTCCAAGCCAAGAAAGCAGCAACGGCGCCATTTGATATGAAGCTTTTTGGGTATGTATCGTTGTATAACAAAAGCCACTCTCAAAATTCCCTTGAGTACCTACAAAACTTGTCTAAAAATAACTCGTATTGCGGTAAGTACGGGTATCAATCCTACTTTCAAGATGAAACAATTAATGAGAAAACATGCAATTCAATTTTTTTATGAATATATGTAAAACTCGAGATGATGCGGAAGCGTAAGGATGATGGTTCGACAAAATTAAACAAGTAATGTATTCACTTAAACCGATTCATTAATCCAAGTCCCATATTAGATTGAGTGTGATAATTTAAAACAAATTTTATCTTGAATTATTCTAAGCATGCATTCTAAATTATGATGCAAGATAAAATAAACAATATCACACTACGCCGCGATGTACGAGGAAAATCCCAAGACGGGAAAAAACCTCGGACGGCCCTAGCCACAAGTCCACTAGATACAGAATTACAATTACAAGACAGATAGACTTACAATGACTGACTCGATCCCTCTCAAGCCTCGACGCTTTTTCTTATAGACACCTCTTTCTAGCGGACAACCTCGGAACTCCACCGCGGTCTCGAAATCCACCGATGGGGCTTTCTATGGTCACCGTCACCTGAGCAAGGAGCCTTTCTCCGAGTGGGTAGAATCGCAACAAAAAGTCTTCTTCTTTGATGGATGTAGAAGCAAACCAAAACTTCTCTTCTTGGATTCGGTAGAGATAAACCAGTGCCAAAACTCCAAGCAATTTGATATGTAAATAAGAACTTGGACTAAACACAATTGAGTGTAAACTAGAGTGTGAAGGATTTTCTCTTTGAAAAATAACACTCAAAACATGAACAATTTCCTAAACCGTTTTTGCTCTCAAACACTCTCTAAGAGATGTAAATATTTTGGAAATGTTGGTTTGGAAAAATGTCATTCCCGCACATATTAAAGTCAGTAAAAGTTGGTTAAAAACCAAGTGGGGAAGTGGGGGAAAAACTGCAAAAAACTGTTCCCACCTGATAACTCGTTCGAACGACATTTCATTCGAACGAAGTCTCGTTCGAACGAGACTTCTAACGACGCTCCAGTATGGACTCGTTAGAAGCTCGTTGGAAATATCGTTAGAACGACAATCTCGTTCGAACGACATTTCTAACGACAGACTAGTATGCCTTAGTGGGAACTCGTTGGCAGGTTCGTTCAAACGACATCTTGTTCGAACAAAAAAACTCGTTCGTACGACATATCTAACGAACGACCAGAAAGATTGAAAAATTCGATTTTGTCCCAGAAAACTTTATGAACTTATTTTAAAGTTTTATATAATTTCTTTCTTAAAATAAAAACGCAGTTTTTATAAAACCTAACACCCAATAAACTTTGTTCCAAGCTCCTATATAAATATAATTGCATTCATACCTTGGAAGCATGGAACCATAGTTGATGACGTAGAAACGAGGCACGCAAACCGGCACATTTGATGAAGCTTTATACTCTTTGCCGCTACGTCTTCAACACACACTTCATAGGCTTGAGGGTATTACAATAACATACTATCCTATGAATAAATGTTTTTGTCCGGAATTGAGCCAAATCTACATATGGACTCAATTGGAAATTTGTGTCCTTACAAAATATTTTTTTTCTAATTTTTTTATTTTTAAAAACAATTTCAAGGGAAATATTTACTAATAAATGCTAAAAATTATAAAATGACTAAAGAATGAAAAACAATGTGCAACCGAGTGTGAAATAATGTGAGAATGTCAAGAGATGGGATTACACTGCATTTTCAATTATTTTAATTTATCAATTTATTAATTTGAAATATTTCGAGATAATATTAAATCGATAATCTAACTCTCGTTAAAATTGTAAATTTAATAAAATCTTTTTCAGAAAATTAATTTAAAAATGTCACATGATGAAAAATTAAGACTACACTATTTTCAGACAATTACCCGCTAGGATGAATTTAAAGAAAACAATATCAATCCTCAAATTTCAATACCGAATTAATATTTAATTATCGGAAAATCCTATCTCTAGTTCGATTCCAACATTCAAACATTAATTTGTTCAATTAATTTACTAACTCTCATTACATAAATTAATTGGCGACAGTTAAAATTAATTTACCTAGAAATATAAAATTAAAGAAACCAATTAATTAAACTAACATCATACGCAGTGTATCCCACCCCTTGAACGGGGTGTTTAGCCAAACATTCTCGTGTGTGCATAAACAACAATAGATAATATGTCAAGAAGGAAATAAATTGAAAAGAGAAGGTAGAAATACAATACGCAATTTTTTCCCCAAATTTGTCTTGAAAAGCGCATTGACACGCGTCCAACTTCGTCACAATTTTTAGCACTTGATTACATCAAAAGGAACAAAAAATAAACCTGAAAAATTATTCTAAAACAATTTTTTTTTTATATATATTTTTTTTGAATTTTTTTATGACCCTACTATGTACATAATATACACCGTCTCTCTCTCTTTCTCTCTCTGTGTCTCTTCTTTTATCTATGCTGAGAGTCCTTTTCTTTTAAGAGCCACGAAGTATCTTGTTTGTTGTTGGAGATTTGGTGGGATTCTATTTGGCTAAGTCAAAGTGGGTAAAGGTCATACTTTGTTGGGATTTTGGATGACTTTGGAAAGGTTGGATAGAGATGGTGACCGGGTTGTGGTGGCGGTGATTTCGGATCTGGTATGGGTGAGTTTGGGCAGACCTGCGGGTTCAGAGCAGAACTCGGGTTAGGCTGGCCCACTTGAGGCGGATTGTGCGCCGGAGATCTCGCGGGGTGAAGGGTCCGACCGCGGCCTAGTGTGGTCGTGGGTTAGGGTCGATTGGGTTTCAGTTTGGTGGTTCCGGAGCGGGTTAGCGGAGGGTCTAGGGTCGGTTGTAGATCGGCGCCGGCGGGAGGTGACGGTTTAGATGGTTGGTGGTCTTTGTTGTCATGAAGGTGGGTTAGTTTGGGGAAGATGACGAGGGTGAGTTTAGTATGTGGTAGGGTGTAGAGTAAGGGAGGTGAGATGAGTGGGTTCTGTGTGGTAAGGTGTATGGTAATTAGGGAGTGTGTGTGTGTTTAAATTTGTATCCCTAAAATAAAATTAAAATTAACAAAACTAAAAAAAAAAGTAACATCCCAAAAAAAAACTCAAATAATAAAAGAAACAAAAACTAAAAAATCTAAAAATCAAATAACAAAAACTAAAGACAAAAAAAAAATAACATCTCACTAAATTAAAATAAAACTCTATTAAACCTAAAAAAAAATATAATCCTAATAAAATAAAACTAAAATAAAAGAATTCAAAATCTAACAAAACTAGGAAATAAATTCCTAAAAACTAATCCTAATAAAATAAAATAAAATAAAGATTAAAAATTAAAAACTAATAAAAATCAAAATCAAAATCAAAATAAAGAAATAGAAAAATAGAAAATAAATCCTAGAAATTTCTAAATAAATCTAAATTAATCCTAAAAATAAAATGAGTAAAAATAAAAATCTTGAAAATAACAAAGATACAAACTCAACACACACGAGGCTCGGAGAATGGTCTGGACTCGGTGTAGGCTTAGTTTTGGATTACGGGACTGTTTCGGGGAATTGGATCACATCGGGGAGTGCTCAGAATGGACTCCAGACTTTTGCAGTCTCCTTTCATTTATTCGATGTATACTTTTGACCGCTTTTGCGTCGCAATTGACTTGGTTTAGCATTATTTGTACCGTAACTACGTATTGACCTGCAAAATGATAAAATACGACATAAGGCCAATTTTAATTAAAATGAGTGACTAAAATGCATCTACTCGGGGCATAAAATATACACTTTTGGGTGTTTATCAGTGCCCATTCGAAGTTCATTAATTGTTCATTCTAGTGAAGTCCCTTAGTTCGTTCCAACAAAATCTCAAACTCATTCAAACAAAAAAGACATTTCTTTCTAACAAATTCTAAGACTCATTCTGATGAAGAAAACAAATAAAAATATTTTTTTTTCAAAAATAATTTTTAAAAAATGTTCCAAACATTTTTTCTTATCAATAATCACCTAAAAAATATGTCCAAAGACTGCGTTAAAAATACATCCATACTTTATGAGATCCTCCGTAAATGTGATGACAAACTTATCACAACATACATGACACGATGTGAATCCAGTTTTGATGCTCGGCCACTGCATCTTCATTTAACATGTTATAGGCTTACGAGATCAACAATTCAAAGACTAACCTATGACTCAAATGTTTTGTTCAAAATTAAGCTAATTACAATCAAATTAACTCGATTGGAAATTTTCCCTTATAAGTTCTCTATTTGATGACTTGAAGTTGTGATTCTCCCATTATTTACTCTATATTTCACTAATGGTGAGTGGGGAGTGCAGAGTGAGGGGGACTGCTTTTTCATTTCTATATCCAAGATGGAAAATAGGTGCACCTCTGAGGTAGATCCCGCCCATTCGATGGACTCGATAGGTACTGCAAAGGTGATATGATATGTTTCATAGAAGGCTTCATCGTGCATCTATTCTCATGAATTTAAGTGATCAATTTGTGTTATGAAAGGGTGATAACTCATGGCTCTTTGAAGAGAATGAATTCACTGACTAAGAGGAGGTCTGGGCTACAATAGTTGGTTTATAGGAATATTATGTCCATTATGAATAAGTTCATATGTTCTATGGTAGGCTTAGTCTCGATGATGATTTATATAGAGGGCGATGGCATGCTTAGGGGGTTTTCGTTTGGAAGAGGGCATGTGTCATCCTCTTGACATGTGATAGATGGGAACTATCATAGTGGAGGTATCAAATGTTTGGGATGGGACCGTTTGAGAGGGCATTGGTGCCAGGGTTATGATGATATGGCAAGGAGTTATTGGTGGCATTCGATTTTAGTGGGTTAAGTCTCCCGACGTCGGTGAAGTAATGGATGGCAAAACTTAATGACCAATAGTTATTCGTGATGTGAACAGGACCCTAGTGATATTCACAATGCGAATCAGATCTCTAGTTTTTATTCGTAGTGGTTGGGAGTGGTTTGGGGTAAGTGGTTTGACATGACCATCTAGATTCAAAGCGGTAAAAACCCAACTTAAAGGGGCTACAGATAAGTGAAGTGTCTTGGTCATTCATGAAACTCTACGCTCGACCTAATAATTTTTAGGAAGGTTGGCAGGGTTCAGTAGTGGCTACCATGGCTGGGGAAGTATGGAGAACCGGGTATAATCTTTGAGGTAAAATGACTAAGAGGGTTTATATATGAGATGTGTAAGATCCTAGAGGGTTATTATAAGGGGATGACTAATATGTAATGCGGTGAGACTCCTCAGTGGGTTTGGAAGCTTTAGCGCCAAGAATTTCTTCAATATTACACAATATATGATTGAGGGCCTTGAAATATATGATTCAGGCGAGCCCAAGTTTACTTCCACTTCCTTCTGGAAGTTTCGAATTATAGTCTCTATATGGTTCCACTCTACGAGATGATCAGCCATCTGAGCGACTTTCTCTCTCCAGCGAGTGACAAAGATGACAACTTCCTCCTTTTCCTCGTATTTCAACATTTTTAGATCCTTACAAGTTATTCTTAGTTCATCATCATATTCTTACAGCTTTAATAAATGATGAAACACATCATCCCATGTCTTAGCAGTCCCCTCATGTTTCAGGCCCAAGTTCTAAGTTAGGGCTCCTTCGGCCAGCATAAATGAGAACTGTAATGACCACACTACTATCTGATAAATGTTGTGTTATTAAAAATGTGATACTATAGTTCTTAATATAACAAAGCCCATTTTTAAATTTAAAGAATCAATTGTAAAGTGGGTCAAATTGAAGTTTTATGACACATTCTAAGCTAAATGATAAGTTTTGGGGTAGAAAATATAATTTTATGAAACTTTAGGGACTTGATTTTGATTAAAAAAATTTCAGGGACCAAAATAAAAAATAAAAGGGATCTTTTTGTAAATAAAATATTTTAAGGACCACTAAAAAATATTGAAAATATATAGTGTGAAATTACCAAAATTCCCTTCATGTGTAAAATGACCCTTATACACTTAATACCTTTCCACCTCGTGCTTGGATATTTTGTCACCACCACCTTACACATGTCTTCCATATAAATAAAGGTAAAACACATGTCACCCATTTAGAAAAATTTAAAACACGTGTCACCATTTAGTGAATTAAGACTGCAAGACCGCTCCGTTACGCGACACTTCAACGTTGACTCGTCGTTGTAAAGGCTTGGTCACCTAGACATGCGTAAACACCCTAATATCTTTGAAAAGATGTAAATAAAGTCTTTAGGATCATTTATTCACATGAAGTTCCTTAAAAAAAATTCAAAGAAATAGTGAGTGAAAGTACGGGAAAGTTTATAAAGAAGTTTCATTTTAAGATTAATGAGTGATCCAAGACTCAGTATTTGTAACTTCGAACTCATGTTTTAAGTGAGTACTCTATCACGTTCCTTGTGTATTTTGACTATATGATATTACCTAAACTATATATATTGTGTGAAATGCTTTTATTCTCAAAATACATCTCATATTGATGATTCCATCGTTTGTTATATGTGTATATCTCTTGATATAAAGATCTAATTTGAATTCTGAAATTATTAATTCGACCTATGGAAACTCTCTTACTATGTTGACCTTGAATATCAGAGGGAAATATTTGGGTGGTACCTTCCCAACTGATTTACTACTGGTGTGCCCTAAACAAAACATTGTTCTAGAAACCATGATTTTCTATTTGTGATGTTACTAGGTGAAAAGATTTTGTAACATTATCTGTCTGGATATTAGAGTGTACATGGCTGCTAAAACCGAATAATTAACATATTGCTCAATTTTTTTATTTGTTCTGTTGTGAACAATTTATTCTGAAAACATATATATTGTCTATTACCTTATATATATTACTACAAATTCCTATCTCTATATATATGCTTTATGTTCTAAATTGAATAGGTATCAATTTTTTTGAAAAACACTGTAATGTCTAGAGATTGAACATCATTCATATTTTAGCTGATGTTGTATAAATAACCATTTTTCAGGAAATGTTTATTCTCGCGGATGGAATGAAAAAGGACTATGTTGAAGATTTAGCTTTTAGAGGTATTTTTGTTACTTTAAATGAAATGTTTATTTTAACATTCAGAGCATGTTTGGCTCTCTTATAATAAATTTTAAATTTTGTCATGAGTTGTAACTCGTTGTTACTTTTAATCTAAATGAAGTTTCTTTTAGAAAGCTCAGATGACGTAATTCC
Organism: Sambucus nigra; assembly: GCA_949130495.1. NCBI lineage: Eukaryota > Viridiplantae > Streptophyta > Magnoliopsida > Dipsacales > Adoxaceae > Sambucus > Sambucus nigra. The sequence continues at coordinate 496,470,704 of OX422211.1, read as the reverse complement.
TTCACTTTCAGTATTTTACGATTCATAACCATGTGATTATATTTTTGTTGCATTTATTTAAGGAAATAATTTAAGTCAGAATATTTCTTGCCTTAGTGGCATGTCAAGACACTCATTCCTACTACTATTTTGGGTCGGGGTTGTGACAGAGGAATTAACATATTGCTCAATTGTCTTATCTATTATGTTCTAAACTATTTATTCTGGATATATACAGTAAGTGACTTTATATATTACTGCAAATTCCTATCTTTATATATATATATATATATATATACCTTCTGTTCTAAATTGAATATGTATCCATTTTCTAAAAAAACATGGAATGTGTGGAGATTGAAACTCATTCGACTTTTAGCTGATGTTGTATAAATAACCATTGTTCAGGAAATGTTTAGGCTCACGGATGGAACGAAAAAGGACCCTGTTGAAGATTTAACTTTTAGAGATCTCTTTGTTACTTTAAGTAAAATGTTTGTTTTATCATATAGAGCATGTTTGGCTCTCTTATAATAAGTTTTAAATTTTGTCTTAAGTTGCAATTCATTATTAATTTAAATCTAAATGAAGTTTCCTTTAGAAAGATCTGATTATGTAATTCCTTCACTTTCAGTATTTTACGATTCATAACCATGTGATTGTATTTTCGTTGCATTTATTTAAGGAGACAATTTAAGTCATAATATTTATTGCTTTGATGGCATGTCAAGACACTCATTCCCACTATTATTTTGGGTAGGGGTCGTGACAGAGGAATTGACATATTGCTCAATTTTTTTATCTATTCTGTTCTGAACTGTTTATTCTGAATATATACTGTCAGTTACATTATATTTTACTGCAAATTCCTATCTATCTATATATGCCTTATGTTCTTAATTGAATAGGTATTCATTTTCTGAAAAACCATGGAATCTTTGGAGAATGAACCTCGTTCGACTTTTAGCTGATGTTGTATAAATAACCATTTTTAGGAAATGTTTAGGCTCAAGGATGGAACGAAAAAGGACCATGTTGAAGATTTAACTTTTAGAGATCTCTTTGTTACTTTAAATGAAATTTTTGTTTTATCATATAGAGCATGTTTGGCTCTCTTATAATAAGTTTTAAATTTTCTCTTAAGTTGTAATTCGTTGTTACTTTTAATCTAAATGAAGTTTCCTTTAGAAAGCTCTGATGATGTAATTCCTTCACTTTCAGTATTTTACGATTCATAACCATGTGATTCTATTTCCGTTGCATTTATTTAAGGAGACAATTTAAGTCGAAATATTTATTGCTTTGACGGCATGTCAAGACACTCATTCCCACTACTATTTTGGGTAGGGATCGTGACAGAGGAATTGACGTATTGCTTAATTTTTTTATCTATTTTGTTCTGAACTGTTTATTCTGAATATATACTGTCAATTACATTATATTTTACTGCAAATTCCTATCTCTCTATATATTCCTTATGTTCTAAATTGAATAGGTATTCATTTTCTGAAAAACCATGGAATCTTTGGAGATTGAATAAATAACCATTTTCCAGAATATGTTTAGGCTCACGGATGGAACGAAAAAGGACCATGTTGAAGATTTAACTTTTAGAGATCTGTTTGTTACTTTAAGTAAAATGTTTGTTTTATCATATAGGCATGCTTGGCTCTCTTGTAATAAGTTTTAAATTTTGTCTTAAGTTGTAACTCGTTGTTACTTTTAATCTAAATGAAGTTTCCTTTAGAAAGTTTTGATGACGTAATTCCTTCACTTTCAGTGTTTTACGATTCATAACCATGTGATTGTATTTTCGTTGCATTTATTCTAGGAAACAATTTAAGTCGGAGTATTTGTTACCTTGGTGTCATTTAAAGACACTCGTTCCCTACTACTATTTTGGATCGGGTTCGGGACAGAGGTAGTATCAGAGCATATGTTATGAACTAGTAGACTATTGGACATAAGTTTCGAACGTTATAGATTTTAAATCTCCATACAAAGGATATAGGATTAAATATTCGACGTATTTGATAACCCTCCATACGTCTTAAATTATATATAATTGTTTCCAAAATTTCAATCTTAGGATAGCGTAATACATCTTACTTTTTTCCATGACTATAGAAAATGACCAAGACAAGATGACCTACGGGAACTAGTGGTTCAAGTATGGAAGAATTGGAAGGTGCATACAAGGCGATTGAAAGTCTAGCAGAGATTGTGGAGCATTGTGAATACTGGAGCACCAAGGAATCCTAAACTAAGTAGATGTACTATTGAAAAGTTTAAGAAGTTGAATCTGCCATCTTTTAAAGGTACTCCTAACACCACTGACGAACAAAGTTAGGTGATGCAAATGGAAAAAATACTCGAAGTTTTTAAGTGTACCGATAAACAAAGGGTTTCCTTTGCAACGTTTATGTTAGATGGTGAAGTCGAATATTAGTGGAGAATGACTAAGAGAATACATGAGGAAAATAATACTTTCATAGGTTGGAATGACTTGTTAATGATCTTTTATGAAAAATATTTTCCTGAAACGGTGAAAGAATAAATGACAACTAACTTCATGAGTCTAGTGCAAAGGAATATGGCGGTTAGTAAATATGAGGAAAAGTTTAGTGAGTTATCCCATTTTGCACCTTATGTTAGGGTAAATAATGTTTTAAAAGACGAGAAGTTTGAACATGGGTTAAGGTTGAATATTCATAGTCGAATTTCCATATTGAAGTTGACATCATAAATTGACGTCGTAACTAGGGCTACGATAGCTAAGAGGGATGAAGAGGAGCATAATCGAATTAGATATAGTAAGAGAAAATTTAGGGAACAAATAAGGAAGATCCTGAATAATAGAAATAATTTTAGGAGTGAATTCAATGTTGGGGGAGCTAGTGATAATAAAAAGTATAATAACAAGATATGTCAGCGATGTGGGAAGATGCATAGAGGAAGACCTTGTTATAGGGATTCGAGAGCTTGTTTTAGATGTGGTCAGGACACCAGATAAAAGATTTTCTAACCCCAACAAGTTTCGATAATGCATGTAGATGAAATGAAGGATCAAGGCAGACAGGGTAGAGTTTTTTCACTTTCTGATACCCAAGCTTCTAACACATTAGTGTCAGGTACACATGTTATATGTGCACAACCTTTTCAAATTTTAATGGACCCTGGTTCTACCCATTCATTTGTGTCTGTACATTTTTAACCGTTTTTCGAATATGCCTGAACCCTTGAATCATATCATACACGTTTCTACTCCTTCTAGTTATTTATTGAGGGGTACATTAGTATACAAGGCTTTCCCCATAGATATTGAGAATCATAAGATATTTGTTGATTTGATAGTTTTTGGCATAGGAAATTATGGAGTCATTTTGGGGATGGACTGATTAGAATCATATCATGCTAAGGTAGATTGTTTTCAGAAGAGTGTTACTTTCCAAATTCCTCACCAACCAAAATTTAGTTTTGAAGGAACTAGCATCATATCTACGATATGTATTATTTCTACAATGCAAGACTATAGTTTTCTTAAGAAGGGATGTCAAGGATTTCTAGCAACTATTACCAACTTGCAGAGATTGGAGACTTGTTTAGAAGATATTCCTATAGCTAAACATTTTCCATATGATTTGTCGAGTCTACCTCCTAGTAGAGAAATAGAGTTTATAATTGACCTGGAACTATAACAATCTCAAAACCACCTTATCGCATGGCACCTTTAGAATCAAGGGAATTAAAAGTTCAATTACAAGATATATTAGACAAAGGTTTTATTAGACTATGCATATCCCCTTGGGCTGCTCCAGTGGTATTTGTTAAAATGAAGGTTGGGACGATAAGGTTATGTGTAGATTATCGTGAACTAAATAAGGTGAACATTAAGAATAAATACCCCTACATCATATAGATGCTTTGTTTGACCAACTACAAGGTGCGCAAGTATTTTCTAAGATTGACCTTAGGTCAGGTTATCACCAGTTGAAAATTAAGGAAGATGACATTTCAAAATCAGCTTTTCGTACTAGATATGGTCACTATGAATTTCTTCTGATGCCATTTGAACTTACTAAAGCATCAACCATTTTTATTGATATGATGAATAGAGTGTTTAGGAACTATTTAGATCAATGTATGGTTATTTTCATTGGTGACATCCTTATTTATTCCAATAGTATCAAAGAACACGAGAAGCATTTAGAGATAGTATTATAAATCCTTAGGAAAGAGAAATTATATACAAAATTAAAGAAGTGTGAGTTTTGGTTGCCTAGTGTTTCTTTTCTAGGACATGTCATTTCGAAGGAGGGAGTGTCGGTTGGCCCTCAAAAGATCGAGGCTATACTATATTGGACAAGACCAACTAATGTGATGGAGATTCGTAGTTTTCTTGGATTAACAGGTTGTTATCGAAGATTTATTGAAGGATTTTCTAGTATTTCCAAACCTCTATCTAGGTTAACATAAAAGAAGGTTAAATATGAATGGTCTAAGGAAGTTGAGAATAGTTTTCAAGAACTTAAGAACCGATTACTAACTCTGCCAATTTTGACTATTCCTTCTGGAACAGGGAGATTTATGATTTATATTGATGCTTCTAAAAATGGTTTGGGATGTGTGCTAATGCAAAATGAAAAAGTAATGGCTTATGGCTTGAGACAGTTAAAACCACATGATAAGAATTATTTAATCCATGACTGAGAATTAACAGTTATAACTATTGCTCTTACGATTTGGAGACATTATTTGTTGGTGACTTCTGAGATTTGTACTGATCATAAGAGTTTGAAATATATATTTACCCAAAAATATTTGAACAGGAAACAAAGGAGTTGGTTATAAATGATTTATGATTTAAATATTCATTATCACTAGGGGAAAGATAATATAGTAACTGATTCTTTAAGTAGGAAGTCTACAATAAATTTAGCATGTCTCATTACAAATCAGGAACCTTTGTTAAGGGATTTGATAAGTATGGAAATAGATGAACGTATTTATGGAAAAGGAAGAATAATCGCAATTACAAGTATAACCCATGTTGATGGAAATGATAAAAATTGCACAAGTAAATAACCTTCAACTGAAATATGCTCATATTAGAGTTATCAAAGGGAAGAGACTTGAATTTTTAATGCGAGATGATATATAGAGGTTTGGATATAAAGTGTGTGTGTCATGTGATGCCCAACTAAAGAGGAAAATTTTAGATGAAAGTCATTACTTGAGATTCACATTTCATGCTGGAAATACTAAGATGTATAGAGATTTTTTAGAAGTGTTTTGATGGAGTAACATGGAAAGGGAGATAGAAAAATTTGTATCTCAGTGTTTGGTTTCTCAATAAGTAAAAGCTGAACATCAGAAACATCAAGATTACTACAACCCCTACCTATCCTTGAGTGGAAATGGGAACATATTACTATGGATTTTATGACATGTTTAGAAAGGAGTTCAAATGGTAATGATTTTATTTGGGTAATTATTGATAGGTTAACTAAATCTGTTCATTTTTTTGGCCATTAAAATTACCCATTCTTTAAAAAAGTAAGCTAAGTTATACGTGCGATAAATTATTAGGCTTCGTGGAACCCCAATTTCAATTATTTTTTATCGTGACCTTAGATTTGTGTCTCTCGTTTGGAAATGCCTACAAGCAACCACAAGAATAATATTGGATTTCAGCACCACTTTTCATCCTCAAACAGACGGACATTCTAAGAGAACCATTAAAACCTTAAAGGATATGCTTAGGGCAGGGGTACTTTATACGAAAGGGAATTGGGATGATTATTTAGTGTTAGTGGTTGCATATAATAATAGTTATCAAGTAAGTATTCAAATGTCTCCGTATGAGGCAATCTATGGAAGAAGGTGTTTTTCTCCCGCATGTTAGGTAGAATTTAGAGAGAGAAAATTATTGGGACCAAAATTAATTCAGATCACAATGGAGAAAGTGAAATTAATACAAGGCCGATTTGGAATCGCTCAAATCTATCAAAAGAGTTATGCCGACAATTGACACCGACAGTTAGAATTCCAAAGAGGAGATCATGTCTTCTTGCGAGTATCACCAGCAAATAGAGTAATCCGATTTGGAAAGAAAGTTAAGTTAAGTCCGAGATACATAGGACCTTTTGAAATCTTTGAAAAGATAAGAGTTGTTGCATATAGAATAGCCTTACCACCTGAACTCTCTAGTGTGCATAATGTATTTCACGTATCAATGATGAAGAAATACGTCCTAGATCCAACACATATCTTAAGTCATGAAGCTCTTCAAGTTAGAGAAGATTGTCATACATTGAGCATCCAGTAGAAATTTTGTACCATAAGGATCAAATATTATAAACCAAGATAAGTCCACTAGTTAAAGTATTATGACGTAATCATTCCATTGAAGAAGCAACATGGCAGGGGGGAGATGAAATAAATGAGCGATATCCATACCTTTTTGAAAATTAATGTAAGTAAAGTTTGGGGGCCAAACTTTTTATAAGGAGGGGGGCATGTAATGACCCCACTTTTATATGCTCATATATAGTTTGTTTTTATAATTGTATCTCACTTACTATGAAATAAATGTTATGTCATTACAAATGTAATATTCTAGGTTGTTAATATGACAAAGGCCATTTTTAAATTTGAAGAATCAACTGTAAAATGGTTCGAATTGAGGTTTTATGACACATCCTAAGTTAAATGATAAGTTTTGGGGTTGGAAATGTAATTTTATGAAACTTTAGGGACCAAAATGAAACATAAAAAAGGACCTTTTTATAAATAAGATATTTTTAAGGACCACTAAGAAATATTGAAAATATATAGTGTGAAATTACCAAAATGCCCTTCATGTGTAAAATGACCTTTATACCCATAATACCTTTCCACCTCATGCTGTATTTTCCCACCACCACCTTACACGTATCATCCATATAAGTATAGCTAAAAAAAATGTCACCCATTTAGAAAAGGCTAAAACATGTGTCGCAGTTTGGTGAATTAAGACTGCAAGACGGCTCCGTTATGTGACACTTCAATGTTAACTCGTCGTTCTAAAAGCTTGATCACCTAAACACGTGTCAAAAACCAAATATCTTTGAAAAACTATAAATAAAGTCTTTAGGATCATTTTTACATTATATTTCATAATGAGAGCTCGACTCGGCGTAGGAGAAGCTCAGCTCTAACCGACTCAACCAAGCATCCTTAATTCGAGTCATCCTATACAACTGGGTTGGCTCGTCTCGGCCAGTGCACCTCGTCTCATCTAGGAGCCAAGACAACTGGAGACCTTGGCTTGCTCAACATCTCGCCTTGTCTACATGTAGAAGGAAAAAATCTATTAGTCCAACCTTTGCTCTCATCTCGTCCTGATGCAAGTCAGTCGAGACTACAGTTGGTAACCATTAACATGTGATTCAGCGATGCCTCAGTCATCTCGTACTCTTTCAGGCGACACTTCAACCTCAGTTGACACTTTGGGCATCTCATAGGGCACATGGAATGGAGCACGCATAAGATAATGCACGTGGGTTATCAACCCCACGTGATCCAAACCGTTTCAACGAAATCACTCACACATGTGAGGAATATCTTATAATCATTATTTTCATGCACCTGGGATAGATGACATCGCCTTGTTGGATAGTAGAAGTTGTGCATGACTCACGCATGACTAGGGTGCATATGACACCACCCTAGCCATATAAATCGTTACCTTCTACCTCATTGTAAAGGATCAATCATTCTCAACCCTAGAAAAAATCTGTCAAAATAAACAGTAGGGAGAGAAAAGATTAAGTGTTGTACATACGGGCCATTAGTGCCCTTATTCTTGTGGAAGACACCATTCACACTGCACAGTGGACGTAAGCTCTAGCCGAACCACTTATATCTGGTGTTATCTTCTCCTTTGCCTCATCTCTTTTTTGTATTTACATACTTGTTCTTACACCATTGTAGTGGTAGTTTGAGCTCTCTTATTACACTAACTTGGTAGTTCCAATTTTGGTATCATTAATATGGCACCGTCTGTGGTAATGAGATAGCCATTATCTTCCTTTTTTTATACCTGCTCTACTGGATCAACCTCATTCTTAGTTAAGCTTGAACCACTATTGAAAGAGCTCAGATTTGAGCTTTAACTCATTTTCTGCTCTTCCAGCTTACTACCAGTACCTCACTTGATTTTTTTTATCACTGAAATTCTCCAACCACAATAGATCCACCAACTATAGGTGGTCTTAGTACTAGTAAGTCCCCTCCTTAGTAAAAAAATGGCTAAGGTGGTGGTGGCCTTGTGCTCCTTAGTAGATCATCGGCGATAGATACAAGTGACATTCGCTGCCTTCATCTAAAATGTGGTGGCTAGACATGCCGGAGCCGGAGTGGAGTTTATAATGTCAGCCGTCGGGGATGATGCTTTAGATCAAATGGCTAGGTCACCACCACAAGCCCCACTCAACGATCTTCCTCCTCAGTAAAGGCGCAGAGATATGGCTTACCCAAGGCCCTTACACCAGGAGAGTTCGGGTTATGAATGCCCTAATAATGAGGATGAGCAGTATGATAAAGAGGATTATTGGATCTTTTGGGAGCCTTATTAGATTTCTAGAGGCACTGTGAGACCTATTCATCCCAGCCAAGGGTGCAGTGGCAGGCTGAGCCGAAAGTGTAGGCCAGGGTCATCAGCTCTAGACATATTAAGCATGGGGTCGGCCTTTGATAAGCTTAGCCCAGCAATAGGTGACTTAAGAAATCTCCACTTTAGATCTAGAAGTATAGTTGGTTCTAGAGTGAATGACATATGTGATGACTGCCGACTTCCTCATAGATGAGACGAGGAGCAATGAGAGGTGAATAATAGATAAAGAATAGTTGCCAGAGAGCCCTCGGTTCACTTAGATGGCAGAGAATGGGTTGGAGATAATGTGGCCTATGCTAAGGTTATAGCAGCGATCGAGAGACCCTAAAATGATTCTATCCAAAGAATAGAGGATAAGATTAGGGATATTCTGAAGAGTCGAGAACCCCTACAAAGGGGATATAATAAAGGCTCCCTCATTATGGCTAAGATTGTGAGTTATCCTACCCCGGTTAAGTTCAGGCCGTCAATGGTCGCTCCAAAGTATGATGGGAGCACTAATCCAATCCACTATGTGGAGATGTATCAATTGGCTGCTGATATTTATGTAGTCTCAAATAAGATGAGGTGTCGTGCCTTCTCGAATACCCTGATCGGAGCATCTCATGTATGGTTTACCTCTCTCCCTAAAAACTCAATTGATAATTTCAAACATCTTCTAGAAAGGTTTATACATAATATCTTCTTCGGGGTTAGGCCCTAGAAGAAGATGACCCACCTGTTGTATGTGAAGAAGGAGAAGCATGAAAGTCTAAGAGAGAACATAGCGAGGTTCAATAAGGAGAAATTAGAAGTTGAGGATTATAAAGAGGGTATTTCCATGACTGCCCTGATGGGAGGTTTACCGAAAGGAAAGATACTTTGGAAGCTTGTAGAGGATCCTCCAATGTCTATGGACGAAATCCTGACTAAGATTAGGGAGGTCATGAATGGGGCGAAAGCAATGGATGCCAATGGTGAAGACGAGAAGGGGAGAAGCAGTGGGGGTAAGTTCCATAATAAGAACAAGGACGATAATAAGAGATCGACAGATGAAAAGATCGTGGACTACACCCCTTTGACTGCTAGTTGTGAGCACATTTTGAATGAGATCAAGAATGTTCGATCTCTGAAGTGGCCTGAGAAGATGAAAGATCCTCCTCATAAGAGGAATAGAAACATATGGTGTGAATTTCACCAAGACTATGGCCATACGATCGATAAGTAATTTTCTCTTAAGGATAAGATTGAGAGAATGTTGAAGGCTGGCAAGATGAAAAAGTATGTTAACAAGGGAAGTTCTAAGGGTGGCCGAGATGACACCCAAAAGAGAAGGAATGACAAGTGCAAGCTTGATGCTCCAATAAGACGAGACAACGATGACTCAAACGATGATGATGAAGCAGGCCCTGCCTTGCCTCCACCAATTACCGATCCTAAAGGTCGACTGTATATGATATATCTTGGGATTAAGATAATCTATGGAGGACTAGTTACAGGAGAAAAAGAGGTTGTCGATAGAAAGGCTCATGTAGTAGAGGCTATGGCTCTCCCTCCAAAACCCAAGGAAGTGCATTCAGCAACAATAGAGCCAAAAAAGGTAAAAAGAACTAAAATTGGTATGAATACTTTGATTATGGTTTTTTCTAGACTATAGTTGAAAGGGATTCTAGCCCCTCATAATGACCCATTGGTTATCACCACTCTGGTGCATGGCACGAGGTTCCAAAGATTTTGGTGGATGGTAGCAGTTCTGTCGACATTATGTTTTGGGACTATTATAAAGGCTTAGGTCCGAGGAAGAAGAGGATAATTTCATATCATTAACCTCTCATTGGGTTTAGCGAGGAGAATGTACACCCTTTAGGGATTTATGTAATGGAGGTCAGAATGGGGAATTACTGGCCGAAGTGCCTCACGAAGAAGATTAGTTTCTTTGTCATGGATGAGAATGTCTACTCGGCCTATAACATAATTCTGGAAAGAGTAAACCTCAAGGAATTTGAGGTCGTTCCTTTAATGGTTCACCAAATGATTCAATTCCTAACTCTATATAGGGTAGGGAAAGTGAATGGTGACCAAGTTGAGGCATGCAAATGCTAATTCAATTCAATCGAGGAGAGAGAGGTATAAAAAAGGGCTACTACAATGTACAACATCGATACCTTGGATCCAAGAGATGAAACTAAGTTAAAGAAGGGAGAGGCCACTGAAGAGGTAAAAACCATTGTCCTCAATAAGGATGAATCGAAAAAAATCATCTAAATCGATAAAACCCTAAGGGAGGAAGTTAAGGAAGAGTTGATCAAGTTATTGAAGAAGAGGGAAATCATTTTTTCCTAGAGCCATGGAGATATATATGGCATCGATCCGAAGATCCTCTACCATAAGCTCAATATGTCCGAGGATGCAAAGTCGATCAGATAGAGAAGGAAAGTCTATTCCCATGAGAAATATGATGTCATTCAAGAAGAGGTGAAGAAGTTAGAAAAGTCCAACTTCATTAGGGAGGTAATCTACCCTTGGTGGTTAGCCAATGTTACCATCGTCCCTAAGGCCAACGACAAATGGAGGATTTGTGTTGATTTTGTAGACCTGAACAAAGCCTGTCCTAAAGATAGCTTCTTTTTATCGAGGATCGACCATATGGTGCATGCTACTACTAAACATGAAATGATGAGGTTCATGGATGCCTAGTCATGGTATAATGAGATATTCATAGACCTGGATGATACAGAGAAGACGTTATTTATAACTGATAAGGGGACCTATTGATACAAGGTTATGCCCTTCGGTTTGAAGAATATCAGGGAAACATACCAAAGGTTGGTCAATAAGATATTCGAGGATCGAATAGTGAAGATGATGGAAGTTTATGTCGATAATATGTTGATAAATAGTCTGAAGGATAATACTCATGTGACCGACCTTGATAGGATCAACCTTTAATACTCTGGACGAGTTCAGGATAAAAACTAACCTCGCCAAGTGTGTCTTTGGTGTGGGAATAGGAAAGTTTATGGGCTTCATCATTGTTGATATGAAAATTAGTCAGTTGACGTGGAGCAATCATATGAAGACACGTGTTATCTTACGTGGCAAATGCTTATACTCAACGAGAAACTCGCTGCACCGAGCCTTTCATTACCTCGAGCTATTTAGCGTGTCGAGCTACTCAATGTGCAGAGCATATGGCCAGGAAGATCAAGTGATAATTACATATTCAATGAATATCGAATTGAATGAACATTCTTATCGTACAGATGTATATGTCTATTAGATAACGACATATCGACTATTCATACTGACAACCCCAAGGCTATAAATATATTATAACACCCCCATAATGGGGTAATTGATCATTAGCAATTATGATCAAGATTAAGGCAAGAACATCCATTAATACAAAACAATGGACGTAGGCCATTTTCATAACGCTGAACCACTTTAAAAATCCTTTGTCTTATATTTTATTTCATATTTATCTGTGATTAATTAATTAGATCAAATATAGTTTTTTACATCAAAAGATTGGTGCCATCTGTGGGAACAACTATACGTAGCATTTTCACTAACATATTCATCATAAATGGATGAAATCCCAGAATCCAGTAACCAGAATAATGACAGATTGACCCCAATCCATCTTCTCCCCCAACTCTTCAGGATCTCACTGGAATGGTCGACAATTTAGCCCAGGGGCAAACAAATATGCAAGAGACCATATGATAACTCATTCAGACCATTCGTAACGACACACCTACCCAGTCAGGTCAACGAAGCGTCCAGAGACTACCGTCTTTAAGAACCAGACGTACGCTATTTCCAAATACTTCTCAGTCCCGATGTACAGGGTTGTAATACCCCGTATTTTTATGCTATATTAATTTGGGGGATTTATTAAATTTAATGAGAGTATATTATTTAATAAAAATCCGGAAATTAATTATGTTATAATTATTGACGTGACGTGAGTTAGTAATTATATGAAATTGTTGAATATTACTTATGAGCATAGTAATATATGATATTGATTATAGTAAATGTCACGAGTGAATGAAATGGCAGTTTTGGGAATTTTAGTCGGGACGCGCCCGTGTCGCGTCGGGATTAATTATTAATATATAAAAGTGAATATTTTATAAGTTGTTCGTATGGTCGTTTTGAGTGCGCCAATGCGTCCGGAAGGGTCGAGATAGTCAGAAAAGTGTACCCGGGGGTTTAGTTTGAGTCTCGGGGTGTTTTTAGGCCTAATTAGTGATCCGGGAGGGCATTTTGGTCATTTTACAAAATAGGGTAAGTAAACCCACGAATTTTAGCAGCCTTTATCAGCTGGTTAAGTTAGCCTTTTAGGGTTAGAACCTACAAAATCCTAGAACGGCCATTAGAGAAGAGAGGAGAGACCTTTCAAGGAGATTCAAGGCCAAAACACCACCGTTTGCACCGCCGTCACCACCAACGCGTAGATCGCGAGGAGGAGAACGCAACCACACCAATACCAGTAGGAAACCAGACCTCTGAAATCCCAGGCAAGTGTTTAACTTGCGTATTTTCGTTGGTGCAATATTCATATTAGTTAGGAATGATTAGGAGTATAATCTATGGAAGAAAACCCCACTTTTTGATAGGAATTTGCATGTAGAAAAGATTAAAACCATATTCTGGAAGTCTTATATAATGTAGATGATTAACCCACGAATTTTGATGATTATGTAGAAGGAAATTCTGGAGAAAAACTGATTAGAATAGAAGTTAAGAAAACTTAGGGTTCTTGATGATTAGATGAGATTTTAGGTTGTTTAATCATGTTTAATGATGGTTATACGCATGCTTAACGTTAAAAACATCTGGTAATATGTTATTATGTTTGTGGTATAAGTTTTGGGACGATTAGGGTTGGAAAATATGAAATTGAATGAAGAATTTTGGTGAAACCCGCAACTGCAATTCTGCAGAATTTTCGCAGACCTGCTTGATCGATCGATCGACCCTGGAGCGTCGATCGATCGAAGGTTCGATCGATCGAGCCCCAGCCGTCGATCGATCGACCCTTCCTGGCAGCCTCTTATTTCCCCATGTTTAATTAGTTGAATAAATTTATCGTGGAATAATCCTTGGGCATATTAAATAAAATGTTTTGGGATATAGGAGAGACCAGTAGGACATATGATTAAGTGTTGAGAACTTTATTATGAAATGATTATTGTGTTTTAGGGATAATTAATTAAGGAATCACGAACTACGTATTTCAAGTGAGGGATTACAACGAATACCTACGATAGTGAATAGATGTCTACCTACTGAATTTGTTACTTGGATGGATAGAACCCATGAGTGTTCCATAACTAGTGAGAAAACCCTTCGAGTTAAGGTTGGAGACGAAACCTTATACGTAATACTAATAATGTAAAATTAAGGATAAATTTTGTATTTATGGGTAACGAGAGTGACCTATATTAATATGATGAAAGTAGTATATTTATATGATTGTGTGTGCATATATTATATACATGTGAAAAACGTACCCGCGCTACTTGCTATCCCTGAGGTTACCGCGCTGGGACGGTCTTATCCTGTGTTGCCTTACGGGGGATATTGATTCGTACCCTAGAAGATAGGAATCCTAGGTACAGGCTATCGAATCGGTAGTCACGGTCCTAAGAGACGCGAGGGTATGTGCTGACCCCTTGGACTTGGAAACTATACTTCGCCTCAATATTGTTTGTGTTTGTATTGATACAGTTCGAGAGTGATTCCGAACTTGTATTTCCCTTAGTACGATTGATACGGGGATTGGATAGCAGAGTATGCCCGCACCATAATTTTTATGTGGGGTGCCATTAGAATATATATATTACACGAGTATTTAATACATATGAAGTTCTGAAACTTGGAACTACCTACTGTGATTTGGTAAGTAAGTCATGTTTGATGAATCAGATTGGAAATACTTGTTTTATGAGAGTATAATATGACACTGGGAAACTTTATAAATTAATGAAGCTAAAACGAGAGTTGTGCTACAATTTGAAAGTACCCTTTCCATACGTTGACATTGTTCGGTTTTTAAAACTTATGAGTAAGTTAAGATAAACTAAATTATTGGGAAGGTTAGTATGATAATATGTTAAGTTAAACCATTTGGGGAAGGTTAGTACGATAGGCGTGCACACTAGAAGAGAGGTGAGAATTTCTCAAGAGAGTGTCGAACTAATATGTTATTGCATTGGCCTGTATCAATTTAAATACTTGCTAAACTAATTTTAAATCATACACACTTTCGGGCTCTGACCCGTTTTATCTCTCCCTCTCCCCCTTGTATATATATATATATGTATGTATTTCAGGTGCCCAACCAAAGGGGCGTCTTGCTTAGGATCTTTTGGAAGGAACGCGTTGCAGCTTAGGTGGGAGCTGCAGGTCTTTTGATTAGACGACTTCGTTCATTCAGATCCACTCCTAGCATTTTCATTCAGATGGGCATGTGTAGCCCTTTCCATTATTTCTTTATGTTGGGACATTGTTATTTCAGTTATTTCCTAGTTCGTTATTATGGGATTTTGTTCAGGACGGATGTATTACTTTATTTTCTCGCATGTTGACATTCGTTGATGAATGTTTTATATATTGGATTCTTTCGTTCCAGTTTATTGTGGTGTGAATCTTATTCATTGAGCTTTGTTAATAATTTAAATAAATCTTTTCTTTAAATAAAATTTGGAAGTTAATGTTAAAAATTGGTTTTGACACTTAGCTTAATTATTTAGGGTGTTTAATTGGAAAGTTTCTTTTTACGACAGTGATGCTAAGAATGAACAAAACTGTTCACCTTGATTTAATTTAATAAAGGAGTGATCGCCCGGTATTTAATTAGGCGGGGTGTCACAGGTGGTATCAGAGCATCAGGTTCTAGTGTCCTTAGGAACTGTACGGCTTATTTCGCTTTCAGCTTAACATTTTTGATATAGAGCCCTAATACTAGAAATGTTGTGTTCACCTCTATACTTTGGGAATTCGTGCTTCTGCGATTTGTTTATTTGAATGATGAACTCATCCAAATTTGCTTAAATTTTCAGATGGATCGTCGAGAAGAACTAGCTAATGTCGTTCAGGGAGTCAACGAGCAAAATCGACTTACACCTCAGATATCTCCAGAGAGCGTATCAACCGCCGAGTTTGCTGGTATTGTGGCACAGGCAGTTACCACTGCAGTCTTACAGTATCAAGAACGCAGCACACAGATTTTGAGGGGCAAAAGATCTAGAGAGTATAGTCAGTCTGTCATGACTGGGAATAACAAGTGCGTAAAGATGCAAAGATCACAACCACAACCCCTTCAAGAACGTGAAAACCACAAAGGTAACAAATTGTGTAAGGAAACCCGAAAGCGTCAGGGTCAACAAAATCGGGGGCAAGGTGAAGCCATGAAGAGGTGTTTCAAATGTGGTATGGATGGTCATGAACGTCGAACTTGTTCGGATCAGTCTGGGAAGGAACTTCAACCCAACCAGGGAGAACTTTCAGGACTCTGCTATAAATGTATACAGCCGGGTCACAAGTGGAGGGATTGTCCTCACCTTGACATAGTTCTTCCGCAAATTTTCCATCAAGGTCAGCGAGATCAGGGAAAAAGCGAGACTAGTTAACAATGTAGTGAAGTGAAGCAGTTTCGAGGGAGGTGCTTCCAATGTGGCAGACATGGCCATAGACGTCAGGATTGCTCAGAGAAGGATAGGGCCCCACGGCCGGAAGGTGCTAGTAATAAACCTCAGAAGCCAGCTCCACCACCCTTTCCAACAGCCTCAGTTCAGCAGAAACAGTTACAATACGGACGTGTCCATAACATCCACCAGGCAGTAGCTCCACAGGCACCACCCGCGATTGAGGGTATGTTTTCTATACATGAAACTATGGATCGAGTTTTGTTTGATATTGAGGCAATGTACTACTTTATAGCTACTCATTTTGCGAATACCTTAGGGTTATTAGTCACAGCTGAGAGCATAGTGACGTGTGTAGACTCACCATTGGGGAGTGGGTCACTTATTTTCTTTACATGTCGGGGAGTGGGGATAGAGATCGGTAGTCTGGTATTACCTGCGTACATGTTAGTTTTAGACATGCATGAGCACGATGTTATTATTGGTATGGATTGGCTCGCAGCTTATAGAGCCATGATTGATTGCTTCGGTGGGAGCATTATTTTTTCCATTCCGGGGCAAGAGATGTTTGTAGTGGCGATGCCTCGCCCAGAGGGAGGCTCGACCACTCATTTGTATTACATAGAGGAGGATACCTCTAAGGAGGTTGTGATTCCTTTGGATTCGATCCCAGTTGTTAGGGAGTATTCCGACGTGTTTCAGTAGATACCAGACCTACCCCCCAGTCGAGAGATAGACTTTGTTATAGACCTATTACCAGATACGAGACCTATAGCACGCGCACCGTACCGTATGGCTCTGGCAGAGATGCGAGAGCTACGAGATCAGATAGAGCAGCTGTTGGGTCAGGGCTTCATTCGCAGGAGTACCTCACCTTGGGGCGCTCCAGTTTTGTTTGTGAAGAAGAGAGATGGTTCACTGAGATTGTGTGTGGACTACCGGGAGTTGAACGAGGGCATGATACGGAATAAGTACCCGTTGCCTCGAATCGATGATCTGTTCCAACAACTGAGGGGAGCAACCTTCTTTTCGAAGATAGATCTGAGGTCGGGGTACCATCAGCTACGTATTAGGGAGCAGGATGTTTCGAAGACTGCTTTCTTGACGAGATATGGGCCTTACGAGTTCAGAGTAATGCCATTCGGCCTCACTAATGCTCCAGCCGTGTTCATGGACTTAATGAACCGAGTATTCAGAGAGTTCTTGGATCAGTTTGTCATTGTTTTCATATATGACATCTTGATATATTCCCATTCCGAGGAGGAGCATACCGAGCACTTGAGGCAGGTTCTTTAGACTTTACGAGAGCATCAGTTGTATGCTAAGTACGAGAAGTGTGGATTTTGGTTGCGAGAAGTACAGTTCTTGGGCCATGTTGTTTCTGAGCAGGGGATGGCAGTTGACCCGAGTAAGTGTCAGCGGTAAAGGAGTGGGGACAGCCCACGACACCGACAAAGGTGCGTAGTTTCTTGGGGTTAGCCGGATACTACAGGAGATTCATTCGGGGATTCTCCAAGATAGCGGGTCCATTGACGAATCTGACTCGCAAAAAGGGGTACCGTATGTTTGGGATGATGCTTGACAATTAGCTTTCGACGAGCTGAAGGACAAGCTTACTTCAGCACCAGTCCTTGCTTTACCAAAATCGGGTGTGGAGTACCTAGTTTACACCTATGCGTCTTTACGGGGACTTGGAGGAGTACTCCAGCAGGAGGAGAAGGCTATAGCTTTTGCTTCCCGCAAGCTTAAGCCACCTAAGAAGAATTACCCCACCCACGACCTGGAGTTAGCGGTAGTCGTATTTGCATTGCGGATATGGGGACACTATCTATTGGGAGAGAAATTTCGTTTGTTCACAGACCATAAATCACTGCAGTACCTGTTCACTCAGCGAGAGTTGAATATGCATCAGCGCAGGTGGTTAGAGTTTGTGAAAGACTATCAGTTCGATATACAGTATCATCCAGGGAAAGCCAATGTAGTTGCTGATGCGTTGAGTCGTAGACCGGTAGAGGATGTTACGAACGTTTGGAGAGCTAAGTGGAAGGAGTTGGGTCACCAGGACGCAGTAGCCCGTTCTTTCATATCCGTTATGTCTGTCACACCCGAGATTGTTACGAGGGTGATACAGACACAGACCATAGACCCGTTTTGCCAGGGGCAGATTGTGCGACTCCTAGCCGAGGGTGCTGAGTCCTATTCTGTTAGTTCTGATGGAGGTTTGCGGTTTAATGGGAGATTGGTGGTTCCAGAAGGGGCAGAGTTACGTTATGAAGTAATGACTCATTCTCATGGGTCCCGATTTGCAGTACATCCAGGAGGCGATAAGATGTACCAGGATATGAGGCGACAATACTGGTGGAGTGGGATGAAGAAGGACATTGCCGAGTTTGTGTCCAAGTGTTCTACCTGTCAGCTGGTTAAGGTGGACCACCAGAAACCATCAGGATTGCTTCATCCATTGGAAGTACCCGCGTGGAAGTGGGAGAGCATTTCCATGGACTTCATTACAGGGTTGCCTACATCACAGAGGGGACACGATTCAATTTGGGTGATTGTAGACTGTTTGACCAAGGTGGCTCATTTTCTGCCGGTGCGTACAGACTATACCGCGGGTCAGTATGCTCAGTTGTTCATCGCTGAGATTGTCAGATTACACGGGGTTCCCCTAAATATTGTGTTCGATAGAGACAAGATTTTCGTGTCGCGTTTTTGGGAAAGCTTTCAGGAGGCTATGGGTACTGAGTTGAGGTTGAGTTCAGCTTATCACCCACAGACAGATGGACAAACAGAGCGTACTAATCAGATGTTAGAGGATATGCTACGCATGTGTGTTCTTGATTTTGGAGGAGGTTGGGAGCCACATCTTCCACTGGTCGAGTTTGCTTATAATAACTCCTATCAGTTCACGATTGGCATGGCTCCATTTGAGGCTTTGTATAGCAGGCCTTTTCGTTCCCCAACTTGTTGGCTTGAAGTGGGGGATAACAAGTTGTTAGGACCAGAGGTAATTCAGGAGACCTCTGCGAGGATTGAGATGATAAGGAGTCGCATTCGAGTAGCCCAAGACAGACAGAAGAGCTACGCCGATGCGAAACGGTTCTTCAGGGAGTTTAACGTGGGAGACCAAGTGTTACTGCACGTGTCTCCTATGAAAGGAGTGATGAGGTTCGGGAAGAAGAAAAAGTTGGCTCCGAGGTACGTGGGACCATTCCCTATCATTGAGAGGATCGGGCCAGTTGCATACAGATTGGGACTGCCAGAACATTTACATCGCATTCACGATGTATTTCACATCTCGTCGTTGAGACGATACCTTCGTGATGATATGGCCCATACTCACATCGCGATAGATGAGATCGATTTACAGCCTGATAGTTCTTACGAGGAGAGACCGGTGGCTATCCTAGACTATAGTGAGAGGAGATTGAGGTCGAAGATAGTTCCACTTGTGGGGGTCCAGTGGGAACATCATAATGTGGAGGAATCCACTTGGGAGCGCGAGGCAGATATACGCGAGAGACATCCAGATTTGTTCTTATCAGGTATGCCTTATTCTCCGAATTTCGGGACGAAATTCCGTTATTAGGGGGGAAGTATGTAATACCCCGTATTTTTATGCTATATTAATTTGGGGGATTTATTAAATTTAATGAGAGTATATTATTTAATAAAAATCCGGAAATTAATTATGTTATAATTATTGACGTGACGTGAGTTAGTAATTATATGAAATTGTTGAATATTACTTATGAGCATAGTAATATATGATATTGATTATAGTAAATGTCACGAGTGAATGAAATGGCAGTTTTGAGAATTTTAGTCGGGACGCGCCCGTGTCGCGTCGGGATTAATTATTAATATATAAAAGTGAATATTTTATAAGTTGTTCGTATGGTCGTTTTGAGTGCGCCAACGCGTCCGGAAGGGTCGAGATAGTCAGAAAAGTGTACCCGGGGGTTTAGTTTGAGTCTCGGGGTGTTTTTAGGCCTAATTAGTGATCCGGGAGGGCATTTTGGTCATTTTACAAAATAGGGTAAGTAAACCCACGAATTTTAGCAGCCTTTATCAGCTGGTTAAGTTAGCCTTTTAGGGTTAGAACCTAAAAAATCATAGAACGGCCATTAGAGAAGAGAGGAGAGACCTTTCAAGGAGATTCAAGGCCAAAACACCACCGTTTGCACCGCCGTCACCACCAACGCGTAGATCGCGAGGAGGAGAACGCAACCACACCAATACCAGCAGGAAACCAGACCTCTGAAATCCCAGGCAAGTGTTTAACTTGCGTATTTTTGTTGGTGCAATATTCATATTAGTTAGGAATGATTAGGAGTATAATCTATGGAAGAAAACCCCACTTTTTGATAGGAATTTGCATGTAGAAAAGATTAAAACCATATTCTGGAAGTCTTATATAATGTAGATGATTAACCCACGAATTTTGATGATTATGTAGAAGGAAATTCTGGAGAAAAACTGATTAGAATAGAAGTTAAGAAAACTTAGGGTTCTTGATGATTAGATGAGATTTTAGGTTGTTTAATCATGTTTAATGATGGTTATACGCATGCTTAACGTTAGAAACATCTGGTAATATGTTATTATGTTTGTGGTATAAGTTTTGGGACGATTAGGGTTGGAAAATATGAATTTGAATGAAGAATTTTGGTGAAACCCGCAACTGCAATTCTGCAGAATTTTCGCAGACCTGCTTGATCGATCGATCGACCCTGGAGCGTCGATCGATCGAAGGTTCGATCGATCGAGCCCCAGCCGTCGATCGATCGACCCTTCCTGGCATCCTCTTATTTCCCCATGTTTAATTAGTTGAATAAATTTATCGTGGAATAATCCTTGGGCATATTAAATAAAATGTTTTGGGATATAGGAGAGACCAGTAGGACATATGATTAAGTGTTGAGAACTTTATTATGAAATGATTATTGTGTTTTAGGGATAATTAATTAAGGAATGACGAACTACGTATTTCAAGTGAGGGATTACAACGAATACCTGCGATAGTGAATAGATGTCTACCTACTGAATTTGTTACTTGGATGGATAGAACCCATGAGTGTTCCATAACTAGTGAGAAAACCCTTCGAGTTAAGGTTAGAGACGAAACCTTATACGTAATACTAATAATGTAAAATTAAGGATAAATGTTGTATTTATGGGTAACGAGAGTGACCTATATTAATATGATGAAAGTAGTATATTTATATGATTGTGTGTGCATATATTATATACATGTGAAAAACGTACCCGCGCTACTTGCTATCCCTGAGGTTACCGCGCTGGGACGGTCTTATCCTGTGTTGCCTTACGGGGGATATTGATTCGTACCCTAGAATATAGGAATCCTAGGTAGAGGCTATCGAATCGGTAGTCACGGTCCTAAGAGACGCGAGGGTATGTGCTGACCTCTTGGACTTGGAAACTATACTTCGCCTCAATATTGTTTGTGTTTGTATTGATACAGTTCGAGAGTGATTCCGAACTTGTATTTCCCTTAGTACGATTGATACAGGGATTGGATAGCAGAGTATGCCCGCACCATAATTTTTATGTGGGGTGCCATTAGAATATATATATTACACGAGTATTTAATACATATGAAGTTCTGAAACTTGGAACTACCTACTGTGATTTGGTAAGTAAGTCATGTTTGATGAATCAGATTGGAAATACTTGTTTTATGAGAGTATAATATGACACTGGGAAACTTTATAAATTAATGAAGCTAAAACGAGAGTTGTGCTACAATTTGAAAGTACCCTTTTCATACGTTGACATTGTTCGGTTTTTAAAACTTATGAGTAAGTTAAGATAAACTAAATTATTGGGAAGGTTAGTATGATAATATGTTAAGTTAAACCATTTGGGGAAGGTTAGTACGATAGGCATGCACACTAGAAGAGAGGTGAGAATTTCTCAAGAGAGTGTCGAACTAATATGTTATTGCATTGGCCTGTATCAATTTAAATACTTGCTAAACTAATTTTAAATCATACACACTTTCGGGCTCTGACCCGTTTTATCTCTCCCTCTCCCCCTTGTATATATATATATGTATGTATTTCAGGTGCCCAGCCACAGGGGCGTCTTGCTTAGGATCTTTTGGAAGGAACGCGCTGCAGCTTAGGTGGGAGCTGCAGGTCTTTTGATTAGACGACTTCGTTCATTCTGATCCACTCCTAGCATTTTCATTCAGATGGGCATGTGTATCCCTTTCCATTATTTCTTTATGTTGGGACATTGTTATTTCTGTTATTTCCTAGTTCGTTATTATTGGATTTTGTTCAGGACGGATGTATTACTTTATTTTCTCGCATGTTGACATTCGTTGATGAATGTTTTATATATTGGATTCTTTCGTTCCAGTTTATTGTGGTGTGAATCTTATTCATTGAGCTTTGTTAATAATTTAAATAAATCTTTTCTTTAAATAAAATTTGGAAGTTAATGTTAAAAATTGGTTTTGACACTTAGCTTAATTATTTAGGGTGTTTAATTGGAAAGTTTCTTTTTACGACAGTGATGCTAAGAATGAACCAAACTGTTCACCTTGATTTAATTTAATAAAGGAGTGATCGCCCGGTATTTAATTAGGAGGGGTGTCACAAGGGTCTCATCGAACTGAGGGGACCAATGATCCCTCCTATCGGCCTAGCCAGACCTATTCTGTAAGAGCTATAAATTCGCAATGAAATGTTACTCTAGCCCCAGAACGGACAAGCTCTCTAGAGAGGTTGAGCAGAGGCTCTCCCTTTGACCATTTGGGCCCTAGGAGGAACAGAAACCCTCCTAGGATTGCGTAGTTAAATTCTCAATGACCAGATGATCTACGAGAAGGTTCTGCCCAATCACGACCAACAAATAGTAATGAAAGATCCCAAGAGGAGAATTCAGTGCGATCTGTTGCTCAGACGAATAGGTTCAAACCTGAAAACAATGAATGGAAGGGCTCTATTCAAAGGTTGGAGGACAAGTTAGAGGAAATGGCTAAGGCTAATCACCCTCTCCAAAGAACTTTCGTCGCGGTATAACCCTTCATATAGGCAATTGTGGATTTTCCCACACCATCAAAATTTAAAGATCCTATAGTAACGCCTAAGTACGATGGAAAAACTAATCCCGTCCTCCACATAGAGCAGTATCAAGCTACTGTTGATATCTACGCAGTTCCTGATGAGAGGAGGTGTAGGGAAATCTCAGGAACTATCACTGGGTCAGCACAGATATGGTACAACAGTCTTCCTCGGGGAAAGATTGATACTTTCCATCAGCTTCCAGAGTTCTTCATAGGGAATTTCTTCTTCGGTGCGAAGCCGATTAAGAGAGTAGCACAGTTACTGAGTGTGAGGTAGAAAACAGGAGAAAGTACCAGGGATTACATTACTCGTTTTAATAACGAGAAACTTAAGGTGATTGACTACGAGGAGAAGACTGTAATAATAACTCTGATGAGTGGTATGTTACCCAACAAGTTATATTATATGTTGGCCAAAGATCCCCCCAAATCCATAGCAGAACTGATGGCAAAATAAGCTAGGATCATGAATGTCGAAGAGGCCATGGCTACAAAGAAGAATGTTGACACTAAAGCAAAGACCAAGGCTGAAGTTACAACAAAGAATAAGGATCAAAAGCACAATGGGAACGACAAGAGAACAAAAGGCAAAGAGGCGTTCAAGTAGTTGAAGAAGTATGAGAATTACACTCCTTTAAAGGTGGACATAAACCATATTCTGGAGGAGATCAAGAACAACGAGGAGCTAACTTGGTCGGAGAAAATGAAGACAGACCCCGATAAGAGGGATAAGTCCAAATATTGAGAGTTCCATAGATATCATGGCCACATGACCAAACGCCGCATAACTCTCCAGAATGAGGTCGAAGCACTCATTAGGTGAGGAAAATTGAGTAAGTTTGTTGATCGCCTGAATGGTGGGAAGACTAAAGAGAGAGGAAGATAAAGGTCTGAATCTCCTTGCTGAATAAGAAATGACAAAAAGAAAGACCACGAAGACGATCCAGAGGATGACCCTGACCTCCCAAAAAAGCCAAGGCAACCCGAACGCGAGGTATTTTCAATCCATTTTGGATCATTTAAATGTAATGTGATTACAGGTGTAGATGCAGGAGGTGGGGATCACACTGCGAAAAGGAAAGCTTACCTCAATGAGGCCCAATCTTGTTCTTATATACATCGCATTAATATGACTGAAGATGATCACCCGAGGAAGGTGAACAAGGATAAAATGGTCATTGGTTTTTCCAAAAATGACATGGAAGGTGTCTTATATCCTCACGATGATCCCTTAGTTGTCAAGATGAGGATGAATGATGTGGTGATCTCGCGAGTATTGGTACATATTGATAGCTCTGCAGACATTAAGTTCTACCCATGCTTTGACAGCTTGAATTTGAAGTTAGCCCAATTGGAGCCATATCATAGCCCCTCCTTGGCTTCATTAGCGAGAAATTATTTCCACTTGGGATGATCAAGTTGGACATACTAATTGGTACCTGGCCTACTTACAGAATAGAAAAAGTACGCTTTTTCATAATGGATAAAAGCATCTAATCAGCCTACAACATAATCATGAGGAGGGTAAGCTTAAAAAATTTCGAGGCAGTGCCATCCATGGTACATCAATGCCTGAAGTTTCTAAGAAACTTAAGAGTTGCAGTTGTGAAGGGTGACAAGAATGTAGCTCGAGAATGTTACTATTCATATGCTGAATAGGAAGAATTGGAGGATGCTAAGAAATAGACCACCACGTACTAAGTAGAGGAGCCCGAAGATGCAGAGATCGAGACTCTGGACCCCAGAGATGAGTACGAACTTGTCAAGGGTCAGGTTATGGAAACCATGGAGAACAACTTTCTGGACGACGAACTTCCAGAATGAACAAATCAAATTGGCGCCTCGATGGACCCATCAATAAAGCATGAATTAGTGGAATTTTTTAGGAATAGAAAGCAAGCATTTGCGTGGAGTCATGAAGATATGCCAGGGACAGATCCAGCCTTCTTATGCCACGAGATAAATGTTAATAAAGAGATTAAGCCAGTGAAACAACGAAGAAGGGTATTAAGCTTCGAAAAGAACCAAGCTATCCAGGAGAAGGTAGAGAAGATACAAAAGGCTTCCTTTATTGATGTTGTCAAATATCCTGATTGGCTAGCTAATGTGGTGATGGTAAAAAAGAAGAATAACAAATGGGGAATGTGCGTAGATTTTAAGGATCTCAACAAAGCCTGCCCAAAAGATCACTCTCCTTTGCCTCGAATTGATCAGATGGTGGATGCTACATCGGTACATGAATTGCTGAGCTTTATGGATGATTATTTCGGCTACAATCAGATTAAGATGAAACCAGAAGACAGGGAAAGTACTTCTTTTATCACCCCAAGGGGTACATACTGTTATAATGTTATGCCATTTGGTCTAAAAAATACAGGTACAATGTACCAACGATTGATGAATAAGGTGTTCGCAGAACAAATTGGCAACAACATGGAGGTTTATGTCGATGACATGCCGGCGAAGAGCAAGAAAACTGCAGACCACATAGCTGATCTGAGCCAAACTTTTGATCAACTGGAGAAATGTTAGATGAGGCTAAACCCAACTAAGTGTGGTTTTGGAGTACGAGAAGGCATGATTCTCAGATACATTGTGAATCAGCACGACACTGAGGAAAATACTAATAAAATCAAGGCTTTGTTTGAACTAAAATCGCCAACCACTAAGAAGGAAGTGCAAAGCCTTACGGGGCATATTGCAGCTCTAAACATGTTCGTTTCCAGAGCGATGGATAAATGCCTCCCATTCTTCAAGGTGCTTAGAAAGACTTTTGAGTGGAATGACGAGTGTGAGTAGGAATTTCTTGCTCTAAAGAAATACTTGGGGACGCCACCCCTGCTTTCCAGGCCAGTGATGGGAGAAATATTATACTTATATCTGGATATCTCTAAGAGCGCAATCAGTTCAGCATTGATAAGAGTCTAAGATGGATTACAAAAGCATGTGTATTATACGAGCAAAGCTTTTCGAGGAGCAGAGGTAAGATATCCCAAGTTGGAGAAGCTAGCCTTAGATTTGATAGAGGAGAGTAGGAGGATGAAACCTTATTTCCAGGCCCATACCATAGTATTGTACACTGATATGCCACTCAGACAGGCTTTGCACAAGCTAGAAAAATCTGGAAGACTGATGTATTGGGCAGTCGATCTAGGAGAGTATGGTATTGTTTATGAGATAAGAACCTCACTCAAAGGGTAGGTGGTAGCAGATTTCATCGCGGAATTCAGTTACCTTGATACTGCCAACCAACAAGGGTCTAATGCAGAATAACTAGTGGATGTTAGGGAATTATTAAAGACTACCCCTGATCAACTCTTATCAACAGATGTAGCGAAGGGGACAAGCGCCGAGCTGTAAGCACCATCAGACAATAACCCAGTGTTAGAAGAGGGTAAATGGAAGTACCAAATATTCTATTAGGGAACTTTGTGAGACCAAGATTTTAATAATGCCATCCCCATATGGAGTTTGTATGTTAATGGCTCTTCGTGTACCACGGGCAGCGGAGCCGGTATAATTCTTCACAGCCTATTTGGATTGGATATGGAATATGCATTGCGTTTCTAGTTCAAAGCTTCTAACAATGAAGATGAATATAAAGCTATGAGTGTGGGCCTCAATTTAGCCAAAATACTAAATGCAAAGCAAGTTATTGTGTTTAGTGGCTTATAGTTAATCGTAAATTAAATTCTTGGACTGTATACAGTGAAGGGAGACTTGATGTCAAGGTATCACTCCAAGGCTATGAAGATTGTGTCCACTCTTTTTGCAGTATAATTGATCAAAATATCAAGATTAGAAAATGTGAGAGCTGACGCACTAGCTCGATTGGCCTCAATTACTTGTACCGAGTTAAGAAGAACAATTCCTATTGAGATTTTGACAGACCGAAGCATAGATGAAGATTTAATGGTGAGATTTATCACCCTGGATATGGGACCATCTAGGATGGACCCCTTCAGGGCATATATTGAAAAAGGAGTTGTACCAACTGACCACCTCACAACCAAGAGCCTGAAGTATAAAGCAACTCAGTACGTACTGAACCATGGTGTTTTGTATAGAAGGGGTATCATAACAGGTTTACAGAGATGCGTGCATCCTTCAGAAGTTAACGATTTGATAGAAGAAATTCAAGAAGGCTCTTGTGGAGATCATGTAGCAGGTCGAACACTCCTGTAGAGGATAACGATGCAGGGATATTATTGGTCGACGATAAGAGATGATTGCACAAGTTATGCGAAGAAGTGCGACAATTGCCAGCTTTTCTCTTCCATTCTAAGAACTCTCCAGGCATTGTTAATACCAATTACTTCCCCCTGTCCGTTTGCTATGTGGGGTATAGATTTGGTCGGGCCTCTGTCGACCACCAAAGGGAGATTCAAATATCTGGTAGTTGCTGTTGATTATTTCACCAAGTGGGTTGAGGCTGAAACTCTCATCAACATGTCCTATAAAAGAGTTTACCAATTTATTTGGAAGAATATTATCTACCGATATGGTATGCCTTTCATCACTGATCATGGTACCCAATTTGATAATGAAGAGTTCACAGTATATTGTCATCAATCCAATGTCTAGAAAATCCATTTTGCACCAGGTCATCCCCAGAGCAATGGACAAACTAAAGTAACAAACATAAGTCTATTAAAGGGATTGAAAAAATGTCTGTATAATGCAAAAGGCAATTGGATTAATGAACTACATTCTGTATTATGGGCTTATCGCACAACACCCCGAACAACCACAGGGGAATTTCCCTACATGCTAGCCTTCAGAAGTGAAGCAGGTATACCAGCGGAACTGGTACTACCGACACACATGGCGCTTAACTTTAACTCTCCTGTAAGCGATTTGATGAGATGTTTAGACTTGGATATTCTCGAAGAAGTAAGAGAAGATGCAGCCCTGAGAAATGCAGCTTACCAGCAATGAACTGCCATGTTCTACAATAAATGAGTCTAGAAATGTGATTTCAAGGAGGGAGATTATGTTCTCAAGAAGCTGATTCAGAAGTATAACAAGTTAGAGGCCAACTGGCATGGGCCGTACCGATTAACTACAGTTGTTCAACCTGGGACCTACAAAATAGAGACCTTGGAAGGAGAAGAATTCAAAAATGCATGGAATGCGGAGCATCTGTGCATATATTATCAGTAACACAGATTCACATGTACCCCATTTATTTCAATATGAACAAAGATGATATTTTATCCATATTCTTTTTGTTCAATTATTTTTGGAGTACTAGTGCTACACACTGCAACAACTATGGTTGGTCGACACCAAAAAGTTTGACCAACAAAGTTGGCATAATAATAATCATACAAGGCAAAGCCTGTTTGATCACGGATGATCTCAAGGGACATCCCAAACTAGACAAGAAGATGCGTGACCTCACGGGGCATCCACTGTCTACGCACCAAGATAATTCTGACCCGATTACTACAACTAAGAAATAATATGGGATGAAAATAATTCCATCACTTAGGCACTAATGGGTGATAACTCACTACAACTAGGCAGCAAGTGGGGCAAGCTCCATTGTCTATGAAAAATAGGGCAAATTGCCCCTCTTTCTATATATATATACATTCATCAGTAAATAACGAGAAACACATATCACAAAGTATTTCCAAGGAAATAAACTTTCATAAAGACCAGTTTGTCTTCATTAAGCACAAGAAAATTACATAAACATGAATTTTGATTCATTAAGTACAAATTTCCTATTCTATGGGTTTCTTTCCCTCTGATTTTGATACAGGTTCCATTCCGACTGGAGGGTGATCTAACACATAGGGAGAATCGATAAAATTCATATCTTGTAGAATTTTGATGTTGCTCAGACATGGTCGATCAAGCAAATGTTTAGGACAATATATCTCAAAATTTGAATGGAGCTGGTAATCACCAAGATACTTGGAGATCAAACACCGAGGAATGGCACGAGACGGAATCAATCTAACATCGAGTTTAAAGGGAGGAACAGGAAAATCATGTAATCCAGGCTCACACCAATCCCACAAGGATAATCCTCGATCAACTTTCATCACACATAAGGCATTCAATCATCCCTATTTGTATCCCTCGTTATTCGATTATGGCAGGTGAGCATTGAGATGACATAGAGCTTCGTTGTATCCCACCATCTAAAATTTTCTAGGCTATTTGTGAAATTGATAAGTCAATCTCTTAAGCTTCTCATGGAGTTTCTTCACCAAAATTTCTTTACTTTCCATTGCAGAGTTCTGGTTAGAGAGTTGGTCGGTAAGACTCTGAATTTTTCTAGACATTTTTACGAGGGCTTGATTTTTTGCCGTCAATTGAACGCCTTGATTTTCTAAAGCCAGTTGGGTCCTCGCCTCTTTAATATTAACCCGACCAGCCCTTTCTCGACCATGGGTAGAAGGCCTTACTCTGCTACGAGCAGACGAAGTAGGTTCGGTTCATTTCAAAGTCTCCAACTCTTCTCTCAAGGCAACTTTTTCCGTTTTTAAAAAGGAAAAACCTTCATCATTAACTAGAACTAAGATCCCGCAGAAGAGGAGGCAGCAGATATGAGTTGCTTCACTTCCTCCTGCAATGCAATATTATCTTGCTCTAGCATCTTAGCAATATTCCTGTGCTCTTCAATCTCAAGTTTCAGCACACTTTACTTTTTCTTATGGGCCGAGATGTACTTGTCATAGCCCATGTCAGCACTCAACTGTTGGTATTTTTTCTCATAACCTTCGTGTAAGAGTGCAGTGGTTTCTTTGTGCTGAAGTTGGAGTTCCTCAATCATCCCTTGAAGGTCTTCAATCATTTCGTAATAAGCCACATTATTGGCCACAGCACGATCAAGCAAACACTTTAAGTATTGGTACGCATCCACTGCTTGCTGAGAAGCATCAGGTCCGAGGATATCAATTATCTGAGCTTCAGTAAAGTCTGTGTAACTATCTTTGAAGTAATTATTACATTTTTTTTCATCAACTCTGTGTCATGAGCTGATAAGAGTTTCATCCTGGCAACAAACTAGCAAGGGAAAATATAAACACATCAACAGTGATATAGATAAGAGCAAGTCAAGGAGAAATTCAGATTAAATTACAAAAATCCATTTTATTGATCATAAGGAGAGAGATTACAAATAAAGTTACAATGAAGAAAGCAAAAATAGAAGAATAACATAAATAAAGATCCGAACAACTCTACACCTTCTCCTTATTTCCTATAACATCATCAATCGACTTGGACGAAGGAGTTGGTTGCTCGGAAGGCATTCGGTTTTGATCGGCAGCTTCATCCTCGTCTTCTTCGCCAATAGTAGGATGAGGGCCATGAGTGTGTTTTCAAAACAATTCAGAATCCTCTACAAAACTCAACTCCTTCAATGCTAAGACCCACCCGTCTCTAAAGTACTTCAAACTTGCGTACTCCATCTGGTAAGTAATAGTAGTTAAAGCTCTGTTCTATCCTTTGTCCCAACCAAAACTGAAACATTTCTTCACATCAGTTTTTCTCTTCACTTTCTAAAAGGAAGCATAGTCCTCAGCAAGCCTCACCTTCTCCTCGAGATCTTTCTTATTCCGTTCAGCCTCTTCAAGATTGCCATCATCTTTTTTCTTGCTCTCAACGGTGGCCTTCAATTTTTCTTCCAACTCCTTGGAAGCAGTTATAGCTTGGTCTCGAGCTGACTTTGCGGATATAAGACTCTTATCCCAGGCAACCTTATCTTCCTCGTACTTCTTTCGGGAGTCCTTCAAGGACTGTGACAACCCAGTAAAAGCTTCTTCAATCCCACTGGAGGAGGCTGAAGCATTGATAGCCTCATCTTTCTCCAGGATACTATTAAAACACGTCATGAACTGGGAAAGAAAAGAGGCCCACATCAGAATATGAATACACTGAAGAGAAAGTAGTAGGGATGACAATACTTACTGACGCGATATGTTGGGCCTCTAAGTCAGTGATATTCTCCCGAGAAAGGGAACCCTGAGCATCTCGGTATTCGGGAATAGTCCAAGACTTGATGATCACTTTGGCTGATCTCGAAGTAATGAGGGATGGAGTCTTCACTCTCAAAGAAGGATCGTCAACATCAGAAGGCTGAGTATTTCTACAAGACCTCTCCTCAATATCCTTAAAGGAGCACCTTGAATCAAAAGTGATACCTCTTCTTGTGTAAAAGCAACACCTTTAATCAAAGGTGCTGCCTCTTTTAGGATAGCAGGTAGTTTCCTACCGACCTTCTTGATAGGGGGAATTATTACTTTGGATGGAATACTATCTATTTTCTTCGCCCCTTCAGCTGGGACATCCCCTTTGCTCTTCTTTGCCCCATCAGTGCTAGGAGCATCCTTGGCAAAGAATTCAGGCATTCTCCTCTTCTTCGTTATCAAATCAGTAATAGAGGCACCTAAATCAGAAGAAGATTATTCTATACTGGCTTGAGATGAAGGTACTTGATCAAGATCAATTACCACAGGATGGGCAAGAGGACGAGCAATGAACGACGAGGTGGTATTTTTGTATCTCAACAAATAAGAAGCAACTCTAATGTGTTCCCCGTCAACTTATTGATGCAAACCCCAGATGAGTTTCATAGCTTTTATATTAATGTCACTCTCTTTTGAGGGCTTTTTTTTGTTATCAACTGAAAAAAAATTAAAATAAAAATATCAGTGACGCATTTCATCAAATATAAATGGAGCTAAACCGAAGAATTAAAAATAACCTATCCCATTGCCATATACTGGGCATCTGGAACCTTAGTACACATCATTTCCTTTTAATGGGGTATGTTGACAATTTTTCATCACAAGTCCATGATAAAAATAGTCCCTATTAGCATCGGGAAGATTGACCACTAAAGGTCTATTGGAAAGCCTAGTTTTTAAATAAAATGTGGTGTCACTAGTAACCCATTTATAACAAAACATAATTTCAGGGATCCCTAAACGAGTCCCATGAATCTGGTTTAACCTATGTACGCCATTAATTAACCTCCATGTATTTGGAGATACTCTTGCAATAGCAATATCGAAATATTGGCAAAACTCCAAACACAGGGGATTAGGCGAAAAATAAAAGCCACACTCTGCTACAAAAAGTACGGGAAACTAGTGTCCCTTAGCCAGAGAGAATAAATCAAACATAGAAGGAGGTTCTTCTAGAATAACCCAAGAGGGAATCGCAAAATTAGCTCGAATCTTATCCAATGATTATATAAGATAAACTATGGTGGCTAAAGCAAAGAAAGAAGAAAGAATAAGTTATTACAGAGGGATTGAGAAGTCCGTTGAGACGGACGACAAAAAGAATGACAGTACAAAGATAGAACGAGAAGACAAAGAGTTAAGAAATATGGAGGTGAAAAGTAGATGATTGTCCGTATCTATGGCTTTTAAATGCCTTGCATCGGGAAGAAGTAAGAGAAATGATTACTAGAAAAGACGATTGCGTTTTCGGCGGGTAAATGATGAAAAAGATGCAAAAACCCAAGCGTCTATCGCAGATTCAAAATATTTACAAGTTTGCCATTTCGCGCTTAAATGACAAGACTAAAGAGAAAATTCCTAACTGTTGGAGATCTATAATTAATCAAGACGTAAAAAGGTGCCCGAGCAACTTTTGGGTAAAATTTTCCACACTCTCATATCAAGACTCAACCGTGAAACATTGGGGGTTTTTATTGATATGAAAATTAGTAATCTAGCGTGGACCAATCATATAAAGACATATGTCATCTTACATAGAAAATGATTATACTCACCGAGCAACTTGCAGGACCGAGCTACTCATTACCTCGACCTATTTAGCGTGCCGAGATACTCAATGTGCACAACATCTGGCCAGGAAGATCAAGCGATAATTGCACATTCAATGAACATCAGATTTAATGAACTTTCTTATTGTACAGATGTATATGTCTATTAGATAACGGCATATCGTCTATTCATACTAACAACCCCAAGACTGTAAATATATTATAACACCCCCCCATAACGGTGTAATTTATCATTAGTAATTGTGATCAAGATTAAGGCAAGAACATCCATCAATACAAAATAGTGGACGTAGGCCATTTTCATAAGGCCGAACCACTTTAAAAATCATTTGTCTTATATTTTATTTCATATTTATTTGTGATTAATTAATTAGATCAAATCTATTTTTTTACATCAACAATCGTGAGCCAGAAAGGTATTAAAGCAAACCTCAATAAGATCAAAGCTTTATTAGAGATTAAGAATCCGATGATAGTAAAAGATTTGTAGAGATTAAGTGGGCGAGTGGCAACATTAAATAGGTTTGTGTCTAGAGCTACTGACAAGTGCCTTCCTTTTTTCAAAGTACTTAGAAAGGCTTGTGAGTGTAATGAGGAGTGCGATAGGGCCTTTCAAGAATTAAAGCCTACCTTGGCTCCCAACTCTTACTGTTAAAAATAATCTAAGGAGACAAGTTATACTTATATCTGGTTGTGTCACAGTTAGCCATAAGTGCTTCTATAATTAGAGATGAAGATGAAATACGCCCTCCAAGGGGTTGAGCAGAGATATCCCAAAATGGAGAAGTTGGCTTATGATCTAATCCAGGCTTCAAGAAATATGAAGTCGTACTTCCAAGCACACACCATGGTTACCCTCACTGATTCTCCCCTCAAACCAGTCATCCATAAACCTGAGAAATTGGGTAGGTTGATGGACTGGGCAATTGAGCTGGCGAAATTTGATATCATCTAACAACAGAGAACGACCATTAAGGGGTAGGCCTTAGTAGACTTCATTGTCAAGTTCACATGGGATGAGGCTACTACATAAGAAATTGAGGTTCCATCTTGTGAACCAGCATGTCTTCCCTCGATCGAGGCCGAGATGATCTCAACGAGAAGTAAGGTGTCTGAGAATGAGGAAGAGAGATACCTCTTCAATAATGGGTCCCTAGAAGAGGGTAATTTTTAAAAAGATGGTGTAATATGGAACTTATATATCAATAGCTCCTTGTGCGAGGAAGAGAGAAGAGCAGGGTTAATAGTGTCGGCCCTATACGGGACTAATATTGAGTATGCACTGAGATTCAGCTTTAAAGCTTCTAATAATGAGTCAGAGTATAAAGCCCTCATAGCAAGTCTCTATCTTACTCGGGCAATGAACGTCGGCTAGCTTCTGGTCCATAGTGATTCCAAGTTAGTTGTGAATAAAATCTTGCGGGTATATGAGGCCAAAGATAACAGAATGGCCAAATACCTAAAAAGGGTGAAAGTAACACTGAAGAATTACGAAGAAGTGAAGTTGACAACAGTTGAGCTGATGCTTTAGCAAGGTTGACCTCCATTACAAGAATAGAAATCTGAAGGTCGGTGTCGATAGAGATCTTACATCGGTCGATCATTGAAAAGGAAGCAGTGTAATTTTGTCTTAACTTGAATTTAGGAGCTTCTCGGATGGATCCCATCATTCGACACATCAAATATGGGGAGCTGCCAGAGTCTAAAGTCGAGAAAAAGAAGCTGAGGTACAAAGACGATAAATTCTCCATTATATGATACATTTTGTATAAGAAAGGATTCCTACTCCCTCTACTAAGATCTGTTCACCCGTCTGAGGTAGAGTATATTGTGAAAGATGTGCATGAGGGATCTTATTCCAGTCATATCAGAGGGAGGTCATTAGCAAAGAGGATCATTACTCAGGGATATTGGTGGTCGAAGTTGACCAAAGATGCAGCTGCATATGTGAAGAAGTGCGATAAATACCACAGGTTTTCCATATTACCCATCAACCTCATAAACCCCTTACCTCCATCACATCCCCATGGCCATTTGTGGTCCGGGGAATCGATCTAGTTTGACCCTTGCCAATGGATGTGAATAATTATCGCTACCTGATCATAGCTATTGATTATTTCTCAAAGTGGGTAGAGGCTGAGGAGATGATCACAATCACGGAGAAGAAGGAGTTTCAGTTTATCTAGAAAAATATTATCTACAGATACGGTCTACTTAGCACTCTGATTTCTGATAATGAGAAGTAGTTTAAGAACATCTTCCTTTAGAAGTACTGTGAGCGGGTCGATATAAAATAGTTCTTTTTAACTCCAGGCCAACCACATGCCAATGGGATGACATAGGTTACCAACAGAACAATTCTTGATGGAATCAAGAAAAAGTTGGAAGATGTCAAAGGGATATGGATTGATTAGGTGCATGTCATCCTATATGCATATAGGACGACAGAAAGGACCACAATGGGAGAAACTTCATTCATGCTAGCTTATGTCTCAAAGGTTGTAGTGCCAATAATGATAGGTCTCCTAACCCATATAGTCCAAACATATGACTCGGAGTAGAATATGGCAGAAATGAGACTGGATTTAAACCTTATAAAGGAATGAATTGAGGATGACGAGGTTAGGTAAGCTTCTTATGAACAAAAAATAACAAAGTTTTACCATAAAAGAGTGAAGGTTCGGCCACTGGCAGTTTGAGATCTCATCCTGAAGAAGACTTGGAAGAAGACCAACAAGCTTCATCTAAATTGGCATGGTACTTATAGGGTGGTTGAAGAAGTGGTTCCACAAACGTATCGGCTGGAAAATTTAGGTGGAGAGCCATTCTCCAATCCATGGAATGCTGACCATCTCAAGAAATACTATCAGTAACAAGTTTTGTGATAAATTTTCATGTTAGTTTTGATTGTCTCTGATCAATTTAATTTTAGTATCATTTGTCTATGTATATGAGAATCAGATTATGAATGAAAATTTTCAAGTGTTCTCTCCTACCTTGTCTATTGTGTGAATACTTACTGCTTGTATGTATCAACTCATCTTAAGATATAAAAAATCATTTGTGGTGAAGTAGCTTTAAGTTTCTCTCGGTGACA
Source organism: Sambucus nigra (assembly GCA_949130495.1). Classification (NCBI taxonomy): domain Eukaryota; kingdom Viridiplantae; phylum Streptophyta; class Magnoliopsida; order Dipsacales; family Adoxaceae; genus Sambucus; species Sambucus nigra. Next base: position 496,434,458 of record OX422211.1, on the reverse strand, counting down.
TGATTGTCCAGATGGGGTTGACCTCGCCCATGGACTTTCAATAACATCGATAGGGGTAAAAATCACGAGATGTGGTTCATTTTAAACCTCATTAACTTGCTAGATAAACTCTCTCAACCAAGATGATTGTGTATGGATGAGACGATTCTCATCCATACACTCTCAAAACGATGAGAGGGGATTTGTGATATAACACCATAATTTGGTGTATTCAAATTAAAAATCACTTAGAATGTGGTTAATTTTAAAAATCACTAACTTGGTGGATAAACTCTCTCGGTCGAGTCGACGGTGCATGGATGAGACAATTCTCATCCATACACTCTCAAAATGACGAGAGGGGATTTGTGATATAACACCATAATTTGGTGGATTCAAATTAAAAATCTCTTAGAATGTGGTTCATTTTAAACGTCATTAACTAGGTGGATAAACTATGCAACGTCTTGGTTAAGAAAGATACGATCTTTAAAATATGAAACATGTTGGCATTACTCAATTAGTTGGTGATATTAAGGTTGTAAACCATCTTATGGTTCGTTGATTTAACATAGAAGAGAGTCATGCATGAAAAGTAAATGTAAGTAGATAAAAATGCTCATCGTCCATTCAGAGTACGATACTAAATCGTTAGAGGCATTTCTCATTCAAAACATAAAATATGGAGTTTTCAAGAGCAGCTATGATTTTACTTGTCAAAGCAATTAGATGATTTTACAATCAGAAAGGGCATCACGCCACATGCATTCTTCGAAGAAATATAAGAGAGAGTTCTTGTATCCTACACAACAGACTGGTCCAAGAGATTAGTGGCATCATCGGCTTATTAATGGGTGCCATCCGTCGTCTGAGCATTGATTTGGGCCTGAGTATCAGCTACATAATCATTGCTACCATTCCCGGCTACATTATCGACGTTCTTAGTGAACTCAGTGGTGTTAACTTCAGTAGTCTAGGTCGGTATCTCAACCTCGGCCAGAGCAGTCTCAAGAATAGGGTCACTAAAATTAAGGCATTTAAGGTCTTTTGGGGTTAGAACCCCAGTCTCAGCGTGCCTGAGTGCTGCCCATCGATCGGTTGTTCTGATCCCATGATCCAAAACACAAAGGCATAGTCGCTGAACTCCTCATACTCATTGAATTCAACCACAACTTGTGCCTTCGTTATATCCAAGGCAACTTGAACATAAGAATTAATCTCTTTTTGTTTATTCTGGGCCAATGTCTTTAACGCCTCATCATGATCGGTCTTCAGCTTGTCCAAAGCCTCTCTAGCTTCCTGTTTGGCTATTTGAGAATTTTTAAGGCCATCCCTTAGACCTTGTTCAACTTTTTCAATATCCCTCCCCTTTTGGATTAAGGGAAGTCTTTTCTTGACCCAGCTCCCGAGATAATAGAAACATAGCATAGACTACAAAATGAAGTTGAGCCTAGTTAGTACAAGACCACACTTGGTAAAACCAAAACAAAAAAGAAAATTTTGGATCAATACCTGGACAACCTTGTGAAGGCTGAAATCAGTAAGAAGGGACAACCTTACAAACTAAAGGAATCGCTGGTTAGTCTCAGATATAAGTTGTTCAATACCATCAACGAACTTTGTGAGGCTGCCCATAACGCTATTGTTGGTCAACTTCCGTTGAGAAATGTGACACCCCGACTAATTAAACACCGGGTAGCTACTCCTTTATAAAATTAATTCAAAATGCCAAGTTGGCTCAGTTAATAGCATCACTGTCGAAAACATTTTTATTATTTCTAACCACCTAGTATTTAAAAAGTAAGTGCCAAATTTTATTAAATCTGATTAACATGCAACAAGAGTAATGAATAACTAAATAACACCATTCACCATACTGAAGTAAAAAGAATAACCATCACAATATGTAAATAAAATCTGGAGGAAAAACTCCTCAATACAAATCCCACAACTGATAAGTAAACTGAAATAAATAACTAAAACTGAATACTGAGCAATACATGCTAGAGTCTGAAAACTGAAATGTAAAAATGCTCTAAATAGGAATGGGCAACATGCCCTACAACTGATAGATAGTGACTCTGGAATCCAAAAGATAGAAGCGTCTATGAGCAAATCCCTGTAGCTTCCACAACCAGCTACAGCACGTCACCTGAATGAGAATCCTATGCTTGGTGTCCTTGTGGCTGGGCACCTAAAATGGTTTTACAAGAAAATATATTTGAAAGCAAATGGGTCAGAGCCCGAAAGTGGAAGTCATTTTAAAAACCTGCAAATGCTTTAAAAACATTTAAAACATTAAATGCAAAGTACATGTTAGGACGTGCACTCACATGATATTCTCACCTCTCGTCTAACTGTGCACTCCTAACGTAAGTACCCATCTATAATTAACCTTTCCACTAGCTAAATGACAGCGTAACTAGCTATACTACCAAAAGTCCTACCCTTTTACTTGGTTCCAATCATCATAACAACGCTCGTAATTAAATAGGGGTTTTAACGTAAACTCAGTTACTAAATATGCCATTGATATAACTATCAGCTAACTCATTATATATCTCGAAACAATACCGGAATATTTTTACAACATTAACATGAGGATTCCCATTAATTAAATGTATATTATTCACATCATAAATATACGATACAAGCACCCCGCAATCTAAGCTGTAGTGCACACATACTCTGCTATCCATCCCGGTACATCACGTACATAAGGATTACATATTCCGAATCTCTCAGGAATAGTTTACCGATAACAACATCACAAATAATGGAGGCGAACACAGTCACCATCACATGGGTCACGCACATACCTACGCTCCCATGGTCAGCGGACTTATTAATATCACAATAAGTCTTTCAATGACCTATGTTCATCAAGGTACCAGTCTATATCCCCCCCGTAGGCACACAAGGATTAGAGGGTCCTAAGCGAACGAAACCTCCCGTGATAGCAAGTATGGTAGGTATGTCATACAAACAATCCATATACTAATACTAAGTAAACACACATCTTAGTAATACCGTATTTTAATCGTAGTACATATCGCATTCTTGTACTAACTAATTATCACAACTTATTTTATTTCGGTTCATAATTATACGCGCTATAATTCATCCTCACATCGTAGTAGTCACTCACGTCTCAACCCAAATGATTCATTGAATATAACTCTCGTATATGATTTACTCATCCCAACAACCCAAAAGTCCCAAATCAGTCACTATATCATCAAAGGGATGCTAACTCTACCCTTGAACCATCTCCCGGAACTCCAAAAGTCAAAAAAGTCCAAAAAGGGTCAAACTGTCAACTCGTTAGAAGTCTCGTTCGAACGAGGCTTCGAACGAGTTTGGACTGTCAGGTCGTTAGAAGTCTCGTTCGAACGAGGCTGTTCGAATGAGGTCCTAGTTCGTTCGAACGAACTGACTCTTCTAACGATATCTCGTTCGAACGAGATATCGAACGAAAATCCTACTCGTTAATAACGACTGGTCAACTCGTTAGAAGCTCGTTCGAACGAGGCTTCTAACGAGATGCCAGTTTCGGCCCAGAATTTCCCAAAACTCGTTTTTCACCATTTTTACTCCTCAAACCTCTTCTAAAATTCGTTCCCACAATATATTGAGTTCTCTAATCATCCTCAAACATGTTAAGGGGCTATACTAACATCATTAAAGGGTTTGATATCATCTAAACATCATTAAATCACAATTTCTACTTTAATTCCCAATTTTCTTCAAGAACATAAACCCTAACTTTTTCTCATCATAAATTCCCAGATTTTAATTCGTTTATACATCACCTAGATATGAAATATCCGAAATCAAATCTCCCAACAATGTTTCTACATGCAAACCTATCCCAACATTCAATAATAACTTCAAATTTCATGGGTTTTCTTTTAATCTTTCAAGAACAATTAAGATTCTTCAATTTCTAACATGGAAAAGACATTCTCAGTAATTAAATGGAAATAAAGTCACTTGCCTTGGTTTGATTTCTGAATTTGGTGTGGATTCGGTGTAGAATTTCTGCAGAATCTCTCTCTCTCTCTCCTTCTCCAAGCTTTCTTCTCCAAAAGGCTATGGTGGCTAGGGTTTGCTTTGGGGAAACTTATGAAACCTAATTTCAATAAACCTCCGTAGCTTGTTGGGTTAATAAGGGTTGGTTGGGGTCAATCCTTATCAGATTACAACTCTCAATTTTCGTCACTTTTAATTACCCAAAAATACCAAATTACTAAAATACCCTTTAAGTTACCGGTATGGTCTAAAATTACCCCGGGACCCAAACTATACCCCCGGCTAGTGTTTTCTGACTATCTCGACCCTTCCGGACGCGTTGGCGCACTCAAAATGACCATACGGATTATAGATTTTAAATTCACTTTTATTAACGAAATATTATACCGTGACGCGGCGGTCCCACGCGTCTCAACAAAATTCCCAAATTGCCGTATATAAATCTCACGACAAATTTTATAATACCAAGTTCATATATAATCATATATGCACATAATCAAATACCAATACGCATCTCATTAGTATTTATAACCCGGATTAATTTCCAATTAGTACGCAATTACTTAATTAATCCCAAAAATAAATATAGCCAAAAGTACGGGGTATTACAAGAAAGACGGGCAGCAATGATGTTTATAAAATGGATCAATTTGGCCCTATTAGATCCTTGGGTTGCCCGACTTGAATTTGTAGGACGAGTGGTAGTGTTTTCTTCAAATCTCTACTTCCTTTTCCTTATATCCTTGATTCAGTTAGAACCACTAGTAGTCTTCTTTGTAGTACCGATTTGGGTAGATTGTTTCTTGCCAAATTTATTGACCATGTTGAGAAGACTGGGGCCATAATTTTCCAAATAGCGTCAGGAATATTACTTGGGCAACTTGTACCAGGTCAGTGGTTAGTACCAGAAATATACAAGACGATATTATATTTGAAAGGACGAGTCTACAGTTTAATTATTTTTTTAAAATTCAACTTACAAAGCCCTGTCAGAGGGGCAACTTGAAGACCATATTCTTCTAGGTTATGTGGGGTTAAGATATTCTCATATGTGGAAATAACAGCACCTTGACCTTGGGTCCTCAAGGTATTAATCTTATCCTGATTGTCTAAGGTCAGACCAGGATCAATTTTGGTAGACATCGACACCTTGGCCTATCGCTGGGGTACCCTCGACTCGGTGAGGACGAGACATGGTTAGGTGGAAATTCCCATACGCCAAATATAAAGAATAATCTTAGCTTCCAGTAATGATTGGACGTTTGATGGACAAAATGATCTTCTTGGTCAACTTCTTAGCCACAAAGTGGTAGTAGAAAGGTTGAGACTTGGTACAAGAACCATTGTAGCAAGAAGAGAATACGCCAATTGGAAGGTCAGTACCGTGACAGAATTTCCAAAGGAATATGGAGCTGATAAGGGTTGATAATGTGCTTTTATTGTGTGTCGTTGTTTGTTGAAAGCCAAGTTAGTCAAAAATCCTCAAATACCTACAAAATATAATAACTCAAGTGTAGAGGTAAGTAAGGGTATCAATCCACTTTCTAGGGGGTAAAGAAAATGGAACAAATTCAATTGTAATTCACTTTTTATTTTCTTTTTGTGCTTTTCAACTTTTCTAATTTTTTTATCTTTTTCAATATTAAAACAATAGGGTGAGTTGATGATTTAAACTAAACTAACTTAAAGTGTGAGATGAAAACAACTAACTAGAAATTTACTAAAATGAAAATTAAAGTCTAAACTAAAAATAAGAGATAAGTGAGACAAATAATTGTGAGAACAATCAAGGAGTGAGATTACACCACAAATTTTAGCTATCTTAATTAATTAAGTTAATTATTTGAATTCTCCCAAATTAATATCAGAAATACAAATCAACTCTCGTTGCAAGTGTAATTTTAATAATAACCTTTTAGAATATTAAGTTTAACACCTCACAACTCTAGAAAAAATAAATCTACACTCCTTTTAATTAATCACCCGCTAGGATTGATTAATTAAAATTTATGTAAATTTTAGAAAATAAATTTAGAGATGAAATTCAAGTTATAATACCCCACTTAAGAAACCACTATCTCTAGTTCGAATATAAAATGGGTATTATAACTAGAATTTTGATTTTTTCTCTAAAATCATTTAACCTCTCCCGAGGCGTAAATTTAAAGGTGAGGGATCAAAATTAACATTCAAAGAGATTTTTCAAGTAATTAAACTAATTAAAATAAAATAACATCAAATGAGAGTTTTACCCCACCCCCTTGAAAGGGGTTTTAGCCTAACATGATATAAAATATGACAAATTAATAATCAAAGTCATAAACAAATAAAATAGAAGGGTAAGAGAAAATTTTTTCAAACAAGTCTCCTTGATTTGCAAAATTGGACTTTAATCCTCCATTGAAATTGAGCAACATCCATTCAAAATGAGCTTTCCACAATATTCAATTACATACAAACACTCATTTGAATCACCCAACAATTAATTTCTCACAAATATCTAAAAAAATAAAAAGAATAAAATAAAACTATTTACAAATGATAATTTTCTCTACAATTCTCTTTCTAGAATTTTTCTATCTAAAACTCTTTTTTTTTTTAATTTGGGGTCTTCTTCTTCAATTTATAATAGGCATGGAGCATGGGGGATAGAGGGTATATTGGACATTAGTGTGCATGTGGGAATGGTGAGGGGAGCATGTGGGTTGTGAGGATATAAAATATGATATGGGTGAGGGTATTTTGGGGTTTTAATTGTGCATGTGGGAAGTGGACGTTTAAGGGTATAATGGGTTAATTGGTTTTTGACTTGGTCTTTGTTTAGTCTTGGTTTGTATTTGGCAGGTGACACGATTTTGACATTGGGAATGAAATGGGTCTTTGAATTTCAAATGGGTTTGGGGTTTTCATGGGTTGAAATCGGTATGGATGGGTATGGAGGTCATGGAAAGGAGGCTTGGGGTTCCGGGTTGTGGGTCGTACAGGATTTCGGGTCGCCATATTGTGGCTAGTGGTTGGACATGGTTTGGGCTGGAATCGAGAGTTGCCGCCGGAGATTGGGGTCGCCGGACTGAGGACTGCGATCGGAGGGTCGCGACCGGATTTTTGGTTGGCCGGCAACGGGTGGTATGGTGGTCTGTCGGATTCGTCGCCGGCGGAGGTTTAACGCCGGAGTGGTGAGATCGCCAGCGGTAGGGAGATGGTAAGGGGTCCGGATTGGGTTTGAGGTGGTGCAAAGTGTTTTTTGTTTGTTATGGAGGTGGGTGTGAGGAGAGAGAATAAGTGTGTTGTTGGGGAAGATGAGGGTGAGGGTGTTAGGGTGTGTGAGTGTGTATGGTTTATGGGGGGAGTGAGGGTGTAGTATTAGTTTAGGGTGTAGGATAAGTGTGTTTGTTAATGTGTGTGTTAAATTTGGATCCTTAAAAGTAACACTAATAAAATTAAATTAAAACTAATAAACTAAAATAAAAATCTAATTAAATCTAATTCTAAAATAAAATAAAGACTCAACTAAAATTGAAACTAAAAAGAAATGAAAATAAAAAAATAGAAATCTATTAAACTAAAACTAAGATCCTAAAAAGAAAATGTAAAATCAAAATAAACTAAAAATAAATAAATGAAATCCTAAAAATTCTAATCCTAATAAAATAAGATAAAATAAAATAAAAACTAAGACTAAAAACTAATAAAAATAAAATAAAATAAAATTAATAAAATAGAAAAATAGAAAATAAATCTAAGAAAATACTAAATAAATCTAAAAAATAAAAATGACACAAACTAAAAATCTAAAAAATAATAAAAATGGACAAATTAGTCACACACGGGGTTAGGGATAGTTTTAGGCTAGGATTAGGCTCGAGTGAGGTTATAGGGTTGGGTATTTAGCTCCATATTGTTCACAATTATCTTGATTTAATCGTTTGAACTCTGCAATGCACAATTTGACCTACAAGATAATCATTTAAGCACGTAAGACCCATTTTGTCGACAATTAGCAACTAAAATACATCTATTTGGGGTATAAATTGTACAGTTTTGGGTGCTTATCAAGGGTTCTATAGGCATTTGGGGAAAGTTGGGCTGGAGTTAAACCAAAATGTGCCAAAACAACTCGTATAATAGGGTGTACGAGAAGGCAAAAGCCAAGCTTTAACATCCATTTATAAACAACAATTTCTTTAGGATGACCATCATAAGTCTTCTCAAACTCATCCCAAACCCTCATTATGATCCTAAAGTTGATGCCATACAAGTGCCTCCAAAATAAGAGGTCGCCTTCAGTTATAGTACTCTTAAATTATGGGGAAAAAGAAGTGTTTAAAGGCTCATCGGCCTCGTCCCCAGAGTCCACGTCATTAGGGGTCAATGCTTTAGTTGGGAACCTCTCTTGGAATTCAACATCTGTCATAACAGTAATAGGTATAGGTGTTTAGATTGGGGATTGAGTGACAGTTACTCTCGGCTCAGATAAGTCCGACTCATCAGAAGATAAGTCCACCTCGTTAGACTTGTTGGCACCAGTCTCGGCTAAATGAGAGTTAGGAACCTTCGTAGCGTGTTCATATGATCTAACAGGGTCTGATACCCTAGATGACAAGGGATTATAGTCTTTCAAAGATGAGATGCCTACAACATCATTGTAAAAATATAAGGCATCACCCCTACTGGTGTCACTTAAGAACTTAGTGGGAGGATGAGTGACAGAAAGGTCGTCTCGTCCTGCATGGGGATGAGATGTTGAAGGATCCTCTCATCTTTCAATTGTCGGAGTATGGATAACAACCAAAGGAGGTGGATATATAGAATGCAAAGGAAAGGCCTCGACCTGGAGCCTAGCCTCATCTTCGATCTCATACTGGTAGATATCTTTAAGATTATTTCCCTAAGGTAAGAGAATTGGTCGATTAAATCAAATAACTTCCTTAACATCCATAAGGACGACCTTCAACTTGGTGGAAATAATGGAAAAAGGCAAACAACTAATAGTTTGACTCATCTTTGAAAAAAATATCTACGACAAGGAATATGAAGGGTTAGAGCTAAGAACACTCAAGAACATCTTGAGTGTTCCATCGGAGAAGATGACCGATTTTTCACCGGACAAATCAAACAAGGGTAAAACTGAGGGAAAACCCCCCTAAAAATGCCACTAAAAACTTATAAACCACTCTCTCAACCCCCAAACCAAAGTTATTTGTCCTAAAATAACCTACTAGCTACCCAAAATCGTCATTGAAAAAATAATAAGCTAACTAGAAAAGCGCGAGAAAATACATAAATGACAAAGTGATGAAATGCTAGGCAAGAAGGGAAGAAAATAATACCTGGAAGATTTTCCTAAGCTGGATACCGTTGGAGAGATAAAAGAATGGCTTCTTGGGAGTGCAACAGAAAGAGAAAGTTCTCTGGAAATTAAGAAATCTAGGGAGAGAAAATAGCACGCGTAAATGGAGAAAGTGAAAGGGTTATTGGGTAAAACATTTTCAAATCTCATTAATAATGGGGCTCTATTCTTAAGGTTCCCATCATTAGGGCTTAACTCCCAAAATCAACACATATTATTGCCACTGCTTCGGGAGCACGCTAGGCTAAGGGATAGATGACAAGTGTCCCCCACTCATACACGTCGATACATCAACATTTGACCGATCAGAGACGTACTTGGTCTATGCTACTTGACTTTTTTACCCCTCAATCTTCTATTAATATAGAAGATTAAGGGTTGGGGAGTAATTTATATGTCATAATGACACGTTAGCTCGACTTAGGATAAGCTTAGCTCTAATCGAGTCAACAAAGCATCCTCAATTTGAGTCATCTTATACAACTGGTTTGGCCCCTCTCGGCTAGTATACCTCATCTCATCTAGGAGCTGAAACAACTGGCGACCTTGGCTTACTCAGCATCTCGCCTCATCTAAATGAGGAAGGTAGAAAGTTATTAGGTGAAACTGTGCTCTCGCCTCGGCCTGATGCAAGTCAGCCGAGACTACACTTGGTAACCATTAACATGCGATTAAGTGATGCCTCGGTTGTCTCGTTCTCGTCCATGTCAACATTTCAACCTCAACAGGACATTTTGGGAATCTCATACGGTGCGTGGAACGGAGCACACATAAGACATTGCGACTGGGTTGTCAACCCCACGTGATCCAAACCGTTACAACAACATCACTCACACATGTGAGGAATATCTTTTAATCATTCTTTGCATGCACCAGGGACAAATGACATCACCTTGTTGGATAGTTTACGTTGTGCATGCGTCATACATGACTAGGGTTCATATGACACCACCCTAACCATATAAATAGTTATCTTCTACCTCATTGTAAAGGAACCCCATCAAAGCCGTCAAAATACACAATAAAAAGAGAAGAGCTAAAGTGTTTTACTTATAGGGCATTACTGCCCTTATTCTTATGAAAGTCATCATTCACACTGCACAATGGATGCAGGCTCCAGCCTAACCACTTATATCTGGTGTTATTTTCTCCTTGGCCTCATCTCTTTTTGTATTACATACTTGTTCTTACACCATTGTAGTTATGGTTTGAGCTCTCTTATTACACTGATTTGGTGGTAAAATTTTTGGTATCATCAATACATACAAAATTCCTTGAAAATTTTACAAAGAAATAGTGAGAGAATGTACAAGAAAGTATAAGAAGAAGTTTCATCTTAAGATTAATGAATGATCTAAGACGCAATATCTATAACTTCGAACTTCTGTTTCAGATGAGTACTCTATGACATTCCTTATTTCTTTTGACTATATGATATTATGCAAACTATAATATTTTGTGAAATGCTTTTATTCTCAAAATATATTTGATACCGATGATTCCTTCGTTTGTTAGATGTGTATATCTCTCGATATAAATATCTAATTTGAATTCTAAAATTATTGATTCGGCTTGTGGAAACTCTCTTACTATGTTGTCCTTTACTACCAGGTGAAAATATTTGGGGCGTACCTTCCCAACTGGTTTATCGCTGGTGTACCCTAAATAAGGAGTTGTTCCAGAAATCATGATTTTCTGTCTATGATGTTACCGGGTGGAAACATTTGGTAACACTATTTGTCTCGGTATTTAAGCGTAAATGACCATTAAAATAAAATTGAATAATTAACATATTGCATAATTGTTTTATTCATTCTGCTCTGAACTGTTGATTCTGAGGATATATATTGTCAATTTCTTTATATATATTACTACAAATTACTATCTCTATATATATGCCTTATGTTCCAAATTGAATACGTATTAATTTTTTGAAAAACCCTTGAATGTCCGGAGATTGAACCTCATTTAAATTTTAGTTGATGTTGTAAAAATAACCATTTTTGGAGAAATGTTTAGGCTCGCGGATGGAACGAAAAAGAACTATGTTGAAGATTTATCTTTTAGATCTCCTTTTGTTACTTTAAGTAAAATGTTTGTTTTATCATATAGAGCATGTTTGTCCCTCTTATAATATGTTTTAAATTTTGTCTTAAATTATAACTTGTTGTTACTTTTAATATATATGAAGTTTCCTTTAGAAAGCTCTGATGACATAATTCCTTCACTTTTAGTACTTTACAATTCATAACCATGTGATTGTATTTTCATTTCATTTATTCAAGGAAACAATTTAAGTTAGAATATGTGTTGCCTTGGTGTCATGTCAAAACACTCATTCCCCACTACTATTTTGGGTAAGGATCGGGACAATAACATCCTTTCCAATACTCTTAAGTCAATGTTTTGAACTTGCATTGGAAGGTGGTAGTTGGATAAATGTGTGGTTAGGGAGCCAACCCCTTTACTGGTTTTGCAGACGGGTTCTTGAATTTGTTTCAGGGATGATGTTAAGGATAAAGCGTCGTCTTCTTGATGTTGGTAAGTTCATATGTGGTTTGTATTTTATTGATGGTTTTATGTAACAAACATAGTTCATATTAGACTTATATTATCTCCTGGTTTGGTGGAGGGGGAATAACCAATTCGCCTTTGCGGGGGAAATAAATTTAGTTCACTAAGGACCTTGGAAATAGTTGTTTTTTTACTTAGAGTACTAATGGTAGGGATTGAAGTAACCATGCAGGGCAAATGGTACTTAAGTGATAAGGACCGATATTAGCAAGGGATCCAAAGCTGGAGCTAGAGTAGAAGGATCCTAGGGGTTGGTGGCCATGCCCTCGATAGACACTACAAGCAGTGTACCAATGCTGGGTATGGGAGGAGGAATGACGTTCTCTCCCATTACATTGAGGATTCCTTATATTTGGGCTTGGTTTTTTTCTAGTGAGTTGATCCCGAACTGTATGATGTTATGAGACGTAATGATGTGCTTAAGTTATCTAGAAATTTGATCAATAGCTGAAGGGATGTGGCCTTCTTCGATAGATATGGATCATACAATAATGAAGATCTGACAATTATGGGTAGGGTATTCAGTGATGAATACTAAATGATCGCATGATGCGCGGAGTTTAATTTTCTAGGATAAGAGCTTAGTTGGATTACTCTGCTGATTGTGACAACTGTAGAAAATGTCGTAGCACTTTCATTCAGGTTTTTGCAGACAGAAAGACAAACACACGGGGAGAAGGACTCACATATGAAAAGGTTTTTCTTACATAATTATTTTACCTATTTTTAACAGTACTTAGGCATTATATATTTTTTTTGTATTTTTGGATTTGGTAGTATCTTTTGAAGGGAATAACTGAATAGAATCCCATAAGATTAGCATGAGCAAGGGTGATCTCTCATTTTTTTATAATGAGGAGTGAGGAATTAATAGAGTGAGGCCTAATATTTTCCTAAAATAAATATATAGTTAAGATAATCCAACTTAAGGGACATATGTTTTAGTGATGACTTAAAGATTCGTAACATTTAACTTCCTAATAAGAGGGGAGGTTATTCAAGCCTCCAAAAACATTAACTCGGTTCTTTTTGTGCAATAGGGTTAATTCCTAAATCGTTTTTCCTACATGCAAAGGGGCGCTGTTAATCAGTTACCAAAGGATCTCTTTTTATTGCCTTAGGTCACGATATACCGGGTCGTTTGGATAGAGCAAGCTTTAAGGTACATTTGATACCAATTTAACCTACTACTCAATAGCCGTGAAAGCCTATTAAATATACCCCGGTACTAAAAAAATTCAAACATCCTCGATAATTGAGTCATTCAGATCAAAAGATAATTTGTTTGATGTACTAGACGGGGGGATAAAAATAGTGATTATATTAATTGGAAAGGGAAGTGACTTTTTGAAAGTATGACCTTTATCCGAGGGAGTGACTTCTCGAAAGTACGTACCTCTCTTTTGGGGTGAGGTGACGTTTTTTGTAGTATGAACATTCCTTTGGATAAAGTTACTTTACTAAAGTATGAACTTCTCTCAACTAGTAACTTTTGGGAGCCTTGAGGGTATAGGTTTTAAACAATATGAAAATCAAGACAATGCACTATGTGATGCAAACAAGTAATCTATAATTCATACATACTTTAATGTTTAATTTTATCGTGAGGTCCTTCATTCTCACCTATATGTTTGGTAAAATGTACAATACTATACATGGAGACCTAAGCATGTATCTATGTTATGAGGGACTCTAAAACTAAGGTGGCCAAATAGTTTTGAAATTAACTGAAAGTAGTCATACGGGAGAGCCATATTAAGCATAGAACAAAGTAAGCATATAAATAGTTTGGTTCTCTAGATATTACCTCGGTGGAGTCAAACTTGTTACGTATTTGGTGAGGTCCAACTATGATACACAAAATTGCATTCTGATAAAAGAAAAGTTATCCTTAGTTGCGGGCCCCAAGCGAGCGATGTAACACATGTACCTATTAAATAAATAAAAATCATATTTTTAGACAATCACATTTCGTAAAGTTTATATGAGTATAAAGTTAGGTTTAGATAATGTCAATTTTATAAAAAAGTATTTTATTCTCTTTTTTAATTAGAATTTTGGATCGATCCAAAATTAATGTTGAACAGATCCAAAATTGGATGTCATAACACGTTTTTATCCCTTTTGAGTTGTCACCTTATGTAATGGTATGGGGTGTAAAAGGCACTCGTCCCTTCCATGATTTTTGGCCATAATACCTGGTTCCCTACCCCATTTAACATGGTGGTTTCATCATTGAGTGGTGAGGGACCATTAGTATATGTTTTGGGACATTATAAGAGAAAAGGTGAGCGACTTTTCCTCCACATTTACTTCACCTCTGTGAAAATTAAATCATCCCCTAAACTAAGAACTTTAAGTCTTCTTCCTCACCCATTTTTGTAGATTAAGTCCTCATAATTATCTATGTACATGAAGCTTGCAAGACTACCATTCCACCCTTGCATTTTCAAGGGTTAAGGAGGTTGTTCAAGGTGTTAATTTGAGAAAAAAAACTTGCAAAGGAGCTAAAATTTATTGGGTTTCTTTCAATTTATTCATCAAAGAAATTAATATCTTCAAAAGGTAGGAGACTATACTATTTTCAAGTTTGACTCAAGCATTCTATATATATATATGTGTGTGTGTGTGTGTGTGGTGGTGGGGGGGGGGGGGCAATGGTGTTATGAATAGTGATAGCTTATCTCCTTTATCAAAGTAATCAAAAGGTCTACATTTTGCCACATTTAAAATCCAAGAGTTGAAATTAATGGTAGGGATGAATGCCACCTCCTTAATCCCTCCACTAACAATTCAAATTTCAAATTTTGACTCTTGCTTTTTGTTTTTCCCTGACAAATCATTATCTTCTTTTTATCTCTCTCTCTCACCTCACTCCCTCTCACTATTGCAGCACAAGCCCTCTCCTCAGACCCACGAACATGTAGCCTCTCTCTCTCTCTCTCTCTCTCTCTCTCTCTCTTCCATTACGTTTCTTCTCTTTTTTTGTTGGTTTCATTTTACTTTTTGCAGGTTATTGATGGGAGTAAAAATGGTACTTTTTCCTTGGTTTCAATTTTTTTTTTTATTTTGATTCATCTTCTATTTTTTTCTTTGGATTCATCATCTATTTTTTTTAATTTCATTTGCAAATCCGAATTAAAAATGAAATCATTTTCCGTGTTTTCATTTTTAGCCCCCAACAAATCTTAGACCACCTGATTCTCCGACCATCACCACCACCACCAACTCTCAGACCAAATCCGAAAAAAAGAGAGTTTATCTTCGTGTCAAGAAAAAATGGATTTTACATTTTTAGAAACCACAACTCTCAGTGGTGGTGTCTCAGACCACTACCAGCACCTCCGGGCAGAATCAAGCGACACAGACGGCCATCCCTATCCATTTCTAACCATTTCCCAACCGATTATTTACCCAGATCCAGTTCAAAATATGCAGGGATCCCTTCATAATAGATGGAGGTAATAAATGGTGAGATTTGAAATCGTTGCCTCTTGATTT
Source organism: Sambucus nigra (assembly GCA_949130495.1). Lineage (NCBI taxonomy): Eukaryota > Viridiplantae > Streptophyta > Magnoliopsida > Dipsacales > Adoxaceae > Sambucus > Sambucus nigra. The sequence goes on along the minus strand of OX422211.1, from coordinate 496,419,022 downwards.
TGAGTTTTGGTCCATGATAAGCACCCAAAAGTGTACATTTTTTACCCTGAATAGACGAATTTTAGTTGCTAATTCTCGACAATTTGGGGCTCATGCGCTTTATTGTCTATTTTGTAGGTCGAATGCATGTTGAGGTGTTCAAACGCGTATTTCAAGGCAATTGTGCGAATTATGGAGCTAATTACCATTGTCACGTACCCTAGTCTACCCAAAACCGACCTAAACTTGTCCCGAATCGTGTGTGTTTAGTTTGTCCCATTTTATTTTATTTTATTTATGTCATTTTATTTTAAGGGTTTATTTTATTATTTTATTTTATTGAGTCATGTATATATTTTTAGGATTTTTATATTTTATTTTTTAGCGTGTCGTGTATTACTTTTTATATTTTCTTAGTTTTTAGTTGGTTTATTACTATTTCATTTTGTTTTTATTTGTTAGTTTTTATTTTAGTCATGTGTAGTTTTTTTTAGAGTTTGTATAGTGTGTCGTGTCGTGTAATTTTTATTTTAGTTGATTTTTATTTTGTTTTAGTTTAGTTAAATTTTTATTTTGGTTTTTATTTTTTTAGTTGTAGTTTATTTTTTTAGGGGGCATAAGTTAAACACACATACAACCCCTCACACCTCAACACCATACACACTCACACACACCTAAACCAACTCACTCTACCTCACCCTCACCCTCACCCTCCCCTTAACTTCCTACACCCCCCCCCCCCCCCCCCCACACACACACAATCTAACCCTCTTTATCTTCAACCTCAAACCTACTCACTCTCTCTCTTACCCCTATAACCAAACTCACCACCAGCATTTTCTCTTTCCTCTATCTTCAACCCATTTCAAAACCCATCCAACTCGCTGTCGGCCAAACCCGTCGACCCCACTAATGCTCACCTGCCATTGCGACACCGCCGGACCTGTCTAACCCACCAACTTAAATTCGCGACACTTCTGCCCAATACATGGATACTCCGACCCTAATCAACCCGGCCAAAATCTGAACCTCAACCCCATAACACTTGACCCAACTACCCACTGACGAACCCGTGACCTACTCCAGTCGGCGACCCTCCTCACTAGCCACCTGTGCAAACCGAATCCACCACCTTAGGATCTCTCCAACCCGAAAACACCCATCTCGACCCGAACCTCCATCTCGTCCAAGATCCATTTGAAGATCAAACCCACTTCCTATTTTCTACCCAAATGCAAAATCGTGTTTCACCTGCATAAAGCCAAATGAAAAGCCAATCTCAAAACCAAACCAAAATAAATTCCCACATGTTTTAAAACCCACTTAACTCTTTTTCAATAAAGACCCTCAAAGCCTGTTAGCCAAATCTGATTTGTCTTTATCCTCACCACCCTACTTCCTACATGACCTCACACAACCCATGCACATTTGTGCATTTTCCTATTTTGACCCTAACTTATCCTCACACCCCTCATGTCCATTTAATCCCTTCCCAAATTATCCCCATGCTCCATGCCTACTATTTAAGGAAGAAGAAGACCCATTTAATATATATATCTCAAAATTAGTTTTTAAGCATTATGTGATAAAATTCACTCCATCCCTCTATGTTGAGTATTTGCATTTTTAGCAAATATCTCAATATAGAGGTGTGTAGTGAAATTTATCTCTAGAATAAATTCAACCCCACCCCTCTATAATGAATTTTAGCATTTTTAGTAATTATTTCAAAATGGATCGATGTAGTTGAATTCATTCATTATGGGAGGTAAATTCTAATTCATTTCTTTATGTTGAGATTTTGCATTTTTAGTAATTATCTCAATATGAAGTAATGATCTAGAAATTTATAATGTTAGAATTTGCATTTTTAGCAAATCTCTTTTATTATTTAATTTCCCATAATGAATTCATCCATTTTCTTTATTAATTTTTATTTTGTAGTTTTTATTTTAGATTCAATAAATATATTAGTGAGTGGTTGTAATTGAGAGATTGTTGATGTAATTGAAGATTCCATTCCAATTCAATGCTTAAATGCGTTTGATCTATTCCTTTCTTATTACTTGTATTTTAATCATCACATGCTTTCAATTATTTATCTTATATTTTTGGATGATGATTATTGAGTGCTAATCTCCCATTTATGGGATGAAATTTTGAAGCCCTCCAATTTTGTTAGTTTACTTATTAGGATAAATTTTTTTTATCTTACTTTTCTTAAATTAACTTTTACTTCTTAATTAGTAGTTATAAAAATTAGTATAGTTAGTTAGTTAAAAAAATCCCTTGAAAAATCCATAAAAAATATAAATAACAAAAACAAAATAATAATAATAAAATGCAAATGAATTTACACATACGGCTTCGCTTATTTTGCGTTTCACCCTTAGATTTTGATTGACACCTCACTTACCACTATATTCTAGTTTTGTTCTACTTTTATAGGTTTGTGAAGATTTAATATGGAAAGAGGAATTGCACAATGACAAATACAATAGAGACACACTTTTCTTTTCTATCAAATGGCGCTGTTACCATTCTTTGGAGCTTGAAGCACTTGCGAGGATTTATATTGTGATTCATTTGTATTTTGTTTATTTTTATTTTTTTCATACCATTTTTTATTTTTTTAGAAGGCTTGGATTATGATTTTTATTCCTGGCTTGTATTACGGTGCGTAGAGACACCATATTTTTTATTTTAAATTTGTAATAAAAAGAAGACAAGCGTGATAGGGAAACCGGAGAAGGTAGAGAGAGGGCGTCCAAATGTAAGGATTTAGAAGCCTCTCTACCATGGGTCGGTAGGACTCTCGGGTCCGACTGAGATAGGCGTGATCTCCCCCCGGTCGACTCAAATTTTTCGGCACCTCACGATGTAAAAATCGTGGGAGGTACATCTCTTGAACCATCGCGCCTCTCCTGTTAGCGAGTTAATTCTTGTGTGTGATTACATGCTCATGCGTGATTTCATTCAAGCATTTATTTTTCAAATGGTGTGACGAATTAAATTACTAAAACCCACACCCATTCACTCACGAGAAGGGATTTACTCACCCGACTCACTCGCTTACCATTGTGAGCTACCCTAGCTATCATTAAATTTAAAATTAATCAACTAGGTAGCCCAATAGGAGAATATTTTTGCAAAGGAGATCACTGAGATAAATTTCGTGATTTTTTATCGCCCACGAACTTAATTAAAATTTGACTACCTCTTTCACTAATCTCAAGATAGAAATTGGCTCTATGCTCATTAGGATTTATCCTTGCCTTGTGTGTGTGTCCAATTTAAATTTTCGGTAGTCGATTTTAGTTAGTTTGTCCAATTCAAAGAGTCCAATTATTTTTTTCCTCTCATTTCTTCCAAAAAAAAATCCAAAAATCTTTTCTTCCTTTAATAAAAAAAAAATCAAAAACATTTTCTTTATTTCATTTTCTGAAAAAATCCAAAAACAGTTTTCCCTTTAATTTTTATACAAAATCCAAAAATATTTTTTCAATTAGTGTTCAAAAAAAAATTCAAAAACATCTTTTCCTATATTTTTTAAAAATCACAAAAATATTTTCTTACTTTTTCAAAATATAAAAAATAAAATAAAAAAAACATTTCCCCATCTTTTCTTTAAAAAAAAATCCAAAAATATATTCTTCCTTTATTTTTCTAATAAATTCCATTTTTTTTCCTTATTTCATTTTCCAAAAAATTCAAAAATATTTTTTCCTTCTTTTTCTTCACAAAAATCCAAAAATATCTTCTTCCTTTTTTTTTACAAAAAATTAAAAACCACAAAAAAGAAAATATTTTCTTGAAAAAAATAAAATAAAATAAGGCTAGTGATTGATGTTTCTTCACCCTCACCTTTGTCAATTTATCGAACAAGACTTACGCGTCAGTCTTGTTTGGGGGTGATTCTCATCACCCAATTTTTCTGCCGCCCCATGCTTTCATTGATCTTATCTTTAGGTTGAGATTCCTTCGGTCTGACTGCAGACATTAAACTTAGCGCTACCGGGAGGTAACTCGTAGTTTCTTTTACTAGTCTCATCCTGTTTGGGGGTAGTGTTTCACACCATCCAATGCTATATCATGTTTTTAGACTCGTACAATTTTTTTTGTCTCAATTTTTCTTCAGGTTTATTCTTGGCTACCTCTGTCCATTTCATTAGTGGTTGTTTCTAGTAATCTCTTTCCATCTTATGCTCTCAATTTCAAATATTTTATTTAACATCGAGGATTATGCTCCTTTTTGTTTGGGGTGGGGAATTTTATCAAAATCGTGCCTCTTTTGGAAAATTTTGATTTTTTAAACCTGATTTTTAAAATTTCGTGCAATTTATTTCATCTCATTTATTGATGCGAATTTTCAATCATCCATATTTGTAAGTCTAGGAATCAAGCTAGAGGATTTATATTTTTCTTACAACAAGGCATGTTGCATCATAAATTTCTAGACTCAACAAAAATGTGCGCACTTATCACGTCACTACGGTTTAGAGTTGAAGAGTACTACAATTCTCAAGAGAACCTTAAGGCTCACTAGTAGAGACTTTAGCTTGTAAGATTTGTACCTTTCACCTTTTAGAGTGATTTACGCAATCTTCGAGTCACAAATTGATTCAACTTCTTTTGGGTCCGCACTTAATCGTTGTATGATTTCATTATTCTTCAATTTTTTTCTTGATCAGTGAGAATGACATCACTTTCGAGTTGTAAGAAACATGTGTCTTGAAGTTTGTCCCGATCACCACACCTTCACCCATACACTAAGCAAATTCCATTTTATCATACATCCATACACCTTCCATTTTCCATATCATCACCATATATCATACCACCCATTTCCATATCAATTCTATTTTCCACCCAACATATTGAAAAAGGGAAGAGTGTTGAAAGTAAAAGGACAAGGTCCATCAAAGAGAGTATTTGTATTTTTAGCGAATATCTCTCCCAAAGTCGATTCAGATGGAAAAAAATTAAATACAAGTATATGTTGGGGTTATTTGTATTTTTAGCAGATTTATCTCATGTTTGGAAAAGAAGAAAAAATATATATAGAAAAAAAAAATAAAAAAAAAAGAAAGTAAAAAAGGAGAAGATCTATCATAGAGAGTGTTTGCATTTTTAGCGAATATCTCTCCCAAAGCCGATTCAGATAGAAAAAAATTAAATATAAATCTATGTTGGGGTTATTTGTATTTTTAGCAGATTTATCTCATACATTGATAAGTATTTGGAAAAGAAGAAAAAGAGAAAGTTGCAGTCAAGAAATAAAGACATTTGTTCGTCAAAGTGTAATAAACACTCTTATCGCATCCACATCCACATCCACATCCATCAAACATCCTTCATACCTACCTCAATTCATTCCATCCTTCCCATTTCATTTCCCCATCACCCATATATATCCATATTTTTCCCTAGGTGTTTGGGAAAATGAAAGTCAACGTGGTGAATAACTCGACATTCTCACTATAGTGAATAGCATTATTTCATGAGATCACTTTTCTTTCTAAATGTACGTTCTTTTTTATTTTTGTGTGAGACGTTTGAACTTAGTTACATTTACTGACCTCCTCATACACAAGAGCGATACACTTACCCCAATCTCGAGAGTTCGTTTGAGAGAGTTATACCTAGTGAGATTTGAAGTTGAAGTGTTAATTCCGACAAGGAAATTTAGGAATTACTCTTGTGATACTCGACCCTTTTTTTACTGATTCACACTACACACGTTGAGTTCTATGAAGGATATGCCTTGAGTATTTACATAGCTACATTTTTTTTACACATTCTAGCTTGTATTTATGAAAATATTTCTCTCAGGATGGATTGTGCGATTATTCTAAATCTAATAAGAGATTGATTTCCTTTCAATAAATCATTATAAATAAGAATTTGTGGGTGTATTCCCTGCAAACCCTCACGAGACTTAACTCGTCCTATAGGGTAACCTATATGTTTAAAGGGTTGTAGCACATGCTAAGTACAATCGCAAGTGCCAGCGAAAGTGGTACACTTTTGGTTTCTTATCTTTCTTTCCCAGTATCTTATTGCTCGAGGACTAACAACACTCTGTTTGAGGGTGGTATGATAATCACCCAAAAGTGTATATTTTATACCCCGAATAGACGGATTTTAGTTGCTAATTCTCGGCAATTTGGGGCTTATGCTCTTTATTGTCTATTTTGTAGGTCGAATGCACATTGCGGTGTTCAAATGCGTATTTCAAGGAAATTTTATGGATTAGGGAGCAAATTACCTTTGTCCCCTACCCTAGCCTACCCTAAACAGATCTAAACCTGTCCTGAATTGTGTGTGTTTAGTTTGTCGCATTTTATTTATATCTTAATTTTTACCGTGTCGTGTATTAGTTTTTATATTTTCTTATATTTGTTTCGTTTTTATTTGGTTTATTATTATTTCATTTGGTTTTTATTTGTTAGTTTCTATTTTAGTCGTGTGTAGTTTTTTTCGAGTTTGTATAGTGTGTCGTGTTGTATCATTTTTATTTTAGTTGATTTTTATTTCGTTTTAGTTTAGTTAAATTTTTATTTTGGTTTTTATTTTTTTTGTTTTAGTTTATTTTTTAGGGGTCATAAGTTAAACACACACAACACCCTTCACACCCCAACACGATACACACTCACACACACCTAAACCAACTCCCTCTACCTCACCCTCACCCTAACTTCCTACACTCCCCACATACAATATAACTCTCTTTATCTTCAACCTCAAACCCACTCACTCTCTCTCCTACCCCCATAACCAAACTCACCACCACCATTTTCTCTCCCCTCTATCTTTAACCCAATTCACAACCCAACCAACTCGTTGTCGACCAAACCCGTTGACCCCACTAATGTTCACCTGCCATCGTGACACCGCCGGACCTGTCTGATCCACCAACTTAAATCCGTGAAACTTTTGCCCAATACTCGGATGCTCCGACCCTAACCAGCCCGGACAAGATCTAAACCTCAACCCTATAACCCTCGACCCATCTACCCACTGACAAACACGCGACCTGCTCCGGCCGACGAACCTCCTCACCAGCCACCTGTGCAAATCGAACCCACCACCTTCGGATCTCTACAACCCGGAAACACCCATCTCGACCTGAACCTCCATCTCATCCAAGTCTCATTTCAAGACCAAACCCACTTCCCATTTTCTACCCAAATGCAAAATCACGTGCCACCTGCATAAAGCCAAATGAAAAGCCAATCTCAAAACCAAACCAAAATAAATGCCCACATGTTTTAAAACCCACTTAACCCTTTTTTCATAAATACCCCCAAACCTTTTTAACCAAATCTGATTTTTTTTATCCTCACCACCCCACTTCCCACATGACCTCACACAACCCATGCACATTTGTGCATTTTCCTATTTTGACACCAACTTGTCCTCACACCCCTCATGTCCATTTAATCCCTACCCAAATTACCCCCATGCTCCATGCCTACTATTACCCATTTAATATATATATATCTCAAAATTAGTTTTTAAGCTTTGTGTGATAAAATTCTCTCCATCCCTCTATGTTGAGTAATTGCATTTTTAGCAAATATCTCAATAGAGAGGTGTGTAGTGAAATTTATCTCTAGGATAAATTTAACCCCACCTCTCTATAATGAATTTTAGCATTTTCAGCAATTATTTCAAAATATATTGATGTAGTTGAATTCATCCCTTATAGGAGGTAAATTCTAATTCATTCCTTTATGTTGAGATTTTGCATTTTTAGCAATTATCTCAATATAAAGTAATTATCTAGAAATTATTTCTTTGGATGAATTATAATGTACAATTTTATAATGTTAGTGTTGATGTAAAAAATCAGATTACTCTAATAATTCAATCACAGATAAATAAATGAGACAAAGAATTTTAAAGTGGTTCAGCCTTATAAGAATGGCCTACGCACACTGTTTTGGTATTGCTGTTTGTATGGGAATTCTCGATTACAAGTTATCTCAAGAAATTTCGGTCTGGGGGTTCCCTTACAATGAGGATTGTACAATGTATTTATAGCCCTGAGGCTGTTATGTGAAAAGGTAATACATTAAATGATATACATATGAAAGGGTAATACATTTAATGCCCTCTTTGCGTGTGCGTCCAAATGATAAGCATTTAATGAGCAGTTAAACTATTGGTATCCTGCTTCGAGGTGCAGCTCGGACCGACTGAGTTGCTCGGACCGCCTAACTTCTCAGTACTCAAGAGTTCCTCGAAGCTTGTGAGTTCCTCGGGGAACTAGTCTTCCTCGTTGTAGTCTTGTTCCTCGGAGCGCGTGGGTTCCTCAGAAGTGTTTATTGTTGCCATGTAGATAGCCATGTGTCTTCATATGATTGTTCCATGTCAGCAGATTAAATTTAGTATCAACAGAAGCCCCCAATGTTTCATAGTTTCAAATTTGAGGAGTATGGAACATTCTTTCTCGGAATATGGTAGCTTTAAATAGTCTTCCTGATTTTTAGGAGCGTTTCCCTTGTACTTATTTCTCCTTCCCAATTCGTAGAATCATGATTTTTTGGATTTTTCTGCGTGCTTCGATTCATGCGTCACTTTTCGTCTCCTTAGGCGCCGTTGTCCGCTTTGATTCCCGTGCCACTTTTCATATTTTTAGCCGCTATTGTCCACTTTGATTCCGGCGCTACTTTTCATCTTTTTAGCCGCCGGTAACGTAATCATCCTTTTTTGTAATCATTACTTCACCATTTTCCAAGGCAAGGTATTTAAACTTCACAGACGCTCCCATCGTCTTCTACCTTTCAAATTTTTATCTTTGAGTTTCACGTCATTTCTTCCTACTCTCTTGTGCGTTCATCTTTTCTGTCGTTCGTTGTCAGCAGATCCATTCTTTTCCTATAAGATCTTCTTCCTTCTTCTTCACTTCTTTATTCACCATGGTTTACTCTGTTGAGTCTCTTGAAAAGTTTTGCTCTGATTTTTCCATTCCCTCTTGGGTTGTCTTGGAAGAGCTTTCTGAGCCTTCTGATTATTTCAATTTGGCTGAGGGACATTGGTTCCCCAGCCTCTTTATTGCTGAATGTGGATTTTCTTTTCCACCAAATCCCTTGTGTCAGGAATTCTGTCATTATTTTGACGTCGTTCCTGCGAGGATAGTCCCCAACACATGGAGAATAGTTAATGGGGTGCATAAATTAAATCAAGTCCATGGAACTCGCATAGGAATTCCAGAAATCATGTACTTCTATAGATGGGCAGTTAATGATAATATTTTTTATTTAAAAACTAGATTTTTAAATAGAGCCTTAGTAGTCAATCTCCCTGATGCCAATAGGGATTATTTTGAACACGGGGTTGTCATAAAAAATTGGCAACACCCTCCATTAGCTGGAGATGAAGTTTACCAGGGTCCCAGATGCCCTCCTTATGGCAATGGGATAGGTTATTTTTATTTTATTTTATTTATTTTGAAATCATGTTTCTTTTGTATTTGATAAAATGTGCCAGTGATAACAATGTTTATTTATTTGCAGTTGATAGCAAGAGAAAGTGCCCAAAAGATGCAGATGTCAATATAAGGCATTTGAAACTTATCTGGAGTCTGCATCAAAGTGTTGCTGACGAGCACATTAGGCCAGCCTCGTATCTGCTCCAATACAAGAGCTACACCACTTCTTTCACTGCTCGTCCAGTGATAAGTGAATCAGAGCCAGTACCAGCTTCCATAAGCTCATCGCCTGAATCCCATATTCCTTTAAGTGAAAGGATGAAGAAGAGAAGACCTCCTGATCTGTTTGAGAAAACGGCCTCCGATTCTGGGGAGGTAAAAAGGAGTAGAATTGATGTCCCAAGGGAGGGGACAAAGAAGACTGATGCAGCTCCTCCAACTGCTCCTGTTAAAGTTGTCGCAAAGCCCGCAGTGGCTTAGAGAAGGTCTGCTGCTCCTGGAGAGGTGATTGTGATATCATCGACCAAGGGTTATTCCTTGGTTGAATCGGTACCTGTTCCCCCGAGGAGGCTGAATAAGAGATCCTCGGTCAATTTTGCGGATACCTTTGCTCACCCCCAGTTACTGGAACTGGGGTTCCAACTTTCGTTCCCCCGAGCTCTGTCATGAGCTCGGTGAAGTATTCGATCATTCCCGAGGTCCAAGGTACTGAAGAAAACCTTACTCGGGACATGGTCACCTCATTAGCTGCTCGTCACCTTGCTTCTGTAAGTCTCTTTACTTTGAATTTTTCATATTTCCTTTGTCATTTCTGTTTCTAACTTGCTTTCTTTTTCTGTTCACAGTTGACGAGCTGCTTCAATATAATCCTGAAGAAGGATGAAGCGATTAAGGCTTTTTGCTCCTCGTCCAGTGTGGAGGGAGCTCTGGAAGAAGCTACCAAGTCTTTGGCAGATTCTTGCCAGAAATATGCTGATGACAAAGCTGTCTGGGAGAAGAAGCTTGCCTCCACCGAGCAGGATAAAGCTCGAGCTATTGAAGCCTCCAAAGAGTTGGAGAAGAAAAAGAATGCCTTGGAGAAGGCAAATAAAGAGCTCACAGAGAAGCTCAAAACTGTTGGAGAGCTTGAAGATAAGCTCAAGGTTGCTGAGGAAAGGTTGGGCCAACTTTAAGAAGTAGGTCGATAAAAGGAGGAAGTAGAAAATAAATTGAAGGCTGCTGAGAACCTGTTGTCTGAGAAACTTTCCTTGGAGAAGCTGAAGAGGAAAGCTGCTATGAATAAGTCCTTCAGCTCTGGATGGGAAAAGGGGTGGAACAAGTGGTTGGCTGCCATGGTGTCGTAAGTACACTATGGCAGCCTCAAATACTTTAGGGATGGATGGGTTACCTCCCTTCAGGAGATGAAGGTCGACGAGTCTTCCGAGCTCTTCCAGAGACATATCCCTGGTCCCCCTCCAACTCCAGAAGAGTTAGAAGAGGAAGAAGCTACCTCTGAAGAATATTCGATGGTGATGGGAGATCATGCCCTAGCCATCCAGCCTGCTGCTGAAGAAAATCAATAAATCATTTCTTCCTCCAAGCAACTGCCTATTCTCCCCGAGTAATTATCCCTTCCCTCCGAGCAACCTACCGCTTCATCCCAATCTTCCGAGAAGGTTTTGGGAGATAAGGAAAAGGTGTAGTGTTGTTCGGGTTTTCTCTTTATTTTGTTTCTCTTTATCAAATGTTATCCAGAAGATGCAATTTTGAATTATGATCTAATAAAACTTGAACTTTTGTGAATACTGTTATTTATCTTTCATTCATACTCTTCTTATTCTTCTTATTGATGATTGCTCTTCTTTCTCTGGTAGTTTCTGGCTAGGATGGAACTGCTCTCTGCCCATGATACAAAGTTGCTGCGACAATGTAATGAGTACTTTAACGCTGGTCACACAAACCTGAGTGTTGCACAAGTTGTCGACATACTTGGTCATGATGCTTCAAAACTGGCAGTGGAAGCGTATCAATATCTGAAGTGTCTTCTTGATAGGGCCGTAACCAATAACATTGCCTATTCTGAAATGATCGAGGATCTTCAAAGAACCCTTGAGGACCTTCAGCTTCAATACAAAGAATCCACTTCTTTGTTGCATGAAAGGTACGGGAAGAAGTACCAGCAGATCATTGCCGACAAGGGCTACGAGAAGATTTTTGCTGGGTATGATGTAAGGGAGAGAACCTTGAGAGGTGAAGTCGAAGAATGCAGATAGATTGCTGAGTTACTAGAAAAGGAAAATAACAACCTGCAGAAGGAACTGTCACAATTGAAGTCTGTCGCTTCCACTTCTAGTGCCTTGATCCCAGTGACCAATGAGGGATTTTCGTCCTTAGAGGTTGAGAATGCCAAGTTGAGGGAAGAGTTGGAGACTTTGAGGAGCTCTGGAACCTCTTCATCTTCTCGTGGTCGAGCAAGAGCTCCTCAGGGATGAGAAAGAGCAGCTCGGGTTCTTGTCGAGGAACAGAGGACTCGGTCTGCTTTAGAAAACTAGGCTTTCCAACTAATGGTGAAGAACCAGGCGTTGTCTGATATGTCAAAGAAGATTAGAGACCTGGAAAAATAGCTCTCTGCGCAGAAGTCAGTCTTGGAAAATAAGGAGCTTTTCATCAAGAATCTCCACGAGCAGCTAGAAAGGCTAACATATCAATTCCACAAACTGCCCAGGGAGTTCTGGATGGCTGGATACAATGAAGCACTATTCCACTTGGACGATCGTATCCAGAATGCCAACAATGAGGGCTACAAGCAAGGCTGACTGAATGCCTTAGGTGTGTTGAAGCTCAAACAAGGTCATTATATGTGGGACTACCATGATCCCGGGTTACTCAACTTGCCTGTGCCACCATACAATTTGGACATGAATTGGATCCCTGCTCGGGCAATTCCTCGGAGCTTAATTTCAAAGTATCTCGGTGACTACAATCTACACTCTCAAATCGAGGTATCTCGTCTCGATCATCTCCTAGATCGACCATCCGTGATGAATGTTAGGATGTTGAGGGATCTCAATTTCATCAATTCTCCTCTGTCTTTAAATGATCCGCCTGCTGGCGACGAACCTGTGTCAAAAGCAGAGGGAAAGAGACCAGCAGAATAGGAATTTTTTATGTAATAGTTAGTATACATGTCAATGTAACTTTAATTTCATTATAAATGTAATTTATTTTGAATTCAATGAAAGACTTTCATTTTTATTTGCAAATCTTGATTGCTATTGTCTTGTATTTATCAAACACTTTATATTTATGCATATCTGTAAAAAAATAACAATATTGTGTTGTTTGTCGACCAACTCAGTAACAATTAAAAAGTTACAAGTATCAATAATGTTTCTCGATCACTTAATAATAAAATAACGAGTATAAAAATGTTGTTTAAAATGTTTCCAACTAACCAAGGTTGTTAGATTCTCCATATCGACCAACTACAGTTAGTGGATTTTTATCCCCGACCAGCTATAGTTAGTATTTTTTAAATAATTTTATCCATAAAATGTTTCCGACAAACCAAGATCGGTAAATTTTACTTGTCGACTAACTACAGATGGTGGGTTTTTATCTCTAACCAGCCATAGTCAGTAAACTTTTATCTTAAATGTCTCAGACCAACCAAGGTCGGTAAATTTTCTTTGTCGACCAACTACAGTTGGTGGGTTTTTATCCCCGACCAGCCATAGTTAGCAACTTTTGCACTTTCTGGAATAATCTTACCTCCCGACCAACATAAGTTGACATTTGCGAGAATATTGTGTTTCCTAGCCAAACAGGTTGGCATTTTTAAGAATATTTCATTTCCTAGCCAAACAGGTTGGCATTTTTAGGAATATTTCGTTTCCTAGCGAAACAGGTTGGCATTTTTAGGAATATTTTGTTTCCTAGCCAAACAGGTTGGCATTTTTAGGAATATTTTATTTCCTAACCAACCGAGGTTGTCATTTTTTGGAATATTTTGTTTCCTAACCAACCGAGGTTGGCATTTTTAGGAATATTTTGCTGCTGAGCAGTCTGAGCTTTGCCGAGTTTTGCTGAGTAGTGTGTAGCACTAGTATTCCCCGAAAAATTCTCAATAAAAGGAGAGACTTTAGCAGAATATCTTCATTTTATTCATACTGATGGAACTGTGTTACATATACATCACTGATAATACTTGCGTAGGTGCTCAACGTTCCATGCATTCTTGAACTCTTCCCCCTCTAGAGTTGCTATTCGATAAGTTCCTGGTCGAACAACTTCTGTAACTCGGTATGGTCCATGCCAGTTTGCTTCCAGCTTATTGTGCTTTTGAATTACTTTCTTCAGCACATAGTCTCCTTCTTTCAGGTCGCACTTCTTCACCCTTTTGTTGTAAAACAGAGTTGTTCACTGCTGGTAAGCAGAATTTCTAATGGCTGCTTCTTCTCTAACTTCCTCGAGCATGTCTAAATCCAGTCTTCTCATTAAGTCGCTGACAGGGTCATTAAAATTTAGTACCCTGTGTGTTGGGAGGCCCAACTTGGCAGGTATAATGGCTTCAGTTCCAAACTCCAGCATATATGGTGTTTCTCCAGTTGCTACTCGGGGAGTAGTTCGGTAAGCCCAGAGTACTGTTTGTAGCTCGTTGATCCAATTCGATTTTGCATTATCCAATCTTTTCTTTAAGCCATTTAGTAGCGTTCTGTTTGTCACTTCAGTTTGTCCATTGCTTTGAGGATGGCCTGGTGCTGAGTGGACCTTCAAAATATTTGATTGATGATAATAGGCGGCAAACTCCTCGTTATCAAATTATGTTCCATGGTCTGTGATGAAGGCATGAGGTAGACCGTATCGACAAATGATGTTTTTTCAAACAAATTGGTACACCTTCTCATACGTCATGTCAGTGAGTGGCTCAACTTCTACCCATTTAGTAAAATAATCCACTGCGATGACGAGGTACTTGAACCTTCCTCAGGTCATTGGCAGTGGCCCAACCAAGTCAATTCCCCACATGGCAAATGGCCAAGGGGAAGTTATGGGTGTCAACAATGCTTGTGGAGTTCTTCGGATGGATGAAAAATGCTGGACCTTGTCACACTTCTTGGCGTAGGCTATGCAATCATCCCTCATCGTCGGCCAACAGTATCCTTGCATCATCACCCTTTGTAAAAGCGTCCGACCTGCCACATGTGCTCTACAAGACCCTTTGTGGATTTCTTCAATTAATTCTTTCACCTCGAAGGGGTATACACATCTCTGCAAACCTGCCATAATTCCTCGTTTATATAAAACACCATTAGTTAATACATACCGAGCAGCTTTAAACTTCAATTTTTTGGCAGCGAGCTTGTCAATTGGCAATTCTCCTTCTTCAATATATGCTCTGATGGGATCCATCCAAGATGGTTCTAAATCAAGGGTGATAAAGTTCATCATCAGATCTTCATCTATACTCCGACCAGCTAGCACTTCAATTGGGATTGTTCGTCGTAGCTCGGTGCGAGTAGCTGATGCTAGTCGAACTAGGGCGTCTGCTCTAACATTCTCCATTCTTGGTATTCTGACCAGCTGAATAGCGGCAAATTCTGACACCAACTCCTTTGCCTTTGCATGATATCTGATCAATAATTCTCCTTTAACTGCATATACTCCCATCATTTGGTTTATGATCAATTGAGAATCACTGAAAACAATGACCTGTTGCGCCTCCATAATATTTACTAAACCAAGTCCTGCAATCATGGCCTCATACTCAGCCTCATTGTTGGAAGCTTTGAATCGGAAATGCAAGGCGTATTCCATATCGACCTCATCCGGAGTGCTCAAAACTATCCCCGCGCCGCATCCTGCAGTGCAAGATGAGCCATCTACATATAGTCTCCATATAGGTAACTCCTCTTCGAATTTTTGATCAGTTAGAGTTCCTCGGTGAAATATCTGTTGCTTCTTTTCCTCCTCGAATTTTTCTTGCTCTTCGTCGATCATTTCTTCTTGCCCTTTTACCAACCGGAGTTGGTCTGAGCCCGAAGTCAATGATCTTGTAACATCCACTTGCCCTTTTACCAACCGGAGTTGGTCTGAGCTAGTGTTTGTTGATCCTGTAACATCCACAGGTTGATCAGCGAGCAACTCTTGTTTCTCGTCCGGATTCCTCAAAACTATCTCTGCATCACATCCTGTAACATCCACAGGTTGATGAGCGAGCAACTTTTGTTCCTCGGAGATATCAGGATAGGTGAACTCCACTATAAAATCTGCTACAGCCTTCCCTTTAAGCGATGATCTGGGTTCATAGACTATATCATATTGACCGATCTCTATTGCCCAGTACATCAATCTTCCTAATTTTTCTGGCTTATGCAGTGCTTGCCTCAATGTCATATCAGTATATACTACTATAGTATAAGCCTGGAAGTATGGCCTCATTCTCCTACTCGCCTCAATAAGCGCCAGTGCCAATTTCTCCAGCCTTGGATATCTGATCTCTGCTCCTCGAAAGTCCTTACTTGTGTAGTAAATTGGCTTTTGTACTCCATTCTCCATTCTGATTAATGCCGAGCTAACTGCATTCTCAGACACTACAAGGTATAAGTACAATTTTTCTCCCATCACGGTCTTGGACAACAGTGGAGGTTCTCCCAAGTATCTCTTCAAGTCTTGAAAAGCCCTCTCGCTTTCATCATTCCACTCAAAAGTCTTTCTGAGTGTCTTGAAGAATGGGAGACATCTATCAGTTGCTCGTGACACAAATCTGTTGAGTGATGCTACTCGTCCTGTGAGACTCTGTACTTCCTTCTTCGTCGTTGGAGATCGCATCCCTAATAGATCTTTGATCTTTTCAGGATTTGCTTCAATGCCTCATTGATTGATAATGTACCCGAGAAATATGCCTTCTCGTACTCCAAAGATGCACTTCGTCGGGTTTCGCTTCATTTGATATTTATCTAGTTGATCGAAAGTTTGACTTAAGTAAACTAGATGATCGGCAGCTTTCCAGCTTTTCGTCAGCATGTCGTCAACATAGACTTCCATATTACAACTGATTTTTTCAACAAAGACTTTGTTCATCAGCCGCTGATATGTCGCACCTACATTTTTCAAACAAAAAGGCATAATATTATAATAATAAGTTCCCCTAGGGGTAATGAAAAAAGTACTCTCCATGTCTTCAGGTTTCATTTTAATTTGATTGTAGCCAGAATAAGCATCCATAAAGCTCAGCAACTCGTGTCCTGAGGTAGCATCCACCAGTTGATCAATTCGGGGCAGTGGAAAGTGATCCTTTGGTCATGCTTTATTGAGGACGGTGAAGTCTACACATATCCTCCACTTGTTGTTCTTCTTTTTCACCATCACCACATTTGCTAACTAGTCTGGATATTTAACATCTTCAATAAAATAATCTTTCTGGAGCTTCTCTACTTCCTCCTATATGGCTTGATTCTTCTCGAGACTGAATACTCTTCTTCTCTGCTTCACAGGCTTGATCTCCTTATTCACATTGATCCCGTGACATAAGAAGTTTGGGTCTATCCCAGGCATATCTTCATGACTCCACGTAAAAGTTTGTCTTATGCTTCTAAGGAAAGTTATCAATTCCTGTTTTAATGAGTCTTCCAACAATGAACCTGTTTGAGTAATTCGCTCAGGGTGCTCGTCGCCTAGGATTATGTTTTTAGTAGCTTCCACCACTTGACCCTTCACGAGTTGCGACTCATCTCGAGGATCCAATGTTTCAATTTCTTCACCTTCATCCACTTGATAGGTAGTAGTCTTTTTCTTTGATTCTTCCAGTTCTTCTTGCTCGACGGATGAATAATAGCATTCCCGAGCTACTTTATGATCACCTTTCACAAATCCTACTCCAAAGTTTGTTGGAAATTTTAGGCACTGATGCACTATAGATGGCACAACCTCAAACTTCTTCAATCCAACTCTTCCCATGATGATATTGTACGATGATTGGATATTCTTGTCCATCACGAAGAAACGTATTCTTTCTGTCCGACAAGCAGGCCACGTACCAATGAATATATCCACCTTGATCGTCCCAAGTGGAAATACTTTCTCGCCAGCAAAACCAATGAGGGGTCTGTGGTAAGGCTCTAGTTGTGATAGCTTTAGATTTAAACTATCGAAGCACGAGTAGAATATGATGTCTGCCGAGCTACCATTGTCGACCAGTACTCTTGAAATCATGACTTCCTTCATTCTCATTTTGATCACCAGCGGGTCATCATGAGGATATAAAACACCTGCAAGGTCATTTTTTGAAAAACCGATAGCCAATTTCTCCTTGTTCACCTTTCTTGGGCGATCTTTCTCAGCTAGATTTATTCGCTGAATGTACGAGCAAGCTTGAGCCTCACCGAGGTAAGCTTTTCTTTTTGCAGTAAGGTCTCCTCCTCCTGCATCTCCTCCTGTAATAACATTACAATCAAATGACCAAAAGCATATTGAAATTACCTCTCATTCTGGATGCCTTGGTTTCTTGGGAAGATTGGGGTCATCCTATGGATCAACTTCATGGTTTCTCTTCTTGTTCTCCTCTTCTCGATGAGGAGATATTGACCTCTCTCTAGTTTGGTCATTGTTTCTTCTTTCGCCTCCCCGATCAACATACTTTGCTAGCTTTCCTCGTCGGATGAGTGTTTCAATTTCATTCTGAAGAGCTATACAATTTTTGGTCATATAGCCATGATCCTTGTGGAATTCGCAATATTTTTCCCTATTCCTCGTGTCAGGGTCTGCCTTCATTTTCTTTGGCCAGTTTAACTCCTCGCTGTTCTTGATTTCTTCCAGGACGTGGTTCATATTTGCCTTCAAAGGTATGTAATTATCTAATTTCCTTAAGACCTCCCATGATGACCTATTTTTGGATTTTTTGTCACCACCATTGTTCTTATGCTCTTTCTTCTTAACTTTATCACCTTTCACCTTGGTTTCTTTAGCGTCCATATTCTTCTTCGCAGACATAGCCTCCTCGACATTTATAATCTTGGACGCTTTTCCCATCAGGTCCGACATGGTTCGAGGTGGATCTTTGGCCAAAGTGTAGTACAACTTGTTTGGCAGTAGTCCACTCATCAAAGCAATAATCTCTGTCTTCTCCTCATAATCAATGACTTCGAGTTTCTCGTTATTAAAATGAGTTATATAATCTCTGGTACTCTCACCAGCTTTTTGTCTAACACTTAACTAATGAGCTACTCGTTTCACTGGTTTTGCTCCGAAGCAGAAATTCCCAATGAATAACTCAGCCAGTTGAAGAAAAGTTGAAATCTTACCCCTAGGAAGACTATTATACCATATTTGAGCAGATTCGGTAAGTGTTCTTGAGAATGCTTTGCATCTCATCTCATCTGGGACAGCATAGATGTCGTTTGCCGCTTGATATTGTTCTATATAAAGGACATGGTCAGTCTTTCCATCATACTTGGGAGTCACAACAGGTGCTTTGAACTTTGATGGTGTTGGAAAATCAACAATGTCCTGCACAAAAGGCGTTCCTCGAACAAAGGTTCGTTGTAGAGGATTCTTGGCCTTAGCCATTTCCCCTAATTTATCCTCCAGCCTCTGAATAGATCCTTTCCATGCATCATTTCCTTCCTCGAGTCTATTGGTCCGAGCAACTGATCGCGTTGAAGTGGCTTCCTGGGATTTATCTTGACGAGCAGCTGGTCGGTCATAGGATATATCTTGACGAGCAGCTGGTCGCGACTGGGCAGATCCTTCCCTTAAATCTGATGGTCGTCGAAAGCTCCTCGACGCTGTATTAAGAGGACTTTTGTTCCTCCTAGGGCCTAATCGGTCGAAAGGAGAAACCCTACTTAATCTTTCCAATGCGCTGGTCCTTTCTGGGGAGAGGGTGACACGTTGTTCAGTATCCGTGGCTCGCACCGACGAAGTTCTCCCAGGTTGATAAGAGAAATCATCAGATTCCTCATTGCGATGTGAGTTAGTACGCCTAGTACGCGAAGAAGGCGTACGGGTATTTCTTTGAATGCTTCGTGGTTCGGAATGGGCTAATGCACCGCCATGCAGGGTTTGGATGAGTTGTCGCATTGTTTCTTGCATGACGGTCTGGCCCTGAACCAGATTTGCCATTATTCCAGTCATATCTGGAATAATTGGTGGAGCAGATGGATTTGGAGGGGTTCTAGCGTTTTGATTGCTGGATTCAGGAATATCCGCCATTGGTAATGGATTATTTTTTATGAAAAATGATATTATCAGTCGTTTCCCACAGACGGCGCCAATCTGTTGATGTAAAAAATCAGATTACTCTAATAATTCAATCACAGATAAATAAAGGAGACAAATAATTTTAAAGTGGTTCAGCCTTATAAGAATGGCCTACGTCCACTGTTTTGGTATTGCTGTTTGTATGGGAATTCTCGATTACAAGTTATCTCAAGAAATTTCGGTCTGGGGGTCCCCTTAAAATGAGGATTGTACAATGTATTTATAGCCCTGAGGCTGTTATGTGAAAGGGTAATACATTAAATGATATACATATGAAAGGGTAATACATTTAATGCCCTCTTTGCGTGTGCGTCCAAATGATAAGCATTTAATGAGCAGTTAAACTGTTGGTATCCTGCTTCGAGGTGCAGCTCGGACTGCCTGAGTTGCTCGGACCGCCTGAGCTTCCCGGTACTCAAGAGTTCCTCGGAGAGGCATTGTTCCTCGGAGCTTGTGAGTTCCTCGGGGAACTAGTCTTCCTCGTTGTAGTCTTGTTCCTCGGAGCGTGTGGGTTCCTCGGAAGTGTTGGTTGTTTCCATGTAGATAGCCACATGTCTTCATATGATTGGTCCATATCAGCAGATTAAATTTGGTATCAACAGTTAGGATTTGCATTTTTAGCAAATCTCTTTTATTATTTAATTGTCCATAATGAATTCATCCATTATCCATTATCCTTTTTAATTTTTATTTTGTAGTTTTTATTTTAGATTCAATAAATATATTAGTGAGTGGTTGTAATTGAGAGATTGTTAATGTAATTGAAGATTCCATTCCAATTCAATGCTTAAATGCGGTTGATCTATTCCTCTCTTATTACTTTTATTTTAATCATCACATGCTTTCAATTGTTTATCTTATATTTTTGGATAATGATTATTGAGGGCTAATCTCCCATTTATGGGATGAAATTTTGGAGCCCTCCAATTCTGTAAGTTTACTTATTAGGACAAGTTTGTTTATCTTACTTTTCTTAAATTAGCTTTTACTTCTTAATTAGTAGTTATAAAAATTAGTATAGTTAGTGAGTTAAAAAAATCCCTTGAAAAATCCATAAAAAAATATAAGTAGCAAAAATAAAAAATAATATAAAAATGCAAATGAATTTATACATATGGCTTCGCTTATTTTTCACTTACCGTTATATTATAGTTTTGTTCTACTTTTATAGATTTGTGAAGATTTTTTATGGACAGAAGAATTGCACAACGACAAATACAATAGAGACTCAATTTTTTATTATTAGTTCACATAGTTTTATATGATGAGATTTGTTTGGGTTTTGATTCGCAACAATAGTCGGCACAAAGTTTTGTTTGGGTGAGATTTGACTGGGATTTGTTTTGGTTTTGGTTCACAGATACACGACGAGATTTTTTTTGTTAAGAGTTCTGTTTAGTTCATAAATACAGAGTGAGATTTGATTGGGATTTAACCCTTACAGTTTTGTTTGGTTCACAGATACAGATACACTTCAATAGTGAGCAATAGTTTTATATGGTGGGATTTGTTTGGGTTTTGGTTCACAGATACACGGTGAGATTTCCTCGGTTTTTTATTTAAAAACAAATATTTCTATGGTAATGGTTACCGAGATTGTTTTGAGCCGTGTCTCATGTTTTTAGTTGCTTTATTATTGTGTATGCATTAAATGGACGGAGGTATTTAATCGTGTCTCATTTTATTTCCTGAATGTATAAATTACTGGTATTGATTTGGCCAAGCATGGATATAAACTATGTATCCTTAATCAGTTTCATTCTTTTATTTCAGTTTACATATTTCTATCATTTTGTATATTTTCTTGGTAACTAAACACTACACCAAATCTGTCGAATTATTACGGTCATTGACCTTAATAAGTTGGGCTTTCCAAGGCCAATGATCGTGATAATTCTGGGGGTGACAAATTTTTTTGTCACGGACTTGTCACGGTCATTGACCGTGATAAGTTCGTTAAAATTGTCACGGTCATATCACGGGCCTTAACCGTGACAAACTTTGTCACGGTTAAGGACCATGACAAAACAGTGACAGTGTTTAAAAAAAATTTCATGATCATTGACCGTGACAAGTCTGTGAAAACTTCCTTTGTCAAGGACTTGTCACAGTCAATGACCGTGACAATTCTGGGTATAATTAAAAAAAAAATCTGCTGGGCAGTATGGCCACTGTCACTGCCCAACAGTATATATGTACCTGTTATAGCAACGTTGTACCTGTTCAAACATTATATATCTAGATAAAATAGATATAGTGTAAATATACATTCAAAATAGAAACAATCCCGTACCTATTCAAAACTTTGGCATTGTCCACAAAGTACCTCAGCTATTCAACTCCATTGTTCGACCCCAATCCCATAATTTCTATTGTCTTTAGGTGTGATCTCAAACAATCAGGTACAGACCATTCCAACCATGATGTCCCGATTTGTTCACAACAAAATGAAAAACCCTAATATATGAAGAAACAATATCACCATCAATTATCTCAAATCTACAAACTATTTAGTTGGAAGTGATGTTACGAACCCTTGACGTACCTCAAAGATAAGAACCTCTGGAAGATGACAACTTTTGAGAAAATCCAGCACCAATTTCTAGTTCCAGTTCCACTATAAGAATCAACCACTGCAAGACACTACACAAGAGTGTAGTGCCACCCAACAAGCAAATATTCATAAAAATCGAAATTGAAATCAAAATTGAAATTTAAATATTCATATAAATATAAATATAAATATAAATATAAATATAAATATAAATATAAATATAAATATAAATATAAATATAAATACATTACCTGTAGTGCCACCCAAACATCTAACTTGAGCTCATATGGCACCTCCTTCCAACTAGTGTACCCCGGGCAATCGTGCCAAATATAATTCCCTTCATATCTGAACACTAAGAAATGCCATAATCCTATGGAGTTATGCTCTGCAAATTCCTTCCAACCATTGTGTAGACAAACATCACCAGTTGAAGTTGTCAATTACACTTTCCATATTTTCCCATGTTTTTCTACAGGTTCCTAGTGGTGGGGTATGGAAAGTGTAATTGACAACTTCAACTGGTGATGTTTGGCTACACAATGGTTGGAAGGAATTTGCAGATCATCACTCCATAGGATTATGGCATTTCTTAGTGTTCAGATATAAAGGATAGGCGAAGAGATTCAGTCTCCTCTCCACAAATAGGACATCCTAAATAACTATGTACTAATCACCTATTAAAGGTAAGAAGCGTATATTCATGGATTGGTATAAACAAGACTTAAATTTCAAATTCAAATTCAATTTATAATAGAAAATTCCTCCAAAAGTAACAATTTTAAGCCACTAAGAATATTATACATACATTATGCACTCCCAAACTGTCCAAATGCATTGGAATATTTCGATACAAATTGGAATATTTATTACAAATTAAAAAATTGTTTAAAATTTGGGTTATCATAAAAAATGGATTGATATTCGGTAGGAGCAACCAAGTCATCCACACTACTATTTAGACGTTTTGGCACGTATTGGACAATTGACCCGACTCCTTGTTGATATACTCCGAGTAAAATACTTGGTTAACCTTTTGAAATGCACAAACAAACGGCTCATCGCTTAAGTGGTTGTTGCTCTTCAACTTGGTGACATGATCAACTTTACAACCATTTTTATCCTCAACTCTTACCCAGTCACAGTAAAATAAAACCTCTTTGAAACTTATATAATCCAATTCAAATATATTTTTGATTACACCATAATAAGTCATTTCAGCTTCAACGAGGTTTTTATCTTTTGCGCTCGCTCGAAAGAAAGTAAGAGACTTGTATCAAATGCCCGAGTTCTGTACATTTGTGCTTTCCTCGTACACTTTAGCGCCGAAAATGTAACCGTTCAATTGATACTTTTTGTACTCTTATGCCACGAACAAGGGTCTAGTGGCTAGACGAGCAAGCCTTGATGTAGTATCACCCGTCTTTAAGAGCTGAGAATATAGATAAATTCATTATATTAGTTGTAAAATTTAAGTGTAATGTAAAGTTATATAACAACCATTTTCATTATAATTACCTCTTGTGTCAACCATAGCCTAAATTCGATGTCTGATTGTACCATTGTTTTTCGTCTTTTATTGTTCTCACAGGCTTCATATTTTCTGCATATTACAAAATTAATCATGTATAAAATAATCTAAAATAATGTTAAATATTATAATAATCAAAACTTACTTTTTCGATTCTTCGACATCTTCACGTGTGTCAAATAGATAACGAGCTACGTGTTCATGTTGCAAACTCGTTAATTTCACTCATTTTCCCATCACATGACCACCATCATCAACGAACTCATCAGTGTCATCAACGATAGTCGAGTCAGGCATATATTCCCGAGAATATATTGATGAATCCACGGTTATGTATTACTCTGCAATTAATCCTACAATATATCGCGTATTCTTGACGCAATCTTTAAAAACTTTCATTAATCTTTCAAACGGATATATCCAATGATATCTAACTGGACCACAAAGAAGTGCCTCGTCGCATGGGTGTACCAACAAGTGAACACTTATGTCAAAGAAAGCTGGGGGAAAGTACTTCTCCAACACACAAATTGCTTCGGTCACAGCAAATTTTACGGCCACCATGTGTTCTCGATTGACTACCTTCTCACATAAGAGTGAGAAGGTAATACTAAATTGCATAATAGCCCTCTGTAAATCCTTGTGCTTAGAGAAATAGTGCTTAAACAATAAAGGAACCAATTGCATGATCACATGCCAATCGTGGGACTTAAACTTACGTAAATCATGAGTATCATAATTCACAATCCTTTGCAAGTTAGAAGAAAAAGTAGATAGGGCCTTCAAATTATATATTGTGTCTAAAAGAACCTTCTTTTCCCCACTCGTCAAAGTAAATGCACCAGGGGGAATTATTGTCCTTCCTCTACTATCTTCTTTCAACCATAGTTGTGGCTTAAGTTTAAACGATTTAAGGTCTTTTCGTGCATTTTTTCCATCCTTCGAATGATTCCCCCCAAGGCAAGTGTTCACAATATGTTCAGCAAAGTTCTTCTCTTCATGCATAACATCCAATACATGGCGCACCAGGTTATTCTTCCAATAAGGCAAGTCAAATAAAATTGACCTCCTAGACCATGCCTTTCTTATCTCAGTTTCATTCCCAGTTGGGGTCTTCTTATGCTTGACATTCTTAAATTTGGGATTCTTACCTAGCATACTAGGGTCACATTCAGAATACTTTCAATTTCTTAACCCGATAGTTGTCTCGGCGGTAGACTATGTTCAACCCCGCCCAATAAAAAATTGGGACCTTTTCTCAAATTTGAAACTATGAGCCCAGGATAAAAACCTCCTGTGGTAATGGTATACATTTTTTTAGATAAAGGATAGATGAAGAGATTTAGTCTCCTCTCCATAAATAGGACACCCCAAGTAACCATGTAATACACAACCGGATAATGTCCCATAAGCTGGAAAATCATGAATTGCCCACATCAACATAGCTTTCAGCGTAAACTCTTCTTTTCTAAAAGAGTCAAATGATTGCACACCCTCTTCCCACAACTCATTTAATTCTTCTACCAAAGGAGCTAGGTAGACGTCGATGTCATCACTTGGTGCCTTTGGCCCAGGTATCAATAAATCCATCATCGAAAATTCAGGTCTCATACACTGTGAAGGAGGGAGGTTGAGTGGGGCTAGGATCATTGGCCATACACTCTGATTGGTGCTTAGTTTTCCAAATGGATTGAAACCATCTGTTGATATAGCCAAACGAATGTTGCGTTGTTCTCGAGCAAAATCGGGATACTCATAATTCATCCTCCTCCAAGCAGTAGAATCAATAGGATGACGCATTATATTATCCCCTACTTATTCCTTAGCATGCTAAGTCATTACCTCCTCTATCCATGGTACTATGAAAAATTTCTTTAATCTAGGCCCAACGAAAAAATATTTCAATACTTTTGAGGCACTTTTGAGCTTGTGTCTTCCTTACTAGTAGATTGGACATATCTAGGTTCATCGCATACCGGATAACGATCAAGATTTTCATACTCCTTTCGGTATAATATGCAGTCATACATAGAAGTATGAATCGATTTATACTTCATTCCCAAACCTTTCAAACTGTTCTTCCTAACAGGATAGTTATTTGGAAGTGTATTATCTTTGGTTAATAAGCCCTTTGCCCATTTCAGAATTCCTGTCACGCTATTTCCAGACAAACCGTATTGCGTCTTCAAACTGTGCAAACCAACCATGGCTTGTAAAGTTGTTTGATCTTTCTCATAACCAGAGTATAACAGTTGGGTCGCCTTAAATTTTAAACTTTGGTAGTCATTGTCATGTTTTATCATGATATCTTCACGAGCACTTGAACCTTATACATCATCAGTAACCTCATTCTCTTATGCTTCATAAACTCCGTACACATCATCAACTAAATCCTCTAACATATTATGATCTACGTCGTCCCCTTCTACATCTATCCTACTTGTTGAAGGTTGTTGTGAAGGTTGGTCGGGGACAAAATGAACTCTCAATTCACCGTGAAAACTATAAAATCGATAACTATATTGCATACCCGATCTTAACAAATGTAGTTCAACTATTTTGCACTCAAACACCTTACCATTCTTACACCTAGAACACGGACACGTAAACTCTTCATCATTAGGACATCTCTTTGCATATTTCACAAATTCCTTAGCACCTCAGCGAAATACATCCCCCATTTTATTTGTCTCACCCATCCACTCTTTGTATTTCGGATAGCCCATCACAGCTACCATAACTAATCACCTATTAAAGGTACGAAACGTAAATTCATGGATTAGTATAAATAAAACTTAGATTTATAGTATGTTTCATTTAATTATGTCTTATTTATATTCAAATTCAATTTATAATAGAAATTTCTATTTCCTCCATCTCCTCTAAAGGGTGAGTGGTCCTATCCCATTCAAGACTGCATTTTTTTTAATATACTTAACAACTCATGCACATTGTTACGATTTGAAAAAAATTCGGCAGCATATCCCCGTAGTTCTCCAAGTACATGACGTAGATTGGCAAGTGTGAGTGTTATTTCAATTTATCAATTGAAATAATAGTCACACTTGTCAATATAGTATGTATCCAGAGAACGTTAGGATACGACTGTAGAACTTCCTCCAAAAGTAATAACTTTAAGCCACTAAGAATATTATACAAAAATTATACAGTCACAAACTATCCAAACGGGAAAATTCGAGAGATCTCATTAGAGGGGTAATGACTCTCGAACGGGTCTAAGGGCTATTGAATGCATATGCATAAGAACTAGAAGGGTAGTATCTATGCGCAATATATGTAATTTAAAGTATGTTTCATTTAATTATCATACTCTATATATATTGTTCGATATACAAAGTAATTTTAAAAAAAAGTTAAAAAATTCTGCCCCCATATGGACAATAATCCAGTGGTCATGCCACTTTTAAAACTAACCAACCCAACATTGATCCACTATAATCCAACAACAATGTCAACAACAAATGTGTATCATGTACTCCTTCTAATTAATCTACTCAATTAATTCATTTCATCAATTAAACTAACAATTAAAGTATACAATTATTAATTTACTAATTTACAATGAGGGGCAATCCTACTTTCATATGAAATGGGCACTAATTATTAATTTACTTTCATATAAAACTACACAATTAAAGTTATAATTAAATCTATACAATTTATTAATTAAAGCTATACAATTGTTGAGATTTCCCCACCATACACACACCCCACCCCTTGCCACACACACACCTGCACACACACACACACACACACACACACACACACACACCACCACCACCACCACACCCTACCCCTAGGGGTGGAAATTTCGGAAACGACATGAGAACACAAAACGACACGGGACGAAATTAACACAAAATTGACATGGCTTATCTTGTTCGGGTCGTGTTCGGCTCTGGGTTATTGGACCCACTATCGTGTCGTGTCATGTTCGTGTTTGTGTTTAATTTTGGCCACGAAATGGACCTGAAATAGACCCGTTAAAGACACGATAGTGACCTCTTTAAGACCCAATATGGACCCAATTGAAACCCGTTATTGACACATTATTAAACCCATTAAGACCCAATATAAATCCATTAAAAAAATGTAAGGCTTTTATTAAAAAGCCCAACCCATAAAACATTTGAGATCCGTCCATTTCCATAAGCACAAAAAAAAAAAAAACCTAGCTACCAAAAAATCATTTCTTCACAATAAAAAAACCTCGGCGGTTCTCTCCTTTATCGGCGGTTCTCTCCTTCATTTTGGCGGTATGTTTTCTAATCTGTCATCATTTCCTTCATTTCGTTTCCTTAATTTCGGTAGTTCTTATTTCTGATCTTCATTTTGGTGTTTTTTTTGTCATGATTTATAATGTTCTGATTTATGATCTTCATTTCGGTGGTTCCTTCATTTCGTTTCGTTATTAACTAACCGAAATCTGACCGTGAAAGTTGAAACCGAACTTTACTTTGAAATGGTTGGTATATAATATACCTTTACTTCGAAAGTTGAAACCCAACTCTCACCGTGATGAGGTCAGATTACTCAACTCCGACCATGATGAGGATACATAGAATGGATTTATAATGGCTAGTAGCCTAGTATATAACTAATACAGATCCAACTTTGTTAGTATTTTTTTAGTTTTTATATGTTAACAGGTACTTGCTTTGTAATCATTTACTCATTTTTTGTTATTATTTTTTTTAGTTTTTACATGTTAACAGGTACTTGCCGTGTAATCCTTTACTCATTTTTTGTTATTTTTTTTTTTAATTTTTACATGTTAACCGGTATCAGATTATGTGTCCTTTACTCATTTTTTGTTATTGTTTTTTTTTAATTTTTACATGTTAACAGGTACTTTCTCTTGAGTTAATACATTTTTGTTCTTCTTTATGTGACTAACATTTGCAATTTTTTTTTTCATTTGGAAGATCTGAAAAATGAACCCAAAATCAACCTCGTCTAATGTTAATGAGAAGAAAAGATCAAAATTATTTGAAGTTGGGGAGAAGAAAAGTGTGAAATTTTCAGAACCTCTTGAGAATAGTTTAAATGAAAATGAGGTAATTATTTATTTTATTTAATTAGATTTCTTTTGTTTAGTTTAAATTTGTTTTTTTTTAGTATGTCTTATAGTGTTCTAATTTTTTTTAGGCTGACAGGGACAGTGGTGACGATAATTCTTGCGAAGATGATAGTGATGATGTTGTTGAAGTTAATGTGAAACTAGAGACGAAAACACAAGGGGATTTAGTCAAGCAATGTAGGGAACGTCGATTCGAGGTATGAAATTTTTTTTACCTTCTTCCCATTAGTGATGATGGAAAAGAAAGAGCCAAATGTAAAAAATGTTAAAAAATTTACATGTGTTGTTCTAAGAATGGGATGGGTAGTTTGAGAAAATATATGAAAAAGTGTCCAAGGAGGGATAAAAATGACGTATCCCAGATGTTGATGAATCAATCTCGTGGGTATATGTCAATGCGCTCTTCCAAATTTGAGTCTGAAAGATTTTGGGACTTATTTAGCGAGGCCATTGTAATGCATGATCTACCATTTCAGTTTCTAGAGTATAAGGGTATTAGGGCTATTTTTCATTACTTATATGAGGATGTGATAACTATCTGAAGAAATAGCGCAAAGGCTGATGTCTTAAAAATGCATAAAAGGGAGAAGAAACAATTAATGAAAATGCTTGAGTTAGATCCGGGTAGGGTTTCTTTGACATCCGATTTATGGTCTTCAATTAACAAAGATGGATTTGTTTGTGTCACTTCACATTTTATTAACAAAGATTGGAAATTACAAAAAAGGATTCTCAATTTTCAAGTGATGTCACCACCACATAATGGTATTTGCTTAACCGAAAAAATATCCAATTTGTTGTCTGAGTGGGGTATTGAGAAGAAGTTGTTCACTATCACGTTGGACAATGCATCAAGCAATGATACATTTATTGAATTGCTAAAAAGTCAATTAAATAATGAAGGCTCACTTTTAAGTAAGGGTGATTATTTTCATATTCGATGTTGTGCTCATATTTTGAATTTAATTTTTCAAGATGGTTTAAAGGCAAGAGATGAAGGGGAGGGGGGGGGGGGAGGGGGGGGAGTGTGTGAAGTATGTGCAAGGCTCACAAGTTAGAAAAGCAAAATTTATGGAATGTGTGAAATTTGTTCATTTGGATGCAAGGAGAGGATTACGTCAAGATGTCCCTACTAGGTGGAATGTAACATTTCTAATGATATAGAGTGCAATATTTTATCGTCGTGCATTTGTTCGTTTAGCACTAAGTGATTTAGATTTTTTGCATTGTCCAAATGAAACGGAGTGGGGAAGGATTGAGAAAAATTTTAAGTTTTTGGAGGTTTTCTATGAAGTGACTTGCATCTTCTCCGGAAACAAATACCCTACGTCTAACTTGTATTTTACTTCCGTTTCCATGGTTGAGTTCACTTTAAGAGAAGAAATGCAAAGTTCGGATCTCTTTATGAAGCAAATGGCATGTAAAATGTCAAGAAAATTTTCAAGTATTGGTCGGATTATAATTTGCTTTTGACAATGGCTGCGATTTTGGATCCTCGTCTCAAATTTCAATATGTTGAGTTCACATACAAAAAAATTTATGGTATTAATAATTATCAAAGTTGTCTTTTTAAAGAAAAGTTGTTTAATCTTTTTGGTGAATACATGACCAACTCTACAATGGGCGAGAACACCTCTAGTACAATGGTAGATGGATGTAAGAAAGTTGATGATGAGAAGACAAATGCTACCGTACTAAGTCAAACGACCAAAAACATGTTCAAGGTAAATATACATTCCTATTTTTTATTACTAAAAATATGTTTTCTTACTTCAAAAGTTGTTGTTTTTTTTAGTAAATACAAAAACATTGCTGTTTTTTCTTTTATGAAAAAACATGCTGCTTTTTTAGCACAAAACATGATGTTTTTTTACTTCAAAAGTTGCTATTTTTTTAGTAAATGCAAAAATATTACTGTTTTTTTTAAACATGTTGTTTTTTTTTTTATCACAAAAGATGTTATTTTTTTACTTCAAAAGTTGCTGTTTTTTTTAGTAAATGCAAAAACATTGTTTTTTTAATGAAAAAACATGTTTTTTTTTTATCACAAAACATGCTGTTTTTTTTAGTAAATGCAAAAACATTGGTGTTTTTTATGCAAAAATATTGCTGTTTTTTTTATGAAAAAACATGTTTTTTTTAAATTACAAAACATGTTTTTTTTGTTTGAAAAACATTGTTGTTTTTTTTGTTATTTTTAGGAGTTCTCATCTTATGAGAGTCGGGCACTTTCTTCAATGCAAAAGACACAACTTGAGATGTATTTAGATGAACCAAGGAGTGACTTAGCAGAACAATTGGATATTTTAAGTTTTTGGAGAGCTCATCAATACCGATACCCTGATCTAGCATGTATGGATCATGATTTCTTAAGTGTCCATGGATCCACAGTTGCATCGGAGTCGTCCTTTAGTAGCGGTGGTCGTGTGCTTGATCAATATCGGAGCTCACTTAAGCCTGAAACTGTGGAGGCACTGATTTGTACTAGAGATTGTCTTTTTGGCATTAAAGGTAAAATTATATTTATTTATAATTCGATTTTATAAATAAACGATTTTCACATGTTAATCATTTTGAATTTTGTACTAATAAATAAGGTGATTTGGAGCTTAGTTTGCTTGCGCTCACTGAAGATATCATAGAAGTGGATAAGAAGGAAAGTAATTCATCGGATACTATCAAGGTTAATACATGCAATTTTTAATATTTTATTAGTTTCACTAGTATTACTAATTTGTTTATTCTAATAATGCTTATATTTTTTTTCATAGGAATGATATTGTGCATGATGGAAGAAAGAATTATGCAAGCACGGAGGAGAGTAGTGATATTTTGAAGACTTTATTAGTTGTCATATTAGCTAAAATCTATTATTCGTGAATTGTAATCTGATTAGCAACTTTAAGTACGTTTAAATTTTTTTGGAACTTTTGGTGGTTGAGATTATATAAGTTTTAGTTGTGCTTGCTTATTGTGATGTAATTCGTAGTTGCGCATGCTTACTATATAATTTTTACATATTATGGAATTTTTGCAAATTGTTGATTTAATTTGTAATGCAAGCATGAATTGAAAAAAAATGCTACAAATTGTGTCGTTTCAATCGTGTCGTGTCGTTTCGTGCCAAACGTGTCGGATTTGTCGTGTCATGTTAATGGGTATTAATCAGATAAAAATTTTAAATCTTGCCAATCATGTCATATCGTATTTGAAGTGGGTCGCGTTTGGATTATAAAAAAATAACATGACATCGGGTCGTGTCGTGTTCGTGTCACTAAAAAACATTTCGTGTCGTGTCGGGTTGGTCCTGAAGCAGACCCAATAACACAATTTTCCACCCCTACCTTCCCCCCACCCAGCCCCCTGTCCCTCCCCTCCCCCCACCACACACTCACACGTACATGCACACACCCACCCACCCCGAACTCCCTGCCCCCCTCCCCCCACTACACACCACCACATACATATATACACACACATATATAATTGAAAGAGAAAGAGAGGAAAAAACATACCTGAGAGAGAGAGAGAGAGAGAGATGGAAATCGCTTAGAGAGAGAAGGAGAGGGAAAACAAAAAACGGTGGGAAAAAAAGAATGCATATGGTTTATTTTGCTGAACAAATTGTCACTGTCCTTGACTGTGATAATATTATAAGTATTTGTCACGGTCAATGACCGTGACAAAAAACGCGTGTTTTTTTATCACGGTCAATGACCGTGACATGGTTGGCCAGCTAAAGGGTGCCAATTAACCTTTTTGGTGTAATGAAACCAGAGGATGGAGTATGTGAACTTAAATATTTTGTGGGTTAGTTGAGTGTTGTTGTTTTTATTTGATTGTCTATGTTTTCTTTGACTGGAATGGATGTAGAGGAGTTTGTGGCACATTCAGGAAGTGTCAATTGTTTAAGTATTGGGGAGAAGACATGTAGGCTTTTTGTCACTAGTGGGGGTGATCAAAAAGTGAATATTTGGTCCATTGGCAAGCCCACTTCTTTGATGGTCAATATAAAGTCAGAAATTTATGTCTTATTTTAGGTTCCTTGATGGCTTGGTTTAGTGTGTTGGTGGTGATGTATTTATTATGGGTAATGAAGAGGGAAGTTTTAAAATAGTGTTAGTTGACAATTCCCGATTTTTCCCCTCTCAGTTCACAAAATTGATTTTTCATTTTTCGTTTTTTTAGTTTTCTGATTTAGATTATATACTAATTCCCTCAAGATCTTGACTTCTTTGGGCATGAGTTTTTTTCTTGGGACTATCTTGAAGGAAACTCCCTTAGTGGCACCTTTGTCGTCTTATGCCAGAGGTACTGATCTGATCTGATATGGCCTATAATGGGTTAGTTTTCATGTTTTTCTTTTCTTATGACTTACTTTTAACCTCTTTTGTAAGAGGTACAGAAATGTCGTCTTATGCCAGAGGTACTGATATAACTAGAGAGTTCATATTTTTTGGATTTAATTGAAAGTAAATTAATTTTTTGTTTGGTTTTACAGATCACATAAAATTTCCACAATGCCCCTCCGCAATAAGATGAGGCTTTAATCTCAACAATTTTGATTTTAATGGATCTTCGGTATGTGCCCATCCAACTCTGTTTGTTGTTGATCGCAGTCAGGCGTACTCACTTTTTCTACAAGTCATCCGGCACGGTCAATCGTTCTGCCTTTGTTTGTTGTCGGTAGTTCTATCCCTTTGTTGTCGGTAGTTTTCTGGGACTCAAACCGTTTCGTTAGGTTCGGGTAGAACCCGATTGGATCTTAGTCTATCTATAGTCTACTGAGATTTTGTTAAGATGTGCTCAGTTTTTTATTATTTGATTTATTTAATATTGGGGTTGGTGTTTTACTGTTAGGGTTGGTGTTTTGGCCATTTACTTTTTTGTATGAACATTGTAATGATGTTGGGTATTCAAATGCCATCACAAAATATTTATTAAAATACAAATTTAAATAATTTCCAATAATTTTTGATATATAAAAAATATTTTTTACTTAAATTGTACGCGACTTAATTATTGAAATTACATTATAAAACATGCAAATAATAACCAAAGTGATATATTATAAAATTATTGTATCAAAATAATTGGGGACATGATCTAGTATTTTATTGGCACCACGTGCACCCTTGGTAACAACAACGAGGTGTTCCATTAACCTTTATGGTTTTGCATCACATGGGGTTTAAATGGAATATTGTTGAATAGGTGACATAGTTTTTACAAGGTTCATAAGTGAGTATTTATTTGGTTGTGGAAGTTTTTTTGTATTTTAAATAGGTGGATAGTTTTATAAATAAAGCCCAAAGGAAATTTTGTTCAATTTAAAACAAAGTTGGTTTTATTCGTATTGAAATTACACCAAGCTAACCGTTATTTTGTCATGCACTTTTAATTTTTTTTTATAAATATGACGTATGGCTCTATCAAAGTACACTTTTGAAAATTAGCGTTGTGCTTATTAATTAAATTATTTATACTCGATTAAATAATTTTGAAAAAAATATTCGTCCTTCAGAAAAAATGACCATGATTGATATTTTTAAAAATTATACTATAATACAAAACTTTTATGACTTGACCACACAAGAATTTTCGTCGTGCCTTCGGGCACGTGCCCGACTTTGAAAATTATGATCATTTTTTTTAAAATTATACTTTGCTTTGTTGGGGAACACAATTTTTTCATTTTGCAATTACATATTTTGGAAATTTTAGCCGTTTTCCAATTACGTACTTTGAAATTTTTTGATGTGCCTTCAGTCACGGTCATACATTAGTGTATATATATATATATATATATATATATATATATATATATATATATATATAGGGAGAGGTTCAGAAACGAACATAAAAGATGAACATTTTAATGAAAATTAACAAAAAAACCTAAGACCCAATCAATTTTAATATCTATGTTGTAATTGGTCCGCGCCAGCGGCAACGGACAAATGTGTGACACGTGTATTTTTTAATACACTCATTTGATATGTGTGTCTGTTTCCGTTGGCGCGGACTGTGACACATCGCCTAATAAAATACCGGGCGATCACTCCTATATCAAATTAAAACATGACTCTCATATGGATCATTCTTAGCATCACTGTCGAAAATTCATTTAATTACTAATAACCTATTAAGGCGATGTCAAAATTTTACTTAACTACTCTTTTTAAACGAATATAATTAAATAAAACATCCACACAGTGTATGCGTAAATGAAAATGAAATGAAATAAAATAACCGAACACTCGGTTCAAATTATAATACCATATCGAATGCTATACTCAAAGAATAAATAATTGCAGTCGGACCATTGGCCCGAATATTTATACAGTACCTCCTATCTAGAGTATAAGAATGGAAGCGGCTATCAAAAACCTGCATGCATCCACAGCTACAGCAGCTGACGTTTGACTCGAAAGAGGTGTCATCCAGGCGTCCCTGTGTCTGGACACCTATATAATATATACATATAACAAGAAAGGAAAAGTAGATAAACGGGTCAGAGCCCGAGTTTGAAAATATTTTGCAAGTGCATAAATGCTTTATTTTTTTAGATAAAGGTTTTATCTCATATTTAAATTTGGTATCGCACTCCCATGAGATACCCCTCACCTCTCCACTAACAGTGCACTCCTAGCTCATCCCTCTAAACATCCTAGTCAAGCTACCCTGCTAAACTAGTCTAAAACCCAACTACTATCAACTCTAGATAGTCCAAGTAATGTACTAAGGGCTAAAATTCTCCCCAGTCTCAACACAATGCCATATTCATGCGTGGGGTGTCTCGCAAAGCGAAATCCAAACAAGGAACCTCCCGATACACTACTATGCGGCAAGGTCGATCATCGGGATCCATTAGACCCTCGGCACCCAAGTTATCCATATATATATATATATATATATATATATATATATATATATATATATATATATATATACATCCGGATCTATCTCCCGGAATGAGCATTCATTTACAAAGTATTTATCAATACTTATCATTTTTATCTCAAAACCTTCCATTTCCCTTCTCATATCCAGGAAATGTATTTAAAAGCCAATTCATTATCATGAATTTCTTTAACATATCATATAACTTTTTAAAAGCCAATTTTATTATCATAAAAATGCTTTTCCGTTTTAAAACATCCCATTTCCCTTCTTCCATCCAAGAAATGTAATTAAAAGCCATTTTTATTATCATAAAAATGTTTTTACCATATCATATGCTTCCACTTCCCTTCTTCCATCCGGATCGTGTTTCCAAAGCCAAATCATATAACCCATTTCCATTCCTATATCAAGGAAATAAAATTAAAGCCAATCCATTATCATAAATTTCTTTAACATAATGCGTTCTAAGACCGCCCGTCCGGGTTTCCCCACTGTGTGCGCGCCTAAATGGCTATCATCTTCTAGGGCCTATCATTAAGACAACCTGGGATCCTACAACGCAAGACGTCCGAAAGCGGCCATATGCCTACGGGATAGTCAAGACCACACCCGAAATCTCCTAACCAGTGCAGAAAAATAGAACAAACGCTCATATGGCCTATAGGACTATATCCTCCCTACATTCATTAGCTAAGGGGCTTCACCATACGCACGCAACTTCGCTTATGATAGCGATTTAGAGAGGTGTGTATCCATATTTTATTAATTAATAAAATCATTTATCTTTCAATTTTGAAAACATTTATATTTTATTTTCAAAATCATTAATCATATATATACTTTAATCACATAGTATACGTATACCATATATTCATCTTTGAATATATAAATGGCCATATTTGCCAAACCATCTATCGATGATCCATAATACCAAAGATTCCCTCAAGGAATCATAATCATGCATTTATATACGCATGATACTAAACCCAAAGTATTTCCTTACTTTGATAAATGATAAATACCTAAATTCCATCTAAGGACTTATTGGATAACTTCAATTATAACACTCCACACTAAGCGAATATATATGTATCTATTCCCAAATTTACCTAATCACCTCCTAGGATTTTCCCATAAAAATCCCAAACTGTATTTTAACTCCCCATATTCTTAAGGGAAGAAAACTAGCAATTCTGACCAAAGCGAATCGATTTCCCCCATTTGCGAATCGATTCGGGTGGACGAATCGATTCGGCCCCCAATCCGAATCGATTTGGAAAGTTTTCTACAAACAGGTCCTTGATGGCGAATCGATTCGGTCTAAATCCGAATCGATTCGTCCCATTGCATAATCACATATCCCCTTAGGCGAATCGATTCAGCCTAGACCCGAATCGATTCGGTCTGTTCTAGGGGCACTGTTTTGGCAATTTTTTTCAATCTCCAAAATACCCAAAATATCAATCCAACCTCCATTTAAAACATAACTTGGATTTATTCCTATGAACCCAAAGTTTTTAATATCTCCTCAAATTCTTTAGAGGTCCTAAAAATCCTTTTGAGAACCCCTAATATTTATCTCCAACAAGTTATAACTAATGATTTCAATCTAGGACAACTTTTCGTAGAAAAATCACTATAAATCCAAAAAAAATCAGAAAATACACGGTTAGTGCTCACGTGACCGCGTCGAAAAAATATACAATTTTTATTTTTTGACCAAGAGCCGAATCGATTCGCTCCTAGGCCGAATCGATTCGGCAAGGACGCTATCACTATTTATCGTCTTAAAAAAAATCCAAACCTCCATTATTCTCCATTTTTGTTATTTCTAAGTTCATCCAACGACTCAATAAACATCTAATCTATGTTTTACAACTAACACATCAATATATTTGGGTTATTAAACGGTTTCTCTTAGATTTAAACTCTAAAACCATTAAAGCTCCAACTTGTGATTTTAACCCATTTCAATCCATTTCTTCACTCAATTTACATGGATTCAACACTAGAAATCATTAAGAGTTTACATTACATCAATATGTAAACTCATATTCAAGTTTTCCCAATTTTACTTTAAGGGTTCTAACCCAAAATCATATTTTTACCAACTATGATATGAGATAATTGCACAAAATGAAATAAAGCAAGTAAACACTTGCCTCGAGGATGAAATCCGACGATCTCGAGTCGAATCCCGCGGAGTTTGACCGGAATCTCCCCATTCTCCTCTTTTTCTCTCCTCCTCTCTCTCTCTTCTCTCTCTTTTCTTTCTTTCTTTCTTTCTCTTTTTCTCCCACTCTCCCTCTTTATATAGAAAGGAAAAAAGGTTTAACCCATTGAAACCCAAAAATGACTCGTTTACTCAATTACGAGCCCTTTTTAACTCTAAAATTCCTCGAAACTCAATTTTGACAATCGGACACTCTTTTTTGACTATCTCGGCCATTCCGGGACTCACGGCGTAGTCTAAATTCTCATCCGAGGTACTTGACCGGAAATCACTATTCTAACCCATAAAAGTAAATGTGGGTTTTCTAATCAAAATCTTATCTCTTTTGTCGCTATACTCCACGACGACATATAATTAAAATTCTTCGACCTATTTAATTCCAAAAATAATTACAACACCCATCGAAAAATATTAAATCCTCGAAAATCCCAAAAATCACTATTTTGAGAAATTCTCCAAATTGTTAATTCATATCTAATTATGGATTTTAATTGTCTCCAAAAGGGTGGGTTGTTACATACTTCCCCCCTTTCAACGGAATTTCGTCCTCGAAACTCAGATACAACCTATACCGCCAATTCTAGAATCGCTCGAAATCGAAATATCTCAAAGGGGAACGATACTAATCCCAATGGTTCTTAACAAAATACCATACGGCTACCACGGTCATAAAGTGACTCCAACATCGTCACATCACACTCATCATTTCTAGTGCCTCACAAAATAAACTTCAAATTCATATACTATGCCCATTCTATTTCAGGCGGTACATAAACCAACTTACTAAGGTACCCATACACCTTTCTAATCTGTGCACATATGCACATCCATAATGAACGTCTGACATGTAACACTCTCTCACAATAAGGGTCTCCTTTCCTCGGTGTAATACTCACACATGGGACCTCCCAACCAGCGAAATTCAATTCTCTTAACCTCAGTGCCACTAATCCTACTAAACTTACATCCTAATACTACTAAGGTCTATGCTAAGTCCTACATACGTGAAACGAGTGTAATCCTAAGTGTCCCTAGTGCCCAAGGCCTCTCTCAACTTTCGACATTTGTTCGGTTTCGTGCATTCGCCGAAGCGAAATCCAAACAAGGAACCCTCCTGTTACACTACTCCCTCGCGTAGTCGATCATCGAGATATAGCGATCTAAGGCACACCAACGGGACGTCCTAAATCCCACTAAACTAACCTAAGAACGTATTCCTACTATTCTATCTTTCCGCCCATACGAAAGGAAACCTAACCAATCAAAGTGCCCAATATCTGGAAGAGCACTACGTACATCATACCCAACACATACCTTCTCGGAATTTGCCTTTTCATTAAGGCCTGAATATTATCCTAAAATCAATTTCTCTAAGTCCTACTTCATCCACCCACTTGTGGCCAGAGTACCGCTTTAGTGCTTTTCCATAGCACAATATTTCCATAAGTATACAATCATCACATGGCTTATAGTCTATAGTGGTTCATCCACACTATAAGACTTTTCACAAAACCAACATCCTTGCATCCTATAACAGCTCTCCACTCCCGACGCCGTTAAGAGTCATGTGTGGAGCGTCTCGCAAAGAGAAATCCAAACAAGGAACCCCTCCACACATTGACACTTGACTTCGTCGGTCATGGAGTTCCGTTATTTCAAACATGCAACCGAGATAACCCTATCCCCTATTCTAACAAAAAGGTGATCTGAACTCCTATCTCTAACTAAGATTCACACCCCCAATGCTCACACAAATTTTCAAGTCCTTGCGCAATCAATTATGAGCTTAATCTTACAGCTCAACAAAAATCTTGCGGCCTTAAATCATATCTATAAGGTCGCCATATACTCAAATCACAATAATGAAAATTCTTCTCATCGAAGTTCCATCTCTGCACATAATAAAAGAGAACTCAACCTATATCCAGGTGAGAAATCGCAACAACAACCCGTTCCACCCTGAAACTACGGACACGATAGTCTTACCATCATTAGCCTGCTATCGCTCCGATAATACCGTAATGTATTATACTCACCATATTACAATACTCATATAAAAATATAGAACGAGCATCACTAACCATATATATGTATAAATATTTAATATATCGCCACCTGCCTTTATGGTGAATGAAGAAAAATAAAACTTCGCTATTGCGAACAACACATAGGCACACATTATATAATGTTATCGATACCGCCACAAACTCAAAATTACACACACGAATCTAGGGCTAACTAAATACCGCGACTTTATCAAGCCACACCAAATATACCTCCTTCATTGAGGTAAAACTCATAATAACCACTTTACCCTGCTCCTTACAATCATCTTACTAGTCCTCATAACTTCTGCGTTAGAAGGAAATTCCACTACAAGCTTCAACCTTATAGCTCCAACTAAGAACCACCTCCTGCCGCCATCCAAGCCCTGTAAACGATTCTCAAACGAGCACGCAAAATTACTATAATCTTCTAACATGGCAGGAGAACAAAATCTCACAAGAGAAATCAACAATCCTAATCCTGAGGCTCTATAACAAATCGAAAGCAACGCTGAAAACGTAGTACGTCCGCACAGATTCCCAAGGACACTAGAACCTGATGCTCTGATACCATATGTGACACCCCGCCTAATAAAATACCGGGCGATCACTCCTATATCAAATTAAAACAGGAGTTTCATATGGATCATTCTTAGCATCACTGTTGAAAATCCATTTAATTACTAATAACCTATTAGGTCGGTGTCAAAATTTTACTTAACTACTCTTTTTAAATGAATATAATTAAATAAAACATCCACACAGTTCATGCGTAAATGAAACTAAAATGAAATAAAATAACCGAACACTCGATTCAAATTATACAACCATATCTAATTCTATACTCAAAGAATAAATAAATGAACTTGGACCATTGGCCCGTATATTTATACAGTACCTCCTATCTAGAGTATAAGAATGGAAGCGGCTATCAAAAACCTGCATGCATCTACAGCTACTGCAGCTGACGTCTGACTCAAAAGAGGTGTCATCCAGGCGTCCATGTATATAT
Source organism: Sambucus nigra (assembly GCA_949130495.1). Taxonomy (NCBI): domain Eukaryota; kingdom Viridiplantae; phylum Streptophyta; class Magnoliopsida; order Dipsacales; family Adoxaceae; genus Sambucus; species Sambucus nigra. Next base: position 496,377,986 of record OX422211.1, on the reverse strand, counting down.
ATATAACAAGAAAGGAAAAGTAGATAAACGGGTCAGAGCCCGAGTTTGAAAATATTTTGCAAGTGCATAAATGCTTTATTTTTTTAGAAAAAGGTTTTATCTCGTATTTAAATTTGGTATCGCACTCCCATGAGATACCCCTCACCTCTCCACTAATAGTGCACTCCTAGCTCATCCTTCTAAACATCCCAGTTAAGCTACCCTGCTAAACTAGTCTAACACCCAACTACTATCAACCCTAGATAGTCCAAGTAATGTACTAAGGGCTAAACTTCTCCCGAGTCTCAACACAATGCCATATTTGTGAGTGGGGTGTCTCGCAAAGCGAAATCGAGACAAGGAACCCCCCCCCCCCCCAATACACTACTATGCGGCAAGGTCGATCATCGGGATCCATTAGACCCTCAGCACCCAAGCTATCCATATATATATATATATATATATACATATTACCATATACATCCGGATCTATCTCCCGGAATGAGAATTCATTTACAAAGTATTTATCAATACTTATAATTTTTTCTCAAAACCTTCCATTCCGTAATCATATCTAGGAAATGTATTTAAAAGCCAATTCATTATCATGAATTGCTTTAACATATCATATAACTTTTTAAAAGCCAATTTTATTATCATAAAAATGCTTTTCCGTTTTAAAACATCCCATTTCCCTTCTTCCATCCAGGAAATGTAATTAAATGCCATTTTTATTATCATAAAAATGCATTTACCATATCATATGCTTCCACTTCCCTACTTCCATTAGGGTCGTGTTTTCGAAGCCAATTCATGTAACCCATTTCCCTTCCTATATCCAGGAAATGTAATTAAAGTCAATCCATTATCATGAATTTCTTTAACATAACACGTTCTAGGACCGCCCGTCCAGGTTTACCCACTGTGTGCGCCCCTAAATGGCTATCATCTTTCAGGGTCAATAATCAAGACAACCTGGGATCCTACAATGCAAGACGTCGAGAAGCGTCCATATGCCTACGGGATAGTTAAGACCACACCCAAAATCTCCTAACCAACGTAGAAAAATACAACAAATGCTCATTTGGCCTATAGGACTATATCCACCCTGCATTCATTAGCTAAGGGGCTTCACCATACGCACGCAACTTCCCTTATGATAACGATTTAGAGAGGTGTGTATCCATATTTTATTAATTAAGAAAATCATTTATCTTTCCATTTTGAAAATATTTATATTTTATTTTCAAAATCATTAACATCATATCATATATATACTTTAATCACATAGTATACATATACCATATATTCCTCCTTGAATATATAAATGGCCATATTTGCCAAACCATCTATCGATGATCCATAATCCCACAGATTCCCTCGAGGAATCATAATCATGCATTTATATACGCATGATACTAAACCCAAAGTATTTCCTTACTTTGATAGATGATAAATACCTAAATACCATCTAAGGAATTATTGGATTTATCCAATTATAACACTCCACACTAAGCGAATATATACGTCTCTATTCCCAAATTATCCTAATCACATCCTAGGATTTTTCCATAAAAATCCCAAACTGTATTTTAAGTCCCCATACTCTTAAGGGAAGAAAACAAGAAATTCTAACCAAAGCGAATCGATTCGCCCCATTTGCGAATCGATTGGGGTGGGCAATCGATTTGTCCCCGAATTCGAATCGATTCAAAAAGTGTTCTGCAAATAGGTCCTTGATGGTGAATCGATTCGGTCTAAATCCGAATCGATTCGGCCCACTACAGAATCACTGATCCCCTTAGGCGAATCGATTCGGCCTAGACCCTAATCGATACGGCCTGTTCGAGGGGCACTGTTTGGGCAATTTTTTTCAATCTCCAAAATACCCAAAATATGAATCCAACCTCCAATTAAAACATAACTTGGATTTATGTGACAACCCGCTCTCAAAAATAAGGGGTGGCCAGCCCGATACCTCGACATAACGGAATCATGAATGGATATCATCCTCAGCATCATAACAATAATTAGGTATATAGGCAAGCCACTCCATAAATCAGATAGCAGGTTGCCAAAATTTTGATTTAAAAGAAAGATTTAAGAAATAAATTAAATAACCCATATCTGACAAAAGTGGAATTTCCATGGAACATATTTATAGCTAACCAAAACAATACAGTAAAAGAACCGAATAATCTGTCGGTCCACAGTTACATCACAATGTTATATATGATACATAAAACATCCATTAACAATTACAAAACATGGGCCACTAGCCCGAATGACCCGATCATAACTAGATTCCAAAAAGAAAGAGGGCGTCTAAAAACATCCTGTAATCATCTGCAAGGTCATACAGCTCGTCAATTTATAAGAATGGAAATTCACAACGGGCGCCCTTGCGGAGGAGCACCTGAGCGGATATCACAATATGCACAACATAGAAAGATGAACGGGTCAGGGCCCGATTTATATATGATTCCCAAAAGAGTAAGAAACATGATAGATATGGACAATGAATCAATAATAATGTGAATGAAAATCTAACAACCTAACCATAAAACGTGTTAATGCAATTATATGTTCTAACAATTTTGAAATTTGACAAAAGAAGTTAAAGTAAATCTCATTTCTTCCCATACCTTGTAATTTTCCATTCCTTAGCAGGAATATAATTACCATCACATATCTTATGGAAATTTACATACCTCAAGTCCCACTTGAGTTAGAAAGGTTATATTCATATACATATAACGTTTCTAAGACCGCCCCTCTGAGTTTCCCCACTGGGCGCGCCCCTAAATAACTATCATCTTCCAGGGCCTATCTATACAAGACAACCTGGGCACCTAACGCACGTCGGGAAGTGGCCATATGTATGCGAGTGAGTCATAACCACACCCGAAATTACCTCACTAGCACAGAAAACATATACAAATCCCGCATATGGCCGAGGACTATAGTCAGCCTGCATTCAATAGTCAGGGGACATCACCTCATGCGCGAGCTTCCCTTATGATAGTATTTAGAGAGTTGTGTTTAACTAATTTAACAATTACAAATTTATCCCATGTTTCATTATCACGAATCTCATGTGTTTCATTTACTTGAAACATTTATCTTTGAATATTTCTTATTCAATTCATCATATGTTTAGGTCCCGAAGCATTTTCTAAACAACCTCTCAAAGTCTTCTAGGTCCTAAGGTTTTATATACCTCAACACGGCCTCTAAAAATCTCCACATATGGGCTTAAAATTTTATTTTCAAATTTTTCTACCAAATAAATAGTGATGCCTAAACATCACTTTAAATACCCCTGAATCAACCCCAAGTGATCTCATTCAACTATGGGGTAACGACCAAACTCGACTAAAACTCTAGGATCCTATGTTTACTTCATTCAAGAAGGGTCCTAGGTCATAATCCTAAGGGAAAGGGTTAAAATTAGAAAAGAAAAATAAAATAGAAAATGCAGGATTTCCGAATCGATTAGGACTAGGCCGAATCGATTCGTCCAGAGAAACGAATCGATTCGTCCAGACAAGCGAATTGATTCGGACTATTCGAATCGATTCGGTCAGGAAAACCAACATTCTTCATAACAGTCGAATCGATTCGGGGAAGAACCGAATCGATTCGGTTCACCAGACCCGGACACTGCATCTATGCGAATCGATTCAGCAAGGAGCCGAATCGATTCGCCCCTGTGAATTTTGCCAATTTTGGCTATGGAGTCTTGGACTCCTAATCTCTTCCAAACAAAACTAACCCAAACCCTTGCCATATATTGCTACCAATTGAGTATAAATGCAGCAACTAACCATAATTTCACCATCAACAACCATTCAAATCAATCTCCAACATTTCCAAGCCCATAAACCAATTACAAGCCCTAAGTTTCTTAAACCATGTATAACCACAACTATCAATGAAAATTACTCTACTTAAATCATAAAATAGCAAGTAGAAAACTTGCCTCGAGGTTGTAACTTCAGATTTGGTGAAGATTGTAGGCAAGATCAACACCTAATCTACAATCTCTATTATTTTCCCCAAGGTTCTTCTCTTCCTTTCTTACTCTAGGTTTAACAAGATAATTAGAGGAATAGTAACTTAGGTGAAGACATAAATCGTGGATTGTGCTTAAAATTCCAACTTAAGTGATTAATATGCGGCAAAATAATACGCATCTACTCATGTAAACTACAACTAGTCAAAAGTGCCCGAAAACTAGAAATACAATATGGCACACAATTTGACTATCTCAAACCTCCCGGAAGTAATGGCACCCTCAAAATTATCATTTGGAGATTTTATAATTCAGTTTTGGTTCCGGTTTCATTTTAAGCCCAATTATTATTTTATTTTTAGGACATAATAAAACATAACATAGCAAAATTCACCTCTACATACGGTAAATATGAAACATCATAGTAGATATTAACTTATCTTCCTTAAATTAATTCCTACTCCACAGATCAACATCTTTATCTAATCACTATAATTAGCAGATTAAAATATAAAATAGAATCTCAAAAGTGAGGGTTGTTACAATTTATTCCTACAAACCAAAAGTTTTAATATCTCCTCAAATTCTTTAGAGTTCCTAACAATCCTTTTGAGAACCCCTAATATTTATCTCCAATAAGTTATAACTAATGATTTCAATCTAGGAAAGCTTTCAGTAGAAAAAATCACTATAAATCCAAAACAAATTAGAAAAATACGCGGTCGGCGCCCACGTGACGGCGTCGAAAAGATCTATAATTTTTATTTTTTGACCAAGAGCTGAATCGATTCACTCCTAGGCCGAATGGATTCGGCAAGGACGCTATCACTATTCATCATCTTAAAAAAAATCCATTAAAACATATTTCTCCATTTTTGTTGTTTCTAAGTTCATCCAACGACTCAATAAACATCTAATATATGTTTTACACCTAACACATCAATATATTTGGGGTATTAAACTATTTATCTTAGATTTAAACCCTAAAACCATTAAAGCTCCAACTTATGATTTTAACCCATTTCAATCCATTTCTTCACTCCATTTACATGGATTTAACACTAGAAATCATTAAGAGTCTACATTACATCAATATGTAAACTCATATTCAAGTTTTCCCAATTTTACTTTAAGGGTTCTAACCCAATAATCATATTTTTACCAACTATGATATGAGATAATTGCACAAAATGAAATAAAGCAAGTAAACGCTTGCCTCGAGGATGAAATCCTACGACCTCGAGTCGAATCCCGTGGAGTTTGGCCGGAATCTCCACGTTCTCCTCCTCTCTCTCTTTTCTTTCTTTCTTTCTCTTTTTCTCCCACTCTCCCTCTTTATATAGAAAGGAAAAAGGGTTTAACCCCTTGAAACCCAAAAATGACTCGTTTACTCAATTACGAGCTCTTTTTAACTCTAAAATTCTCCGAAACTCAATTTCGACAATCGGACACTCTTTTTTTACTATCTCGGCCATTCCGGGACTCATGGCGCAGTCGAAATTCCCATCCGATGTACTTGACCGCAAATCACTATTCTAACCCATAAAAGTAAAAGCGGGTTTTCTAATCAAAATCTTACCTCTTTTGTCTCTATACTCCACGACGACATATAATTAAAATACTTCGAGCTATTTAGTCCCAAAAATAATTACAACACCCATGGAAAAATATTAAATCCTCGAAAATCCAAAAAACACTATTTCGAGAAATTCTCCAAATTGTCATTTTATATCTAATTATGGATTTTAATTGTCTCCAAAAGGGTGGGTTGTTACACGGGCCATTTACAACATAGGAATTAAAATTGATTGGGTGTTAGGTGTTTTTTGTTAAGGTTCACTAAAATGTTCCTCTTTTATGTTCACTTCTGAACACCTCTCTCTCTCTCTCTCTCTCTCTCTCTCTCTATATATATATATATATATATATATATATATATATATATATATATATATAGTGGAAAGGCACGGTGAAAATTTTCAAAGCACGTAATTGTAAAACGATGAAAATTTTCGAAGTACATAATTGCAAAACGATAAAAATTTCATTCCCCGACAAAACAAAATGTACTTTCTAAAAAATAATGGGTCACAATCTCATTTGTTTAAAGGACTATCCACCCTACATAACAAATAACAAATAACAAATAATCCAATAAAATTCAAATACTCTAAATTCATTAAACAAATTCACATATAACATGAAATATATAATATTCAACAATCAAATTCACATTGAACCTCAAATAAATAAAGTGTCAATTTAAAAAAAAATGAGCATAGTCTCCTTTGTTTATTGAACTATCCACCCTACTTAAGGAATAACAACCAATCCAACAATATTCAAATAGACGAAATTCATCTAACAAATACTTTTTACGAAACAAACTTCCAAAAAAAGTCATGTATTTATCGATTGAGTTCGTCCCGCATGTTGCACTATAATGATTGTCCGTAGTTTTTAAAATGCGACCAGATACAAAATAAAAAATATGGTCAGTCAATTGAAATAAGTAACGAGTTAGATAGCAAAAAATAAGCAAACTCATTTAATTCAATAATAAATATCTAAAAAACCCCATAAACCAATTCAAATTGAATTGATATTGGGGCAACCATGTCTAAATACTCATTGGGGTAGCTCTACCTATGTACTCAAATCGATCGTGGCACGAAGAGTATAAATCCTCATCCGGAAGAATTTTTTTCTTCAAAAATGTAATATAATTAAAATGGTGGCAAGGAAAATAGGTGTTCACATAGTATTTATTTCAATCTATTTATTTCAATCCCTTAACTCTAGATAGGGACGCGTTGATAACCGTAGTAGAACATAAAAAAGGAAATGAAAATTGGAAATTGAACTTATCGTACCTTAACAATATTTCTATTAAAAATTAATACCATGTTTCATAAACACCTAAATGTAGTAAGTTTAATGTTACCTTCATGAAAACTTGATAGGATCTTGGTAGTTAAAAGTTAAAATGTACATCTTCAGATAAACATATTTCAAAGTATTAAGTTATGTATAATTTACGTCAATTTTTTTTATGTAATAGAAATAATTGTAAATAATTTAAAAAATTTGGGGCAGAATTTCGTCTGTTTATAGGACTATCCAATTCTATTTAAGAAATATAAAAAATATTCCAACAAAAAAACTAAGAGTGTGTCACAAATTCTCTAACTTTCAATGTTTAATACACACATTCACTACTGTGACATACCTTCAACCCAAGAGAGTGTCAAATAGCCAATGAAACAAATGACTGATCACACCAAACATCTGAACATGTTGAACACCACACATGAAGTCACAATGCTGAAAAAAGAGAAAATAAATTGAACATCAAAATGTTATAAAACAAGGATACACCATGTAAATTTAAAAAATTTCTAAAACAAACACAAATCATAGATATTTCTTTAAATGCATCACCTTCTTATGAATTCCCCTCAACGTTTGCTAAATTTATGTTTGCGTCAAATTTTTTAGCATTAGTTTCTCCAAATTCTAATTCATTTTTTTCAAGCATTGACTCGTCACTATCTGCCTTGTTGACAAAATCAGTTTCCCTGACATCTGAGTTTGATTTCTTTCCTAAAACCTCACCATCGAACATTTCATCACATCCTTAACCTTCTTCTATCCGGTTCAGGGTTTCAGATAGATTCCTAAGTGAAGAATATGATTGGTTTTCTCTTCGTTCACCAAATCAGTACATTTTTTGCTTTTGGAGGTGCTTTAGTGAAGCGCGCGCGCTTATTTGCACTTGAAAAACTTCATAATCATCGGATACAGCCTGAGGAAAGGGCATAACTGTACAGACAATAGCCCCCCTCTGCCACCTTATCCTTATTGAAACACTCCGTGAAATTATCAAAATGTGGATGAGCACCACTTCAATTTTGTTAGCACTGGATTCACCTGGACCTCCCTCAACTTCATTAATGCTAGATTCACCAACCTCCATTTCATTATTTTGGATGCCATCCTCATGTCTAAATTACAAAATAAGATCTTTACTCTCCCTATATATATCTTCTACCAAAAAATCTGAGTTAACATTCCCTTTTAAAACTTAACCTGATAATCTATATCACAACTTTCCCCTTCGTAAAAAAGTTCCCCTTCCAAAAGCCTTGGTATTATTATTACTTTTGGCAGATTCACCCCACAACATTCCATGAAGTTCCAGAGAAGGAGGTGATGGATTTTCTCGCCTTGAATTCGCATTTCAATTCATGGTTCCAGTCATGGATTTTCTTGCCTCAAATACTTCAAATTCTTCGCACATAGTCTGAAATTGAGTTGAACTGATTGAGACATGGTTATTATCTCCTTCGTGATTGTCTTATCCAGCTAAATCAGTCATTATATCATAACTATTGGATTCTCAAACTCTGTGCAACTTTAAATTATCACATGGGGGTGGCAAACAAATTTTTGAGCTCATCGTCATCCCATCTTTAAGGGGAATCACAATCAATTGTCTCTTCACCAGCAGTTGATAGCTGATTCCATTCCTGAAAAGATATCTCATTTTCATTCTTCTTTTCTCCCATTATTTCCCCATATATAGATTCACCAGCATTTTTAGTTTCTTGAATAGAAGTTCCATCTTCTTCTTTGGTAGGATTTTCACCAGCCACTTGTGTAGCCAACTGAAGACTGACTTGACACTCTTAGCTGCTGTCATTTGAACCCTCGCCAGCATAAACTACATCAATAGTGGAAAAATTTAGGAGGACAATTGGAAGGAAATACACTCTTCAATCAATGGAAATGGATAAAAAATGTATGGTTACTACCTTTCATGCAGTAAGATACGCAAAAATGATTTGCTTAAATAGCACTGCAAAAGTTCCTATCTGGTTGGGGTTGTTTTCATTCTTCCCATCTGTATTAATTACACTATTATTGATAATACGTAGATTGAGAGAATGAAACTCTGTAATTTATAAAAAAATGGCAAAGTTGCATTAATCATTAACAAAAAATTAAACTAAAAAATGAAGCAGTGCAAGCACATCAAGGATAATAGAAGGCTACATCAAACTTGTCAAAATAGGACCCCAAAGTAATGAAAATAATAATAGGATCAGCATCTAAAATATCTATGGATCTTTCACCATTCGTGCACCCTTTTCACCAAATGGGACAGAAGACATTTTCCCCCTTTTTCCATTCAGATAGTACATGATAAAGATGGTTGTATATCCACAAATACTTGACATGTCCACCTACATTATTTCATTTATAAATACCAATGAATATTGATATATATAACTAAGACCATATCCAATCTTATGGTCACTTCACCTTTCCACATAACTTGAGGAGGCGATTAGAGATCCATAGATAAAGTAAATTTCTAAACATGTGGAGTACTTAAAATCAACGCGTGATGACTCGCAATGAAAATCCCCCTCAAGTGGTTGGGATGGTGTTAAAAAAAGCCTAGAAGGCTGATTGATCCTCGCCTAAAAGGTAGAAGTTCTAGAAGGACGATTGGTACATTGAGTGAAATTCGATCCAAATTAAAGACAAAATGAAAATAAGTATTCAAATTCCAACTTCCTCATGACAAAATATAAGGAAAAACAAAGGTGTACGATAAAATCAGACATAAATATCATCACAATCAGTAAAATATCCACGTGGGTTATAATATCTTCGTGATCAATAAAATATTATTACCAAACACTACATCTTAATACTATAAATTTATGATAATATAACGAAGTTTTGACTAACTACATACATATTTATGAATCACTTTAGACCAGAAAATGGACATAATAGCAAAACGCCACTAATTAAAAGTTGAAATCAACATACATATTTACATGAACACAAAGTACAACACAAATATATGTAAACAAAACAAAATACAACATGTCAATCAATACCCTGCTGATAACTTTATGCAATTTCTTTAAAATACAACAGACATGTCACCATTTTTTTTGCATATTACACACATTTGGTGAACATATTGGTGGGGCGGGTGAGAATTAAAGTATGAATCACTTAAAAGAAAACATTGTCAGAGGGAACAAACTTATGACATAAAGTGAATTGGGCACTAATTAGTTTTCGACATAAGAAACCCATAACAGTGGAGGAAATTATATAACCATCAATAGTAATTAAGATAATGAAATTATAATGGATATAGGTTACATAAGCTAAGGACATTTTGTCAAACAAACCTTATTGAATCATATTGGTCAATTGGGAAGATTGATGAAATATATACACATAAGTAGGTAAGGATTTGATCCAATTTAAGTAACTAGATAAATGAGACATGGATATTACCTGAAGTAGAGATACTATTTCACTTCGTTGATATCAGGGACATCATTTTGGTAAATAATGCACTAAGTCAACATAACTACAAATGTAAACATTGAACAAAATTAAAAAGAATAAAAGATTAGTTCATTTTATGCAGAGTTCAATAATATAATGTTCAAGATCAAAAAGTAAGATTTTAAAAAACTCATAGATTACACAATGTTGGCAGTTAATACATGTTGAAGTTCACATAGTGTTGGCGTTATAAAATTGAGATGCACAAAAAGTTCACACAGGTCCTACATCGCCATATTTTACAGCTTTGCGAGTTTTCTTTAGGGTGTGGATGTGAATGGGATCAAGGGTGATGAAGGCCTATGTGGAGACAACCGGTCCTCTTGGTGGAGCATCACGGCGAATGGTACTTGCATAACCAAAACTTTAGGACATCAATTACGCCTCACACGATACTTTTGATATGCGTTCCCAACCTACAACATAGTCGTATCTGTTCTTCCTCGTTCATTAACCTGCCTAATCATGGCACAACACACTGTGCACAATATTTTTGGATCCTAATGGGAGTTTGATCCTTGAGGTTCCATTAGTTGGGTCGTTAATAACAACAATAGCGTAGTCATCAGAAGCTCTATCCAAGACACCACGATCATCCACGTGGTTTTTAATGCTGCAAACAACAGTCCCTCCAGGGGTAAATATGAGATGATGGATAATTCTTCATTGATTTTACTAAATTCAACCTTTAAAAATGTAACTTAGTTCAAAAAAAATGTAAAAAGACTTGAGAAGTGTTTAATTTCAACCTTTAAAAAGTCCCCACTGAGAGCAGTTTATAGGCTAAGAAAACTCAACATCGAATCTTAATAATATTGGAGTCCTCCATAAATGCAGTACCTATTGGGACACTATTACCGAACTTCAAGATATCATATCCTATTATTCAAATGTATCAACCATTTCTCCGATAAATATCAGTCGGCGTTGTTCTAGCGATCAACCATTTTCTGTCTTGGATCTTGGTTTTGAGTATGATTCTGATTTGGATATCATCTTCCCCTGTTCATAAAGAAATGAGAATCAATCTGACTTTGATATATGTTATTTGGGAATGGGAAATACAAAAAAAATCTTGGTCCTTCACTAAAAACTCAATGAAACAACAAACGAAATTGGATAGAACTCACACTGAGAAGAAACGCTCACAAAATTGATTTTATATAAATCCAAAACTATTTAGTGAACAATTATGAAACTTGTGGGGGTATAACTCTAATGCTATTTAGTATTGGGTGCTAACTATAATCTGGACATAAAAAGTTAGAATTCATTCTTCAACACAAACATGGGAGCAATAACTACCTGATCCTTGTTGAGAAGAGCATCCCAATCATTATCCTCTAGATATTTTCTGGTGACAGAGTAGCTCAAAGAAATCCAATAGTTAAAAATGCCTAACCATATGATTTGGATGGCACCATTGTCTCTAATAAAATAGAATCAAAAGTTAATTGTACATTATATTCCTAAGTAAAATAAAGTCCTGAACTATGAATATTAACTCCTTAAACTATTTCAAATGATGATAAATAAGTCTATGTGACACTAAAAAAACACCTTTTAGTAGTGTTTTTAGTAACACGTAAGGACATTTTGTTTTCTCTGTAATAGAATAGGGATTTTATTTGCATTTTATCTTACAAATGAATTATTTACAAAAGGAAATTAAACTGCATAATATTACTTAAGGGATTATGGATATGCTCACCCATGCTCCAAAATTTTCCCGGGTATTCTACGGATAGGTGATCTGCATATTTTTGGAAATTGAATTTTTTTAAGTATCTCCATAACATTTGAATTCCTTTTTAGTTCGTCTCCTTCTTTATCTCCAGATGCCAAGTGGCTACAAATGAAACAAAACTTTGTCTGGAATAAATACATACTCATAGAAATACATCCCTGAAATAGAACAACATCGTGTAAACAGAAGTTGCATCACTATTCAATTGAGATTAATGTCTCCAACTAAGACATCACGCCATCAAATCTCAACTTGTAACCAATATTTACATCATAGACCAAAGAAAAAAACATTGTGTTTGTACAAATTTTACAATCTTATCAAATATATTCATACACAACATATTATATAGATGCTTATACACAATAATCTGATTAAACATTATAAGAAAAAGGAATTGTATAAGAAAATAACTCTTATGGGGCAATTCGACTAACCAAATATGCACAATCCAAAATTTTAGTTAATATCAAGGATTAGAACACCCGTACTTGATAATGTAGCATGCATGTTATATGATACAAACAAAAGAAAATCTACAAATGAATCGACACACATTCTAATGAAATCCCACTTTTAATCGACATACATAACACCCAAAATAACATATTGTGTTTATTCATCATTTGTGTGTATAAGAATTCACTAACAAATGTATATAACAAATCCCACTACGAATTCACTAACAAATGTTAAGAATAGTGTATATAAGCTAGGAATAGGTAGCGATTGCAAATGTTCAACGATTAGATCACGATTGTTAAATTAACAAACACATACCAAGTGTTACCCTACAACTTAAACCAATGAACCTCAATTAAACCCTAACTTCATCTAAAACCATTTAGTAGATGTCAATAAATAAATATCCTTCACCAAAAACCTATAAATTTGGGGTATTTCATTTTATAGAGCTGTATGTTAAAAAAATAGGGATAACTATAAAGAGATATAAGTGCACACCTGATTTGCCAAAACAAATCAATATAAATATAATCAACACATCATTACCTGCAAAATCAAAACAAGAAATATGATAATAAAAAAGATAAGATGAAAGCCCTATTCTGAAACCATATCCATAACTGATTTTCCCCTAAACATTCAACAAAGCATCATAGTTGAATTGATATACACAATGAATACATAGTTTTTGTTATTAATAACTAAAACAAACATAGGAATATCACTCCAAATTTAAGTAACAACACAAACAACCCAGAGAGAGAGAGAGAGAGAGATAAAGAGAGATTTTGTGATTGTCTGATAGCGTAGAGAGTACGTTGAGTTGTGTATGAAAGGAGAGTGTGAGATCAAAATGGGTATAATACACTTTTACCCTTGTTTTTGAATTTTGAAGAAAAGGGGGAAAAAATTAAAGTGTGTTAAAAGAGAGGGAAACCAAATTTTTAAGGAGCAAAAATGGTAAGAGGAGTATTTTAATCTCAACCATTGGATCGTTGCCTTGTTGGATTAATCTGGACCCCTAATTAGCTTATCCCACTAATGGAATAGTGTCAGAATTCTACTCCTTAATATATATATATATATATATATATATATATATATATATGTGTGTGTGTGTGTGTGTGTGTGGGTACCCAGAAATTAGTATTATAGGCCTGGACGAGTAGCCCAGCCCTAGCGGCCCAAAGTCCAGGCCCCTCATCTTTTGTATTGATCCGATTTCCCCACGACCCCATGAAGGGAAGTTATAGGGGAGCACGATCCCATGGAGGGAAGTTATAGGGAAGATGGCTAATAAGGAGGAAACCATCATCTCCACTAACTAACATACACATATATAAATTAAACCCTAGGTCCGGGGAAAAGGACAAGTTGTATTCTCTGTACTCATTCTCCAGAATATTGAGAAATAATAGTGACTGTACCATCGTGGACGTAGGCACATCTTTGCTGAACCACGTACATCCGTTGTTGTGTGATTGGCATTTTATTTTCTTTATTCTTTCTTGGTCATTACTTCTCTCATATTTATTTGTGTTGCACAATCATTGTCTCCACAATTAGTGCCATATGTGGGAAACGTTCATCTTTCCCTGAGAAGAGCCCACGCCAAGAAAATAATCTAAGATGTCTGGTCACAGCAGCAACGATCCTCAAGCAGGAGATATTCGAGAGCCACCTGATCCTCGCAGGATTAGCTCTGAAGTCCGACGTTCAGATCGTGGGGCTCGCTTGGAAAGGCCAGCCTCAGAAGAAGGTCAAGGACCAGCAAGGTCCACGCAGATATCCAGATTGATTGATGCATACGAGGCAAGGCTCCACGAGCAGAGGGAGTCTTCTCACAGATACGAGGCTGAGAATGCTCGCTTGAAAAGAAGACTGGAAAGACTGGAGAAGGAACTACGTCCTGATACCAGGAGACACCCCTATCACACTCCTAGCTCTCTGGCGAGAAAACCTCACATCTGAGGAAGGATCCCTAGGCGGGAATATCAAGGGGTCGAAGGTGGCGACTCAGACGACGACCTCCGCAAAAAACTAAGAAGAGCTCGCCGCTACCAGAGCCCTGCTCGCAGCGACGAAAACATACGGAACCTGGTCTGCAGAGAAATGGACCAACATCCAGCTCACCGCGGCACCAGGTCGACCAGAGAACTCGCCACGAGAGCCCTCAAGACCCAGATGAAGTCACCCTTCACGAGGGAAATTGAAGAGGAAGAGGCTCCCAAGAAAATTTCCATTCCAAAGTTCAAGATTTACGACGGGAAGACTGATCCCATTGATCATGTCAGGCAGTACGGGCAGGCCATGACCCTCTGGAATCATTGGGATGCATTGATGTGCCGTATTTTCCCCTCGAGCTCTTTACGGCCCGATCCATCAAAAATTTCAAATCCCTGGCCGAGCTCTTTACGGCCCGGTTCATCACCAGCAGCTCCCATCCCAAAAGGATGGATGATCTATTAACAATGAAGAAAATGCCTCAAGAAACACTCCGAGACTATGAGAAGAGGTACTGGGAGTTATTCAACGAGATCGAGGACTGCGCGGAAGAGGTGGAAGTGACTTCCTTCAAATTGGGCTACCTAGCTCTTCCCTCCTTTACCAGTCCTTGACGAAGAAGGAAGCTATGACCATTGAAGACCTGATGGCCCGGATTGAGAAATACGCAAAGGTGGAAGATGTCACCCGCCTTAATGTAGGAGAAAACGGTCGATCCAACCTCACTACCAAGGGAAGTGAGAAAGTTGATAACCAGAAGAAATGAGGAAAGAGTGGGGGAAACTATGGCTCCAAAAACGGAGGGAACCCTGACGTAACAAAACCGTTCCAGGCAGTCAATACCGTCTTCAAAGAGCAAATTTACAAAATTCTCGCAAAGATCAAGGATGAGTCGTTCATCAAATGGCACCGGAAAATGGGAGGAGACCCCTCGAAAAGAAACAATGCATTAAGATGCGCTTTCCACAAAGAGGGAGGGCATAAGACCGAGCACTACAAGGCACTTAAGTCCCACCTCGAGGAGTTGGCCCAGTTTGGACATTTGAATGACTTTGTGGAAAAGAAGGTAAAGTGAGGGTACAATGGTATTCTTGCATTATACTGGACTGGGGGGACACTCGCATGACAAAATAAAAAGGATTATGAAGCAGCGAAAATATAAAAAGATTGGATGAACACGTTTAGTCGGCAAAATTGACCAAAACGCGAACTTTTCGTTAATCCTTTATATTTACAAATAATGATAATACATGTTTATTCGGCAAATCTCGCCCAAAGCATTTACATTATCAAAAAGAAAAAGAATAACAAAATCTCAAGGAGGTGGAAGCCTCCGAGTAAGATAATCAGCAACTTTAGCTCTCCTTCCATCATCAGGAGCGGGGCTAGCTCTTTCACGACCTCATTTGCGTCCAACTCCAATAGTTGCCGGGGAATAGCATCAATAGGGATCCATCGATCATCCCTCCTGAATGGATTGGGCATCAGAGTGGAGGAAGACATCTCGTATTGATACCATAACACCGAGTTCCTCGGGATTTACAGCTCTCTCAGGGCACTCAACCACCCTCTGATGAAAGAAAGTTATTCGAACTCTGATAGTCTTGTGGGAGCATCCAGCCAACCCTGATTGTAGCCATCAGACCACACTTGGCGAGGGCCCTTCTTGAATAGATACCGCAGTCAGGAAACGTCCCTCTGGAGCCCAGCAACAATTACATAAGCTCGCCGAGCATAGTCGCGTAGTTCCCCAATATCTCATTGTTCGACGGCTTCCCTGTTCCTACCCCTGGCACTCCTGCCAGCACGCGGGAGGGGAGGCCGAGCAACTCGCGACGAAGAAGAGCCTTGCAGGACTATTGGAACGGTGCTCGGCGAATGATCCTTAAGCTTCGAGACCTCCCGCCTCAGGTCTTCGTTCTCCTGCTGCAGGAACTCCCCAACTTGGTTAATCTCGATGGACTCCAGTAACTTTGCTCTTAGTGCACTAACTACTTCTTGTACTGAGGCACCGATTTCTTCCATTTCCTGGAGCCTATCCTTCAGCTTAGCCACCAGCTCAGATTGCTCCTTATATTTCTGATTCCTAGACCTAATTGACTTATAAAGTCTAACAAAGGCCTGGCGAACAGTAGGGCTTGCATTAGGACCAAGAGTCCTACCCAGTTGGGAGGTAGCTGGAATATAGTCATCAACATCAACCAACTACAAGTAAAAGAAAGAGAAGAGAAAGAGATCATCATAAACAAAAATGAAGTCTTTTCATTAATAAGGAACGAGGTTACATCAGATTGAAAAAGAAAAAATTACAAAGCAACCCTATCAATTAGCAACCTCGGGTGGCCCAGAGGTGGATGGTCCCTTGTCCTTATCAGCATCAGTAGGGGCATTACCCTCTGTAGGGGTGTCCTCTGTCCTCTCAACCAAAGGAGCGTCAGCAGGAGTCGCCTGAGAGACAAGATCAGTGCCTTCAGCAGTTGGGGCAGGGTCCTCATCTACGACTGGCCTCGGCCCTGGATCGTGCTCGTCAAAGAGTGAGGATGCAACGTCCACCCCAACAGCCACAAGAGCCTTATTCCACCCTTTCTTGAAGTTCAGAAGGCTAATATAGCCTATCTAAACTTCAGTGTCCTCATACGTAGCAGCCCAGCCAGAGTTGTACGAGTCCTCCTTAAGGGTGGCTACCTGGGCTTTCTCCGCCTCCAGTTGCTCGGCCAGAACCCTGTTCTTCTCTGCAAGGTCCATCTTGCTCATGCACACTAGATCATAAGCCTTCCTCAGCTCGCCCAGCTCCCTGACCATATCATCTCTCTCGCGAGCAGAATTGACAAGGGCCAGGTCAGATGAAACTCGAGCTGCATCAGCAGCCTTCAGGTCGGCCTCCAGCTGAGATCCCCTGGCTTCCAGAGCAGATTTTTGTTGTTCCAGCTCACCATTCCTCCTCACCAGCTCGTCGCGAGAGCGATAATGCACAGAGAAGTTGGTCACAAACTGCAAAGAATATAGAAGAAATCAAGACGAAGAAACCATAAAGACTTGTTAAAATAGATTAAGAATTAGAAGAGAACTTTACCAAGGCAAGCCTCTGGATAGCTTGCAGAGCCAGTTAATCGGACCCCAACGCCCTCTGGCGATCCGCAGGAAGGACTGCTCTCTCGAGTAGTGCAAGGGCTAGCTGAGGAGAAGTGTCAACCGAAGCCCCCTCAGGCAAGGCAGATACTGGGACCAGGGCTTGACCTGTTTTGGTCCTCGATTCCATCTTCCTCCTCTCCTCCACTTTCTTCTTCTCCTCCACCTTCCTCCTATACTCCTCCTTTTTCCTCTACCTCTCTCTCGCCTGCTCCTCCTCTCTCCTCTTCTTCTCTTGCTCCTAAGAAGAAGGACGAGAACCAGTAGGTATGACCCCAGGTGTAGACTTCAGTTTCTTGGACCTCTGTGCAAGGAGCACGTCATCATCATCGTCATCATCTCTGATCAAATTCTTCCTGGGAGGCATCTGTTCACCAGAACTGTTGGAAGTGCTCGTCAATCCTTGAGCTTCAGAATTCTCCTTAGAATTAGAAGAACTGCTACCGACAGAGCTCCCTCCACTAAGATTACCGACAAGATCACTTTCAGAGCTCCTCTCCTCTTCGTCCAACTGGATTAGCTCGGCAGTAGTCTCTTCGAGGGAAGAAAACTCTGGAACACTGTCCACAAGTCGTGATATGAAGCTGGAGCCTATGTTTTTATACTCTAATAAGAAAGCGGCAGATCTGGGATGCTCGCCATCACCCAAAGGCTCTCTGATGTTCCAAGCTTTAACCAACTCAGAAATTCAGACATCGCTAAGAGCAGGCTCCACATTCCTTGACCTCGCTGTAAAAGAAAAAGAAGAAAGGAGTTAGAAAAGTCATAAGTCAGCAGAGATTGAAGCAATAGTACAAATATCTACCTATATATTCTTCCCCATAAAAGGGAACAGTGAATCTTTCAGACCTTGACCCTTCAGATTGGGGAGAGAACTACCAATTCCTAATAAGAAAACCTTCCTTCCAGTAGTCCTTATGGGAATCAGGTAGATTTACTACCAATACCCTATCAGGGCTCCTAGCTTTGAGGTACAGGACACCTGAACTAGTTCGAGAGATTAGTATTATAGGCCTGGACGAGTAGCCCAGCCCTAGCGGCCTAAAGTCCAGGCCCCTCATCTTTTGTATTGATCCGATTTCCCCATGAAGGGAAGTTATAGGGGAGAACGATTCCATGGAGGGAAGTTATAGGGAAGATGGCTAATAAGGAGGAACCCATCATCTCCACTAACTAACATACACATATATAAATTAAACCCTAGGTCTGGGGCAAAGGACAAGTTGTATTCTCTGTACTCATTCTCCAAAATATTGAGAAATAATACTGACCGCACCATCGTGGATGTAGGCACATCTTTGCTGAACCACGTACATCCGTCGTTGTGTGATTGGCGTTTTATTTTCTTTGTTCTTTCTTGGTCATTACTTCTCTCATATTTATTTGTGTTGCACAAATTCTACAACATTCCTAAGTGAGTGGAGATTGACCTATTTCCAATCTTCGCCATTGGAAAATACAAGAAAAGTTACAAACCAAAGAGAAAATGCAAAGGGCACGAGAGACTTACAAGACAGAAGATCAGGTCAAATGACGAAGAAGCAACGAGAATGGAGATCGAAAGTAGAAGGTACGAAGAGCAAGAGTTCTCAGAAGATAGAAGAGTGCTGGAAAAGCTGAAATGACGAAAATAAATGAGCCTTATTCCAACAAACCTTCAAAATCTAATCATATCGCACAGTAAGCAAAGCGACTGCCGCCAAAAATCGACTCTACAGCTCCCGAGGAATTGCAACACGGCTATTATGGCTAATCATTTAAATTTGTTGGGCCCAAATGCATGGCACAACAAATTTAGGGGCAATTATGGGTACCCAGAAATTAGTATTATAGTCCTGGACGAGTAGCCCAGCCCTAGCGGCCCAAAGTCCAGACCTCTCATCTTTTGTATTGATCCGATTTCCCCACGACCCCATGAAGGGAAGTTATAGGGGAGCACGATCCCATGGAGGGAAGTTATAGGAAAGATGGCTAATAAGGAGGAACCCATCATCTCCACTAACTAACATACACATATATAAATTAAACCCTAGGTCCGGGGAAAAGGACAAGTTGTATTCTCTGTACTCATTCTCCAGAATATTGAGAAATAATACTGACTGCACCATCGTGGACGTAGGCACATCTTTGTTGAACCACGTAAATCCGTTGTTGTGTGATTGGCGTTTTATTTTCTTTGTTCTTTCTTGGTCATTACTTAGCTCATATTTATTTGTGTTGCACAATCATTGTCTCCACAGTATGTATATATGTGTGTGTGTGTGTGTATGTAATTTACATGATTACTTATGATTATTATCACACTTATGAATACATGTGAAGAATATGTGATAAAATGGATGAAAGTTAAATTTTGAAAGAAAGATAAATTTTCAAATGTTTAAGTAAACTATTTTAACATAAATGAAGTTAAACTTGTCGATTTCATGATAAAATGTTGTATTGAACTTACAAAGAAATAGTAGGATGCATTTTTGAGATTTATTGGTATAATACCTTATTTTTATGAAAACTAAGTCATGCACTTGGGATAAATGAATTAAATATGTTAAAAATGCATTGAAATGAGTTTTTGAAAATGAAATGATAAAGTTGAGAATTTCATAATACTAGCCACACAAAATGATACAATTTATGTGAACAAAGTTTAAGAAACTTGAAGAAATAAAGTAAATGGGTGCTAAGTGTAAAAGTAATAAAAGTATGAGTGTTTAAATGTGTAATTTTGAAAAGCTAAGACCCAAGGTGAAATAAGGAATAAGGAAAACAAAGAGAAGTTATCAAATTGTAAGACAAGTCTTGAAATGTCAAAAGTATGGTTTGTAGGCCAAAAATATGATTTTATGAAATTTTGTACTAAGTAGTAAAATTTTCACAAATGGGTATTATTTTTAAAAGTTAGTTTTCGGAAATAATATAAAATGATAAAATGATAAGAAATAAAGTAGAAAATGTAAAATTAATGTTTTGAAAAGTAAAGTCTTGAAATGATAAAAGAAATGTTTTAGTATAAAAGTATCATTTTATGTGAAATATGGAATTAAGAATAATTTTCCAAACCATTAGGGATCTAATTAATGATTTGGATTTCATTTGTTAACAACTCATGTTGTGTAGAGTAAAGATG
This sequence comes from Sambucus nigra, assembly GCA_949130495.1. NCBI lineage: Eukaryota > Viridiplantae > Streptophyta > Magnoliopsida > Dipsacales > Adoxaceae > Sambucus > Sambucus nigra. The sequence goes on along the minus strand of OX422211.1, from coordinate 496,357,139 downwards.
AAAAGAAGAATTTTTGGAAAAGTGTATAAAATATGAGTTTGAAAATGTGTGTGATAGTTAAAAGAACATAAATGTGTATGACATAGTTATTTGAACTAAAACGGTTAAGTTTCACAATAAATGGTAAATAAAGTTGTTTGAAAAGATGAAATACCGAGTTTAAGGTAAATAAAAATAAAGTTTTGATAAAGTGTGAAACTTGAAAATAAAGTGTGAATAGGACTTGTCTCGTCCCGATTATTTTGCCTCATAGTCGACAAAAAGGAAATAAAGGGAAAAGGATTAAAAGTGGATAAGAAAGAAAGGAAAAAGGGTTACAATGACATTACAAATAAAAGGTACTCGGAGGTAATCAAGAAATTTAATAAGTTCTCGGATCCCTATGGTGAGACTTAATACTTAGACCCTAAACCACTGATCATAAGCATATTGCTTCATAGTGGTAGTCGGTGAAAGGCCATATAACATTCATCGATTGGTACATTGATTAATAGAGTGAAAAGATGATTTAGAGTGTGATGCTCATTCACTTAAAGGAAAGTTCATAAAAGAGCATGAAAAATGTGAAAGTACGTTAATGGTTTAAATAATGGGGTATGGGTAGTATTAAAAGAAAGATTAAGTGTGATTGGGCTCATCGCTACGGTTGCATGGTTTTAACGTACATTGGATGGTTACAATAGATCTTGCATGAGAACACTTAAATAAGATTAAGGATGATTTCATCATTTCTAAAATACACTTTATATGTGTAGATATTCTCTGTATGATATATAGTCTGCTAATATTTCCCCTACTAGGAAATGACAAGAATAATAACAAAGGAAATGAGTGTTTTCCATATAATTAGATCTCCATGACTTTCATTTTAAATTGTGTAATTAATTTTAAATTAAGGTTTTTTACCATTTGAACTTTGATGAAAGTACCTTGAATTCATACTCTAATAACACGAGATAGTATGGATTTCACTATAGACATTATTTATTCCATGAAAATCTTTTATTTCTATTATTCCTATAGATTTCATAAGCTAGACATAATTTTATCAATTAAATTAAATGAATTTTATGATAGAAATATAAAAAAAAATTATTTCCAAAGAGGATTTTCTTAAATGAAGTCAAATTACAAAAAACAATTCTTCATTGACCCCAAAAATCTAGGTGTCACAACCTGGTATCAGGGCCTAGGTTAAGTGTGTATCATAGAATATGCTTACGCTTTATTTTTATTTTAATAATAGTCACATATATTTAATCTATAATAAGTTATTAGTTTATTTTGGTTATGCTAACGGTAAGTGTAACAACTAGTTATTAGAATGGGATTTAGTCCTTAGATGCTCGGGTTTGAGAGTTAAAGATAATACGTAAAGTGAATAAAATTCTTAAATATATTGAAATTTGTTAGTATCAAGGAAATCTGACACAATAGAACGATTCAGGTGGACCCATGGTGATAAAAATATTAAAATAGAGACCCAACACGGTAAGTATGTTAGATAAATTTTAATAGATAAGAAAGTATACGGTAGTGTAAAAATCTTATTTACTTGAAATAAGGTTAGGTATATGATATAAGAACAAGAATATAAGTTCTCTCTAGTCACTTGAACCGGGGGGCATGTCGAGATGTGAAGGTGCTTCTTTTAATCGTAATGAGTATTGAAAAAAATATTGGTCTTATTTCTTAGGTAGAATGATTGAGTTTCATAGGAAACATATGATAAGTTACTCAATGGTTTCTAATAACAAAGAAATTTAATTTGAGTTTAAAAGTGTATTTTGAGTTTTTATCGAGGAGCTTAATTTAGTATGAAGTAACAACTAGGTGAAAGAAAATTATGTCAAGACTTAAGGAAAGGTTTTCGAACAATTTTAGTCTTTAACACGTAGAGTTATGAATACCATATAATGGTTTGACATTTCCATCAGTGCTCTGGTATAGCAGGAATTAACTTAACAAAATATCTTACACTTGAATTAGAATGCACTACTTATCATCTAGTTGTGGTTATGGTAATATAATAGCATGAGTAAGACCTAAGTGTCTGGTCAACGTATATAGTAAGTAAGTAGGGCCTTGGGTATAGATTCACCCATTGGATGGACTTGAGATATGTTCGGTTTATTAATCTATTTATTGATGCTAGTAGAGATTGATGTTTAGGTTTATGGTTCCCAAAGAAGTAAAGGTTAGTTAGTGAAAGTTAGCACATTGCCCTGGTAAGGAATAATGAAAATAACCCTATGGAAATAGTATCCTAAGTAATTTAAGTGTATCCTAATTCGATAAAGGTAAAAATTAGTGTTGGATAGGAAATTATTAGTGGTGTATTAGGATAATAATTATAAGTTCAAGTTTGAACTCTTGGGATTGGAGAGCTACAACATACAATACTCATGCGAGCTAGTATTAATGTTTGTTTAATTTTGTAGAATACCATGATAATTAAAAGATAAATGAGTTAGTATAACCTTTAAGGAGGGAAGCATCGTAGTGATTGGAGATAACATCACATTTCTTCCAAAGTTTTTCATGTCACCATTTGACTTACGACGATGGTCTAGGTTAAGGATCTCGGTCCGATTGGGAAACCACCTTAGTGGCAAGTAAGGGATTTTAATATCAAAGTTATGTAATGATATACGTTTGTGGTCCCGCAGTGGATTAATACTAGGGTACATAGACTTTATGTCACATATTTAAATAGTACATAGGATTGTGTGGTGATTGTAAATAGCAATTACTATTCTATTATCTATAGCAGAAAGACAATGTAATGATATCCCATACTTTTATGAGTATCTTATTTTATTTCCATGTGTGCATTTAATTATTAGTTTAATTGGGGAAATTAAATTCGTTTCAATAAATATTAATTAGCAAGCTAAGGATTATTATTATTATTATTATTATTATTATTATTATTATTATTATTATTATTATTATTATTATTATTATTATTATTATTATTATTATTATTATTATTTACACACGTGTAATAAGTAAATAGAGATGTGAATTATTATATTGTCATTTATGATTGGAAAATGATGATTTATTATATTATGTCGATAGAGAGTTACACCGACAGATTTAAATAGTTAGACGCATATTGTACACGTGTATTGGGATCGGTTAATGAGATGATGGTATACTTTTCGTAAAGTAACTTGGATGACCTTTATGAGTGTATTGGTGACCTGGAATGGGTCAAAATCTAGAATAGGTACTCGAGGTTATAGTTGGATCCCGGGGGATTTTTAGACACAGTATGGCTCATTTAGGGTATGAGTATATTTGTACCTTTAGGGATACACTTTAAAACGTTATTAGGGTGTGATTAAGAAGTATTTAAAGAATAGGGAGGTGGATGATAGCCTCACTTTTGCCTCTGCATAATTGAGATTAGGGGAGAGATTAAGAGAAAGAAAAAGGAGAAGAAAAGAGAGAAGAGAACTTGGAGAAGAGAGGAAAATCATCTCCGAATTCAAATCATCTAGTTGAGACTTCGGATCCAAATCCAAATCCAAAAGGCAAATGTTTACTTTCTTTAGATTATAATTTTTACGGTTAATTACGTTCATAATTAAGTAGGAACAAATCTGGAAAATTAAAAGATGAAAACTTTTGAGAGTTGATTAAATGAATTGGTTTGTGTTTAACCTCTAATCGTAGTTGATAGTGATTGCTGATAAATAGTTGAGAAATTCATAATATCAATCTATATTTAGGATTATGAAGATGAGAATATTTATAGGATATTAGAGTCAATGAATTCCAAAGGTTTGATAAATTTTGAATTGTATGAAATGATTGATGTTTGGAAATTATTTTGTTTAGATGATGGATTCAGGTTTAATTTGGTGTTAGAATGCTTATGCGTTAGGCTTGGGACCTCCATTGGAGGGTTTAAGAGGTGAAAACTCCGGAAAGAAGACGATAGGAAGCCTATCAAACCAAACCTGTTCGTGGGAGCAGTTAAGCGATTCTGTCTAGGGAATCGATTTGATCTTCCAACGAAACAGTTCCATTTACTGACCGATCCTGATTTTTATTACGTGTCATTTTTATCCATTAGTATTTTATAAATGGGCATACGGGCTTTCAAGATATATTGGGACTACTGGGGAACATTATCAGGGTTGGGTCTGTATGTTAGGCCTACGTTTAGATAGGTTCGATTGAGATGAATCGAAAATCAAATGATAAATATAAAATTGAAAAGTGGGGTTGGACTTCAGGATTAGTAGACTAGTATGCGATGGGATTTTCGTACGTAGTCAGTACTATATATATATATGTATATATTCTGGGTGACTTATATATAAGTGTAATGGTTGCTTGTTTATTTGGAGTATACCTACTCGGTAGGGCTATCGTTAAGAGGTTTTGCATAGTGGGCAGTCCACCATAGTGTTAACCAGCATGTGTTGGATTGATTCCCTAGGTCATAGTACTATTGCATGTCCACTATCCATATGTGAGGAGAGGTATTAGTTTGAATACCGATTAGGTGAGATGTGGTATGGTTGTGACCTCTCAGTGTATACTTGAAGCCCGATGACTCCCGGCTCTTGGGATGCAGTTTATACATATACAACGAGTGGTATATATGTATGTGTATATGAGATATGATGTGTATAGATATTTATAGAATGGGTATAGGTATGTTATTATACTGTGCAAGTATCTATTAATAGGATGTGTGTAGTTATGATATTATATATGAAAGTATATGCAGTGAGGAAAGTATATGTTTAGCTAATGATGTTTATTAGCGGGATGGGCTATGATAGCGGATATTGTCCTAGTTAGACCGAGTAGTATAATTAGGATAATAGAATGAATGCTTGAGGTACGCAGTGTAGATGAGAGGTGAGGTTAATTCTCATGTGAGTGCGATTGGTAATTTAATTATAGAGGTAATACACTGCATGTTTTTATTTAAAGCAATTAAATACTTTCAAAATATTTTCAACTTTTTTTTAGGCTTTGACCCGGTAGCTAATCTATTTTGTTTTCAAAATCCCGGGTGTGTAGCAGCAGGGATAGTAGGGTTAGTTATTCCATGCTATTGTGAGAAGTAGTTGAGGATACTGCGAGATTGATTGTAGTCGCTTCTGTTCATTTCTATCTAGATAGGATTCAGTTTTATTTATAGTATTTCCTTTTTGGCGTGTTGCCCGTAGTTGGATAGAATTTTATTTATATCAAATATTCATTACTTGTCAGTATTTATTTATGTTGGATAATTATTTTTAGCGACCAATGGTTTATTCGGTTTACGATATTCATATTTATGATTAGCAGTTATATTATCTTTTCATTTGGTTACATGGTTTTATTTGGTTATATATTACTTGTTTCAACAATGATGCTAAGAATGATATCATATTGGATTCCATTTTTATTTTAATGAAGGATTGATCACCCGATATTAGAATAGGCAGGATGTCACAAATGTTACTCGAATGTTAATTACTAGCTAGTTTATATGTAGTTATACCTTAAAATCTTCTTGATAGTCTAGGGTGATGAGTTATAGATATAATAAAATGCTTAAGGAGATTTAAGATTAGTGATTAATAATAAGCTTTCGTTACATGTAGTTTATTGAATGTTGATATTATCATTATTTTCTCTTAAGGTTTAGAATGTTTGATTGATGGCAATTAATATTCGCACTAAATTGTAACTGCTCGTCTGAATGGAACAAATGAATATATATATATATATATATATATATATAAGATTCATATGTCGATCTTAGGAGGAAATAAATAGGCCTTGATGATGAATTGGTTTCATGACACGAGAAGTTGTCATGGGTGTTAGTTGCAGATAGTAATTAGATGGTGCCATCAAGATGTAGGCAATAATTTGCCTAAGTTTAAATCTGGGTAATGTCGAGGATTACTAGAATCAACTATATAACAAATTTTTTATAAGAGCCTAGTAAAAATATATGAGATTTATCGATGTAAATACATTCAGTGAAAGGATATTGAGAAATTTGAAACAATTAGAATGTTGTGAATTAACGTGTAGATACATGATGGGAAATTAGATTAGACTTGTATAACAAATAACACAATTAAATTATAAGCGTTGAACTAAGAAAATATCTGATGGTGATACAGATGAATTGCATTTTTAGGCATATAATTGAAAAGGGTTTATCCTATGACCTCAAAGAATAAGCACTATAACAGGTAAAAGTTCATGAAAATAATTATGAATCACCAATTGATTATAATACTTAGGAAAAAGTTTCATGTTTTGGAGACACTAGATGCACGATTGAACATGCAGGGAATCGCATGAATGTTTAAGCTTGAGTGATATAAATTAAATTGCATAACTTAGTGTTAAAAAATTCCTAATGAGGCTTAAAGGAACAATCGAGGATTCTGGTGATTATGTGCTCGTTAATGTCAAGTATAGGCCTGGAAGAAACACTTTGGATAGACGGATAAGCCTAGGATCTATATATTATTTTTTGTTCACCACTAAATTAAGAATTATGAAAAAGTCGTGGAAGCCAGTTTGTGATTAGAAAGTTTTTTGGATGACCGAATGATAAAAAGGCATATTGTGCATTATTGTATATAATGTCAATCAATTATAAGGTTAAAAGTTAATCATGAGTTTTGAATTAGAAATTGAACTTAAAAGTTTTGATCAATGGGTTCCATAGACTATTGAGTCTAAAAAAACTGGTAAATTATTTTATGCACCAAGGTGTGTATGTCGAGGTCAACAAGTTAATAAGATTCGAGGAATTAAGGAAATACTAAAGTTATGATGTTGGGTAAGTATTTTAATAATTAAAATTCGTGTAGTCTAACTATGAACTTTAAATTAAGATGATGATTACAATTTCTTGTTATTAAAGGAAATAGTAAATTTCGGGACAAAATATCCTAATGAGGGAAGATTGTAACACTCGTACTTATCAAATAAGTAAAATATCAAAATTTTCAGAGATTCGCATTTCATAAAGTTTATGTTAGTGTAAACTTAGGTTAGATAAATTTAATTTTTAAAAATATTTTCCTTTTTTAATTATAATTTTGGATCGATCCAAATATAATCCTGGACATGTCTGAAATTGTCTATTAGAACACGGTTTTCTCCCTTTTAAGTTGTCAACATGTGCAATGGTATGGGGTGTAAAAGGCAGATAACCCTCCCATAATCCATAATACCTGACTCTCTGCCCCATGTAACATTGTGGTTTCATCATTAAGTGATGGGTATGTTTTGGTACATTATAAGAGAGAGGGATGAGGGACTTTTCCTTCATATTCACCTCACCTCTATAGAAAGTTAATCCACCCCTAAATCAAGACATTTCAGTCTCATTCCTCACCCATTTAGGTAAATTAGGTCCTCATAATTATCTCCACACATCAATCTTGCAAGAAAACCATACCACCCTTCCATTATCAATGGTTAAGGAGGGTGTTGTCGGTGATAATTTGGAGAAAAAAAGCTTATAAAGGAGCTACTAATTTGTTGTGTTTTCTTTCAACCTCTTCATGAAAGGAATTAATATCTTCAAGAGGTAGGGGTTCAACACTATTTTTAAGTTTTAATCAAGCATGGTAGATAAATGTATATATGCATGATTTACATGAATAATTTTGCTTATTGCATATGAATATATGCTGAAGAATATGCGATAAAATTGGATGAAAGTAAAAGTTTAAAAGAAAGATAAATTTCAGAATGTTTAAGAAATTTTTTTATTACATAAATCATGTTAGACTTGTTAATTTTATGATAAAATGTTATATTGAACTTATGAAGAAATTGTAGGGTGCCTTTATTTTCTTTTATTAGCATAAAACCTGACTTTCATGAGCACTAACTCATGTAGTTGGAATAAATGAGTTAAGTATGTTGAAAAAGTATTAAAATTATCTTTTAAAGGTGAAATGATAAGCTTAAAAGTTTCAAAATATTAATCACATAAAATGATACAATTTATGTGAACAAAGTTTCAGAAACTTGAAGAAACAAATTGGGTGCAAAGTGTAATATTAATCAAAATATGGGTGTTCAACTGTGTAATATTAAAAATTTAAGGCCTGAAATAAAGAACAAGAATAGCAAATAAAAGTTATCAACTTGTAAGACAGGTCTTGAAATGTCAAAAGTATGGTTTTGGGGTCAAAAGTATGATTTTATGAAAGTTTTGACTAAGTAGTAACATTTGTACATGGTTATTGTCTTGAAAAGTTGGTTATGAAATGGTAGAAACAAGGTAGAAAATGCAAAATTAATGTTTTGAAAGGTAGACTCTTGAAATGACACAAAAAGGATTTTAGGACAAATATGATTTTATGTGAAATATGGACTAGAGAACGATTTAACAAACCAAGGGGACTCTAGTTAAAGAGTAGACTTTATGTATTAAAAAATCTTGTTTTATAAAGTAAAGATGAAAATAATCATCAAGAGTGTGCACGATCTTAATGAGATAAATTATTTAATTAAATGCCTCAAATACACAATCCAATTTTATCTCATAAGACATGCATCTAACTAATAAGATAGATAAAATATGAAATCACATGGCAACTGGGGAAAAATAATCATCTACTTTCTCTCAAAAACTCTTAAGTGATGTGCGGGATCATGCAGAGTCACATGTGTGGAAGTGCATACGGGAACTCGTGTGCGATCATATTGGGGAATATACCTATAAGACACTCTCCCTAGCTTAAAACAATACTCTTTAAGGTGACATCTTTGTTTTCAATGGGTACAAACATAAATGGGCTTGGATCCACCTTTCTCAACGATGATCAATCCTAGGTGGGTTAGGTTGAGGGCCATAAAAATCTAACACAAACCCACTAACCATTTCGATTGAGGCATGGGAAGTGGATGCATCGTCATAACCTATTAATTGTCTCTCCACACTACCTAAATAGGGATCGAGTAGCATATTTCCTATCTTCTTAGATGTGTCCACTAAAGTGATCTTGACCTCTCGAACACATTCGAGATCGCTCTCGAGTTTGGATACATGGGCTTCAAGTTTCTCACGAATATCCAATGAAGATTGAAGATCTCTCATAAGACTAGCCATGGTGTTGGTCAAATAAGTATTTTCCCTACTTAAAATAATCAATTACTCACATAAAGAAATCTTCACCTTCTCGAGTTGACTTACCGACGCCTTACACTCTCTCAAAACTTTCACCTCCTTCTCTAAATCTAACACCCTAATATACAAATCTTTATTTATTTTTTTGATTTTCAAGGTCTCAGTGTAAATATCACTAAAGCCTTTTGGAGATCACCTTCTCCCTCACTAAAATTTCCATCGTCACTCTCATTATCCCCATAATGAATTGAAACATCATTAAGGCTTTTATGTTTAGATATGTCCTCATCGGTGTGGGAAAAAGTATAGGGGCTAACGAGACTAGCCATGAACGCAATGCATGGTTCATGGGGTGATTCTCCCCACAATAAATTCTCGTTCGAACGACTTCTACATTTGTTCGAACAAATTTTGCCGTCGCGAAATTTGTCTATGACCTATATATACCTGCTTTATAAAGATTTTAATAGGGACTTTTGATATAAAAAAAAATTGCATACCTGTTGCAAAAACTCTCATTCCTTTTTAAGTCAAAACACTTTTTGATTAATAAAACAATCTCCTTAATATTCTTGTGAATCCTTTTGAAACCCTAAATAGTTTTATACTTCATATGTACTTGTGGAGATAGATCTCTATTGCTAACCTTGTCACCCGGGTGGACCGCCACCTGTGGACTGCTCTGGATGTGAGTGGTTTTCTTTAGAGAGTTTTGTAAGTAATATGTCGTGTAAAACTATCTAAAGTGCAAAAATAAAGGATTCCCCTGAAAAGGGATTTTCCTCTTATTTGTCTGTACATGCATGTGTAGTTTATTTTTCGTGTTTGGAATGATCATCACATGCAAACCTAATTTAATCAAAGATTAAAATTTGGTAAAAAAATGGATTTGTGTTGGGAGGCATTTAATTAAAGAAGTTATCTCATTAAGTTTGTGCGCAATCTCAAAAATAGTTGGTGATGCCTTTGAGATTATCATTACATGGGCATTGTTTCTATATCTTTGTGATGATATTTTACTTATTCTATGTGGTGCCTTTTACTGCATGTTTAGATTCTACTCATTTCTGTATTTCGGGAAAAAAGGGGGATAACATATTAAAAAAACACTACACCAATAACAACAATTTGGCACATCTTAAGTTAAAAATTTTTTTGGCACGGTTTAATGAAAATCTAGCACACTTTAAAACAGAGCCAAAATTGGCACTGTTTTTAAGTGTGCCAAAATTGAGTACACTTGCTAAAATATAAAATGCTAAAAAAAATTAGACTCCCTCACTTTTGAGGCCTCCCGCTGAAAACCAAACTTTTATCTCTCCCTCTCTCGCGCGCATAAACTAAGGTAATCTTTGTGTATGCTTATGTGTCTTTTGGTTTCTATCTTGTGTACTAGTATACTAAATTTTTTATATGAAACATAGTAAAAGTTCGGAGGCATGGGGTGGACGGACATGAGGAATGAAAGAGATTTCAATGACTTTTTTGGCAAACGGTTTCCTCGATTTCAAGGTTGTTTTTTCCTCCTTTTCTTATGATATTTTCTTGCGATTTCATATTGATTGAAATCATAAAAGATATTTTGTATAAAATCTAGGGTTTTGTAATGAGATTTTGGGCCTTGAATGATTTCGCCCATTTCTCTCCCATTGCTTGACTTTGATCTTAAGCGAATAATAAAAATAATTTCCACATCCTAGTTATTTCTCAACTACATATAATTTTTGGTTGCAAACCCACTTGGTCTTTCTCACTTGTCAACAAATTGAGATTTTCATATTCACTCAGATCTCTAGGGTTGTTCAACATCATTTTCCAATCTCATTTTCATCTCCAAAAATGGTGAGCTTTAAGTTGTTCTCGTTATTTCATGTTATCATAACTTCAGATATGGCTTTAATCTCAATCCATTCAATTTGGATTTCTCATAATTCCAACGTTAAACCTCTAATTTGTTAAAGGTTTGAGTTTATTTGAGATCTAATTTTTGCTAACATTTGCATCTTTGTTTTTTGGTGACGTAGCCTCTCAGAATCGAAATCAAGGTATTTGTGTTATTTTATTTATTTATTTCATTATTTGCATTGTTAATTGTTTGATTCATTGTTCTAAACAATCATTATGTGATCAGAGAAAACTTGCTCAAAGGTTGGAAAGAGTGAAATTTGTGGATCTACATCCAACTGAGCCATGATAATATATTTACTTTATTTTATCAAATTTATGCTAATATGACATTGGCCTTGCATTAAATTAGATATGATTTAAGTTTTTTTCTTCTATATATTTATTAATAAATGGAGCCAGTGGCAAAGAGGTGTGATTATTTGATTATTTTACTTTTATGTGGTTTGCAATGTTTTTTCATCGCATAATTCTAACAAATTTGTATTATAGCAGTGTTGTATCTGGAACTACCTGTCTGGGGTATGGAATAATGATGTTATACACTTTCAACAAATTATTAGGTCCTATTGAAGTGAAACACTGTGTTAATGAGGTTAATGAACATAGTCATGGTTGTATGATTGGGGCGCTGATGCACATAGACGTTCTTTTTTTTAAGAAGCATAACCCGTTTGTTTTATCTTTTTTCATTAATTTTTTTTATCGGGGTGGCGATCAAGAATGATTTCTTTTTTTAGTAATGTAGCAACTGATGGATGGTATTTAGGTTTTGTTGTGTTAGATGATTTTACAACCGATTGAATATATTACTGTATTTTTATTTCTCTCCTTTTTGGTGTTGCCGGTGCAGATATTGATTAGATTTTTTTCATTGCTCTATTTTACAATAGAAACTTCAGTTCTGTCTCCCTTACCACAACACAAGAGGATTGGGGAAAATGATCCAAAAATCATTACTCTATTTTATAAAACATAATTATTTACCAGTGAAAACGCATGGAGAAATGGATAGCTGCCATTTTGTTTGACCTTCGCAATAAAAAAAACCTTGATTTTTGAGTATTGAGTATTTGGGTGTAAATGACACTATAATATTTCAATAAATAACTGTACCATTGCCTTCTTATTGTTACCTTGAACCTTTTTTTAGCAAGTCTGACTCTAAACATTTTGATAAATTGGTTGCTTGTCACATGGTGATAGAGATCAAGTGTAAGAGCCCTTTTAAGGAGCAATTCACTCTTTATTTTTATTTATCTTAATTAAAGATGAAGATAAATGGTGATAGTCATTACTTAATAGTATAAGGAACACTGATATTGGGTCATATTTTAAAAAGAACAAGACTTCTTCAAATAAAGGATATCTATTTGAAAATATGTAAGCTCCAAAAGGGCCCAGTTGGCACCCCTTTACAAAAGCCTAATGCATTATTTTTTTTAAACTACATTCGACTCCACTGATTTGGGTTTCCTTGGTCGATTCTAGGTGTCAGTGACTTGTTTAGACGTGAGGAATAACAACAGTTACAAAACCATATCCCTCAACTATGACTCAAAGGCATATTCTAAAGAAGATGACATCGAGGAGTTTTAGTATGATAATATACCAATGTAAGAAGACCTATGTGAGGAAGAAGAGCTTGAACCAAAGACTACATTAAAGAAAAAGAAACAAAGGGGCATCTTCAGGTCCAAATCATGGTTGAGAAGAGTGTCAATAATATATATACCTTTGGAAGAATCCATCGAAAGAAACATTGAGGTTCTAGAAAAGGACCTTTCGATTGAAGATAAAAGTAACCAGAATGAGGAACAATTTATTCTTGAGGATATCTTTTTCTCGGGTAATTATGTTCTTGAAGAGAAGGGTAGGCCAGATTTTTGCAACGTAGTGGGGGAATTCTGTAAGTAGATGGGGATCTAATCCGTACGTAGTGAGGAACAAGCAAAGACCTGATCATGACCTAACCAAATAGTAAACTCCATAACAAATTGTCAAAATAATCCCAGTGTGCCCTATTTATATTTTAGAAGGTATGTTTGTTCCGATGCATATTTTTTATTCTTTTCTATAACATCCTTTAAAATTCAATTTGGATCAGTGATTTGGGGTGAAGAAATGCGAGTGAAATGTGAGTAACATCTTCATTTATAACAATATTAGTCATTTGATAGGTTTATTGAGCATCTTGTGAATGAAAATATGGGGTCTTTTGTTGGACCCTTAGGACTAATTTCACTTGAGATTCTTATTTGAGTTGATGCTATTGATAGAATTTTATGAAGGAAAGTTTGTAGCATTTAATAAACCCACACAAATATGTGACAACTTATGTTTAACAATCAATAATTTCTTTTGGATATGTACCCTATTATTAGTACTTCTTAGACAGGACATGTATTAGTACTTCCTAAATCTCTCCAATAATTGTTTCACATAGTTATTATATTTAGCCTCAACTTATAAGACAAGACGTGTATACTGAATTGTAATGTGCATTATAAATACTTAATAGTTGTTATGTTTAGTTTCCCTACAATCTGATATCGCATATGTCCCTTCTTTGGGAAGCTTCTAAGTAGTTCTTCATAGCTTACCCATAAGTTTTTATTCTTCTTATTATTAAAATATATTTGTGCTTATTTTATTCGTGCTACTACTGAATCTTGTGATTATGATATCTATTGAAAGGTACAACTTTTATTATATTTTTTGGCAAGAATTTTGATTGGTGGACCGTATTATGAGTTCATGTCTCAATCAACCTCAATTGACTTTTTAGACAAGTAGCAGTTTGATTTCAATGCGTGCATACATCAAGGTTGATCACTTTACTTTACTTTTCTATCTCTTTATTTTATTAGGCCGCATTACTATCCAAGATAGTAGTTATTATTTATTAATAGGGTACTTGAATATGTATTGGTGTAATGGTTAATGTTTCAAATTGAAGGCATAGGTTTCAAGTTTCAACTCAAACTCTTAGGTTTGATCTGGATAGATATTATTCACAAACAAGTCATACATTACTCGACTTGCATAAGAAGATGTAAGGTGTGTTTTTGACAAATTTATTTGGAGTAAAACAAGAATTTGAAAGAAATGCAAGTCAAGTAACGTAAACAAAATTGATTAAATAAGAACTTAAAATCGATAAATTTTAAAAGCTTCTTTGATGGACAACAAGATCTTCAAACCCTAAGAATTATTGAAATAATTTCACGGCACTCTGTTTTGTTGAACTTCCCATCACAGCAAAAATACTTCAAATACATTTGTGTTGGAGAAACATTGATGTAATTATCCGCGTAGTCACGGGTCTCCCGATTTGAGAATATGAAGATAGTTTGAAAATATCTAGATTATGGTTAAAAACTAGTCGTTAAAGGGTGAAAATCCAAACTATCCCCCAAACAACCCCGTAAGAGGCATGAACACCTCGCACAGGACTAGTGTAACTCATAGGAACTGACAGTGTAGTCACGGGCCTCTCAATTTGAGAATATGACGATAATCCAAAAATATATTGATTAGGCTTTGAAACAAGCCATTGAAGGGTAAAAACCCAAACTAGATCCCAAATGACCCCGTAAGAGGCACTAACACCTCGTCTGAAATCAATGTATCTCGTAGAAACTAATCCCGTAGTCACGGGTCTCTTGGTTTGAAAATATGACAATAATTTGAAAATATAAAGATTAGGCATACAAACAAGCCGTTGAATAATGAAAACCTAAATCGGCCCCCAAACGGTCCCGTAAGAGGCATTAACACCTACCACATGACCAATTTAACTCGTAGGAACTGATCGCGTAGTCACAGGGCTCTTGGTTTGAGAATATGATGATAATTCAAAAATATATAGCTTAAGCTTAGAAATAAACCGTTGAAGGGTGAAAACCCAAACTAGTCCCCAAACGGCCCCGTAAGAGGTATTAATACCTCGCACGGGACCAATATAACTCATAGGAACTGACCGCATAGTCACAGGCCTCTCGATTTGAGAATATGACAATAATTCAAAAATATATATATTAGGCTTTGAAAGAAGGCGTTGAAGGGTGAAAACCCAAACTAGCCCCAAAACGACCCTGTAAGAGGCACTAACACCTCGTTTGGGATCAATGTAACTCGTAGGAACTAACCGCATAGTCATGGACCACTTGATTTGAGAATATTTGGATAATTTAAAAATATAGAGACTAGGCTTATAAACAAGTCGTTGAAGACTAAAAACCCAAACCCGCCCCCAAGCTGTCCCGTAAGAGGCACTAACACCTCGCACGGAACCAATGTAACTCATAGGAACTGACCACGTAGCCATGGGCCTCTCAGTTTGAGATATGATGATAATTCAAAAATATATAGCTTAGGCACAGAAACAAGCCGTTGAAGGGTGAAAACCTTAAACCCACCCCCAAACATCTCCGTAAAAGGTATTAACACCTCGCACAGGACCAATATTACTCATAGGAACTAACCGCGAAGTGCTGGGCCTATAGATTTGAGAATATGACGATAGTTTGAAAATAAATATATTAGGCTTTAAAAGAAGCCATTGAAGAGTATAACCCAAACTACCCCCAAACGACCCCGTAAGAGGCACTAACGCCTCGCCCAGGATTAATGTAACTCGTAGGAAATAACCACTTAGTCACGGGTCTCTCGGTTTGAGAATATGATGATAACTTGAAAATATAGAGATTAGGCTTACAAACAAGCCGTTGAAGGGTGAAAACCCAAATCGCCCCCCAAACGGTCCCCTAAGGGGCACTAATACCTCATACGGGATCAATGCAACTCGTAGAAGTTGACCGTGTTGTCACGGGCCTCTCGATTTGAGAATATGATGATAATTTAAAAATAAATAGATTAAGTTTAGAAACAAGCAGTTGAAGGGTGGAAACCCAGATCTGACACCAAACGGCCCCATAAGAGGGACTAACACCTCGTACAGGATTAATATAACTTGCAAGAACTGACTGTGTAGTCACGGCCCTCTCAATTTGAGAACATGACGATAATTAAAAAATATATAGCTTAGGATTAGAAACAAGCCGTTGACGGGTGAAAACCCAAACCAGCCCCAAAAAGGCCCCATTAGAGGTATTAACACCTCGCACGGGACCAATGTAACTCGAAGGAAGTGTCCGCATAGTCACGGGCCTCTCGATTTGAGAATATGACAATAATTTGAAAATATATAGCTTAGGCTTAGAAACAAGACGTTAAAGGGTGAAAACACCAAACCAACCCCTAAACGGCCATGTAAGATGTATTAACACCTTGTATAGGACCAATATAACTTATAGGAATTGACCATGTAGTCATGGACCTCTCGATTTGAAAATATGATGATAATTTTAAAATAAATTAATTAATTTTAAAAACAACCTGTTGAAGGGTGGAAACCCAGATCGACCACCAAATGGCCTCATAAAATGGACTAACATCTAACACAGGACTAGTCAAGACCCCGTCCTAAAAAGTAGTGTGGGGAACGAGTGTCTTGATATGCCACCAAGGCAACAAATATTCTGACTTAAATTTTTTCCTTAATTAAATGCAGTGAAAATACAATTACATGGCTATGAATCGCAAAATACTGAAATTAAAGGAATTACGTCATTAGAGCTTTCTAAAAGGAAACTTCATTTATATTACGAGTAACAACGAGTTATAACTTAAAATGAAATTTAAAACTTATTACAAGGGAGACAAACATTCTCTATATGATATAACAAACTTTTTACTTAAAATAACAAAAGAGCTCTAAAAGATGGATCTCCCATATAGTCCTTTTACGTTCCCCCCAAGCCTACTTATTTCCTGAAAAATGGTTAGTTATACAACATCAGCTAAAAGATGAGTGAGGTTTAATCTCTAGACATTCCCGGGTTTTCAGAAAATAGATACCTATTCAAGTCAACAGAGAAGGCATATACATATATGGATAGGAACTTGCAGTAAATAGATATATATTTAGAAATGAAAGTATATATATAACAACTGGATAGCTCAGAATAAGACAAATGCAACAAATCAAATGTGATATCTTTTTCTTTCAATCATATCATTTTAATGGCCAAGTACACTCTAATAACGTATTCTTCTATCGTATTATTCCCTGTTAGTTGAGGGTCAATCGAACTAGTTCATCACAACGCCTTATTTAGGGCACACCAGCGATAACCCAGCTTGGAAGGTCAGTCAGGAAAGAGGTCTCTTAGGCCGAATCTTATTTCCAACATTAAATACTATTTTCAATACTCATTTTAATCGGTATGTCTATATGGACAAATATAAACATATCACAATGAATCAATCATCGGAATCAGATGAGTTTTGAGAATAAAAGCAGTTCACAAAATATATATAGTTTGCATAATATCATATAATTAAAACGCACAAGGAATATCAGAGTACTCACCCAAAATGGAGGTAAAATTTACTGGTATTGAGTATTCGATCACACGTTAATCAGATAAAGATTTAAGTACACGTTCTAAGGTCCAGTTTATACTATTCTTTAATAATAACTTCTTCTTTTAAAGGATTACTGAATCCCTGTATGGAAACTTTTAAAACTCATAGATCGTAATTGAAGAATTCAATTCATTGTCCTTCCTCATCAGTCGGTTCCCAGTAGAGATGGAGGGTCACAGGGGCACCACTTAAATACCATCTCATCTAGACAAAACATTTACGGAATCATTCTTAGTAGAGATGGAGGGTCACAGAGGCACCACTTAAATACCATCTCATCTAGACAGAACTTCATCGGGCCTGACTTTGGAATTACTTAAATGGGATTCCATAATAATGAGCAATTTCTTTAAAAAGAATCATTTTTTTAAAAGCATATAATTTCAAACAAGTTTATAAAATCAACTTGGATTTGTTCTAAATTTTAAGTTTTGATTAGTGAATCCTTTTGTGTATTTTACCAGCATAACTACTAAGTAAAGTTATAAAATAATAAATTAAAATTATAAAGATGCATTATAACATTAAGATTATCTTAAGATGAATATCCCTAAGAACTTATTCTTAAACGTTTCCACGCTTTCTCTCACTACTTCTCTCTATAATTATCAAGGAATTTGGTGTGAGTTTCAAATGATCCCAAAGGCCCTATTTATAGTTTTCCAAAGATATCACGGCATTGACATGTGTCCATGATGACCAAGCTTTTATAATGGCGAGTCAGCGTTGACGTGTCGCGTAACGGAGGCGCCTTGCAGTCTCATTTCACTGGATTGCGACACGTTTTTTAGCTTCTCCTCTAACGACGACACGTGTTTTGGCTTCTCCTCTAATGACAACACGTGTACAGTGGAGGTGTCAAAACCAAGCACGAGGTGGAAAGGTATTAAGGTTATAAGGGTCGTTTTGCACTTGAAAGGCATTTTGGTAATTTCACACCATATATTTTCAATATTTCTTATAGGTCCCTAAAAATATTTTATTTATGAAAATGCCCCTTTTTATTTTTCATTTTGGTCCATGAAACTTTATTTATCATAAAATTACATTTTCTTCCCCAAAACTTATCACTTAGCTTAGGATGTGCAATAAAATCTCAATTTGACCCATTTTACCGTTGATTCTTCAAATTTAAAAAAAGGGCTTTGTCATATTAAGAACTCGAAATATCATATATGTAATAATATATCATTATTAGATAGTAAGTGTGACAAAATTGAAAGAAGATAATTATATATTGACATAAGAAAATGGGGTCATTACATCCTACCTACTTATAAAAAGCTTGGTCCCCAAATTTTACTTACATTAATTTCCAAAAAGGTATGGATATCGCTCTTTTATTTCATCTTCCATCTCCCATGTTACTTCTTCAACATAATGATTATACCGTAATACTTTGACTACTGGAATAACCTTGGTTCGTAATATTTGATCTTTATGATCCAAGATTTCCATTCGATGCTCAATGTATGTCAAATCTTCTCTAACTTGAAGAGGCTCGTGACATAAGATATGTGCTGGATCAGGGATGTATTTCTTCATCATTGAAACATGAAACACATTATGCACACTAGAGAGTTCAGGGGGTAAGATCATTCGATACGCAACAACACCTATCCTTTCAAGGATTTCCAAAGGTCCTATGTACCTTGGACTCAACTTTCCTTTCTTCCCAAATTGGATTACTCCCATTGTCGGTGATACTCACAAGAAAACAGAATATCCTCTTTGGAATTCTAACGGTCGGTGTCGATTGTCAACGTAACTCTTTTGACGGCTTTGAGCGATTTGAAGTCGGTCTTGTATCAATTTCACTTTCTCTGTTGTGATCTGAATCAATTCTGGTCCCAAAAATTTTCTTTCTCCAACTTCTTCCCAACATACAGGAGAGCGACACCTTCTATCATAGAGTGCCTCATACGGAGCCATTTGAATACTTGATTGATAACTATTATTATATGCAAATTCCACTAACGTTAAATGATCATCCCAATTCCCCTTCAAATCAAGTACAAATGCCCTAAGCATATCCTCTAAGGTTTGGATGGTTCTCTCAGATTGTCTGTCTGTTTGAGGATGAAAAGCAGTGCTAAAATTCAATTTTGTTCCCATGGCTACTTATAGGCTTTTCCAAAAGTGAGACACGAATCTAGGGTCACGATCAGAAATAATTGAAACTGGGGTTCCATGAAGCTTAATAATTTCCTGCATATATAATTTAGCTAACTTTTCTAAGGAATGGGTAATCTTAATGGCAAGAAAATGAGCAGATTTAGTTAACCTATCAATAATTACCCAAATGGAATCATTACCATTGGAACTCCTTGGTAGCCCTATCACAAAATCCATGGTAATATGTTCGCATTTCCACTCAGGGATAGGTAAAGGTTGTAATAATCCTGATGGTTTCTGATGTTCAGCTTTTACTTGTTGACAGATCAAATACCGAGAAGGAATAGTCAAAATTGGGGCAGTTACTAATCGATTCTTAAGTTCTCGAAAACTATGCTCAACTTCCTCAAACCATTCATTTTCACCCTCTTTTGCGTATACCTAGACAGAGGTTTGGTAATACTAAAAAATCCTTCAACTATTCTCAATAATAACTTGTTAATCCTAGAAAAATATGAATCTCCGTTACATTAGTTGGTCTTGGCCAATCTAGTATAGCCTCGATCTTTTGAGGATCAACCGACACTCCCTCCTTAGATATGACATGTCCTAAAAAAGAAACACTAGGAAATCAAAATTCACACTTCTTTAATTTCGCATATAATTTCTCTTTTCGAAGGATTTGTAATACTATCTCTAAATGCTTCTAGTGTTCTTCAATAACTTTGGAATAAATAAGGATGTCATCAATGAAAACAACCACACACTGATCCAGATATTTCCTAAACACTCTATTCATCAGATCCATAAAAGTGGCTGTTGCATTAGTTAAGCCAAATGGCATCACGAGAAATTCATAGTGACCATATCTAGTACGAAAAGATGATTTCGAAATATCCTCTTCCTTAATCTTCAATTGGTGACATCCTGACCTAAGGTCAATCTTTGAAAATACTTGCACATCTTGCAGTTGGTCAAACAAATCATCTATACGAGGTAAGGGGTATTTATTCTTAATGGTCACCTTATTTAGTTCACGATAATCTATACATAACCTTATCGTCCCATCCTTCTTTTTAACAAATAACACTGGAGCACCCCAAGGGGATATACTAGGTCTAATAAAACCCTTGTCTAATAGATCTTTTAATTGAAATTTTAATTCCTTTAATTCTAAAGGTGCCATGCGATAAGGTGGTTTTGACATTGGTGTAGTTTCGGGAACAAGGTCAATGGTAAATTTTACTTCTCTACTAGGAGGTAGACTGGGAAAATCATCTGGAAAAAGATTAGATATAGGAATATCTTCTAAACTAGGCTCTTTTGTTTGCAAATCAATAACAATGGCAAGGAATCCGTGACATCCCTTCTTAAGAAAACTACAAGCTTGCATTGCAGAGATAATACACATGGAAGATAAGATGCTAGTTCCTTCAAAACTGAATTCTAGTTGGTTAGGAATTTGGAAAATAACTCTCTTCTCAAAACAATCAATGTTATCATGATATGATGCTAACCAATCCATCCCCAAAATGACTTCAAAATATCTTATGTCTAAAACTATCAAATCAGCGAATAGTTTATGACTACTGACATTTATAGGTAATGACTTATACACTAATGTTCCCATCAATAACTCACCCGAAGGAGTAGAAACGTGTATGCTATGATTCAAGGGTTCAGGAATATTAGGAAAGTGATTGATAAAATGTACAGACACAAATGAATGGGTAGAACCAGGATCTATTAAAACTTGAAAAGGTTGTGCACATATAGAAAGTGTACCTGACACTACTGCGTTAGAAGCCTTTTCATCGATAAGATTAAAAACTCTACCCTGTTTTCCCTTATCCTTATTGTCATTAGAAGTCTTTATTTCCGCCTTCCCTTTGTTAGGACAATCTTGCATTTTATGTCCCTTTTGGCCACACCCAAAGAAACTTCCCGCCTCCATGTAACATGGTCGCCCTCTATGAATATTACCACAGTGTTGGCATTTATCAACATTAAAGGGTTTGTTTACTAAAGGTTGTCCTATATTAGGTATAATCCTAAAGGTTTTTTTATTGGGTTCCTTCCTCTTTGTTCTCCAAACTTCCTCTTTCCCTCTCTAGCCTGATTATATTCTTCAATATCCTTCTCAACTATTGTTGCCCTAGCCACCACGTCATTATATGATGTCAACTTCAGGATGGACATTCGGCTATGAATATTCAACCTTAACCCACGTTCAGACTTTTTGTCTCTTAAAACATCGTTTAACACAACATAAGGTGCAAAACGGGATAAATCAGTAAACTTTTCCTCGTATTGACTAACCGTCATATTTCATTGAACTAGACTCATGAAGTCAGTTGCTTTTTGGTCTTGCATTATTTCGGGAAAGTTTTTCTCGTAGAAGATCACTAAGAAGTCATCCCAACCTTTGGGATTATTCATTTCTCCATGTATTCCCTTAGTCATTCTCCACCAATGTTCGACTTCACTTTCTAACATAAATGTTCCAAATGAAGCCCATTGTTCATCTGTACACTTAAGAACATCGAAAATCTTTTCCATTTGCATCACCCAATTTTCTGCTTCAGTGGGGTTAGGAGTACCTTTAAAAGATGACGGATTCAACTTCTTGAACTGTTCAATAGTACAACTATTTAGTTCAAGATTCCTTGGTTCTTCATTATTCACCTAATGCTCCACAATTCTTGCTAGACTTTCAATTGCCTTGTATGAACCTTCCAGTCCTTCCATACTCTAACCACTAGTTCCTAGAGTTGATCTTGCCTTGGTCATTTTCTACATTCATGGCTAAACTTAAGATGTATTATACTAGCCCAAGATTCCAATTTATAAGAACAATGATATATATATATATATATATATAGTGTAAGACATGTGGAGGGTTATCACATAAGTCGGATATTTAATCCTGTATCCTATGCATGGAAACTTAAAATCTATAATGTTCGAAACTTATATTCAGTAGACTACGGGTTCATAACATATGCTCTGATACCACCTCTATCACGACCCCACCCTAAATAGTAGTGTGGGGAACGAGTGTCTTGACATTACACCAAGGCAACAAATATTCTGACTTAAATTGTTTCCTTAATTAACTGCAGCGAAAATAAAATTCCATGGTTATGAATCACAAAATACTGAAATTAAAGGAATTACGTCATTAGAGCTTTCTAAAAGGAAACTTAATTTATATTACGAGTAACAACGAGTTACAACTTAAAACGAAATTTTAAACTTATTACAAGGGAGCCAAACATGCCCTATATGATATAACTAACTTTTTACTTAAAATAACAAAAGAGCTATAAAAATGGATCTTCCATATAGTCCTTTTACATTTTCCCCAAGCCTACTAACTTCCTGAAAAATGGTTAGTTATACAACATCAACTAAAAGCTAAGTGAGGTTTAATCTCTACACATTCTAGGGTTTTCAGAAAATAGATAGCTATTCAAGTCAACAGAGAAGGCATATACATATATAGATAGGAACTTGAAGTAAATAGATATATATTTTGAAATGAAAGTATATATATAAATATTGGATAGCTCAGAATAAGACGAATGCAACAAATCAAATGTGATATCTTTTTCTTTCAATCGTATCATTTTAATGGCCAAGTACACTCTAATACCGTATTCTTCTACCGTATTATTCCCTAGTAGTTGAGGGTCAATTGAACTAGTTCGTCACAACGCCTTATTTAGGGCACACCAGCGATAACCCATTTGGGAAGGTCAGTTAGTAAAGAGGTCCCTTAGGCCAAATCTTATTTACAACATTAAATATTATTTTCAATACTCATTTTAATCGGTATGTCTATATGGATAAATAGAAACATATCACAATGAATCAATCATCAGTATCATATGCATTTTGAGAATAAAATCAGTTCACAAAATATATATAGTTTGCATAATATCATATAATGAAAACGCACAAGGAATGTCAGAGTACTCAACCAAAATGGAGGTCAAATTTACTGGTATTGAGTCTTCGATCACACGTTAATTTGATAAAGATTTAAGTACACGTTCTAAGGTCCAGTTTATACTACACTTTAATAATAACTTCTTCTTTTAAAGGATTGTTGAATCCCTATATGTCAACTTTTAAAACTCATTGATCGTAATTGAAGAATTCAATTCATAGTCCTTCCTCATCAGTCGGTTCCCAGTAGAGATGGAGGGTCACAGGGGCACCAATTAAATGCCATCTCATCTAGACAGAACTTCACCGGGCCTGACTTTGGAATTACTTAAATGGGATTCCATAATAATGAGCAATTTATTTAAAAAGAATCATTTTTTTAAAAGCATATAATTTCAAACAAGTTTATAAAATTAACTTGGATTTGTTCTAAATTTTAAGTTTTGATTAGTGAATCCTTTTGTTTATTTTACCAGTATAACTACTAAGTAAAGGTATAAAATAATAAATTAAAATTATAAAGATGCATTATAACATTAAGATTATCTTAAGATGAATATCCCTAAGAACTTATTCTTAAACGTTTCCACGCTTACTTTCACTACTTCTCCCTATAATTATCAAGGATTTTGGTGTGAGTTTCAAATGATCCCAAAGGCCCTATTTATAGTTTTCCAAAGATATCACGGCATTGACATGTGTCCATGATGACCAAGCTTTTACAATGGCGAGTCAGCGTTGACGTGTCGCGTAACGGAGGCGCCTTGCAGTCTCATTTCACTGGATTGCGACACGTGTTTTAGCTTCTCCTCTAACGACGACACGTGTTTTGGCTTCTCCTCTAACGACGACACGTGTACGGTGGAGATGTCAAAACCAAGCACGAGGTGTCGAGGACAAGGTGGAAAGGTATTAAGGGTATAAGGGTCATTTTGCACTTGAAAGGCATTTTGGTAATTTCACACCATATATTTTCAATATTTCTTATATGTCCCTGAAAATATTTTATTTATGAAAAATCCACTTTTTATTTTTCATTTTGGTCCCTGAAACTTTCTTTATTAAAACTAAGTCCCTAAAGTTTCATAAAATTACATTTTCTACCCCAAAACTTATCACTTACTTTGGATGTGCCATAAAATCTCAATTTAACCAATTTTACTGTTGATTCTTCAAATTTAAAAACGGGCTTTATCATATTAAGAACTCAGAATATCATATATGCAATAATATATCATTATTTGATAGTAAGTGTGATGAAATTGAAAGAAGATAATTATATATTGGCATAAGAAAATGGGGTCATTACAAGACTAATGTAACTTATAGGAACTGACTGTGTAGTCACGGCCCTCTCGATTTGAGAATATGATGATAATTCAAAAATATATATCTTAGGCTTAGAAATAAGCCGTTGAAGGGTGAAAACTCAAACCAACCCCCAAACGGCCCCGTTAGAGGTATTAACACCTCGCACAGTACTAATATAACTCGTAAGAACTCACCGCGTAGTCATGGGCCTCTCAATTTGAGAATATGATTGTTGATACCAAATTTAGTCTGCTGACATGGCTCAATTGAGTAAAGACACGTGGTATTCTGCGTGGCAACAACAAACACTTTCGAGCAACACCTTGACTCCGAGGAACCATACTGCAACGAGGAACTCTGCTTCCCTGATGAACTCAGATGCTCCGACCAACAAGAACTTTATGAGGAACTTTTGAGTACCGAGGAAGTTAGACGGTCCGAGCTGCACCTCGGACAAAGCATTAATAGCAGGATAACCAACAGATTGACTGTGCATTAAATGCTTATTATTATCATACAGATCTATACGCTTAAAAGGGCATTGAATGTATTACCCTTTCCCATTATAGCCTTAGGGCTATAAATAAATTGTATTATCCTCATTGTAGAGGGACCGAAATTTCTTGAGAAAACTTGTAATCGAGAATTCCCAAACAGTCAGCAATAACAGAAATAGTGGACGTAGGCCATTCTTATAAGACTGAACCACTTTAAAATTTATTTGTCTCATTTTATTTTATCTGTGATTAAATAATTAGATATAATCTATTTTTTTACATCAACAAATTGGCACCGTCTGTGGGAAACGACTGGTAATATCATTTTTCATCAAAAAAAATTCATCACAAATGGCCGATATTCCAGAACCCAGCAATCGAAACGCTGGAAGCCCTCCAAATCCATCTTCTCCGCCCAATAGTCCAGATCTGGCTGGAATAATGACAAATCTGGCCCAAGGACAGGCAGTTATGTAAGAAACTATGCTACAACTCATACAAACCCTCCATGGCGGTGCACCATTCCATTCAGGACTGCGAAGTATTCAACGAAATACCCATTTACCTTCTTCGCGTACTAGGCGTACAGATTCATATCGTACCGAGGTGTCTAAAGATTTTTCTTATCAACCTGAACAAACTTCGTCGGTACAAGCCACAGATACTGAACAACGTATCACTCTCTCTCCAGAAAGGACTAGTGCGCTAGAAAGATTAAGCAGAGTATCTCCTTTTGATCGATTAGGTCCTAGGAGGAGCAAAAGTCCTCCTAGAACCGCATCAAGGAGTTTTCGACAACCATCATACTTAAGAGAAGGATCTGCCCAGTCGCGACCAGCTGCTCGTCAAGATAAATCCTAGGAAGCCACATCAACGCGATCATTTGCTCGAATCAATAGGCCCGAGGAAGGAAACGATGCGTGGAAAGGCTCTATTCATAGGCTGAAGGATAGATTAGGGGAAATGGCTAAAGCCAAGAACCCTCTACAATGAACTTTTTTTCAAGGAACACCTTTTGTCCAGGCCATTGTAGATTTTCCAACACCATCAAAGTTCAAAGCACCTGTTGTGACTCCTAAATATGATGGAAAGACCGACCATATACTTTATATAGAACAATACCAAGCTGCATCCGACATCTATGCTGTCCCAAATCAGATGAGATGTAGAGCATTCTTGGGAAATCTTACCGGATCTGCTCAAATATGGTATAATAACCTTCCTCGGGGTAAGATCTCAACTTTTTTTCAACTGGACAAGTTATTCATTGGGAATTTTTATTTTGGGGCAAAGCCAGTTAAACGAGTAGCGCATTTGTTAAGTGTTAGACAAAAAGCTGGTGAAAGTACCAGAGATTATATAACTCATTTTAATAACGAGAAACTTGAAGTCATTGATTATGAGGAAAAGACAGCGATTACCGCCTTGATGAGTGGACTACTGCTCAACAAGTTGTACTACACTTTGGCCAAAGATCCACCTAGGACCATATCAGATCTGATGGGAAAAGCGGCCTAGATTATGAATGCCGAGGAGGCTATGGCTGCGAAGAAGAATAGGGATGCCATAGAAACCAAGGTGGAAGGTGATAAAGCTAAGAAGAAAGAGCATAAGAACAATGGTAGTGACAAACACTAAAAAACAAGGTCTTCATGGGAAGTATTAAAGAAATTTGATAATTATACTCCTTTGAAGAAAGACCTCAACCATGTTCTAGAAGAAATCAAGAACAGCGAGGAATTAAAAAGGCCTGAGAAAATGAAGGAAGACCCTGACAGGAGAAATAAGGAAAAATATTATGAGTTTCACAAAGATCATGGCCATATGACCAAAAATTACATAGCTCTTCAGAATGAGATTGAAACACTCATCAGACGAGGTCTAGATCGAAGGAATGAAAGAAGAAACAACGACCGAATAAGAGAGAGGTCTAGATCTCCTCGTCGAGCAAAGGAGAACAAGAAAAGAGACCATGAAATTGATCCAGAAGACAACCCCGATCTTCCCAAGAGACCAAGGCAGCCAGAATGTGAGGTATTTTCGATACGCTTTGGGACATTTGATTGTAATGTTATTACAGGTGGAGATGAAGGAGGAGGAGACCTTACTGCAAAGAGAAAAGCTTACCTCTGTGAGTCTCAAGCTTGCTCATACATTCAACGAATAAATCTAGCTGAGGAGGATCACCCTAAAAAAGAAAA
Organism: Sambucus nigra; assembly: GCA_949130495.1. Taxonomy (NCBI): domain Eukaryota; kingdom Viridiplantae; phylum Streptophyta; class Magnoliopsida; order Dipsacales; family Adoxaceae; genus Sambucus; species Sambucus nigra. The sequence continues at coordinate 496,329,540 of OX422211.1, read as the reverse complement.
CAAAGAGAAATTGGTCGTTGGTTTCTCAAAGAATGACCTCGCAGGTGTTCTATATCCTCATGATGACCCATTGGTGATCAAAATGAGGATGAAGGAAGTGATGATTTCAATAGTACTGGTAGATAATGGTAGCTCGACAGACATCATGTTTTACTCGTGCTTCGACAGTTTAAATCTAAAACTATCTCAACTGGAGCCTTATCACAGACCCCTCCTGGGTTTTTCTAGTGAAACAGTTTTTCCACTTGGGACGATCAAGTTGGATATATTCATTGGTACATGGCCTTCTTGTCGAACAGAAAGAATACGCTTCTTCATGATGGATAAGAATGTCCAATCATCATACAATATCATCATGGGAAGAGTAGGATTGAAGAAGTTCGAGGATGTACCATCTACGGTACATCAATGCCTAAAATTTCCAATAAATTTTAGAGTAGGAGTTGTGAAAGGTGATCAGAAAGTAGCTCGGGAATGTTATTATTCATCCACCGAGCAAGAAGAACTGGAGGAATCAAGGAAAAAGACTACAACCAATCAAGTGGATGAAGGTGCATAAATTAAAACATTGGATCCTAGAGATGAGTCGCAACTCGTGAAAGGTCAAGTGGTGGAAGCTACTGAAAATATCATTCTGAATGACGAGCACCCTGAACGAACTACTCAAGTAGGTTCATCGTTGGAAGCCTCACTAAAGCAGAAATTGATAACTTTCTTAATTAGCAGAAAGCAAACTTTTGCGTGGAGTCATGAGGATATGCCCGGGATAGACCCAAATTTCTTATGTTACGAGCTCAATGTGAATAAGGAGATCAAGCCTGTGAAGCAGAGAAGAAGAGTATTCAGTCCCAAGAAGAATCAAGCTATACTGGAGGAAGTCAAGAAGCTCCAGAAAGCTTGCTTTATTGAAGATGTTAAATATCCAGACTGGTTAGCAAATGTGGTGATGGTGAAAAAGAAGAACAACAAATTGAGGATGTGTGTAGACTTCACCGACCTCAACAAAGCATGCCCAAAGGATCACCTTCTGCTTCCTCAAATTGATCAACTAGTGGATGCTACCTTGGGACACGAGCTGCTGAGCTTCATGGATGCTTATTCTGGTTACAATCAGATTAAAATGAAACCTGAAGACAGGGAGAGTACTTCTTACATTACCCCTATGGGAACTTATTGTTATAATGTTATTCCTTTTGGTTTGAAAAATGCAGGTGCAACATATTAGCGGCTGATGAACAAAGTGTTTACAGAACAAATCAGTTGCAATATGGAAGTCTATGTTGACGATATGCTGACAAAGTGAAAGAAAGCTACTGATCATCTAGTTGACTTAGGCCAGACCTTTGATCAACTAGATAAATATCAAATGAATTTGAACACGATGAATTGCATATTTGGAGTACGAGAAGGCATGTTTCTCGAGTACATTGTCAATCAGCGAAGCATTGAAGCTAACCCTGAAATGATCAAAGCTCTGTTAGGGCTGTGATCCCCAACGACAAAGAAAGAGGTGCAAAGTCTTATAGGACGAGTAGCAGCACTCAACAGATTTGTATCGCGAGCAACTGATCGATGTCTCCCATTCTTTAAGACGCTCCGAAAGACTTTTGAGTGGAATGATGAATGTGAGAAGCCTTTCCAAGACTTGAAGAAATATTTGGGAGCACCTCCACTATTATCCAGGTCAGTGATGGGAGAAAATCTATACTTGTATCTGGCAGTGTCTGAAAATGCAGTTAGTTCGACATTGATAAGAATGGAGAATGGAGTACAAAAACCAATCTACTACACAAGTAAGGCCTTTCGAGGAGCAGAGATCAGATATCCAAGGCTGGAAAAATTAGCACTAGCATTGATCGAGGCAAGTAGAAGAATGAAGCCATACTTCCAGGCTCATACTATAGTAGTATATACTGATATGCCATTGAGGCAAGCCCTTTATAAACTAAAAAAAATAGGAACATTGATGTGCTGGGCAATAGAACTTGGTGACTATAATATAGTTTATGAACACAGATCATCACTAAAAGGGAAAGCAGTAGCAAGTTTTATAGCAGAGTTCACCTATCCTGATAACCCCGAGGAGAAAAATTTTCTCCCTGATCAACCTGTGGATGTTACAGGATCATCAAATACAAGCCCAGACCAACTTAGCTTGGTAAAAGGGCAAGTAGATGTTACAGAATCATCAAATTCGAGTCCTGGCGAGCTTAGGTTGGTAAAAGGGCAAGAAAAGATGATCTACGAATAGCAAGAAATATCAGGAGATGGTGAAAGGAAGCAATAAATTTTCCATCGAGGAACTCTGTTAGATCAGCAATTTGAAGACGAGTTACCTATATGGAGTCTTTATATTGATGGTTCATCCTGCACTACAGGATGTGGCACAGGGATAGTTTTGAACAGTCCGGACGAGGTCGACATGGAATACACCCTACGTTTCCAATTCAAAGCTTCGAATAATGAGGCTGAATATGAAGCCATGATTGCAGGTCTTAGTTTGGCAAAAACTATGGGGGCAGAACAAGTTATTATTTTCAGTGACTTGCAATTGGTAATAAATCAAATGATGGGAGTATATGCAGCCAAAGGAGAATTAATGATCAGATATCATGTAACGGCAAAGGAATTGGTGTCAGAATTTGCTGCTATTCAGCTGGTCAGAATACCAAGAATAGAGAATGCAAGAGCAAACACCTTAGCTCGATTAGCATCAACTATTCGTACCGGGCTACAAAGAACAATCCTAATTGAAGTTTAGATGGTCGGAGTATAGATGAAGATCTGATGATAAACTCTAATACCCTCGATTTAGGGTCATCATGGATGGATCCCATCAGGCCATATATTGAGAAAGGGGCATTACTAACTAACAAACTTGCAGCCAAGAAACTGAAGTTTAAAGCTGCTCGTTATGTGCTGACTAATGGTATTCTATACAGAGGAGGAATTATAGAAGGTTTGCAAAGATGTGTGCATCCCACCGAGGTGAAAGATTTGATTGAAGAGGTCCATGAAGGGTCCTGTGGAGCACATGTAGCAGGTCGGACACTTTTGTAAAGAATGATGACTCAAGGATACTACTGGCCGACGATGAGAGCTGATTGTATAGCTTATGCCAAAAAATGTGACAAGTGTCAGCGCTTATCCTCCATCCGAAGAACTCCCCAAGCATTATTGACACCCATTACATCCCCTTGGCCATTTGCCATATGGGGAAAAAATTTGGTCAGGCCACTGCTGACGACCAGGGGAAGATTTAAGTATCTCGTGGTCATTGTGGATTATTTTACTAAATGGGTTGAGGCTGAGAATCTCATTGATATGGCGTACGACAAGGTGTACCAATTTATTTGGAAGAACATCATTTGTCGATATGGTCTTCCTCATGCCTTCATCACAGACCATGGAACACAATTTGATAACGAGGAGTTCGCTGCCTATTGTCATCAGTCAAAAATCTTAAAGATTCACTCGGCACCAGGCCATCCTCAAAGTAATGGACAAACTGAAGTGACAAACAGAACGCTGCTGAATGGTTTAAAAAAAGACTGAAGGACGCGAAAGCAAACTGGATCAACGAACTACAATCAGTGCTATGGGCTTATCGAACTACTCCCCGAGCACCAACAAGGGAATCTCCATATATGCTAGCATTTGGAAGTGAAGCTGTTATACCCGCCGAATTGGGTCTCCCAACACACAGAATACTGAATTTCAATTCCCTTATCAGTGATTTAATGAGAATGTTAGACTTGGACATGCTCGAGGAGGTTAGGGAAGAAGGATCCATTAGAAATGCTACTTACTAGCAACGAACAACTTTGTTCTATAACAAGAGTTTGAAGAAGTGCGACTTGAAAGAAGGAGACTATGTGCTAAAGAAGGTGATTCAAAAGCACAACAAACTGGAAGCAAACTGGCATCGACCAGGGACATACAAAATAAAAACTTTAGAGGGGGAAGAGTTTAAGAATGCATGGAATGCAGAACACCTGCGCAAATATTATCAGTAATGTAAACTCTCATGTAATGCAGTTTCATCAGTATGAATAAAGTGACAATGTTCTGCTCAGTTCTTTCCTTTTATTGGAAATTTTTTGCAGAATACTAGTGCTACACACTACTCAGCAAAACTCGGACTACTCAAATCTATTCCCGAAAATGCCAACTAAGGTTGGTCGGGAAGTAAATCTATTCCTAAAAATGCCAACTTGGTTGGTTAGGAAGTAAATCTATTCCTAAAAAAACCAACTAAGGTTGGTTAGGAAGTAAATATATTCCTAAAAATGCCAACTAAGGTTGGTTAGGAAGAAAACTATTCCAAAAAGTTCCAAGGATTAGTTGGTAAGAATAATCCACTAACTATGGTTAATCGGGTATAAAAACCCACTAACTGTAGTTGGTTGAGAAGAAAAATTTACCGACCTTGGTTGGTCGGAAACATTTTATGAGTACGAGAAAGTGCTCGAGCAAAATTTTTGATACTCGTGACTTTTTAAATTACTACCAAGTTGGTCGAGAAAAAAAGTATCATCAATTTTGGTTAGTCATCAAATGATTACCACAAATTCAAGATAGTCGACAATAAATTTTAACAAACTCCTGTTGATCAACAAATAATACAATGTTGTTATCTTTTTAACAGATATATATGCACAGATGTAAAGTGTTTTATGATTACAAGACAATGGCAGTCAAGATTTGTAAATAAAATTATTTCATTAAATGTAGAACAAAATACATGAAGAATGAAATACAAATTTATTACATTAAGATTCCTATTCTATTGGTTTCTTCCCATCTTCTTTTGAAACAGGTTCCTCACCAGCAGGTGGATCATTTAAAGCATAAGGGGAATTTATGAAGTTAAGACCTTTAAGCATCCTGATGTTCATCACAGATGGTCGATCGAGTAGGTGCTCGGGATAAGATATCTCAACATTGGAATGGAGATTTTAATCGCCAAGGTATTTGGAAATCAAACACCGAGGGATGGCCCGAGTAGGGATCCAACTCATATCAAGCTTGAATGGTGTCACTGGTAGGTCGAGTAACCCAGGATTATGGTAATCCCACAAGTAATGACCCTATTCCATTTGCAGTACACCTAAGGCATTCAACCATCCCTGTTTGTAACCCTCATTATTTGCATTTTGGATACGATCATCCAAATGGTAGAGAGCCTCATTGTAGCCAGCCATCCAGAATTCTCTGGGCTGCTTGTGGAATTGATATGTCAATCTTTCCAGTTGCTCGTGGAGATTTTTTATAAAGAGATCTTTATTCTCCAAGATAGACTTCTGTGAAGAAAGCTATTCATCTAGACTCCTGATCTTCTTAGACATCTCAGCCAATGCTTGGTTCTTTGCCATCAGTTGGAAGGCCTGGTTCTCTAGAGCAGATTGAGTTCTCTGTTCCTCGACAGAAATTCGAGCAGCTCTTGCTCGTCCCCGAGGAGCTCTTGCTCGTCCTCGAGTAGATGTAGAAGGTCCAGACCTCTTCAAGGTTTCTAACCCATCCCCCAGGTTGGCATTTTTGACCTCCAATAAAAAGACTCCCTCGTCGTTCGCAGGGACCAAAGCGTTTGAGGTGGCAGTTGCAGACTTCAACTGAGACACCTCTCTTTGCAGGTTATTATTTTCTTGCTCTAACAACTCAGCTATCTGTCTGTGCTCTTCGACCTCAGCCTTCAAAGTTCTCTCCCTCACATCGTAAGTAGCAAACTGTTTATCGTATCCCTTATCGGCACTGATTTGCTGATACTTCTTCTCGTACCCCTCGTGCAAAAGGGCAGTAGGTTCCTTATATTATTGCCGAAGTTCTTCAAGAGTGCCTTGGAGATCTTAAATCATATCATAGTATGCTAATTTATTAGCCACTGCACGATCGAGCAGGCACTTCAAATAATGATAGGCTTCAATTGCTTGCTCTGAAGCACCTTGACCGAGGATGTCAATGATTTGAGCTGCACTCATGTCTGTATGACCCAGCTTTGAAATACTCATTGCATTGCCTTAATAGTTTTGAATCATGAGCATACAATAATTCCATCCTGGCCAGAAACTAGTAAAGGAAGAAAAAGCTATAATCAATAAGAGTACAAACAGAGCATGATGAAGAGAATCAATAGTATGCATAAGAAAAAGTTCAAATTTTATTACATTATAAAGGAGAAGTACAAAGTTCAGAATTACATTTGACAAAGAAAAATAAAATAGAGAGAAATCCAAACAACTCTACACCTTTTCCTTGTCTCCCAAAACTTTCTCGGGAGGCTGGGACGAGGAGGTAGGTTGCTCGGATGGAACAGAGGGTTGCTCGGGAAGTGCTTGAGGTTGCTCGGATGAAGTAACGGGTAGCTGAAGTTCCTCACCAGTGGGTTGGATAGCTGGGGGATGAGATATTTGATCTCCCATCACCATGGAAGATTCCTTGTAGGCAGCTTCGTCCTCTTCTTCTTCTTCTTCAGGAGTTGGAGGGGGCCCGGGATGTGTCGCTGAAATAGTTCAGAATTTTCATTAACTTTCATCTCTTGCAGAGCAGTGACCCATCCATCTCTAAAGTATTTGAGGCTGCCATATTCCATTTGCGACATCATGGAAGCCAAACCTTTAATCCACCCTTTATCCCAGCCGACGCTGAAAGATTTTTTGACAGCCAATTTCCTCTTTGTCTTCTCTGAGGAAATCTTCTCGAAAAGAAGATCATCAGCAACTTTCAATTTATTCTCAACTTCCTCCTTCTGACAACTTACTTCCCGAAGTTGACCCAACTCCTCCTCAGCAGTCTTGAGCTTATTTTCAAGCTCCCCAGCATTTTTGAGCTTCCCTTCGAGCTCTTTAGTCTTCTCCTCCAAATCATTTATTTTTTTCTCCAACCCCTTGGAGACCTCAATAACCTGAGCTTTCTCCTACTCGGTCGAGATAAGACTCTTCTCCTAAATCTCCTTATCATCATCTTATTTCTGACGAGAATCTTTCAGAGATTGCGCCAGGCCCATCCAAGCTTCCTCTACACCAGACGAGGAGCTTGAAGCTTTAATATTGTCATCTTTCTTTAGAATTGTATTAAAACAACTCACCAACTGTGAAAAGAAAACGAAAGCAAGTCAGTTCACAGATACAAAAAGCAAAGAATGAAAATTTAAGACTATAGGACTTACAAAAGCAATATGACGAGTTGCTAATGTGGTAACCGTGTCCCGAGAAAGGTTTTCTTCAATACCTTGGATCTCAGGAATGATCCAAGTCTTCACCGAGTTCATAGCAGAGCTCGGGGGAACAAAAGTGGGAACACCACTAGTCGGGGGCTGAGAGATGGATTCAACCAAATTGATAGAGGAGATTTTCTTCAGCCTCTTTAGAGGAGCATCAACTCTCTCGACTAACGATGTAGTCTTAGTCGGAGAAATGACAATCACCTTGCTTGGAGCAGTAACCTTGCTCGGGGCCACTGGGGGCTTCTCGATAACCTTTACAGGAGCAGCCGAAGGAGGTGCATCAATTTTCTTTGTCCCCTCTCCTGGGACATCAAGCTTACTTCTCTTTGCCTCTCCAGCACCAGAGGCAGATTTCTCAAAAAGGGTGGGAGGTCTTCTTTTCTTCATCCTTTCACTCAAAGGAATATGTGACTCAGGTGAAGAACTTGTAGAGGCTGGTATTGGTTCTATGTCGCTTATCACCAGACGAGCAGTAAAAGAGGAGATGTAACTCTTGTACTGCAGCAAATATGAAGCTGACCTAATATGCTCGTCGGCAACAGTCTGATACGAACTCCAGAAAAGTTTTAAATGCCTTATGTTAACGTCTGCCTCTTTTGGAGATTTTATTTTGCTGTCAACTGCAAATAAATCAAAATTAAAATATCAGTGGCACATTTTATCAAACACAAAGGAAGCATAATTTTGAAAATAAAATAAAAACAACCTATCCCATTGCCATAGGGAGGACATCTGGGACCCTAGTAAACATCATCTCCAGTTAATGGAGGGTGTTGCCAATTTTTCATAACAACCCCGTGCTCAAAGTAGTCCCTATTGACATCTGGGAGATTGACCATTAAAGCTCTATTTAAAAACTTAGTTTTTAAATAAAAAGTATTATCGCCCACAACCCATCTATAACAAAACATAATTTCAGGAATTCATATACGAGTTCCATGAATTTGATTTAATCTATAAACACCGTTAAATATTCTCCACGTATTGGGGGCTATTCTTGCAGGAACCACGTCAAAGTATTGACAAAATTTCAGACATAAAGGGTTTGGGGGAAAAGAAAAGCCACACTCAGCGACAAAGAGACTGGGGAACCAATGTCCCTCAGCCAAACGAAAATAGTTTGAAGGCTCAGAAAGATCTTCCAAAATAACCCATGAGGGAATAGAGAAATCAGAGCGAAACCTATCAATCGATTCTACAGGATAAACCATGATGAAAGAAGGAAATCAAAGAGAAAGAAGAAAATCTTACAGAAAGGGGATGAGTCTGTTGATAATAAATGATGAAAAAGATGAACGCACTTGAGAGAGAGACGATGGAAAACTCAAAGAGACAAATTTGAAAAAGTAGAAGACGATGGGATTTTCTGTAACATTTAAATACTTTGTCTTGGGAAAGGGTAAAAGTAATGATTACAAAAAGAGACGGTTACGTTACCGGCGGCTAAAAAGACAAAAAGGGCGCGGGAATCGAAGAGGTTAGAAAATTTCAAAAAAAACCAATTCTAAGAATTTGGAAGAAGAAGTAAATACAAAAGAAAATACTCTTAAATTTCAAGATGACCATTTAAAACCGCCATATTTCGAGAAAGAATGTTCCACACTCCTCAAATTTTGAACTATGAAACATTGGGGGCTTCTGTTGATACCAAATTTAGTCTGCTGACATGGCTCAATTGAGTGAAGACACGTGGCAATCTGCGTGGCAACAACAAACACTTTCGAGCAACACCTTGACTCCGAGGAACCATACTGTAATGAGGAACTCTGCTTCCCCGATCAACTCAGACGCTCTAACCAACAAGAACTTTATGAGGAACTTTTGAGTACCGAGGAACTTAGGCAGTCCGAGCATCTTAGGCGGTCTGAGCTTCACCTCGAATAAAGCATTAATAGCAGGATAACCAACAGATTGACTGCGCATTAAATGCTTATTATTATTATACAGATGTATACGCTTAAAAGGGCATTGAATGTATTACCCTTTCACATTACAACCTTAGGGCTATAAATACATTGTATTATCCTCATTGCCGAGGAACCAAAATTTCTTGAGAAAACTTGTAATCGAGAATTCCCAAACAGTAAGCAATAACAGAAACAGTGGACGTAGGCCATTCTTATAAGGCTGAACCACTTTAAAATTTCTTTGTCTCATTTTATTTTATCTGTGATTAAATAATTAGATATAATCTAATTTTTTACATCGACAATGATAATTAAAAAATATACATATTAGGTTTTGAAAGAAGCCGTTGAAGGGTGAAAAGCCAAACTAGACCCCAAACGATCCCGTAAGTGGCACTAACACCTCGTCTAGAATAAATGTAACTTGTAGGAACAAACCATATAGTCACGGGACTTTCGGGTTGAGAATATGATGATAATTTGAAAATATAGAGATTAGGCTTACAAACAAGCCGTTGAAGGGTGAAAACCCAAATTGACCCCTAAGCGGTCCCGTAAGAGGCACTAAAACGTCACACAGGACCAATGTAACTCGTAGGAACTGACCGCGTATTCATGATCCTCTGGGTTATAGAATGTGATGATAATTCAAAAATATATTGCTTAGGCTTAGAAATAAGCCATTGAAGGGTGAAAACTCGAAATGACCCCCAAGCGGTCCCGTAAGAGGCACTAATAGCTCGCACGAGACCAATGTAATTCGTAGGAACTGATCACGTAGTCACGGGCAACTCGGTTTAAGAATATAACGATAATTCAAAAATATATATCTTAGGCTTACAAATAAGCCATTGAAGGGTGAAAACCCAAACTAGCCCTCCAAACCTCCCCGTAAGAGGTATTAACACCTCGCACGAGATTAATATAACTCACTGAACTAACCTCTTAGTCATGGAACTCTCAATTTGAGAATATGATGATAATATGAAAATATATATATTAGGCTTAGAAATAAGCCGTTGAAGTGTGGAAACCCAAATCAGCCCCCTAAGGGCCTTGTAAAAGGTACTAACACTTCACACGGGACCAATATAACTCGTAGGAACTGACTACGTAGTCATAGGCCTCTCAATTTGAAAATATGATGATAATTCGAATATATACAGATTAGGCTTTGAAAGAAGCCGTTAAAGGGTGATAACCCAAACTAGCCCCCAAATGACCCCGTAAGAGGCACTAACACCTCGTTCGGGATCAATGTAACTCGTAGAAACTAACCGCGTAGTCACCGGCCTATGGGTTTGAGAATATGATGATAATTTAAAAATATAGATATTAGGCTTATAAACAAGCCGTTGAAGGGTGAAAACCCAAACCGCCCCCCAAGCGGTCCCTTAGGAGGTACTAACACATCGCATGAGACCAATGTAATTTATAGGATCTAAAAATGTCATCACGGGCCTCTCGATTTGATAATGTGATGATTATTCGAAAATATATAGCTTAGGCTTACAAATAAGCTATTGACGAGTGAAAACCTAAAATAGCCCCGAACGGCCCTATAAGAGGTATTAACACCTCGCACAGGACCAATATAACCCGTAGGAATTGATCGCATAGTCACGGGAATATTGATTTGAGAATTTGATGTTAATTCGAAAATATATAGATTAGGCTTTGAAAGAAGTCGTTGAAGGTAGAAAATCCAAACTAGCCCCCAAACGACACCGTAAGAGGCACTAGCACCTCGTTCGGGATCAATGTAACTTGTAGAAACTAATTACGTAGTCACGAGCCTCTTAGTTTGATAATATAATGATAATTTGAAAATATATAAATTATGCTTACAAACAAGCCGTTAAAGGGTGAAAACCCAAACTGGCCCCCAAGCAGTCCCGTAAGAAGCACTAACACCTCACACGAGACGAATGTAATTCGTAGGAACTGATCGCATAGTCACAGGCCTCTCAATTTGAGAATATGATGATAATTTGAAAATAGATAGCTTAGGATTACAAACAAGCTGTTGAAGGGTGAAAACCCAAACCATCCCCCCAGACGGCCCTGTAAGAGGTATTAACACCTCGCACATGATCAATATAACTCGTAGGAACTGATCGTGTAGTCACGAGCCTACCGATTTGAGAATATGATGATAATTTGAAAACATATAGATTAGGCTTAGAAATAAGCCGTTTAAGGGTGGAAACCCAAATGAGCCCCCAAACGGCCTCATAAAAGGCACTAACACCTCGTTCGAGATAATGTAACTCGTAGGAACTAATCATGTAATCACGGGCCTATCGACTAGAGAATATGATGATAGTTTGAAAATATAAAGATTAGGCTTATGAACAAGCCGTTGAGGGTGAAAACCCAAACCGACCCCCAAGAAGCCCCTTAAGCGGCACTAACACCTCGTACGAGACCAATATAATTCGTAGGAACTGACTGCGTAGTCATGGGCCTGTCAGTTTGAGAATATGATGATAATTCGAAAATATATAGCTTAGGCTTACAAACAAGTCGTTGAAGGGTGAAAACCCAAAACGACCTCGTAAGAGGTATTAACACCTCGCATGGGATCAATATGACTGGTAAGAACTGACCGCGTAGTCACGGGACTCTCAATTTGAGAATATGATGATAATTTTAAAATATACAGATCAGGCTTAGAAACAAGTAATTGAAGGGTGGGGACCCAAATCAACCCCCAAATGGCCCCATAAAAGGCACTAACACTTCGCACGGGACCAATATAACTCGTAAAAACTGATTGCGCATCATGGGCCTCTCGGTTTGAGAATATGATGATAGTTCAAAAACAGATAGCTTAGGATTAGAAACATGCCGTTTAAGGGTGAAAACCTAAACCAACCCCCAAATGACCCCGTAAGAGGCACTAACACCTTGCACGGGACCAATATAACTCATAGGAACTGATCGTGTAGTCAAGGGCCTCTTGATTTGAGAATATGATAATAATTTGAAAATATATAGATCAGGATTAGAAATAAGCCGTTGAAGAGTGGAAACTCAAATCAACCCCCAAACGGCCCCATAAAAAGCACTGACATCTCGCACTGGACCAATGTAACTCGTAAGAATTGACCGCTTAGTCAAGGGCCTCTGGGTTTGAAAATATGACAATAATTTGAAAATATTTATATTAGGCTTAAAAACATGTCGTTGAAGGGTGAAAATCTGAACCATCCCCCGAACGATCCTGTAAGAGGCACTAACACATCGCACGAGACCAATGTAACTTATAGGAACTGATCATGTAGTCATAACTTGCGTAAGAATTTCAATTTGAGAATATAATATTAATTGTAACTCCTATATGTAATTTTTGAGCTTGAGTATGCTTTTTTTTTATAAATTACTTGGTTACTAATATTGTCTCTTTTTTGTATCCTATTTTTTGTAGGATAACATTTTATCGTTGGCATTTATTCACGTGGAACACACGAAGAAGTCAATGGTTTACAACAAGGTTTTTTATTTATTTAATGTCGTTAATATTCATGATTCTATTTTTTGTGTTATGGTCGTGCAGGCTTTTATAGTTTTATTATTAACTTTTATGGTCGTGCGGGCTTTTATAATTTTATTGTTATATTTTATAGCCGTGCAAGCTTTATATTACACAGGTTTTGTATTAGCAGGCTTTAGAATGTCCAGAAAATAAAGGAAACTCTGCCCAATTTTTTTTGGGTCTGTGAACTATTAAAGACTTTAATATTTTGAAGTTTTTATGTACATTAGTTTATCAACAACATGCGATATTTTCAATTTGTGAATTTTCTTTTTTTCAAACAATTATATTTTTTTCTTTTATCAAAAAATTTGGCACAGTTCTAAATCGTGCCAAAAGTGTATCAAAGTTTGCCATGGTTTTGAACTATGCCAAAAGTTTATCAAAATGTACTCAATCTGGCACAGTTCAAAACTGTGCCAAACGTGTGCCAGAAATATCAAATTTTGTAATGGTTTAAAAGGGTGCCAAAAGTGTTCCTGTTTGGTCAAATCTGGCACAATTTTAAATCGTGCCAGAAAAAATGGCCATTTTGGAACACCTGATTTTGGCACAGTTCAAAACCGTGCCAAATTTGATCTGATACAGTTTTAAACCGTGCCAGATTGTTGTTTTTGGTGTGGTGAAAGGAGATTTTATTTAATGATGAGTTTGATTTATGGGGGAGATCACATTATGCATTTTTGTTTTTATTTTCTATTTCATACTCAATGCATGACGGGGTATTTTCTTTGCTTCATGTGTGTAGGTACTTACGAAAGATCGTATTACACCGAATAAAGACAAAGTGCCCACATTTACCTATTCCATCCTTATGCCATTCCATTTATAGGGTTTGGTAAGGGTAACCTTATGAAGATTAAAAATAGCATTACTGCTTTTGGGGAGGTACTTTGTCCTTATAATTTATTGGAAAAATCATTTGCTTATACTTGTACCTAGGCCATAGGAAGATTTAATTCATATACATCCGTTAAGGATCATATTAAAGCCTAAAGGCGAATAGTTTTCCCTTGTTGAAAATTTATAAGGTATACGGTGTTGAGGCTAATCCCAAGCAGTTAATTCATATTATGGTCTAGGCATGTACCTCATATTATACCCTTTTCTGTATGGTCAAGTTTATTCTTAAATTTATTAACACATCTCCCTCTATTTGCTGTCTTATTGGCCCAATGCCTATCCGAGGCTTTGATGACCTTAAGCTTTTAAGGGGGGAAGCTTGGAAGAAGTATTTTTCGTACACCAATGGTGGGGAGTGTGATTTTTAGAGCGTGGGATAATACTTTTCTGTATGGTCAAGTAAGGAATGTTCGTCTCACGTGGATGTTTCTCTGTAGGATTCATTTAACCTTCATATGGCTTCCTTTGATTTACTGGAGAAGGAGAGTAAGATGTATAATGAGCTCTTTATTGAATAAAAGGAGATGAATAAGGGTTATAACTATTTGGTGGAAGACTATTAGGAACTGAGGTATTCATTTCTTGATCTAGCGAAAGATAAAAATAAGAGAGATAAAGTTGTCAAAAACTAAGTGATGATAAAAACTTAACTTATTAATGTTGAACTCGATAAGGTTTAATATTAGTCTTATTACTCAAGCCTCGAGGAAGAGTTTTCTATGCCGGTGTGAGACATGCCAAGTTTGAGGATTTAGTGGATGACACCATTAAGGGATGACTACAATTGTATTTTAACTCCCAATGGTATTATATCTTTATTATAGGTCATTATACCATTATCTTTACTGATTGAAAAGCCAAGGATTATACTGTGACCTGAGATTGATATTTATAGGTTTCTCAAAATTCATTCTACCTCGTGTGAATAAAAAGAGGGAGATGATGATGTTGAAGATGATTCTAACTATAATAGGATATCTAGATTAAAGGATGATGATCTATAAATTATTGAGGTTTTATTCTTAAAACCATGTTTGACATTTTTTTTTAAATAAGGTGTGTTTAGTTCATTTTAAATGAGAATCATGTTTGTGAGAATGCCTTATATTTATGCTTTAAATATATTGTATGATATGTCTCTCAATTGAATGTAATAGGAATTCTGGTGAGTTAGATTTGGCCTAATCATAAAAAATTAGAATACTGATCCTCGTACAATTGAACAATTCAAAGCCTAGATAAAGAGTTTACATCCTATCATTAAAGTTATGAGTGAAATCGAAGTAGTTTGTCTCAAATAGGAAAAGTCTGATGTTTTGGGAACTTGTATAACCATGGGCTAGATTCAAGTCTAGGTTCTTACTAGCTTAGACTTGCACAGTATGAGAGGTTTGCAACTGGTTCATATGTTCTTAATTCCATGTAATACCCCATACTTTTATGAGTATTTTATTTTCACGTGTGCATTTAATTATAAAATTTAATTGGGGAAATTAAATTATTTTCAATAAATACTAATTATCGCGTTAAGGATTAATATTTATGATTATTATTTACTTACATGTAATAAGTAAATAGAGATCTGAAATATTCTATTGTCGTTTTATGAGTGAAAAGCAACAGATTATTATATTATGTCACTAGAGAGTTAACTCGGTAGATCTAAATAGCTTGTGGGCAAAACGTGTTGTACGCACGTGTCTCGGTTAATGAGATGGTTGAAATTTTTTAGTTTGGCGACTAGGATGGCCTTTTTGAGTGCACCGATGATCCGTAATGGGTCGTAATAGTCCAGAATAGGTACTCAGGGATTATATTTGGGTTCCTGAGTTTTTTTAGATGTAATAAGGCCCGTATAGGGGCATGGTTGTCTTTTTACCCTTAAGGATACACCTAAAAATGGGATTAAGGTCTAATTAAGGAGTATTTAAGTTAAGTAAGGTGGAGGGAAACCTTATTTTTGTGTCTTTATATTAGATATTGAAGGAGATAACAAAGAAAATGAAAGAGAAAAGGAAACCTTAGAGTATAGAGGAAGAACATCTCCGAAATTCAAATCATCTCTACGAGTCGAGACTTCAAATTTTAATCCAACAAGGCAGGTGTTTACTTGTTTTTGATTTCCAATTTACAAAAGTTAATTATGTTCATGATTAAGTAGTATTAAATCTAAGAATTAAAAGTTGAGATCTTTGGGAGTTAATTAAAAGGAATCGATTTGTATTTGACCTATGATTATAATTGATAATAAATAAGTGAGAAATTCGTGATATAATTTTAGGAGTATGTATATGAAATAGGGTGTTATATCATTAAATTTCTAAGAATTATTAATTCTGGATTGAATGAATTAAATTAGTGTTTAGTAATACTTGAGGTTTGATGTTAGATTCAATTAATTCGGTGTTAAAATACTTTCTAAATGATAAGTTATTGATGTGGGATGTTCATTTGTGATTTTGGGAAGCTTAAGACGTATAGGGTTTAAGAGGTAAAAACCCGATGTTAAAGACAAAGGGAAGTCTAGAAAATCGAACCATTTCGTTAAGGGACTGAATCGCTTTGCTGATCAAACTAGTTCGATCGGCTAGTGAACCGATTTGGTTTTCTGGCATGTCCCAATTTTTGTTACACGTTGTCTTGACTTGTTACTGTTTTACAAATGGATATATGGGTTTTCAGGGTAGATTAGGATTATCGAGGAACATTCTCAAGGATAGGTGCATATTTTATGACAATGGTTAGATGGGTTCGAGTTAGACAAATAAAGCTGCAAGTGAGTGAACACTTCGCTTCAAACTTCGGTATTAGTAGACTAGTACGTTGTGGGATTTTCGTACGTAGTCAGTTTTTTAAATATATGTACGTATTGTGGGATACTCTTATATATATATATATATGAGTGTGTGTGTGTGTGTGTGTGTGTGTGTGTGTGATTGATGTGTATATATTTGAGCATACCTACTCGATAGTGCTGTTGTTAGGATATTATGCATAGTGGGCAGTTCATCCTGGCATTAACCAGTAGGTACTGGACTGATTCCTCAGGTTATAGTATTATTGAGAGGCCATTATCCAAATGTGAGAATAGGTGTTGGTTTGGAGACTAATTGTGGGCGATGTGGTGTGGTTGCGACCCTCGGATGTATGTTTATGACTGACTCAATTTTTCATGTTTACGTTTGGTTTTTGTTTTGAGTTTCTGACCCGGTGGCCTAGTTGTGGTATGTTGTATAGTTGAAGTCTGATACCACACGAGGGATGCATCCGTGAGGTCCATGCTCTAGGGATTAGATATATACATATATAGCGTGTGATATATATCTATGTGTATATGAGATATTGTGTGTATATTTATTTATAGCACATGTGTAAATATGTTATTATATATGAGAGTAAACCTAGTGAGGGTAGTATATATTAGCTAGTGGTTACGGTTAATAGGATGGGCTATTATAGCAACTATTGTCCTAGTAGACTGGGTAGCATGATTAGGATAATAAAATGAAAGTGTTAGGTGTGCCCTGTAAATGAAAGGTGTGGGTAAGTCTCATGTGAATGCAATCAATAAGTTAATTATGATGGTAATACACTGCTTGTTTTTATTTAAATCATTTAAATACTTACAAAATATTTTAAAATATTTTTCCGGCTTTGACCTGCTAGCAAATATATTTTCTTTTCAAAACCCCAGATGTGCAGCAAGAGGAACAACAAGGTTAGTTCTTTCATGATGTTGCGAGTGGTAGATGTGGATGCTGCGAGATTGATTATAGATGCATGAGTTCATTTCCATCTAGATGGGATTTAATGTCAGTTTTAGAATATATTTTTTAGCGTGTTGCCCATAGTTGGATAGGACTTTTCATTCCTATAAGATATTCATTACTGACCAGTATTTGTTGCTTTGGATTTTTATTTTTGGTAACCGATGGTTTATTCGGTTTCGTTATTTATATTTGTGTTTATTAGCTATTTTGTCTTTTCATTATGGTTTTATTTGGTTTTATATTTATATTATGTTTTGTGATAGTGATGTTAAGAATGAAACCATATTGGATTCCTATTTTATTTTGATAAAGGATTGATCACTTGGTATTATAAAAGGTGAGGTGTCACAATTGGTATCAGAGCATCAGGTTCTAGTGTCTTTTAAATTTGTACAAACTTGTTACGTTGTCAGCGTTACGTTTCTTTGATGTATATCCCTATGTTTAGTATTGTTATTTCATATTGCGCATTTTTGTTCTTCTACTACTGTTATATTTAAATTTGAATCTCATACAATTTTTGTTTAATTTTATATGCGAAAAACCATGAGTGGTAGACGAGCTCATGCAGTGAGGAGGTCCACAAAGAGGGAGGCTCAACCGGAGCCGCAGACAACCTAGGGGACTGTGAACATAGAAAAATTAGTACCCATAGTAGAACATGTAATTAACACTGTTGTAATAGCCATAGCCTATCACCTTCCTCAAGTGCAACCACAGTCATCGGTGGAAGTATTGGTACTCATTGAAACCCGTATAGGAACGAGTCATGGAGGACATTCAGAAGGGCCATCCAGTGGAGTTTCAAGGAGGTGCAAACGTAGTAATAGTTAGCCAATGAAATAAGGACATCCAAAGGAATATTCGTATGGTTGAGTGAGTCAACACTCGAAAGAAAGTACTATCTATGTTTCATCTAGTTGGATCAACTTTATAATGGTGGGAGTCAGTTACCACACTAGTGGGGAGAGATGCAATGAGGATTCAGGAGTTCTGGTTACAGTCTGACTGCAAGCTCTTTTCATATGTTGTGTAGGCAAAGAGGAGGAAGATATTGTTATATTTTACTCAAGATGGCCTGATAGTGATCGAGTATGAGGAGGAGTGCACTCTTCAGGAAAAATTTGGTCCAGATAAGGTGAACGCTGATGAGAAGAGGATTCTCGAGTTTATAGATGGACTCACTTGGACGATCCGTTACCATCTATTGAGGAAACTGTCACTGAGGACCTATAATGATGTCATTAATGCTGCATTGCTTTGCTTACATGATCATCACTTCCATCTGAGGGGAGCAAAGAGGATAAAAGAGTCGAGCCAATATGGAAAGACTAGGGGTAGTGGTGACAACAGGGAATGGTAGCAGCAACGTTCCCAGTAAGGGACTCATATAAGAGGTTTAGAGTTAATGATGGTATTTATAGGCAGCGAAATCAGGGCCAACATAATGTTCCTCGGGTCTAGCAGGGTTAGGGGAACTAGCTTGGAGGCCATTAAGGCCATTGGCATTAGGTCTATTAGGTCCAACAATAGGGGAAGCCTTGCCAGGGCCATCATGGATAGAGGTCGGTAATTTTTTATGGAGTTGCTTCATATGTGAGTAGAAGGGACACATGTAGTGTGCATACCCCAGTAGGAATAGGGTTAGCAACAAGATTCCCAGTATAGGAAGCAGCTACTATAACTTCCAACCCCACCAAAAGTTCTAATATTATCGCCTTTACCAGAGCAGTTACAATTTGGGCATGCCTAAAATGTTCGTAAACTGGTCTTTCCACCTGTACTTCTAGTAGTTGAGGGTATGTTTCCTATTCAAGGGCACATAGGGCATGTATTATTAGATATGAGAGCATCACACTCATTTGTTAGAATTATATTTTCATGGGAGACGGTTTTAGTGGACACAGTGTCTTATATTATTATGATCATAGATTCATCGTTGAATAGTAGGGCTTTCATCCGTTCCAGTTGAAGAGGAGTAGGTCTAGACATTATGAGGTTGTTCTTAGTAGTGGATTTTCTCGTTCTGGAGATATATGAGTATGATTTTATATTGGGTATGGATTGTTTAATGACGTATAAAGTGGTGGTGGACTGTTATAGTAGGACTACAGTGTTTCCTATTCCAGGGATGGATATCTTTCTTGTGGTGATGTATCATTGTGAGGGAGGGTCAAGCCAACATTTATATTATATCGAGAAGGATACTTTGGAGGGTATTATCGTCTCACTAGATTTAATCCTTGTGGTTAGGGACTTTTTTTTAATGTATTTCAGGAGATATTAGAGTTATCGCCAAGTTAGGAATTTTATTTTATGATCAACTTAGCTCTAGGGACTAGGCCGATAGAGCCTGTGCCATATTGTATGACTTCTTTAGGGTTATGGGTGTTGAAAGATCAGATTAAACAGATTTTGGGGAAGGGTTCTATCTATAGGAGGACATCACCTTGGGGTGACCTAGTACCATTTGTGAAGAATAAAGATGGTTGGTTGAGGTTGTGTATCTACTACATGGAGTTAGACAAGGTAACGAGATACGTGTATTACGAGTTTTAGGTAATGTCGTTTAGGTTGACCAATGCACATATAGTTTTCATGGATCTTATGAACAGAGTGTTCATGCATTTTTTGGATCATTTTCTTCGTAGATGAAATTTTATTTTATTCTCAAATAGAGGGAGAGCACGCAGAGCATTTGGGTATGGTTCTTCAGACTTTGTGAGACCATCAGTTTGATGCCAAGTTCGAGAAGTGTGGATTTTGGTTGAGGGAGGTCCAGTTTTTGGGTCACATAGTCTTTGAGAGAGGAATTTATGTGGATCTCAGTAAGGTATCAGTGATGAAGGAGTGGGGCCAACCCATGACTTTGACGAAGGTTCGTAGTTTATAGAGTTATCAGGATACTATCGCCTATTTGTCAATAGTTTTTTAAAGATTGCGAGCCCCTTGACGAAATTGACTCATAATGGAGTACCTTTTATTTGGTATGATCACTAACAGTTAGATTTTTATGAGATAAGGGACAAGCTAATTTTATATCCAATGCTTGCATTGCATAGGGGAGGAGTGGAATACTTTATTTTTTATCGATGCACCCTTACAAGGACTTGGGGGAGTTCTACCATAGGAGGATGGGGCCATAGATTTTGTATCTCGCAAACTTAAACCACATGAGAAGGAATATCTTACTTATAACTTGGAGTTAGCACCAGTTGTCTTTTTATTGAGGATCTGGAGAAGTTTCGGTTGTTTATGGACCATAAGTCTCTACAGTATCTTTTCACATATAAAGAGCTAAATATATGGCAGCATAGATGAATTAAGTTTATGAAGGATTACCAATTTGACATTTAGTATCATTATAGAAAGGTTAACGTGGCGGCAAATGCGTTGAGCCGTATGCCTATGGGGAAGTTGGAAGTAAATTATAAGGTGAAGTGGGATGATTTCCGTCAGGGGGAGGAGGTTATCAAAGCTTATATGCCAGTGATAAACATCACACTCGAGATCATTATAAGTGTTGTGAAGTCATAGGCAGGGTATCCTTCTTGTCAAGAGAGAATACATCAGTTATTGGCAAGAAGGGACAAGTCCTACTCAGTCAATTATGAGTGTGGTTTACGCTTCAATGGGAGGTTAATTATCCTAGACGATGAGGACTTATGATGCATTGTTATGGAAGAGTTGCATGGGTCACGATTCTAGATTCATTCAGGAGGGGACAAGATGTACCAGGATATGAGGAGGTAGTATTGGTGGGATGATATGAAGCGATATATAACAGAGTTTATCTCCAAGTGCACTCAATGTCAAATGGTGAATGTTGGAAGTCATTAGAGATTCTGGTGTGGAAGTGGGAGAGTATATCGATGGACTTCATTATGGGATTATCAATGTCACAGAGGGGTCATGATTCAATCTGGGTTATTATGGACCAATTAACTAAGGTAGATCATTTTTAACCTCTTGTGGTGGAATACATGACAGGGAAGTACGCCCAACTCTTCATTGCAGAGATAGTGAGATTGTATGAATTGTTGCTCAATATTATTTCGAATCAAGATAAGATCTTTGTTAGCATTTCTTACAGAGTTTAAAGAGGCAATGGGGACAGAGTTGTGTTTGAGCTCGTCGTATCACCCGCAAATCGATGGGTAGATGGAGAGGGTGAATCGAACGTTGGAGGATATGCTGAGGATGTGAATTTTGGATTTTAAAGGTAGTCGGGAGCAGTATTTAACTTAGGTAGAGTTTGAATATAATAACTTGTATGGATTTACTATTGTCATGGTACCTTTTTAAACTTTATACATGAGACCTTGTCATATTCCCTAGTGTTGGTTAGAGGTAGGGGACAATAAGATTCTCGAGTCGAACGTGATCCAGTATACGTTGATGAGGATTGAGCTAATTAGAAGTCATATTCGGGTAGGTCAGGATCTTCAGAAGATTTACGCCGATGCGAATTGGAGGCACTTGGAGTTTGATGTGGGTGATCAGATGTTATTGCAAATATCTCCCATAAAGAGAATGATGCAGTTTGGGAAGAAAATGAAGTTATCACCTAGGTATTTGGGGCCTTTTCCCATCATTGAGAGGGTAGGGTCGGTTGCATATAGGCTTGCCTTATCGAAGCATATTCAATGGATTCGTGACGTGTTCCATGTGTCATCATTGAGGAGGTATATCAATGATGACTTGGCTTAGTGACATATAACATTATAGGAGATAGATTTGTAGTCTAACATTAATCATGAGGAGAGACATGTTGCTAGTTTAGGTCGGAGTGAGTGGAAGCTTCAGTCAAAGGTGGTACTATTAGTATGTGTGCATTGGGTGTATCACAATGTCGCCGAATCAACTTGAGAGGATGAAGATTACATGCGAAAAAAATTATCCAGAGCTCTTTATGGAAGGTGCGTTTGAATTTCGGGGACAAAATTATGTTATCGAGGGAGAATGTAATATTCCAGAGTTTTATGAGTATTTTATTTCCACATGCGCATTTAATTATTAATTTAATGGGGGAAATTAAAATGGTTTCGATAAATACTAGTTAGCGAGTTAAGGATTGATATTTATGATTATTATTATTTACTTCCATGTAATAGGTAAATAGAGATGTGAATTATTATATTGCTATTTTATGAGTGAAAAACGACGGATTATTATATTATGTTGATAGAGAGTAAAATCGACAAATCCAAATAATTTGTAGAATGCACGAATCGGGCTTGATTAATGATATAGTTGAACATTTTTAGTTTCCCGACTAAGATGACCTTTATTAGTACACCGGTGATCTGAAATAGGTCAAAATAGTCCAGAATAGGTACTCGAGGGTTATAGTTGGGTTACAAGGGCTTTTTAGATGTAGTAGGGCCCATATGGGCGTATGGTTATCTTTTTACCCTTAGGGATACACCTAAAAATGGTATTAAGGTGTGATTAAGGAGCATTTAAGGTTTAGTGAGTTCGATGGTAGACTCATTCTTACATCTGAATATTGGATATTAAAGGAGAGAAAACAAAAAAGAAAAAAGAGAAGAAAAAAGAGAAAGAAAGCCTGGAAAAGGAAGAAAGACCATCTTCAGAATTAAAATCATCTCCGAGAGTCGAGACTTCGGATTTTAATCCAACAAGGCAAGTACTTACTTTCTTTTGATTTGCAATTTATAGTAGTTTATTATGTTCATGATTAAGTAGTAATGAATTTAAGAATTAAAAGATGAAATCTTTGGGAATTAATTGAAAGGAATCAGTTTGTGTTTAAGCTATGATTATAATTCATAATGAATGAGTGGCAAATTCATGATATAATTCTATGATTATGTATATGAACAAGAAGAACTTTGATAGGGTGTTAGATCATCAAATTTCTAAGATTTATCAATTCTGGATTGAATCAATTGGATTATTTTTTAGGAATCCTTGAGGTTTAGTGTTGGATTAAAAATTAAATCAGTGTCAAAATACTTCTGGAATAATTAGATATTGATGTGGGATGTTAATTTGTGATTATAAGAGTCTTAGGACCTGGAGGAAAGGGTTTAAGAGGTGAAAACCCAATATTGAAGCAAATGGTAGCCCAACAAAATCGAACTGGTTCCCAGGGGAGCGAATCGATTTGTTTACCGGACTAGTTCGATCTTCCAACAAACTGGTTTGGTTTTCTGGCATGTCCTAATTTTTGTTACGCATTTTTTTACTCGTAAGTGTTTTATAAATTGGTGTATGGGCTTCTGAGGTAGACAGGTATTATCGGGGAACATTCTCAGGGATTGGTGCGTGTTTTAGGCTAATAGTTAAATGGATTCGAGTGAGACGAATCAAGCTACAAATGAGTGAACACTTTAATGTAAAATTGGGAAGTCGGTTCGGACTTCGAAATTGGTAGACTAATACCCTGTGGGATTTTTATACATAGCTAGTACTATATAAGTACTAGCTATGTATAAGTAACCCACCATACTTATATATATATATATATATATATATATATATATATATAAGTATGTTGGGTTACTTATATATACACGTTTGTGATTAATGTGTATCTATTTGATCATACCTACTCGGTAGTGTTATTATTAGGAGTTTGCGCATAGTGGGTAGTGGCATTGACCTGTAGGCGTTCGATTGATTCCTCATGTCATAGTTATGTTGCATGGCCACTATCCATGTGTGAAGATAGGTATTGATTTGGAAATGGGTTGGGTACGATGTGGTATGTTTGCGACCCCGGGATGTATGTTTATGATCGCCCTCATTGTTTATGTTTACGTCGGTGGCCTAGTTGTGGTACGTAGTATACCTAAAGCTCGATAGCACATGAGGGATGCGTCCACAAGGTCAATGCTCTGGGGATGCGGTATATACGTAAATAGCGAGTGATAGTAGACAAGGTAGCATGATTAGGATAAATGAATGTGTTAGGTGTGCACTGTAGATGAGCGGTGGGGATAAGACTCATGTGAGTGCGATCGATAAATTAATTATGTATGTAGTACACTTCATGTTTTTATTTAAAGCATTTAAATACCTTAAAAATAGTTTCAAATGTTTTTCTAGATTTGACCCGTTGGAAAATATATTTTGTTTTCAAATCCCCAGGTGTGTAGTATTAGGGACAACACGGTTAGTTCTTTCAGGTTGTTATAAGAAGTAACTAGAAAATTGATTGTAGCCCCTCATTTCGTTTCTATCTAGATAGGATTCAATTTCAGTTTCAGTATTTCTTTTTGGGTGTGTTTCCCATAGTTGGATAGTACTTTTCATTCCTGTCAGTTATTCATTACTTACCAATATTGCTACGTTGGATTTTTATTTGTGGAATTCGATGGTTTATTTGGTTTACGTTATTTACATTTGTGTTTGTTAGTTATCTATCTTTTCATATATGGTTTTACTTTATTTGATTTTATATTTATATTTTTTGTTGAAATAGTGATAGTAATAATGAAATCATATTGGATTCCTATTTTATTTTGATAAATGATTGCTCACCCGATATTAGAATAGGAGGGGTATCACATTCCAAGTATTACGAGGACTGAAATGCTTGACTAATTTTTTCTTTTATTATTATCGGTGTCATTGAATATTATTAAATCTAAATCACCACAGGTTGGGATATCATTGTGTAAGTAGGGGTAAGATCATAATTTAGAGGAATCTACGTCCAAGAAAGATCTTATATTTTGATACTCCTTGATAGACTTATAAGTTTTGTTTCCACCAGTAAACCTCATCAGTGTATTATTTGATAATTAGGTGGAATATCAAATAATTTAAGTTTAAGAATCAAGAAATAAATAAGAACTTTGTTAAAATCAATTGGCAGTGAGTTTATTTAACCAAGTAGGTATCGTATGCTTAATGAAAAAAATCATATCATTTGCTACAGAAACTTTGCAAACAAGACCTCATTACTGCAAGTGATTTCGAGATAATTAAATTGGAGTGAAATCATAATTATTTAGTGGAATTAAATATGATTAAATAAATAGAGGAAATAAATTATTGAGATCTAATATGGGATTTTTGGGTATTTATTTGAAAGAAAATTTAATTATTAAGTCATAGATTCTAGAAAAGTTCATATACCCAAGTAATAGGCCCATACTATTTGGAAAACCAATTTAGCCCAAGCCCATTACTTATATATATATATATATATATTGTTGTAAGGTTTTATTTCAAGATATATATTGATTATTGAGGGTTTGAGGCAGAGAGGAAAAATACTATCCACATTTTTATGAACTGGTGTAGAGAGAGGGTCGTATATCATTAAAAACCTTAGGTATTCACCTGAATAGTGACAATATGCATAGTTTTCTTTGGGAGTATCATATAATAATATATTTGAGGATTTCAGCCTGTTCTAGCATGGTTTTAGAGGAAAAGTAAAGGATAACCCCTTCATCTTCTTCAAAACCTATTTCCGCCAAGGTATCGTGATTTCAGACCCTATTTTTTTACTTTCTCTTGCATGATCATTCAAGGTATTTGGGTATAAAAGTTTTAACTCGTATATCGATCCTGGATAATTTGTAACAGGGCCTCTATTTTAGATTGATCTTGTTTTAGGAAGGTCGATGTTGTCCCCCATAAAACCCTAGCATTACATTTTGTTAAAAAATTAATATTTGTACGGTTTTAATATTTAAATCGATTCCATCATGGTCACATCAATATTATTTTATTTGAATGGATCATTGATCATTTATAAATTCGATTTGGTTGTAATAATTAGGTTATTGTTAACTATTGCATTAATCAATGTATGTGGAGGATATTTTTAATTAATTTTCACCAGTTAAAATTATGTATTTACATATGTTATGGTTTTGGACAAAGTTTCATGGAGTTTGGTGAAATTTTGACCATATTTGGGAGGTTTCATGGAGTTTTGTAGTTTTGATATTATTACCCACTAATTTTGCAATAGGTCTTCATCCCGATCATTTTGGATTCAAAAAGGACTATTTCCAGAGGTTCGATATGTGAAGAAATCCACCTTGTGTTGAAGCTACTTCAAGGAGGACTCTTTTTCAAAAGGAAGTACACTTCAAGTGGGATTCTTGACCTTGAATAAATCTACTTCGAAAGAAAGTCTAGACCATGGTAGAATGGTAAATTTGTTTCGAAATTGATTCTGCATGTTATTATGATTCTACCATCTTACTATCACGTGCTAATTAATCAATTTTAATTAGGATCCCACAATTTTCTAGATAACATTGATTATTATTGTGACCGACCTTAATCACATTTTTTCGAGAAAATCAATTTTGTTTGTTCTTTTCCAAATTTAACTTAGTTAGGTGATTAAATTAAATGTTAAATTAAATTATGATCTCCAATTTTGATTTTTTTTTGTAAAATATTTCTATTTTTGGAAAATTAAAATAGTGTTATTGAGAAATTTATCCCCTTTGTAAGTCTTTACTATGTTTTAGTGAAATTGTTGCTTTGGCTAAGAGTTTTTCCACCTTAGTGGGATTTTTCCTTGTACATTTTGTGTTGTGTCATAATTTTCTTTTCTACATGATTTATATCTCAAATGGTTATGAATATTAAAATTTAATTTTTAGATTAAATCATTCTAAAAAAAAATAATTTATATCTTTAGGTTGTAGTCGTTTTCTATGACATCAATTAAAATTTGAAATAGATTTTAAATTAGGTGTATCTTTCATTTTGAGTAGTAATTTCGCATTAGATCACTCTCAATCTTAAAGAATAAGTGTGAGGCATAAACTAATGGTGTGGAATAAATTCAATTAATATCCTCAAATGAGTATTCCATTGTAGCTTACCAATTTTTTCAAGGAATCCAAAAGTAATACTAAAACAAAGTAATAGAAAGGGTGTCTAATGGAATTAATTCAGAGGGAGGAAAAACAAGCACTCTGAAGCACTATAAGTAGGAAGAGGTTTGAAAGCACAAATTGTTCTTAGTTAAATCAATGTTAGAAAAGGAGTAAATACCTAGTTATTTTCTTGTAAATGATCTTTACAAAACATGTTTTCTAGAGATAAAAGATTAGTTTTAAATGACCACGGAATGTTCCTTTCTATAAAGCTTTGGAATTGGAGCAATCTCAAAGATGCATTTAATGTCTAACCACCCTAACCATACCTAACACGTCAAATTCATTGAATCTGATGAAATTGTTGATGGAGTACCACGTTGTATCTTAACACCAGCATGTTAGGAGGCATTGTAAGGCCATCTCCAATGGGAGATGCACAAACAATGCAAATTTAGATTTTTTTGGTTGATTGTGGAGTGCGGTTACCACAGTGGGAAATGTGTAAAACCAATCGGGGCGGGAGGCTTTTGGCCGCCCAAGGGCTGGGCGGGGGACTCTTGTCCGCCCAAGGTTTTTTTTTATTCCTGGTAAAATTCTGGGCGGATGAAAGGTTACCGCGCGAGGCTTTTTTTGGATGTCTTTTAGCCGCCCACATTCTGGGCGGATGTCTTTTAGCCGCCCAGATGTGGGCCCCCCCTCTAACACAATGTCTTTCGGCCGTGTAAGTTTGCACATTGGTTCGCCTTTCTCTCTCCTAAATGTGCACAATACCTTACCCAGTGTGAAAGGATATAATGCAAATGTATACATTTGCATTACCCTTGGGAGATGGCCTAAAGCTATGAACCATGAGTCTGGGGTATTTAAGTGATTTGATGTGTCGTTTCTAGTTAGATATATGAGTGGACGTTAACACAAAAGATCCATTATTTGGGCGTTAAATAGTGTAATATTGGAAAGGCTCAGAAGGTGGTGTATAAGATTGACCTTCATCGAGGAGGTGTTTGATATACGTAAGCTATTTTTAATTTCGTGCTTAGAATGGTCACGTTAATAACTTTTCATTGCCTTTCTCTCTATCGTTCAATCCAATTCCCTCGCGATATCCCAATGCCAAGCCCCTTCCATATTGTTCATCAAAGAGATCACACAGTTTTGTCCAAATGAGTTTCATCGGTGATATCGAGGACCATTTACAATAACCAATTGTTTATGCTCCAAATGTTCTCTTTATTCTTATATCTTCAATTGTCCCGCTTAATCATAATTTTATCTTCTAAAAATCATTGTGGTTTGGTGTTTCATCGTTAGACTCCTCCTACACCTATTTTGGAGTATCCTTTTTCGTGGTGATTATTATTCATTATAATAATTACGTTACACCCGAATTTTTTAAGATATTTTGTGGTCATAGGTTCTTAGACATATTTCATAAATGTTTTCTTAATCACGATCAATCATCTTGTATCTATATTTGTGTTTTAAGATTTAGGATTGTATCGTACAATCTCAATTAGTTACATATCAATTGGTATCTATTATAATCCTAATATCTTTTTATTGTCCTTTTAGTGTTATATACCTTATGACTTTATTTTTTTATCTTAATGATTGTTTATATATTAAGTCATATTGGTGTGTATCTTTTGATCTTTTATTCCTTTATATTTTATACCATGTCATGTATATCCTCTATTACTATCATCTCGATGTACTTATTTTAATACATGGTATGTTTTTACACTTTACTTTTCCTTATAAAATCATTTTCTAAACGTTTCTTCAATTAGTGGGAGAGGATAACTAAAGTGGGAGAAGGTTTTCAATGGGATAAAAGTTTTAATTAAAAGGAATAATCACCTTGTGACAAAAGGGAGATAACAATAGGATAAAGGTAAAGACGACTTTCGTTCTTATGTTGTACTATTTACTTTATACTGCTTAGGGTAAGAGAGCTTATGATATCACCTATTGGGTAGAGTTTATAAATGGGGAATATATTTTTGCATTTAGTGATATATATTTTTTTTTAATTATCTCATAGTCATCTTTGATTCATTATATATCGTTACCTTTAGTTCATATCATATTTTAAATTTTATCTTAGTTATATGTTGGGTTGCATTGGTTTTAATCCTTTGGATGTTTCTTTTATTATTCACTTCTTTATACGTATTTCATCATTTTCCTTATTACACTAATTCTTATATCTATCATCTTTCCTTTGTCAGATCCATGAAAAAAGGGGGAGAATGTTAAATTAAGTGGGAGTATCATTATGAGATGTTTTGGTTTATGGGGAAAAGAAGTAATGGGAGGATATATAAACTTTGGGGAAGAAGTTTATATGTCCTATATTTTTGAAGTTTTTCTAGACTTAGTTTATTTTCATTAGTGGTTTTGAATAATTTACATATGTATAGTTCATTTCATGTTGTTCCTTATGTTTCATTCTCATTTTAGTACCCATTGGTATTCTGATGTTTTTTATAATGTTTGACAATAAACAAGTCCAAGAGTTCCAAATGGTTAAGAAATGTCTAGTGATTCATCCGAGTGTGTCTTCCTATATTTAATTCATTGGTCAGGCTATTTAGTGTCATCAATGATATATTTAATTCATTTGTTTGTAATATTTTACATTTATATTTGGTCACCAAATAGACAAAGGAGTTCTGTAAGAGTATGGTTTTACATATATGGTCTTGTCTTCTATATTATCATGGTTTAGTTTGACGAAAAAACATTTTAAGCAGTTTATCCATAATGCTTCTCATTAATTATTAAAGATTAGGCTCCTTCATCATTATCTAAAGGCTACCTTATGTCACGATTAATGAGAATTCATCTTTAGGATAAAGAAAAAGAATATAGAAAACATAGTTTAACATAACTAAAATATTAATTGTCTTAAATTGGAAATTTGCTAACCTTATGTGTGTGTGTGTTTAGATGTTTGTCATCATCACATGCCATATAATTTTATGCATCAAGTGTATTTATAAATATAAGGCCTATTATTTAAGTTGACATAGCTTCTATGTGTAAATTTATTTCTTCATTTCCCATTAGCTTTTGTGTATTCCTTGGTACAACCTCTTACATATTGTGATCTAGGGCCACACAACCCGAAATATGGTGGTTTAGCACTCTTAATTATCGAATGTGATGTCCCCAATTATTATGTTTTCTATTATTACTAATAATGAAACTTTTTAAACCCCAATGTGATAGCCTTATGGTGGGAGATTGTGAAAATCTAAGCATTTATTGCTGTAATTTAGTTGGATTAATTTTGCGTCAAAAATTTAGTTCTTGAACAAATTGAGACAAAATGCTTGATTCGTTTTTGTAGAGAGAGTATAATCTACGGACATTGAAACTTGAAGATCATGCGACTTCTGTACGTTTAAGTCTTTCATTGCGACTCAAACGGAGTGTATCCTTTTGTGGATTGACTTTTCTAGTTATCTTTGGCTATGCACAGACTCACGTGTTTTATATTATATTAAATATTTTTCGTAATGGATTAAGTATAAATTGTATTTTAGAAGAGTGTTCTATGTTTTTAAAAAATTGAAGAGGTTGTTTAAATTCATTTTTTACAATAAAACCCTTGTTCCTCATTTCATTTGCACGGCTCCATTCACACAGGTTCCCACGGATGAATAATTTTATGCCTCATAAAGTTCTATCTAAAACCATAAGCGCGATTGTGTTTTCTCCCAATGCACACGACTATCAAACATTTTATCTTGACATTCATTTTTATGAATGGAATTATTGATAGTGCACCCAACAACACATTTTTTTCATGAGAAGCTCTTTGTCATATTTTAACCATGAGCACAAGGCACCATTTTATTTTTCAAAAATCCTATAAATAGGGCTATTTCACCTATAATTGAAATGGGACTTCCCTCATTCTGAATTCCATGTGCTTAGCGGGTATTTTTGTATTTGAGAGCACCTCTATTTATTTTCTTTTACAAATTTCACATGTTTTCTTCAAATTTGAGAGAATTTTAGATCTACACTTGTGAGAAACAATTGAGTGATTTTTAGTTTCAAAATTCACTTAGCCAAAGTCTTCATTTTATTCATATTAGTTGTTCAATGATCTAAACTTTAGGTCATAAATGATGGGAATTAACTATTCAAGAGATTATTCATGGTGCAATTCGATGATGGGGAATGTGACTTACATATCCACTTTATGGATATTTGAGCGGATCAATCATTGGAATGGGGGAAATTTCAACGTCATTAGATAACTGTGACACCCCGCCTAATAAAATACCGGGCGATCACTCCTGTACCAAATTAAAACCGGAGTCGTATATGGATCATTCTTAGCATCACTGTCGAAAACCAATTTAATTACTAATAAACTATTAGGCTTATGTCAAAATTTTACTTAACTACTCTTTTTAAACAACTACTAGATTACAGCATCCACACAGTTTATATGAATGAAACTGAAATGAAATAAAATTTACCGAACACTCGGTCAAAATATACAACCATATCGAATGCCGCGCTAAAAGGCGGTAAAAGAATAAATAAAATGCAGTTGGGTTATTTACCCGAATGTTTATACAATACCTCCTATCTAGATTTCAAGGATAGAAGCGTCTATCGAGAACCTAGATGCATCCACAGCTGCTGCAGCAGACGTCTGACTCGCAAGAAGTGTCATCCAGGCATCCCTGTGTCCGGACACCTATATATATATATATATATAGCAAGAGAGGGAAAAGTAGATAAACGGGCCAGAGCCCGAGTTTTGAAAATATTTAGCAAGTGCATAAATGCCTTATTTTTAAAGAAAAAGGTTTTATCTCATATTTAAATTTCGTATCACACTCCCATGAGATACCCCTCACCTCTCTTCTAATAGTGCTCTCCTAGCGCATCCCTTTAAACACCCTAGTTAGACCACACCGACTAACTAAGCCATCACCCATCTTCTAACAACCGTAGTTAATCCAAGTATTAAGGGCTAAACTTCTCCCCATTCTCAAAACTATGCCAAGTTCGTGCGTGGGGTGTCTTGCAAAGCGAAATCCAAACAAGGAACTCCCCCCGATACACTACTACGTGGCAAGGTCAATCATTGAGATCCATTAGACGCTCAGTACATGACATGTATATATATATATATATATATACCATATAATAAATCCCAAATATTAGAGCACTAAGGGTTAAACTTCTCCCCAGTCTCAACACTAAGCCATGTTCATGTGTGGGGTGTCTCACAGAGAAAAATACAAACATGGAACCCTCCCGATACACTACTACGCAACAAGGTCGATCGTCGAGATCCATTAGACCCTCAGCACTCAATTTATACATATATACTCATATTACAATATACATCCGGATCTATCTCCTGGAATAAGAATTTATTTACAACATGTTTACCAACACTTTTCATTTCTTTTCTCTCAAAACTTTCCATTTCCCTTCTTATATCCATGAAATGTATTTAAAAGCTAATTTTATTTTCATAAAAATGCTTTTTCATTTCATAACATCCCATTTCCCTTCTTCCATCCAGGAAATGTATTTAAAAGCAAGTTTTATTATCATAAAAATGCTTTTTCATCTCATATGCTTCCATTTCCCTTCTTCCGTCCAGGAAATGTATCTCAAATTCAGTTCGTTTATCCCATTTCCCTTCTTCCATCCAGGAAATGTATTTAAAGCCAATTCATTATCATGATTTTCTTTAACACTAATAATGTCCCACATTATTGAGAATAGTTATATTACATATCATATAACATTTCTAAGACCGCCCATCCGGATTTCCCCACTATGCGCGCCCCTAAATGGAAATCATCTCCCAGGGCCTATCAATCAGACATCCTGGGATCCTACAACGTAAGACGTAGGGAAGTAGCCATATGCTTGCGGGGGAGTCATAACCACACCCAAAATTACCTCACCATTGCAGAAAACATACAATAATCGCTCATATGGCCTAGGGGTATATCCACCCTGCATTCATTAGCCAGGGGGCTTCACCTCACGCGCGCAACTTCCCTTACGATAGAGATTTAGAGAGGCGTGTATACATAAATTATCATTTATGAAAATCATTTCTTTTTCCAATTGAAAACATTCACATTGTTCATTTTCAAAAGTCATTTATATCATATCATATATATACTTTAATAACATAGTATATGTATACTATATATTCCTCCTCGAATATATATATATATATATATATATATATATATATATATATATATATATATATATATATATATATATATATATATATATATATATATATATATATATATATATATATATATATATATATCCATACTTGCCAATCACATCTAGAGATGACCAATAATCCCAAAGATTCTCTCAAAGAATTATATTCATACATTCACAACTCATTATACTATACCGTAAGTATTCCCTCACTTGACAAATAATAAATACCTTATTCCCATATAAGGATTTAGTGGATATCTCCAAATATACCAATTCATGCTAAGTAAATAAATATATTCCCAAATTTATTCTAGTAGTGTCATAGGATTTACCCAACCATAATCGATATAATTATGTTTTCCTACACGCATAAGTATATAGGCCTAAATTCCCACTGAAATTATCCCATGGAATATTCGTCACCAAACACCCTTGACTTAAATAGGTCGTGGATTCCATTTCCAAGAATACAATGACTATATTTCGCTCAAATAATAATCTAGAGGTCCCCACTCTATATTTAGGAACCCCTAATATTTATCTCCAAACAATTCTAGCCTTAATTCTCCCAATATCAGGTTTGATTTCTAACTAACGATTTATATCTCGGACATCCTTCCGTAGAAAAATTATTATAAATCCAAAAAAATCAGAAAAATACACGGTCGGTGCCCACGCGACCGTATCGAAAAGATATAAATTTTTTTATTTTTTGACTAAGAGCCGAATCGATTCGCCTCTAGGCCGAATCGATTCGGAAAGCACGCTGGCTACTGTTCATTGTCTTCTCCAAGACTGTTTCGGCCATTAAAGCTTCTCCCAAGCTTTTGTCTCCTCTCCCGACAGACTACAACCTCAACCAACAACATATACACATATAACAAGGGTTCTAAATATACTAGAACCCGAAACCAACAACTAATTTCAATTAAATCCTAAGTTTCTCCGATTAGAAAATTATTGGGGTTTATTCGTTTTAACTCCCGAAAACCCGTTTTATCCACGAAAACCCAACCCAAAATCTTTAGGGTTTGTTAATACCAAACTACGATATGAGATTTATTCTTAAAAGTAAATAAAGCAAGTAAACACTTGCCTCGTGGATAAAATCCGACGATCCTGAGTCGAATCCGTCGGAGTTTGGCCCGAAATCTCCTTTTTCTCTCCACTTTCTTCCTTACTCTCTCTCTTCTCTCTTTTCTTTCTCTTTTCTTTCTATTATCACCCTCTCTCCCTCCTTATATAAGGAGAAAAGGGTTTATACCCCTTAAAACCCAAAACGACTCGTTTACTCAATTACAAGCCCATTTAACTCTAAAATTCCCCGAAACTCAATTTCGACAATCGGACACTCTTTTCCCACAATCTCGGCCATTCTGAGACTCACGGCGTAGTCAAAATTTCCATCTGAGGTACTTGACCGCAATTCACTATTTTAACCCGTTGCATCCCAATGTGGGTTTTCTAATTAAAATCTGACCTTTTGTCGCTTTACTCAACGGCGACATATAATTAAAATACTTCGACATATTTACTTAATCCCAAAAGTAAATATAACACCCATCGAAAATCATCTAATCCTTGAAAATCCCAAAAGTCATTATTCCGAGATATTCCTCAGAATTCCAATTATGGAATTTAATTGTCCCCAAAAGGACGGGTTGTTACATACCCCCCCCCCTTACAATGGAATTTCGTCCTCGAAATTCGGATATAACTTACACCACCAACCTAGGATATCTAATTTTCCCCCAAAAGAGATTACTCTAATGTTCGACCATTCTCGTTAGTGTCCTTTCTTATCTTGGGCACGACGTTCCATCCAACGTACTCCACATCCATCCGTGCCTGCCTTACAACATAAGCTTCAACTTTATATACCAAGCCTTTTCTATTTCAGGCAGTATATAAAACCAACTCACTAAGGTGCCCATACACCTTTCTAACTCATGCACATCTGCACAACCATTGTAAACGCTTGACACGTAACACTCTCTCTAAATAAGGGCCTCCTTTCCTCGATGAAATACTCACATATGGGTCCTCCCAACCAGCGAAATTCAATTCTCCTTACATCGGCGCCACTAACTCTATTGAGCTTACATATTAATAATGCTACGGTCTATGCGTTACCCTACCTACGCAGAACGAGTACACTCCTAAATATGTCCCTAGTACCCAAGGCATCTCTCAACTTCCGACATTTTCTTGGTTTCATGCGTGGGACGTCTCGCAAAAGCGAAATCCAAACAAGGAACCCTACCATTACACTACTCCCTCACGTTGTCGGTCATCGAGATATAGCGACCTAAGGCACACCAACGGGACATCCTAAATCCTACTTTGTTAACCTACGAACGCATACCTACTATTCTATCCTCCCACCTATACGAAAAGGGAATCTAAATAATCGAAGTGCTAACTCTCTGTAAAGCACTACGAACATCATACCCAAAACATATTTCCCCAAAATTTGCCTTTTCATTAAGGCCTGACTATAATCCGCAAATCACTTTTGTTTACCTTGCCTCATCTTTACTTGTGGTGAGAGAAACATTTTGGCGCTTTTCCATAGCACAATATTTTCATAAACATACCATCATCACATGGTTCATGGTGTATAGTGTTTCACCCACACTATATGACTTATCCACAAAGCCCAGATCCTTGCATCCTATAACATCTCTCCACTCCCAACGTCGTTAAGGTTCATGCGTGGAGCGTCTCGCAAAGCGAAATCCAAACAAGGAACCCCTCCAACACACTAGTACTTAACTTTGTCAGTCGTGGAGGTCCGTTATCTTCGAATATGCAATCAGGATAATCCTATCCCCTCTTTCAAACAAATTTGGTCTGAACTCCCATCTCTATCCAGGAGCCATACCATCAAGCACCCGTACTACACTCCGTCCTTGCACAATCAATAAAGAGCTTAAACTCATAGCTCAACAATTAACCCACCACACCTTAAATCACACCTATAAGGTCGCCACGCCCTTAAATCATGATAATGAAACCTATGCTCATTGAAGTTCCATCTATGCACATAATAAAGGCAAACTCAACCTGTATCTAGGTGAGATATCGCAACCATAACCCTGTTCCACCCTGGAACTGAGGACATGATAGTCTTGCCACCATTAGCTTGCTATTGCTCTGAATATACCATAACATTTTATACTCGTAATATTACTAAACTCGTATAACACATAAAACAAGTATCACGAACCAAATATATATATGTATTCAAAATATCAACACCCGATTTTATAGCGAACTAAGGAAAATAAAACTCCGCTATCGCGAAAAACACATAGGCCTACATTATATAATGTTATCGAGACCGCCACAAAACTCAAATTACACACGAGTCTAGGGCTAACAAACACCGCGCCTTATCTTAGCTACGTCAATTATACCTCTTCCTTCTGAGGTGAAACTCATAACAATAACTCTGCCCTGTTCCTTACAATCATCTTACTAGTCCTCTTAACTTCTCCGTTAAAAGGAAACTCCCCTACAAGCTTCAATCCTATTTCAATAAATTCCTCGACTGGATGTCCACCAATGGGGTCCTCAAACATACACATTCTCCATAAAGGCTAATAATAGTTCTATAGTGAGCCCATTATTCCTCGAAAGGACTCATTATCCATTGTACCTACCTCACCTCGGTACAAGGTTCACTTCTCCATCTTACTCTTTATTCACTGTCGGCCTCTGACCGATCCTTATGTGAATAATCCAAAACTATATTCTTCTCCTTTCTGCCGAATCATGGGGACTCACGGTTAAAACTATCCGTAAGATCCCTTTCGAATCCTTACTTCGCTGAGAAATTCAACTTTAGTACCACTCTCTACTACGGCGGTACTGCGGTACTCATAACTACTATACATTAGTATTCGTTGCAAAAATCCTTAGAAAACACTACAAAGTAAGTGACCTTTACTACGGTCCACGTCCCCAACTTCTACCAACTGTTCCAGCCAAGCCCCGCCTTCGGCTGCCATCCTAGTCCCGCACACAAATCTCGAACGAGCGAGCAAAAGATTTCTAAAATCTGATAGTATGGCAGGAGAACGAAATCTCACAAGAGGATTTCAACAATCCTAATCATAAGGCTCTAAAACAAATTGAGAGAAACGTTGAAAGCGTAGTACGTCCGTACAGATTCCTAAGGACACTAGAACTTGATGCTCTGATACCATCTGTGACACCCAACATAATAAAATACAGGGCGCTCACTCCTGTACCAAATTAAAACCGGAGTCGCATATGGATCATTCTTAGCATCACTGTCGAAAACTAATTTAATTACTAATAACCTATTAGGCTGGCATCAAAATTTTACTTAACTACTCTTTTTAAACAACTACTAGATTACAGCATCCACACAGTTTATATAAATGAAACTGAAATGAAATAAAATTTACCGAACACTCGGTCAAATTATACAACTATATCGAATGCCGCGCTAAAAGGAGGTAAACGAATAAATAAAATGCAGTTGGGTACTTAACTCGAATGTTTATACAATACCTCCTATCTAGATTTCAAGGATAGAAGCGTCTATCGAGAACTTGCATGCATCCACAACTGCTGCAACAGACGTCTGACTCGCAAGAAGTGTCATCCAGGCGTCCCTGTGTCTGGACACCTATATATATATATATATATATATATATAGCAAGAGAGGGAAAAGTAGATAAATGGTTCAGAGCCCGAGTTTTGAAAATATTTAGCAAGTGCATAAATGCCTTATTTTTAAAGAAAAAGGTTTTATCTCATATTTAAATTTGGTATCGCACTCCCATGAGATACCCCTCACCTCTCTTCTAATAGTGCACTCCTAGCGCATCCCTCTAAACAACCTAGTCAGACCACACCGACTAACTAAACCGTCACCCATCTTCTAACAACCGTAGTTAATCCAAGTACTAAGGGCTAAACTTCTCCCCATTCTCAACACTATGCCAAGTTTGTGTGTGGGGTGTCTCGCAAAGTGAAATCCAAACAAGGCCCCCCCCGATACACTACTACGCAGTAAGGTCGATCGTCGAGATCCATTAGACCCTCAGTACATTACACGTATATATATATATATACCATATAATAAATCCCAAATATTAGAGAACTAAGGGTTAAACTTCTCCCCAGTCTCAACACTAAGCCATGTTCGTGCGTGAGGTGTCTCGCAGAGTGAAATCCAAACAAGGAACCCCCCCGATATACTACTATGCAACAAGGTCGATCGTCGAGATCCATTAGACCCCCAGCACTCAATTTATACATATATACTCATATTACAATATACATTCGTATCTATCTCCCGGAATGAGAATTTATTTACAACATGTTTACCAACACTTTTCATTTCTTTTCTTTCAAAACTTTCCACTTCCCTTCTTATATCCAGGAAATGTATTTAAAAGCTAATTTTATTTTCATAAAAATGCTTTTTCATTTCATAACATCCCATTTCCCTTCTTCCATCCAGGAAATGTATTTAAAAGCAAGTTTTATTATCATAAAAATGCTTTTTCATCTCATATGCTTCCATTTCCCTTCTTCCGTCCAGGAAATGTATCTCAAATTCAGTTCGTTTATCCCATTTCCCTTCTTCCATCCAGGAAATGTATTAAAGCCAATTCATTATCATGATTTTCTTTAACACTAATAATGTCCCACATTATTGAGAATAGTTATCTTACATATTATATAATGTTACTAAGACAGCCCGTAGGGATTTCCCCACTATGCGCGCCCCTAAATGGAAATCATCTTCGAGGGCCTATCAATCAGACAACCTGGGATCCTACAACGTAAGAGGTAGGTAAGCAGCCATATGCCTACGGGGGAGTCATAACCACACCCAGAATTACCTTACCATCGCAGAAAACATACAATAATCGCTCATATGGCCTAGGACTATATCCACACTGCATTCATTAGCCAGGGGATTCACCTCACGCGCACAACTTCCCTTATGATAGTGATTTAGATAGGTGTCTATACATAAATTATCATTTATGAAAATCATTTCTTTTTCCAATTGAAAACATTCACATTGTTCATTTTCAAAAGTCATTGATATCATAACATATATATAGTTTAATCACATAGTATATATATACTATATACTCCTCCTCGAATATATATATATATATATATATATATATATATATATATATATATATATATATATATATATATATATATATCCATACTTGCCAATCACATCTAGATATGACCAATAATCCCAAAGATTCTCTCAAAGAATCATATTCATACATTCACAATTCATTATACTATACCGTAAGTATTCCCTCAATTGAAAAATAATAAATACCTTATTACCATATAAGGAATTAGTGGATATCTCCAAATATACCAATTCATGCAAAGTAAATAAATATATTCCCAAATTTATTCTAGTAGTCTCATAGGATTTACCCACCCATAATCGATATAATTATGTTTTCCTACACGCATAAGTATATAGGCCTAAATGCTCACTGAAATTATCCCAAGGAATATTCGTCACCAAACACCCTTGACTTAAATAGGTCGTGGATTCCATTTCCACGAATCCAATGACTATATTTCTCTCAAATAATAATCTAGAGGTCCCAATCTATATTTAGGAACCCCTAATATTTATCTCCAAACAATTCTAGCCTTAATTCACCCAATATCAGGTTTGATTTCTAATCTCGAATAGCGTTCCGTAGAAAAATTATTATAAATCCAAAAAAAATACGCGGTCGGTGCCCACGCAACCGTATCGAAAAGATCTACAATTTTTATTTTTTGACTAAGAGCCAAATCGATTCGCCTCTAGGCCGAATCGATTCGGCAAGCACACTGGCTAGTGTTCATCGTGTTTTCTGAGACTGTTTCGTCCATTAAAGCTTCTCCCAAGCTTTTGTCTCCTCTCCCTACAGCCTACAACCTCAACCAACAACATATACACATATAACAAGGGTTCTAAATATCCTAGAACCCGAAAGCAACAACTAATTTCGATTAAATCCTAATTTTCTCCGATTAGAAAATTATTGGGGTTTATTCGTTTTAACTCCCGAAAACTCGTTTTATCCACGAAAACCCAACCCAAAATCTTTAGGGTTTGTTAATACCAAACTATGATATGAGATTTATGATCAAAAGTAAATAAAGCAAGTAAAAACTTGCCTCGTGGATAAAATCTGACGATCCCGAGTCGAGTCCGTCGGAGTTTGGCCCAAAATATCATTTTTCTCTCCACTTTCTTCCTTCCACTCTCTCTTCTCTCTTTTCTTTCTCCTTTCTTTCTATTCTCTCCCTATCTCCCTCCTTATATAAGGAGAAAAGAGTTTATACCCCCTAAAACCCAAAAACGACTCGTTTACTCAATTACGAGCCCTTTTAACTCTAAAATTTCCCCAAACTCAATTTCGACAATCGAACACTCTTTTCCGACTATCTCGGCCATTTCGAGACTCAGGGAGCAGTCGAAATTTCCATCCGAGGAACTTGACCGCAATCCACTATTTTAACCCATTGCATCCCAACGCGGATTTTCTAATTAAAATCTGACATTTTGTCGCTTTACTCAACGACAACATATAATTAAAATACTTCGACATATTTACTTAATCCCAAAAGTAAATATAACACCCATCGAAAATCATCTAATCCTTTAAAATCCCAAAAATCACTATTCCGAGAAATTCCTCATAATTCCAATTTATACCCAATTATGGAATTTAATTGTCCCCAAAAGGACGGGTTGTTAAAATAATTTGTTTTTAGGATAACAAGAGAGAGGTATTCCATATTGTAACATTGCTTTTGAATGAGATACTCAGATGCATCGAGGTTTTTTCCCATGTGGGGTTTTCCTTAATAAATTTGTGTTATGTGATTGATTGTTGGTTTGATTACATCGCTCTTAATTTTACATCACGTAATTTACGTTGATCTAATTTTGAATATAGAAAATGACTTGAATCTAGGTTGCAAGCTATTAATTGAATTACAATTGGCATTAATTTTCATACAAACCAATTCACCCCTAGGTTTGCATCTATATTACAAACGTACTTTTTCAATCGATATCATATCAAGTTTGCTCAAATTTAACGCTTAACATCCCAAGTAGATCCTTATTTATGAATGTGTGTACTAGCTTGATAGTGTGTTTATCATGGATATTATCGATTTTTGTGCTTTAGGAGGTAGTTTGGAATATATGGATTCATCATCGTATTCTTATATAACTAAGAAAACATCTCATACTTGTAGTGAATCTAGATATGAAACTAAACAAAATCGTAATGAATCGAATGATGATGAGGAGATAAGTGAGAAACACCACGCTTATAAAAAGTTGTTTTATGAATCGCTAAAATTAAATAAATATAACATCAAAACGAAACACAAAATCAAAGAGTTTAAGTAAGAGAGTGTTTTGTAAAAAGAGTAAGATGAAATTATTTTTCAACTTAAGATTAAACATTTTAATCATCATAACTCGACATTTGGAATTGAGAAAACCAATCTCATTGAAATGAACAAACATCTTGAGAAAGAGTGTGAGTTGTTTGACACTAAAGAAAAGGAATTTGAAAAGTAAACCATCTATCTCAAAGTTAATTTAGTGAAATCCATCGAAGTGAAACGTGCATTAGAGTTTAGACTCGAGAAAATTAATCTGGTTCTTTTACAGAAATCCATGATTCAAAATGGAAAGGGTTAGGTTTTTACTCATTTAATTATTCTCCAAATTCCTGTACTACCTTTGTTCATGAAAAATCATGTAACAAACCCACATATATTTGATATATAACACTAAAGAATAAGATAATTACCTTAGTAACCCTCAAATTTCTGAAATTACCAAAATACCCATAAAACATTAAAACGTATTATTTAAACCATACCATACCCTTATAACTCAAACTTAAACATAAAACTTAATCATAGTATTTGTATTTCGTAACAATTATATGAATCAACCCAATAAATTTTAAAAATTACACACTTGCGATCTAAACTTTTAAAAAAGTATATAAATGCCCTTAAAATCACCATTTATTATCCGAGGACCCAAATCAAAATCAAAACTACTTTCACTTCATTTCTAAACATTTTGGCTATCTGGTTACCTTGTGAGTAGTTGTACCACATGGGAAACACATGGCACTGATGTCATCCCACATGGTACCTAGTTAAAATCCAACTAAGTTATGGTAAAACCCCACCTCTTTTTCTACCAATCCCTTCATCTCAACCAGTAGTATACCCCCCCCCCCTAACACCACCAAAGTAAAAACGTACCTTATCACAGTGACAAACACAATGAAAAATTCCAACATTCGGGTATATCTATACTTTTATGTAGAATATCTATTTTTCAGTTTTTTAAGTGTCTGGGAATTCATAAGTCATAAATTTGAATTTTCACGCAAGTTCTAATGTAGAAAATGCACTAAAAAGGCTTGAATATCAAAAACCTCCATTAAAGCTTGAGATTTAATGGTGGAAATTATACTCTAAGCTTTGAACCAATTTCAAAGTGGGAGAACTCAAGCCCTAGGTGTGAGGAACGTAGGTACATAGCTTAATTCAACCTAAAATGAGTTCTGTTATTCCAAATCAAACTTTAAGAATTATGGACCTGAGAATTTTAAAAATAAAATTTAGGAGCTCTTGTTAACTAAAATATTTGAAACTAAATAGGTTCAACTACATTTTGATCCTAGATCATTAATATGACCATGCTGTATCTCGAATTATAGCCTAAAGCCACAAATTTTAAAGTCACACTGATGCTATTTTAAGAGAAAATGAATCGCTCGAACCAATTAACCTCAATGCCTGAAACTAATATGGTTCAATTCCTCTCAGAAAATTAGACAATTTTCATTCAAGAATCAACCTAAATGGTATTCTAGAACTGTTCAAATTTGAGGTCAAAGTTTCCAAATCCTAAATTCAACAAAATGAAGGTAGGAGATGAAGTGTAATACACACGATTGAGTGACGTCAAATCCAGTCGTATATATGCTTTCGCCAAGCGTGTGAGGGCACGTCTCTAATCAGTAAATATTGAGATTTATTTTCATTTTTTTTATTTTTCCGGTCTAAATGGTACATTACATCACCCTTTTTTGTTTCCTAGAAAGAAGTTCTCAAGAAAGTAGTTTTAAGAATTAAAAATGAAACTTTCAATTTTTATTTAAACCCCCGGATTTTTTGACTATTTCAAAAAAAACCCAAAATTTAAATTCAAGTCTGTAGAAACCCCATTATAGTCCTCCATAAACTCTCCTTAGGTCCTTAGCACCTTCCTTCATTGCAACAAACCAAAGTCATATCTCGGGTACTCACCTAGAGGTCATCGGGCACTCCCAAGGTCCATTTGACCAAAAATAAAACTCTTCAGATCGACTGAGACTCAATGAATCTTCAAATGGCACTTAATCCCCTTTCCAACGGTCCACCTCGTGCGCAATTCTGACTTACGGTGCGGACAAACGACCCGTTTTCCCCCAAAACTTGATCAGGAGGCCACCGAAGGATCCCAGGCTCCGTTTGACCAAATTCAACTCTTTAGTTCGATCGAAACTGAATTAATCTTCAAAGGGTGCTAAAAACCCTTTTGAACGGTCCGCTCTAGGCCTAATTCTGACTTACGGTGCGGACGAACGATCCGTTTTACTCTGAAAGGTCACTGAATACTTCTAGGTTTTGATTGACCAAAGTCAACTTCCCAAACTGAGTCAAACTCTTTGGAATGTTGAAGTACATCTCCTAACCTTTCCAATGATCCACCTCATGTGCGATTATGACTTACCATGCGAACGAACGATCCGTTTGCGTTCGATGATCCCCCATCCAAAGGACCG
This sequence comes from Sambucus nigra, assembly GCA_949130495.1. Taxonomy (NCBI): domain Eukaryota; kingdom Viridiplantae; phylum Streptophyta; class Magnoliopsida; order Dipsacales; family Adoxaceae; genus Sambucus; species Sambucus nigra. The sequence goes on along the minus strand of OX422211.1, from coordinate 496,285,244 downwards.
ACGAACGCTTCCGAGCCACATTTGACCTAAAGTCAACTCTTGGACTTGGGAGAAGTCTGAAAGACTTTTGAAGGTCTCTGAAGTACCTTTCGAAAGGTTCACCCCATGTTCTATTCGGATCAATGGTTTGCACTCCACGATCGATTTTCCGAAGGAACCTAAAAGAGGCTGCCAAACGGAAGGTTCGAAACCCTGCCTATCGGCAGTGTGCCTAAAACCACCTACGGATTGGCAGGTCTAGGACTATGCTTCTTTTAAATGCCCTGGGCCTATAAAAAGGGGGGCCTGACCTCATTGCAAAGGGACTCAAGATCTGAAATCCATCACTCTCAGTGAGCTCAGAAAACTCCTCTCGAAGTCAGTGTGATTTCCACATCCAAATCCCTTTTCAACCTTCACATTTCATCATCTTTTTTTATCAAACTTGGTGAATTAACTACCCTTCATCATCATCCAAGTATAAGGGTCGCTCTCCAACATTTAAGATCAAGCTCAAGATCTTCAAGAAGGTCTAATTCTCTCAACTCTCTCTTTAAATTCTCCTAAATTCACATTAACTTATTTTAATTATTAGCACTTTTATTCTCTCCATCTCACATATCCTAATATACTTTTTATTTAGTATTATTACACATCTCTTATTTTCATATAAATAAAACCCAAAAAAAACAAAAAAAAAGGGTTTGCTCACAAATTCCAAACGGGAATTCTCGCACTTCTCTCACACTTTTCTCACAACTAAAACACCTTTTCACACACACACACACACACACACATAAGAGAAGTCTCTAGTTGGATTTATGGGATAAATCCCACCCCTCATTTTGCATACAATCTATGTGGACTTTGATGCCTCTATAGGCTACGTAGGCGTTTCGGGGTAAACCCTGAGACTCGAGTCTTATTCCTACTTTTTTCCCATTTTCTATCTTTCTATATTATTTAACTTAATTCTCCTAAAATATATATGTTTACATATACATATATTTGTTCTTAGTGGCATATTATTTAGTACGCGTTATCGTTCCATCATAATGATCAACGCTTGGATAATCGCATAAATCCTATTTTCTAATAATATATTTGAGGAACATTCCTACGGATGACTCATTTTATCTCTTCCATGATACAAGTCGATGATTCCTATCTCCAATTCATATACACATTCACACGTCGCGGGGAAATAAAGGAATATAACAACAATCCATGAGAGACCGCAAGGGCGGAATAGGTGACTAACACCTTCCCATTTCGTAACTTAGCCTCCGAACCCTTTTCAAATCATTTTGGTTTCGTATGTATCAGTATGCCTTTGGATTATGTCCTTCAACATGGATCCCTTTTCTTTTATCTATTTTGAGTAAAATAGACTGGCGACTCCATCTCTCTAGCGGGACCAATACTCTCGACATGAAGACACCCTCTTCTTCACCCCCTCCCACCGCGAGGATCAGGGATGGACATAGTGGCGAATTCGCTGGGGATACTTATTTTGAGGGATAGACTCAATTTACATGGGTGTTATATTTGCTTATATTTTCTCCTATTTTCATTCACCCTTTACTATTCATGTGTACCTCATGCTTATGCTTCTATTCACACACTTGTAAAAGATTCTCCATGTACACTTCATACCATGTGCACCTAGGATCACATATGTCCACATGTTGCATGCATCACCCATCCATACTTGGTATACCATTGGTACTTGTACTTTTCTCCCCATTTGGCATAATCAAGAAAGCTACTCTCATCATAAGATAATAATAAGAGAATCATGCATGGTTCACACGACATCACCAAAGAGCATTGGTATTGACCAAAATTTGTTCGATAACTGGAGGGTCACTTTGTGATGGGCGTTAGTCCGGTAGAGCGCAGTTAGCCTAAGCGATATGAATCTCACCTTCCATTGGCCAAGTACATTCAACGTATATCGAACGGTTCCCCCGTATCGTACCACTTGACCGAAGTATGATGGGAGGTATATCGCAGGAAACTCTTTCGCGTACGTCGAGTATATCGAATTCCCTCTCACACGTACCGTCCCCATGAGGTATATAGTGAGGCAATTCACGTACACTCAGGTATATCAAATTGCTTTTCCACACGTACCAATTGCCCTCGAAAGCAAGACGTATATCGTGGAAACCACGCCAAAGAGGGGGGGAACCCTTTCCGATTCACCCAACCAACTGCATACCCACATATAGGTGTTCAACCTAGGACAAACATGTTAGACTGCTGGTTTCGACCCGAAACTCTGCCGAAATTATGGGTCGGCCTGCCGCCCAATTTTTGCACATTTTTAAAGCGGTACCCTTTCCGTGAGCCTGTTTACAAGTCCAACCATAGCTTTGCATATGTTACAAACCCAAATTTTCCAGGCTCAAGTCCCGTCGAGCATTTCATTTTTGCATTTAGAAAAATTTAATACAAGTGAGAACATAATAATTTTTATAATCATGCTGAGACTTGTCTCCCAAAAATATTTCTCCCTTCTTTATCAAAAATCCCAAAATATTTCTCCTTTATTTATCAAAAATCCAAAAATATTTTATCTTTCAATCTCAAAAAGAAAAAATTGTTGTAAAAAATAAATCCCATTTTATGCCTTCTCAGGTCGATTGCACGCCCTTTACCTGGCTCCTTATTGGCTTCGGTCTTCAATCAAATCACCCCGAAGTATCGTTCGTTCCCCTTTTACTTCTTTCGAGTCCCATATCCATCCGTGTCCAAGCTTGACAACCTCCAGACTGAGGTCCAAGAGATGCAACGAAACCAGGTTCCTGTTCCTCAAGAGCTCGAGGCCCTATTCCCTCGTACTATGGGTCCACCCAAGCCTATTTGGGTTCTCGAAGAGTATCATCATGCTCCACGTTCCCCTCCTGGTAATGGTTCGCCGCCCGCCCGACTTCCTATGCCGAACCTTTCCCAGCTTGGGGCTAACTTGCCTATGATCATTGATCCAAAAGAGGAAGAGTTGAACAAGGTCAAAGAGGATCTCAAGATGCTAACTAAGAAGTTTGACTAAGTCAGAATCTCTAGGAATTACATGGACTACACCCACATGTATCCTTATCCTAAGGTAAGGTTACCCAAGAAGTTCAAGATGCCACATATCGAGAAATTTGGGGGAAGTGAACCCCCGATTATTCATCTTCGTAGTTATCACCATTCTATGACTCTCCTAGGGGATTCTAAAGAAGTGATGGCCCAATTATTTCAGCAAACTTTGAAGGATAGCACCCTCCGATGGTGTTTGTCTCTCGAGGAGTCCAGAATCCGTAGCTGGTAGGATGTAGCCCGTGATTTTATATCGCATTACAAATACAACGAAGAGCTTGAGGTCACTCGATGTGATTTAGAGCTTCTCAAACAGAACTCTGTGGAATCAGTAAGTAACTTCATTACCCAATGGAGGGAAAAAGTAGACACCATGACCAATTAGCCATCCGAAGAAGAACAAGTGAACATAGAGAAGAAGAACTTCTTACCCCATGTCCGAGCAACAGTGGGAGGATAATACTATCCCCACTTTTTGGCTCTCAGAGAATCAGGAGTAGAAATCGAGGAAGGTCTTGCTAAAACAGAAGTTGAACCAAAGAAAGTGTCCGGACAGTTCACCCCCAAAAAATTTGATAAGCCCACCAGTGCTGCAGTTTCAACCATCAATAACATTTCTCAACCAACCACTTCCTAGGCAATAGAAATCCTCCCTATCCCAGTCCGAAAGGAATACACTGAGATCCATGCTCCCCTCTCCAAAGTTTATTAGGCCCTGTTAAGTCGAAACCTTATCAAAGCCTTGGATCCCTGTCCATTGCCAAATCCACTCCCAAAAACCTTCAAGGCAGATGCCCATTGCATTTTTCACCAAACTGCTGGCTATACCACCAACCAATGCTTTCACATTTGAAACATAATCCAAGTTTTAATTGACCGGGGTACCATTGCCCCACCAGCCAATCCTAAGCCAAACACTACCCAAAACCCACTCCCAAATCATGTCAATGCCATCTTCCTAGAAGAGAACCCAGAGTTTGATCCCTGAACCTAAATCACACCCATACACTCTCCCAAACCTCTCCAAACTTGCCCATATTTCCTCCTACACCCTGTTAGCCTCGCTGATCAGGCACTGTCACTCCTTACCAGAGTGTGCATCGCTGTTCGTACCTATTCTAAAAACGGAAGTACGTAATTATCAGAAGTGTTAAATCAAATCCTAGAGTTCGGGATTAAATTTCCCTCATAGATGATCATTGATTGCCAGAGGTTCGATACGCTATTCTTAGATGCACAGAAATGGTCCCGAGAGTCAGACAGTTGCATTGCACCAACCGATGAAGTCAGCATAGACGACGTTGTCCTGATCATGGAAGAATTATTTAGGCAAACCAATAATATTTGTAGTATGGTAAAATTACTTGATCCTCTGAAGCTACAAGGGCGCCTGGTCCCTTCACCCTTACATATCCCCATATAACGGTAGGACCTGTACGAAGAAGCCATTGAAGTTGTGGAATGCGTTGAATTTACATGGAAAGACGAAATTGTTGCCACCAGATGGGGGGAAGAATTTAAAGATTCAAATGAAGAGAAAGCTTTCGATAAATTTGGACTGGTAGCCGACATGTGTGGGATGATATCATTTGAAGAACTCCTCGGAGAAATAAATAAACTGGCAGAACAACCTGAGATCGATAAAGAAATAGGGTTCATGTTCTTCCCTTTATAAGTAAATTACATGACTAGATCAGGGAGGCATTACCAGATCCAAAACTTACCACCAGCTAATGATAAAGGGAGGGTGTTGAAAACCTTCATATGCCTGAAATGACCCTCGAGGAAAGAAATATCCTCGATCAACTGAAGAAAACTCAATATAACATCACTCTATGGGGGATTTTCATGTCTTCTCAGCTGCACCTAAATGCTCTGATCAAGATTTCTCATTGGACCCACAGTTCCTACCTCTACCACACCAGAAGAAGTGATAAATTTAATCGGATCCTTAACCTCTACCCGAATGCTATCCTTTTTTGAAGAGGAAATCTCCAGAATCGGGCCAAACCATAATCATGCACTCAACATCTTTGTCGAAGTTATGGGGAAGATCGCACCACTCTCTCTTATCGATAATGAATCCACCTTGAATGTCTTCCCACTAAGAACCTTCAAATGCTGAGGACTGAAGGAAAGTGACCTCGCTCCAACCTCCGCTGCTGTATGTGCCTACGATAATACCCGTCGGGAGGTGATGGGATCCATAAAACTTATAATAGGGGCTGGCCCTATAAACCCTGTCATTGAATTCCAAGTTATTGATATCCCAGCTTGTTTCAACCTATTACTTGGATGACACTGGATCCAAAGTATCAAGGGTGTGTCTTCCTCGCTCCATGAGAAATTGAAGTTCTTCGCCGACAGACAAGTCATCACTATTTTGTGCGACAATGACAATACTGAGAGTGCAAGTACCAGCAATCCAATCCTTGAGATACATCACGGGTCAAATGATATGCTCCTATCAGGATTTTTAGTCGACCCATTTCTACTCCCGACAGGGGACGATTTCAAAGAAAGGGTTTGTCCAGAATACAACCCTCATGGCAATGCCAATGTAATTTACATGCTTAGAAACATGCACTTCATGCCCGGACTGGGGCTATGGGAAAAGATAGCAAGGTATACTTAAGTCCATTATTCTCAAAGATGTTTTCCCTCCTTGTGGTTTGGGGTATCGACCATCAGAATAAGAGCTCAGAATCATCTGCCAGTTTCAACCAAAGAGAAGACCAGACTGCATTAAGACTATCCCAAGTGGCTCTTTGAATGGACAATTTATCAAAGAGGGCGGAGACTTACCCTTTTGTGGCTTCCCAGAACCATGGTATGACCATACACACAAAAACATTAAGCTTGGGATGGAGATATTTTTCCAAGACAGCTACCCATGAGCCAAGAGTTCGCAACACCTTGTACAATCGCTCATCAAAGATATCGAAGAGACTGAGAAAAGTGACTCCGAGGATTCATTAAACTTACAAACACTGGGGCTGACACTCTGCATGGTTCATTCAAGCACTACATCACTTGATCCATCCCACCTAATTAAAGATGCTGATACACCTCTTCTCAACTAGCATGCTGCGCCAGTTCCACCTGTTGAAATCCCACATAACCCCAAATGCTTACCCCATTTCTTCTTCTGTTGTCTATCCTTGATCAAATGTAATCGAGACCTCCTTTGATGAGGTTATCAATGACATTTTTCCTATCAATGAAATAAAAGAAGAGTTTGAGTATCTTGTTGTGCCTTACATTAACTGTTTGGATTCCAATCAAACTTTTGATGATGATGATTTTGTAAATGAACAATTCTTAACTTATCTAAATAAGGTTAATAACAAAAAACATAATCGCTTTTAATTTAATAAAGAAGAAACTGTTATTGTTAACCTCAGTTATAGTAGCCAACTACATGAGATTAAGATAGGAGCTACCCTTGACGAGCATGAGCGCGCACAACTCGAAGAATTATTAAAGGAATTCATGGATGTTTTCGCATGGTCTTATGACGATATACTGGCATTGATCCTAAAATTTCTCAACATGAGATCCCCACTCTTCCAGATTATAAGAAGGTTAAACAAAGGTTGAGAAAGCTCTGCACCGAATGGTCGCTCTAAGTCAAAGAAGAGGTCGTGAAACAGTTGAACGTGGGATTCATTCGCGTGATCGAATATCCCACATGGCTAGCCAATATAGTTCCTGTATCAAAATCAGGAGAGAAAGTTTGGATGTGTGTAGACAATTGGTACATGAACAAAGCCTCTCCGAAGGATGATTACCCGTTACCCAATATCGACATGATCGTGGACAATACAACCAGTTATGCTCTCAAGTCATTCGTCGACAGGTTTTCCAGATACAACCAAATCAAAATGCACCCAAATCATAAAAAAAAATGCGTTCATCACCCCATGGGGAACCTTTTGCTACAATGTTATGCCATTTGATCTCAAGAATGCTGGGGCTACCTACCAGAGGGCTCCCACAACCATCCTTCACGATCTGATTCACATAGAAGTCGAGGTCCATGTGGATGATATGATTATCAAATCCAGAACTGTAGAAGGTCATGTTACCGCTCTCCGAAAGTTCTTAGAACGATTGTGACGATATCAGACGAGACTCAATCCATAAAAATGTGTCTACGACATTACAAAGGGAAAACTCTTGGGATTCATGGTCAGTGAGAAGGGGATAGAAGCAGATCCTGCCAAGATAAAAGCCATACTTGAGATTCCACCACCCCGAATGTAAAAAGAAGTCCGTGGTTTCCTTGGGAAATTTCAATACACCAGCCGATTCATCATCCAGCTAACCTCCATCTGTGAACTGATTTTTAAAATCCTCCGAAAGGATTCAACCAAAGTTTGGAACGAGGCTAACTAAGAAGCTTTTTAAAGGAGTGTGCTTGTGTTCAACTAAAGAAATTATTTAATTAAACTCAATTTTTATTAATTAAGTCCTAATCGTGCATCTAGGTGTGAATGAAGATGATAAAATCATGCAAGAACATTCAAACACACACATGTGAGGAAAAATACCCCAAAGGGGAAAAACCTTTTATTTTCACTATAATTTTGTAAGAAACAATTACTCAGATTATAGTAAAATATAGTGTGACACAAAAATACCCGCAGGCGTCAGTTCTATAGTCGGCGGCTAGAATCTCCCTCGGGAACTCCAGATGAGCAGCAATGAAGAAGGAAGACGACTTCTCCATAAAGGTTGAAAAAACTCAAGGTTGTGTTATTAGGTTACAAAAGGATTCATAAAGGTTTGGCAAGGATGTGTGAATCAAAACATGAGTCTTGGGACTCAAAAATATAAAGACTAGATGTATTTGGACTCTCAAAAACGTCTCTTAAAGTCTTATAAAATAACTCCCCCAAAGTTGGCTTTTATAGGAAACCAAAAAGAGTTTTAATTTTTTGAAACTCTGCCACTGTACAGGTACCTTGAACCGGTTATGGTGTATCGCAAATCGGTTCGCCCCCTAACCGATTTGGCCTTCAATTTGCAAAAATTCGCTGGAACTTGGGGCTTAAACACTTAGCATTTTTCCAAGGGTTTTTTCTCGAAATTTTCTCCATTCTCAAAGGACCATAACTTCTTCACCGTATCTCAGATTGGGGTGTCGTTTCTTCCAGTATCTTCATTGCGGTGAGCTCTTCAACTTTCCAGTTGATTGGACCTCCGAACAGTTGTTTTAAAATTATGAAAATGCCCTTAAACTTCCATATCTTGACTTCTTTCAATGTTTTGACTTCTCTTGCATACTACTTGCATTAAGTCCCTAAAATCGTGGAACGTGAAGTCATTGAGGTAGATGTGGGACACATAATGGAGATGTTGAATGATTGATTCCTGAAATTCGAATTGAGGCCATCGTGTGAGATCGTGTAGAGGCGTGCCAAATGTAGCAGCGTACGACATACATAAATATAAGATATTGGACATAATAAAAATGTCCTTACAAATCTCCCCCTATGTCTATGCCGGTACATACATAAAAATCCGAATTATCAAATAAAAATTTGCCTATACAAATCTACCCTCCCATGAACCCAAAACTGGAAAGATACAAATAAATAATTCTTCATCTTTTGTTCTTCAAATCTTCAAGAATCTCAAATCTTTTATCATCAGGGTGTGTAACATATGATCATCAATGAAGTACCTACACACATGAGATAAAGCAAATACCAAGTGACGTATCGAGTTTGAAATGAGATAAACATAGTTACCAGCTTAAAACAAATCTCAACATCTCAAAAAACTCCCCCATAATATGATAATTCTTCTCCCCTTTTTATTATGTCCCCAAATAGACAAATATGAAAAGCAAAAAGAAATTCAATTGGAGTGTGTCACAAGGTAAAAAAAACTTCTATTTTTGAATTTTTTAAAAATTTTCACACAAAATATATAAACAAAGAATCACACCATAAACGAACACAAAACAACCAAGTCGATGATAGCGTAAATGTATGGGTGTGATCAAATTCGATAGGGAAATCAATACATACAAACATGACATATGTGGACAATGAATATCGGATACTCCTAACGAATGAACTCAAAATATTCCTTTTGTGTAAAAAGATGGAAATATAAAACATTGACTCAATCAAATCAAGAAATCAAAGCTCAAAGTGATTTCCACACATTTAACATCCAAAACGATTTAATGCTTTTTCAGGACTTTCAAGGAAGTGCAAACCCATTTAAATTCTCCAACCAAACTCCCTCAGATTTATATTTTGAATAGAGGCAATATAAATTCTCAAACTTTGGAGAATTCATGGTGAATCCTAATGGCCCATATTTGGCATGTATTTCTTTTTATTGCCTTTAAATTTTTTCGGGCTCTTTTAACCTCTTTGGACCCCGGATAATAACATTCCTCCATTTTTTAGGTCCAATTTAACGGTGGCTTAGTATTCGCAAAGGCTAAATGAACCTTTCAGAGCCCTTCCCCATTTTCAAATAAACTCACAGTCTTACCAAATGGTTATAACGTGCATTCCAATCTTGTCAAGTTTTATCGCATATTGTACGTTGTATAGACAGAATTGAGATGGAAACACTCAAGCCAATATGTGATAGACAAGTACAAGAATCAAATATAGTCGTGCATGTGTGCGATAAAGGAGATAAGAGTCAAACATGTAGAAAGATATCACTAATCACATCTCAAAGACTCCAAACAATGTAAAGCACATGGATGCAATGATGTAGCATCTCAAATCACTATCACACAGTCACGTGGATAAATGGAATGAAATTTTTGACTTCGATATCTCAAATGCCCATCCATAAAAGGTGCAAATAAAATAAAAAAATATTTTTGTGTGTTTCTAAAAATTTTATAAAAAGAAAATTCTTTTTGGATTTTTCAAAAAATATAAAAATCAGAAAATAAAATAAAATAATGATACGAATGATACAACCTAGGAATATGGATCATATGATATGAATATGAAAATGCAACTTATCCTAGACATGAACCGACCCCTCAGTCAACTGTGCAAATTCCCAAAGACTTCCTAAGACTCTCAAATCTAAGGGCATCTAAAGGCTTCGTGAATATATCAGCTAACTGAAGGTCGGTGCGTACAAAACTCAGGGATACGACTTTTTCCTCAACTAACTGACGTATAAAGTGCTCGAGTATCCTGATGTGGTTTGTGTACGAATGTTGGACTGGATTGCGGGATATGTGTATCGCATTCGTGTTATCATAGGAAATGGTCATGGTGTCCTGTGAAATGCCATAATCCGCCAACATCTGCTTCATCCACAAGAGTTGCATGCAAAAAATCTCGACGTCGATGTACTCAGTCTCCGCTGTGGATAAAGAGATGGAGTTTTGCTTCCTGCTCAGCCAGGAAATAAGATCAGAACCAAAATAGAAACACCCACCAGAAGTGCTCCTACAACCATCTACATCCCCGGCCTAATCAACATCCGAATAGGCGGATAATCGGTCATTATTATCAAAGGAATACCAAATACCATATGAGAGAGTCCCACTCACATATCTGATAATACGTTTTAGCGCTAGTAAGTGTGACTCTTTCGGGGACGCCAGATATCGCGCACATACTCCAACACTAAAGGCTATGTCAGGTTGACTGGCAGTCAAGTAGAGAAGACTACCTATCATACTCCGATACAAGGTTTGCTCTATGTACTTGCCTGAAGTGTCCTTACTAAGATTTATAGAAGTACTCATAGGTGTACGTGCATGCTTAGCGAAGTTTAAACCAAATTTCTTCACTAGGTCTCTAGCATACTTGGATTGGGAGATAAACATCCCATCCTTTAGCTGACGAACCTGGAGACCAAGGAAGAACATAAGCTCACCTACCATGCTCATCTCAAATTCACTTTTCATCTCCTCCTCAAAGTGGTGAGCATGATGGGAGCACGTGGATCCAAAGACTATGTCATCCACATAGACCTAGGCAACCAAAATAACACCATCATTTCTACTAACAAACAACGTCATATCAACTCCCCCTCTATTGAAGCCACGGGCTAAGAGATAGGAAGTAAGCCTCTCGTACCAAGCACGGGGTGCTTGCTTCAAACCATATAAGGCTTTCCTCGGATAGTAAACGTGCTCCGGGTGCTTAGGGTCTTCAAACCCTTTTGGTTGTTCCACATAAACCTCCTCGTGTAGAATCCATTTAGAAAGGCACTCTTGACATACATATTATATAACTTGAAGCGCAAATGACATGCAAATGCGAGTAGTAAGAGGGGTGCGGACTCAAGACTCGCAACAGGAGCAAATGTCTCCCTAAAGTCTACACCCTCTATCTGTGTGTATCCTTGAGTGACCAACCTAGCCTTATTTTTTATTATGGTACCATTTTCATCCATTTTATTCTTGAAAATACACCTGGTACCTATCACATTAGTCTCACTAGGTCGATGGACAAGTTCTCAGACATTGTTCTTTATAAACTGAAGCAACTCATCTTGCATAGCATATATCCAGTGCTCATCCTTGAGTTCTTCTTTGTGATTCTTGGGCTCAACTTTGGAGGTGTAGCAAAAGTGGCTAATGACGTTCTCTAACTGAGCACGAGTCTTGACCCCAAGAGTGGGATTGCCTACAATGGAGGCTGGGTCATGACTCTTATGAACCCAAGCAGGTGTGTCCCCTAACACAGGAGTAGGGTTCACAGAGTGTGGGTGAGGGACAAGTAAATCACTGCCAGAAAAGTCATCATCCTCACACTGAAGGTTAGGATCAATAACCGTCAGAGGTTCGTCATCTTGCACAGTGACATTTATTGACTCCATAACCTTAGATCTCTTCAGGTTAAAGACTTGGTACGCTCTACTATTTGATGAATATCCTAGCAATATTCCCTCGTCGCTCCGAGAGTCAAACTTTCCTAATTGCTCTCTATCCTGTAGGAGGTAGAATTTACACCCCAAAACACGAAAATATGCAAGGTTGGGTTTCTTGCCACTCCACAATTCATAAGGCGTCTTAAGTATGTGTGGACACAGGTAAACCCTATTCACCGTGTGGCATGCAGTAAACACTGCCTTTGCCCAAAATCTCCTAACAACTATACGACCTAGAAGCATAGATCTAGCCATTTCCTGGATCGTCCTATTATTTCTCTCAATAATCCCATTTTGCTGAGGATTGTTCATAACCGAAAACTCATGTTTGATCCCAAGGCTATCACAGTAAAGATCTACCTTTGCTTCCTTAAATTATATGTCATTATCACTATGTATCATGTTAATAGTGACTCCGTGTTGGTTTTACAGGACACGACACTTGATCGTAAAAAACTCTACATCATCGGATTTCTCTCTTAGAAAACCTATAATCGAATATCTGGAGAAATCATCCACCATCACGAGGATATACCTCTTACCACTCAGACTCTCAGTACGAGTAGGACCCATAAGATCCACGTGAATCAACTCAATTACACGAGAGGTGGTAATGGAATGCAACTTCCCATGGGGGCTACAAATTTTCTTTCCCAATTGATAGGGTCCACAAACCATGGAAGTCGGCTTTCCAAGTGATGGTAAGCCATGTATTAGGTCCTTTTTATCTAACGAGTCAACTCTATAATGTTCACATGACCTAGACGTTGGTGCCACAGATCCATAAGAGTGATCGTGGCGCTGTGGTAGACAAGTGAGGACGTGGGATCAATACCATAACAATTATCCTTTGTTCTCAACCCTCACACTAAAAGTTTACCGGATTGATTATAGAAATTACACGCGTCCCGGTCAAACTTTAAGGAAAAGTTAGCGTTACACAGCTGGCTAATGCTGAGAAGGTTTGCTTTCAAACCTTTGACATACAAAACATTCTCTAGATTAAAAATCCTGGTAACTCTACTGTACCTCGTCCTATAATTTAGACTTGATATCAACTCCAAAGGTTACTCTACCATCTTTATAATCCTTGAGGTAGGTAAACAATGAGGCATCACCTGTCATATATCTGGAGCACCCACTACTAAAATACCACTGTGAGGTATTATGTCCTTTGAGAGCGACATTAACAACAAGGTCTTTCTTATCTTTCTTAGGTACCCAAGAAGTGGTAACCTTTTGTTTACCCTTGTTGTTGTTGGTTTTAGCCAGGAAGTGAGAAGTATTTACTCACGGCAAAGACATCCGTCGGAATTCCTCCATCAAACTCTGTGATGTGGAAGCTAAAAACTCAACACGCTCTCTCAGACTGGAAAAATCATTAGTATGATGTGGTGGAGCAGTAGTACATAATGTCTGACCCAAACTATAGAAAAACTCCCTGAGGTGGCCTTTTCTTTTGCAGTACGTGCAGAAGAATGTAGTCTTAGGCGGACTTGGGTTTTCTTTTCTTGGTAGAACTCTCCTTCATGGTTTTTGACGATGGTCATATGGAGCCCTAGTAAACTCAAGAACTGGTCCAGGTACAATTTGGGAGGTGGAGGTACCATCATAACCTATTCCCTGCCTATCACTAAAGCCTAAATCGGGGTCGAGGAGCATCTTTCCCATCTTCCCAGATCTGTCCTCGATTTGTACCTTGACTTCCCGTGCTCTCTCAAGATCATGAGTAAGATGGGCTACAAGGGCTTCAAGTTTCTTCCAAGTCTCCAGGGAGGAATCGATCTCACTCGTTAGACTAGCCACTTGTTTAGTCAAGTACCCTCTCTCTTTCTCCAAACAACTCTCTCTCTCCAAACAACTCTCTCTCTCTCTAAACAAACTCTCTTTCTCAACTCAGGCAGACTCTCTCTCTCTCAAGGTGGTGCTGGTGGAGGACTCTCTCTCTCTCAATTTTTCTAAATCTTCCTCTAGAGCGGTGATCCTAAGAACTAACGCTTTGTTACGCTTTTTAGTTTTAAATGACTCATTTTATAACTCGGTGTAGGCGCATTGAAGATTACTCTCTCTCACTTACATCATCCTCCTCACTCACATCGTTCTCACTATCGAGGTGTCCCTGTGAAATAACATCATCATCGTCAAGAGGAGTACTAGAAGTGCTCACATGACTATCCATGAATGTGGTGAAGTTACACTCACGCAGTGACTCGTCTCTAGAGTCCACCGACTCGACCTCACTGTCATCACTAAGGGTAGTATTAAGGACAACTTTGCCCTTTTCTCTGTTCAGCCTAGTAGCACACTCAAAAGATCTATGACCCCTAACATCGCACTCATATCATCTCTTACTGTCTTTCTTAAGTGGATCTTTAAAATCTCTCTCATCTTTCTTTTCAACCTTATTTTTTTGAAAATTCTTTTTATCTTTGAAATTTCCATTTTTCTTAAATTTGAGAATTTTCTTGAAATTTTTAGCAAACAGGGACAAATCATCTAAATCAAAGTCACACTCAGAATCGGACGTATCTATCTCTCTTTTTCTGGATGACTCTCCCCTCTTTCTTACCGACCCCTCAATTTTTCTCTCTTGGACATTAAGTGCAATTCCCGTATCTTTAGACTTGACAAATTTAGGAAACATATCAATTTCATATGTTTGCAAGTCTCCTACAAGTTCCTCCAATTTAAGCGTATTTAAATTACCCGTAGAATTTAACACAGTGAATTTAGGGGTAAAACTCTTAGGCAATGATCTAAGAATCTTTTTAACAACTCTAGCATTAGGAATGTGTTCACCAAGATTAAATCTAGTGTTTAAAATATCAGACGGTCTAGCATAAAATTCATCAAAACATTCAGTTTCAAGCATGGTGATGGTTTCAAATTGAGTTGTCAAAATTTTCAGTTTAGACTCTTTCACAGCTTTAGTTCCTTCATCGGTAAGTTGTAAAACATCCCATGCCTCTTTTGACGTGGTGCACGTCATTATCCATTTCAACTCATCAGGTGTGACAGATCCAGAAATAACACTTAAACCCTTAGATTTAAAAGATGACCATTTAAATTCTTCTTCAGTCCATGTACTGTCAGGTTTTAAACTAGTCACGTTATAAATAGTGACGGAGGGAGGATTCCACCCTCTTTTAACCAAAATACACAGACTTTCATCAATGGCTTTTAATGCAGAACTCATGCGGGCTTTCCAGTATGCATAGTTTGTCCCGTTAAAAACTGGCATTTTATTATATAACTTCTCCATTATGAACACGCTGTTTTTCAAAAATAAATTTTTCAGAAAATTGATATCTTAGAAAAAATTTGCAGAAAATTACACGGTATAATTGTGTAATTTGCTCTGATACCAATTTGAAAGGAGTGCGCTTGTGTTCAAATAAAGAAATTATTTAATTAAACTCAATTTTTATTAATTAAGTCTTAAACATGCATCTAGGTGTGAATGAAGATGATAAAATCATGCAAGAACATTGAAACACACACATGTGAGGAAAAATCCCCCAAAGAGACAAAAACTTTTAGTTTCACTAAATTTTACAAGAAACGGTTACACGAATTACAATAAAAATACAGTGTGACACAGAAATACCTGCAGGCGTTGGTTCTGTAGTCAGTGACTGGAATCTCCCTCGGGAACTCCAGATGAGCAACAATGAAGAAGGAAGATGGCTTCTCCACAAAGGTTGAACAAACTCAAGGTTGTGTTCTTGGGTTACAAAAGAATTCACAAAGGTTTGGCAAGGATGTGTGAATCAAAACAAAAGTCTTAGGACTCAAAAATATGAAGACTAGATGTATTTAGACTCTAAAAAATGTCTCTCAAAATCTTATAAAATAACTCCCCCGAAGTTGGCTTTTATAGGAAACCAAAAAGAGTTTTAATTTTTTGATAATCTACCAGCGTATAGGTACCTCGAACCGGTTAAGGTGCACCGCGAACCGGTTCGCCCCCCGAACCGGTTTGGCCTTCGGTTCGCAAAAATTCGCTGGAACTTGGGTCATAAATACTTAGCATTTTTCCAAGGTTTTTTTCTCAGAATTTCTCCATTTTCAAAGGACCATAACTTCTTCACCGTAGCTCGGATTGAGGTGCCATTTCTTCCAGTATCTTCGTTAGAGTGAGATATTCAACTTTATAATTTATCAGACCTTTGGAAGGTGGCTGTAAAATTACCAAAATTCCCTTGAACTTCCATATCTTGCCTTATTTCACTGTTTTGACTTCTCTTGCGTACCACTTGCATTAAGTCCCTAAAATCGTGGAACGTGAAGTCATTGAGGTACATGTGGGACACATGATGGGGATGTTAAATTCTTGATTCTAAAAATTTAGATTGAGGCTATCGTGTGAGATCGTGTAGAGACGTGCCAAATGTAGCGGCGTACGTCATACATAAATGTAAGGTATTGGACATGACAAAAATGTCCTTACAGCTTTTGACTGAATCAAATAATATCTGACCCAACCTACGATACTCATGCCACCACAACCTGGTCTCCCCTTGCTTCTATACCTAACTATAAGCGACACTGCAGTTGGGGCTTTGCTAGCCCGATACCTTGAAGATTCTCGTAAAGAAAGAGTAATCTATTACACCAATTGCAAATTGGATGGGTACAAAGTCAACTACACTGCTTTGGAAAAGGCATGTGTCGTGCTTATCCGGGTCACCCAAAAGTTGCGACACTACATGCTCGCCTTCCCCATCAAACTTGTACCCCGAATTGACCCCATCAAGTAATTTCTTGAGAAACCCGCCTTATCCAGCCAAATGGCTCGATGGTTGATGCTCCTAGCCGAGTTTGATATCGTGTACGTCACATAGAAAGTCATGAAAGGGAGAGCCATCTATAACTACCTCGCTGATTACCCCATGGAAAAAGCTGATGACTGGATTTCTGAATTCCCAGATAAAAAAATCCTCTATGCTTCTTAAGACAACCTTCAATCGCAAATTTTCTTTGACAGCGCTACCAATAAAAAGGTATATGGCATTGGGATACTTCTGATCGCCCTAGATGACTCCCACACTCCCATCGCTATCAACTTGGATTTTCCCTGTACCAATAACATGACTGAATACAAGGCGTGTACGGTAGGCCTCAAAGTTGCTCTCAAGAAAAATATTCAATCCCTAGATGTCTACGGGGATTCTGCCCTCATCATCGATCAAGTGCTCAGAAAATGGAAAGTTAAGGATCAGAATCTCCAATGCTTTTATGCCCACTTAGAAGAATTATCCTCCTAATTTCAAGATATCACATTCCATTACCTTACTCGAACAAAAAAAACTAGCTGATTCCCTTACTACCTTGGCCTCCATGGTCGACATGCCCGAAGGAATAACAATGGCATCCTTCCTAGTTCAAAAGGAAGATAAACCAACCCATTTCTACCACATTGAGCACATCACCAAATAAGATGTCGAGCTAGACGATTGCTGGTACTATGATATCTGGAACCTCCTCAAACATGGTAGGTATCCTAAAGGTTCCAATAAGAAAGACCGAGCAACCCTCCAAAGACTGGCTGCCCAATACATCATCTGTCACAAAGCATTATTCAAGAGAAACTTCGATAGAACCCATCTACACTACATCGCAGGGGCTGACATTGAAGAGATAATCCACAACAGGTAATACAGGCCCCATATGAACGGTAACATGATTACCAAGAAGATCATCCGACAAGGCTACTACTGGACCATCATGATTTAGGATTTCATCGCCTATGTCCGTAGATGCCTCAAATACCAACAGTTTTCCAACCTTCAACACCTCCCTCCGTGAGAATTATACAACATGACTTCTCCCTGGCCGTTCTCCACCTAGGGTATCGACATCATAGGGAAAGTTATACCCAATGACTCCAACGGGCATGAGTTCATCCGATTTGCCATTGATTACTTCATCAAATCGGTCGAAGCCGAGTCATACACAGTCCTGAATGCCAAGAAAGTGGCCCAATTGACCAAGAAAAATGTCATCTCCCGATATGGGGTCCCGCACAAACTAGTGTTAGATAACGTGTTGCACTTCGAGGAAGAAGTCATAAAAATGGTCAACGAGTTTGGGATTTAGAGACAAAAATCTTCTCCTTATCAACCTGAGACTAATGGTGCAGTCAAAGCCTCCAACAGGAACCTCAAATCCATCATCAGTAAGATGACCGAAAGTTATCGAGATTGGGCCGACCGAATACCATACGCCCTCTGGGGATACCGAACCTCAATTCTAACCTCTACTGGGGCTACCCCTAAATCTCTAGTCTACGACATGCAAGCAGTCCTAGCCATGGAGCAAGAAATCCCTTTACTTCGTGTCATGCTTGAAAGCCAAGTCAGTGAGGAGGACTGGCATCAAAGTCGTCTCGACGAGCAGTCACTCTTATACAAAAGGAAACTAAAAGTGTTGTATCACATACAAGGGTACCATCACCTAATAAGGCATCATTTAATAAGAGAGTCAAGGATCGCAGTGTTCGAGAAGGGTATTTAGTCCTCAAAGAAATGGTAGAGCCCATCTGGGACCTAGAGATAAATTGAAGCCCAATTGGAGAGGCCCATACATCGTCAAGAATATCTTATCCGGCATGTTCACCGACCTAGATGGAGAAGAGATGGATCGTACAATTAACTTGGACCATCTCAAAATTTTTTACCCCTAGTTTGAAATCTCGACGAGCTATGACTTTTCTCATCTCCTTTCTATTCTAAAAAAAATCTCTTCATTTTCCTCTACCCATAACTACGTGGGCCTAATCCTCTGCAAAAACCATTCTCAGAAAAATTAATAATTTTCAAAAAAAACCCAGAGGTACGTAGGCATCTCATACATCTTACATGAGCACGACTCTTTCTTCTTCACAAAAAAAATATTCTTTTCTTATCTCTGAGAACGACTGTTCATTCTAATATATATTTGAACAAAAGGATTATGCATGCCTTAGCGATCGGTATAGATAATTCAAAAGGCACAACTAGATGATCAAAAACTCATTTATTTCACTAATAAGAAATTACGGTATAATTACATAAGAAAAGAAACGGATAACTCCCTTCCCCTACCTTCCTAGAAAGCCAAATAAAATCCCCAAATTTAGTCCCCATTACAAAAACAAACTCTCCAAGAGTCCTACTCACAGCTACCAGAGGAGCCCACTCTGTAATCATCTACATCCTGGGGTCCCCAAGCTTCCCCTTCCTGAATAAAGTGCCGCAAATGCTCCATGGATCGATGACCTCAAACCAGCCTTGAAAAAACTACCACACCTCCCTACATGGGCAAGACTCCTTTGTTCGGTCTCCACTATCAACATCTTGCTAACTTCTCTTCTCCATAACCATTTCATATAATCCCCAAGTATGTGCCAAACTCACCTAACAGACTGAGAGGTACAGGTCAGCGGACGCCAACTCTCCCACAAAGAGCCAAGCCGTATGCGCAAATGCTCTGCCAGATCATCTTTCAGAAATAATTCTAGTATCTGAGGTGGCATGACCTGCTCCCAGCCAAATTGGTGCAGAAGTTTCCAAGGGAAATAGAAAGAGGTTTGTCTGAGACCAACCAGCCGGACATATGGGTATTCCACCAGTTCTAGAATAGGCATCAATTGTCACCACCAAAACACTGACCAGCGCAAATTTACAGCCCCATGCTCCACAAACGAGTTCTCTCAGCTCTTAATATCCAGGCCAACGCTGATGAAATAGCATGAAAAGAAGTTGGATACAGCCGACAAAGGGTATTCCGGAGGAGTCACTAGGCGAAGTCTTTCAGACAACCACATGAACAACATCATAGGGCTACCCCTCAGAAAGTCCTCGCCAGGCATCCAGGCCATTCAAAGTCTCTGCCAGTATCACCGTCGTAGGACTACGATGGTTTAACATCCATGAAGTAATGGATAAAATTTGTGGGTCCACCAGTAGTTCCCCAATCACCAATAGAAATTTTGCAACCAAGCTCAGAACGATGGCTATAACATCACCAACCTCATACAAATGCAAAGACCCCATCACCGCCGGAAGAGAAATCATTCCTCCAGTAACCAAGGAACTATCCATCGAGGGAGAGACACGGAGAAGCCCAAACAACATCTCCCGAGGAGATCGGGAAAACTCAGGCATACCAGTCGCCACAATAGGATTTACTCCCAATATGGTAGAAAATTCCTCATAAGTTGGACAGACTTCTTCCATGCCAAAGAGGAATACATGGTCTTCGGGGTACCAAAATTTTACCACCTCCATCAGCATGTTCCATTATATGGGCCAATTACGCCATAAAGAGACTCGACGAATGTTGAAAGCATCGTAGTCGACGTTATAGGAGCACATCGCCTCCAAAGTCTTGAGTAGTTGGCAAACTCAACACTACCAGGGAGAGCCATCTCATAGAATAAGAAAGATAGAATGTGAAGGTGTGATGAAAACACTCCACCCTTATCCCTTTTTATACTTGAAATCCCTCATAAAAAAACATAACCCCTATAGAAATCGGAGGGAACCCTACCCCGACAAGGTACCAAAGGCTGAAGAGGGTACCAATCAAAGATTTTATTGATTAGGCATGACTGACCTATTGATAGGCAGGATAAGTTTCTTGTCGATTGGTAACCCCCTATTTTTAAAAACTTACCTTTTCCTCTTTTGTCAAAATCAGAAAACTCAATAAAAATAAATCGATATTCTCAACAAAATTTAAAAATCCCCTTTCATTTTTATATAAATTCTAATTTTAAATAAATATTTTTCTTCAAATCCGAAAAATATTTCTTTTTACGGTCTCAGCAGCAAAGTAAAAAGCGCATATGCATGCATTCATTCAATCATCATTAACAGAAGATAATAAAAAACTCTATTGCATTGCATAGATATGTTTCCGTATTACATAAATTTGTAGGAAAATAAAGAAAAGCAGAAAAACAACGGAACTCACGCCGAACCCATATTCTCTCTCTCTCACTCTCTCACCTAACCTTCACCTCTTTCTTTAAGAAATCCCACCCCTGCAACGTGCTCTCTTTCCCCTGCGGTGAGATGACGCACCACCACTACCCGAACTAGACTCCTCCCAAAATGAGGTAGACGGTGCCAATCAAGAAGGAATAGGAACCGCATCTCAAATATGGGCAGCCAACGAAGATATCCAGTCGCTAATATCCCTCAGCCAAGTAGTGGACACCCTGACTTGCTGCAAGAAAAGGAAAAATCAGTATCAAGCAGAAAAGATCAAAAGAAACCAAAAATAAGGAAAAGAGAAGAACATAAAGATATACCAAAGGATGAAGAACCTCCTCTATCAAGCCCAACTCCTCCGAGACCATCGTATGAGGAAGATGCAACATAGGCATCATCCCCCCACCAGCCCGCCGGATGTTGTATGAAGGGGTATGCATCCTCATAAAGGGGACCTCCTAAGTCTCCACCGTCGCAGATGTCGACGAACCGCCACCGCTATGGGAGTCCCCCACTGGTCGACACCCGCAGGAGGGTAGGGCAGTGCATCATATATGTTGGGCACCATCATCCAACTCGTCACGAAGTCCATATAATCATATGACACAGCCATATCGGTGTACCAGTAATAGGACTCGCAAATCATCACCGTGATCCTTGCATCCTCTGGCAACAGTCGCTCCCGCCTCATAGACATAGGGGGCCTCGCAGGTGGCACCACCACCTCCTCCTCAGCAATCTTTCGGGACACACTCTCCCTGAGATACCAAGAGTGGCCAAACTCATGCGCTAGCAAACTCCTCATTTACACATTCACCCCAGTCAACCCCGTGTCCTGAACATCCGTCCCCCAAGGGTAAAAGGTCACCTAAAAAATCCCCAGCAGATATAAGTCAATGCATAATCAGAGCACAGAAAGACCAAGACAAAAGAAGGAAAAAATCTTACCCTATCTCTTGTCAGACCATTCAAGACCTGACGCACCGCCTCCAGAGAAAGAGACTTCCTCGACTGCCGGTTGGCCTTCCGCCACCGATACAACCGACAAAAGTCCCCAACAGTCTCATCCTTTAGAGAAATTAGTTGGGTATTACACCCAATCACCTCATAGAACCACGTCTGCCAAAGACAATAATTCGCGGTAAAAAAGAGACGCGGAAGGAAAATGTGAATGCAAGAAAGGAAAATGCGCAAATTAAAGAATACCTCAAGAAGATACGTGGATCCAGTAAAAGTATATCGACAGCACCGGCTAAATGCATTCAGAGAAAAATAAAGGGTTGCCAAAGTCAGCCTCCCCCAATCATAGAGAGGGATGTTCGAAAACATCCTCAAATATGGAAAAAACCATAAGTGGACGACGTCGACGCTCGATGCCAACAGAAATCCCCCCAGTATAAGAAAAATAAACAATCGGGACATATGCCTCACCTGTTGCCTATCCTCCACATTAATCACCCTACTCAATAAAACATCCCTCAGTAGCAATAAACGAATAGAGTCCCCAGACACTATCCTCCCCACATCACCTAGTGCCGCCTCCGGCCTCACTAATAAAGAGCGATCCACCTCTATCTGCTCTCCATCATAATCCAACCCCAGTAGTTGTTGCATGTCTATGGGAGTCACGGTTATCTCCCAAAAACCAAAATGGAAGGTATGGGTAGTGTCCCACCACCTCTCCCCTAGAGTGCATAAGATCGTCGTTAAATGAGTAGTCTCATCCAGCACATACGCCAGCCTCCAAAAGCTTGTTGATGTTACCCCAGGTGGAGGATGCTCCCAAACATCCTTAAGCCCCGTCGTCCCACGGGCACGCATATTCGATAAAGAGATATCAGACCGTTCAAGAAAAACCTTGTCAAAATCCAGGAAAAAAAGGAAATCACCAAAAAAAGAATGTCAAAGGTCATTTTTTTACTTAGATAACCACTAGGGTTCACCACCCTAGAAGAATGATGACGCGACGGCTCCCGCAGCAAAGTCCGCTCATTCGCAACTGGCTCAAATGCATCAAAATAATTCTCACTCCCCAAAGAAAGAGGTGCCCTAGCCCTCCACTCCATATTCCCCCAGTCGTCAATAGCCAACCACTCCCTGCGTACCACAGTGATCACGAAAGTGGCCATTTTTTAGATCGCAGAATGCTAGAACGATTCACAGAAGAAAATCGCAGAAAGAGAGAAGGCAAGAAGCTGTGAAAAATGAGGGGAATCCGCCCCTTTTTGTTAGAAGCCAAGGGTCATGACGATCGGCACTGCACCCCCACATACCGATTGGCACTACCCCTTTATCTTCTTGAGGCAATCAAAAAGTCCATGCCACTGCCAAATGGCACCCTCCACACCATGCTAACCGACACCCCCCTAATATTTTCATACAGAAACTCCCAAAAAATACTATAAAACCCTGAAAAATCCTCAAAAAATTCCTAAAAGTCCTAGGGGGATTTAGAACATTTCCACCAATAAAATTTCACACTCCTGAAAGCGAAACCCCTATTTCCCTAGTGGAAATCTCAAAATCCAAGTGAATTTCCTCCCGACAACATCCCCAGAGGACTTCTAAAGTATCCCAAACTTCAAGATCATCTCCTATTACCCAAAGGTCTCAAATTTTCCCGAGCAATGCGTCCAAACCCTGGACCACCTAATCATTTCCCTTATGGAATTTATAGCATCAGATTGGCTATTACACCGCAAAGTCTCCAAACGATACAAGAATTTCCCTAGTAATCGGCTCCCCAGCTCAAATCAAAATCACGAGGTAATATCCCTGATAGAGTTCCCCAAGGACATCTCAACTTAAGCCCTCAGAATTCCCTTCGACCCGCAGAATTGGTCATCTCAACTTAAGCCCTCATAATTGGCTTCGACCCGCTGAATTGATAATCACAACTTAAGCCCTCAGAATTGGCTTCGACCTGTAAAATTGGTCATCTCAACTTAAGCCCTCAGAATTGGCTTCGACCTGGAGAATTGGTCATCTTATGCTCTCATAATTGTTCATATCAACTTAAGCCCTCATAATTTACTTCGACTCAGAGAATTGGTCATCTCAACTTAAGCCCTTAGAATCGGCTTCGACCCGTAGAATTGGTCATCACAACTTAAGCCCTCGAAATTGGCTTCGACCCGCAAAATTGGTCATCTCAACTCAAGCCCTCAGAATTAGCTTCGACCTGCAGAATTGGTCATCTCAATTTAAGCCCTCAAAATTGGCTTCAACCTGTTGAATTGGTAATCTTAACTTAAGCCCTCAGAATTGGCTTCGACCTGCTGAATTGGTCATCACAACTTAAGCCCTGAGAATTGGCTTCGACCCACTAAATTGGCCATCTCAAACCCTAAAAATTGGCTTCGACTCACAGAATTGGTAATCTCAACGTAAGCCCTCAGAATTGGCTTCGAACTGTAGAATTGGTCATTTCAACTTAAGCCCTCAGAATTGTCTTCGACCCGTAGAATTGGTAATCTCAAGCCCTCAGAATTGACTTCGACAGGCATAATTGGTCATCTTAACTTAAGCCCTAAGAATTGGCTTCGACCTTCATAATTGGTCATCTCAACTTAAGCCCTCAGAATTGGCTTCGACCCACTAAATTGGTCATCTTAACATAAGCCCTCAGAATTGGCTTTGACCCGCTTGACTGGTCATCTCAACTTAATCCCTCATAATTGGCTTCGACCCACATAATTGGTCTTCTCTATTTCATCCCTCATAATTGTCTTCGACCCGCGAAATCGATCACCCTCGTCTTCAAACCCTCATAATCGGCCTCGACCCTTTGAATTGGTCATACTCTTTCAAAGGCGTCATGCGGTGTCTATTCGACGGCTATCATTTTTTCCAAACTCACCCATCAAGGAACTCTATAGACACCCCATTCTAGTACCCTTTAAACTCTCCTGAGGTCCCTAGCACCACCCTTCATTGCTACAAACCTAAGTCATACCCCGAATACTGACCTAGAAGCCATCGGGCACTCCCAAGCTCCATTTGACCAAAAATCAAACTCTTCATCTCGATTGAGATTGAATGAATCTTTAAAGGGAACTGAATCCCCTTTCCAATGGTCCACCCCGCGCCCGATTCTGACTTACGGTGAGGGCAGATGACCCATTTTCCCCTAAAACTTGACCAGGAGGCCACCGGACGCTTCCAAGCTCCGTTTGACCAAAGTTAGCTCTTCATCTCAACTGAAACTGAATGAATCTTTAAGGGGCACTGAAACTCCTTTCCAATGGTCCACTCCAGGCGCAATTCTGACTTACGATGCGGACGAACGATCTGTTTTACTTCGAAATGTCACCGAACGCTTCCAGGCGTCGGTTAACCAAATTCAACTTCCGAAACTAAGTTAAATTCCTTGGAATGTCAAATTACATCTCCTAACATTTCCAACGATCCACCCCATGCGCAATTTTGACTTACCATGTGAATAAACGATCCGTTTGTGTCCGACGATCCCTCGTCTAAAGGACCGATGAACATTTCCAATCCACATTTGACCCAAATCAACTCCATGGACCTGAGAGCAGTCAAAAAGACTTTCTAAGTTCTCTGAAGTACGTTTCCAATGGTTCACCCCATGCACAATTCGAATCAACGGTTTGCGCTCTACGACCGATTTTCCGAAGGAACCTGAAAGAGACTGCCAAACGGCAGGTTCCAAACCTTGCCCTAGGCCTATAAAAAGGGGGTCCTGACCTCATTTCAAAGGGACACAAGATCTAAAATTCATCACTCTCAACGAGCTCAGAAATCCCCTCTCGAAGTCAGCGTGATTTCTGCATCCAAATCCCTTTTCAACCTTCACATTTCATCATCTTTTTCATCAAACTTGGCGAATTAACTACCCTTCATCATCATCCAACTGTAAGGGTCTCTCTCCAACATTCAAGATCAAGCTCAAGATCTTCATGGAGGTCTAATTTTCTCAACTCTCTCTTCAAATTCATATTAACTTATTTTATTACTTAGAACTTTTATTCTCTCCATCTCATATATCCTAATATACTTTTTATTTAGTATTATTGCACATGTATTATTTTCATATAAATAAAACAAAAAGAAAAAGAAAAAAGAGGGTTTGCTCATAAATTCAAAGCAGAAATTCTTGCACTTTTCTCACACTTTTCTCACAGCTAAAACACCTTTTCACACACACAAACACATATGAGAGAAGTTTCCAATTGGATTTATGGGATAAATCCCACCCCTTGTTTTGCATACGAACTACTTGGACTTTGATGCCTCTATAGTTTACGTCGGCGTCTCGGGGTAAAACCCGAGACTCGAGTCCTATTCCTACTTTTCTCCCATTTTCTATTTTTCTATATTCCTTAACTTAATTCTCTTAAAATAAATATATATATATATATATATATATATATATATATATATATATTTGTTCTTAGTGGCATATTATTCCATATGTGTTATCATTCCATCATAATGATCAATGCTAGGATAATTGCATAAATCCTATTTTCTAATATTATCTTTTAGGAATATTCCTACGGATGACTTGCTTTATCTCTTCCATGATACAAGTCGATGATTCCTATCTCCATTACATAAACACATACACACACACACACACACACACACACACACACAGACACATATATATATATATATATATATATATATATATATATATATATATATATATATATATTTGTTCTTAGTGGCGTATTATTCCGTATGTGTTATCGTTCCATCATAATGATCAACGCTAGGATAATTGCATAAATCCTTTTTTCTAATATTATCTTTTAGGAACATTCCTACGGATGACTTGCTTTATCTCTTCCATGATACAAGTCGATGATTCCTATCTCCATTACATAAACACATACACACATGTCACAGGGAAATAAAGGAATATAACAACAATCCATGAGAGACCTCAATGGCGGAATGGGTGCCTAACACCTTCCCATTTCGTAACTTAACCTCCGGACCCTTTTCGAATCATTTTGGTTTCGTATGTATCCGTACGACTTTGGATACTATCCTTCAGGATGGTTCCCTTTTCTTTTGTCTGTTTTGAGTAAAATAGACTGGTGACTCCATCTCTCTACATTTTTCACCTCATAACCGACGTCGGTCGAAGCGCTCTCGGGAGGAATGCGCGGGACCAAGATCCTCTCGACATGAAGACACCCTCTTCTTCACCCCCTCCCTCTACGAGTATCGGGATGGACACAAAGTCATTTTTTATAAATACAATAAAAATATTTTTTATCGTTAATCCCAATAATGAATAGAAATGAGAAAACTAATGAAAAACTAAACTTTTCATAATTATATATTTAACCTCAAAACTGAAGTTTACATTTTAAATAATTTATTTTACACCCCAGCTTTCAATTTGAAATTCATTTTTTCTTCATACTCTAAACCTTTATGATATATATGATTTTAAAATACCCGGTTTACCCCCATGAGAACAAAGATTAGTTATAAACAATTCGAAATTGAAAAGTAGGTGATTCTATTTTGATGTTATTTTCGATCTTACACACTTGAATTTCTGCATTTGTTTATATCACTATGAGATAGCCTTCAAAGTTTTGTTCTCATTTACGAACTCTTTTGTGCAGTTCATAAATACTGTGAATATGGATTCATTCCTTATCTAATTAAACTATAGCCCAATAATTTCATACAACCTATGATTTCATTTAAACTGAGTAGCATATATTATAATTCAGGGAATAGATTTCAGTATACCAACGGAAGCATTATTTGGCCTATATGACTAATATATTTGAGTAACTGGATTTAATGCAACATATGTATGAGTGCCACTCTAGTTAAAGTGCCTAGATGGTTACTTTTTTGAAAGAATTTGGGTTGATTACATCTCCAAAGGTTTTGGATTGATTTTATCAAATGGTTTTGGATGTTATTATAAGAGTATTGCTATTCATTTGAAGCCTCTATAACTGATACTTATAGGTTATCCTGTTATAGTTTGGACATTGTCTTTATGACTCGATAAAACACTTATCTAGTTATAATCACCATATTATTCTTACAAATATCAACAAACCCCATATAGTCCTCTTTATTATTATTGATATCTCAGTTTGTTTCAAATCACTATAAACTGTGGAATATTGCCGATATTTCACTTCCAGTTTCGCTATTTAACAAACTCACATATATACACTTGTTATAGAAATAAAATAATCTACTTGGCAAAGTTTTTCTCATTTGTTTCCTTCCATATGGAAAATGAACTCGAAGAAGGAGAAATACCCATGCCCCAATGGATTTTTATTCAGTCTTATCAAGGAAAACCTTTTTTGTTACGTATGTGTGGGAGGTAACTAGCAAAGATGCTAGCACCCAATGGAACACTTTCGACACAACTTACTAGCTTACGTGGCCTTTACTCCCATTTTTGTTTCTATGTTATGATGACTTCGAGATACCTTTTATTTCTATTTTATGAAGACTCCAAGATAAGTATTAAGATGTTATTCATAATTATAAATAAAGTTATATTTTCTTTCCGCTTAAAATTTGATTATTATTTTTCTTATCATGACCTTACATGGAACATCGAGTGTGACAACTTGGTATCAAAGCAAGCACTAGGTTTTATGCATGTACGAGATTTAGGATATTTTATGCCTATATAAGAATCAGAATACACATACTCGTTATAAAAATTTCCTTGTTACATTATGTAACTAATTTTGTCTTGCAGACATGAACATCAGTTACGAAATTTACTTAAATATACGTTGCGCAATGCATGAAAAGTTTGAACAATAGATTAGAGACAAGGGATATGTTAATCTGTGTTAAACTATTCAAGGTATTGATTGAGACCGAGCTATTGTTGCTCTATATAGTAAACATAGTCTGTTATTTGGTGGCCTAGTTGGAGAGGCATAAGTCGTGAGACAAGAAAGATATTTTTCAAAGATCTTGACATGCAATAACAAGACATTCTTCTAGCTTAGGACATGACTCCACCCAAAGAACTTATCTTTACTCCCCTAGACTCCCCAATCGATTACGACCCTATTTCATCCAATACTAGATTTTTTATTTCCACTTCCTCCGGCACTACCTCTACTAACTCCGATCCCTTTGACCCAGGACCCAAACTTTACAGCATCGTACCTCAGTTTGCCTAAAGTAAACTAAGAAATGGGATATGGGTGTAAGTAAATAAGCATATGGTGGAACGATCATCTTTCATTCAAGGGGTGTGTGTGTGTGTATGTGTGTGTGTGTGTGAAGGAGTGATCAAGATATTCCTAACTGAGCGTAGTAATCATTGGTACTAATAGGAGTTATAAAATAGTAACTTATAAGTTTGTACTCTTCTTACAACAAGTTTTGACTGTATAATATCCCATTGTAACATAATTGTCATATTAATATAAAAAATTTGTTTGGTTACTTACGCTATAATTATATCCTCAGTATTTAATTTTATATATGATGGTTAATACCAAGCATCTGTCAGTGGATCACAAGGAGAACAACAAAATGTTCCACACGTACCAAATCCACCTACAAGTAATGAAGGAATAATATGTCGTTTATAAGAACTAACAACTTTGACCAGGATGCAACAAACTTTACCACCGTCCCCTGGTTAATAATGAGATTACAAATGAAAACTGAATGAATGTGCATAAGTAATTTCTTCAACAAAGACCACCAGTGTTCTATGGAAAGCCTAGTGCTTAAGAAACAAATAGATATATCGAACAATTAAAGTTTTTAACATATTAGATAAATTAGCAACATATCAATTTCAAGGAGAAGCGAAATTTTTATCGTAGTCTATTCCTTGATCCTGACATGTTGACAATTTAACTTGGATTCAGTTTGAGGTGATTTTCTTTATAAACTAATTTTCTAAATCAGTAAGAGATCAGATGATGGTGTAATTCCTAGGTTTGCAGTAGCAATAATAGATGATGATAGAACAATATAAAGCTAAATTTATAGAACTATCTCGGTATGCCCATGAATATGTGGTTACTAAAGCCAAAAAGTGTAAAAACTTTGAACGTGTCTTGCGAACCAAAAATAAAGATTCTATTATCCCAATGAAACTTCGTGGCCTTAACCAAATGATAAAGGTAGCCACTTTTATCAAAACGAATACGACATCTGGATGAATTAATCGAATCATAACTCCCCGCCCTAGAAGCTCGTATGTCATTCAGAACCAATCCAATAAAAGAAACCATCCTTATGAAAAACCAAATAACAGTCAGGTTTTTAGCCAAATCAATCATACCAGTAATGGATCTACAATGCAATAACATGAGTATAACCAACTTGGGCAGATAAGGTCGCAATGCCCAAACCTACAACAATTATATCCCAAGAATTTTACTTCCTCGCTAATAACCAAACCCACTAATTTAATCAAAATCTTGTTCTTGACACCAATAGGTAACTCTAACAATAACCCACCTTAGCAAAGCTTTCATGAAAAGAGGCAAGAATAGGTGAATAGAACTCGAGGCCAAATTTTTTTCATTCTTCCAATTAAAAATGCAAACTATTATGACGTGGTAGAAGGTAACGTATTCTTCATAACATCTCAGCACGTATATTATTTCTTTGTCTCAACATATTCTTTCATTAGCTATGCCTTAATGACTCTATTGCAATCCGTTATCAATAGGAATACCAATCGAAGAAATCACTATCACTAATAGAGTTTGTAAACAACACATCCAATGAATCGTGAAGGGAGTTTTGAAAGTACATTTAATAGTCTTGGACCTGATTATAGGAATGGGCGTTTTATCACCCAACTTTGTTCACATTCACATCCACAAAAGGATGGTAACATTCAAACGAGTTCATGGAACCTCATTTCACTTTTAAGGAAAAAGTCCCTTCAAGTTAATACTTTCTCAACTTCGTGAAAGAAGTTTTACATCCCCTCTGAATATCTTAGATAAATATGATGACATATTTTTGGAAGAATTACATGGTCTGCCCCCATAACAAGAACTTGAATTTTTTTGATCAATTTGTTATCTAACACCTCCCCTATTTCTACACCTCTTTATCATATTCTTCCATTGTAACTATGGTAACATGGAACCCAACTTGGCGACTTTTTAAAAAAGGGTTTTATACAACTGGTGAATCTCCTTGGGTAGCGTCAGTTTTGTTTGTGAAAAGGAAGGATGAAGCATTTTGATTATGCATCGAATATCGAAAACTGAATTAATTAACCTTAAAAAAAATATCCTTTGCTTAGGATAGGAGACCTGTTTGACCAAATACGAGGGTAAAAAATATTTCAAATTTTGATTTATGATCTGGATATCACTAATTTGTGTGAAAGAAGAAGGTATACCCAAAACTACCTTTAAAACTCGATATGTCCATTTTGATTTTGTGGTTATGTCCTTTGGATTAACCAATGCACCTGCGACTTTCATGGACCTAATGCATAGAGTATTTTGCCCTTTCTTGGATCAATTCGTGTAAAAGCAAGATTTCTATCATTTTCCCATAGCTTAGGCTAACATAGTTTTTGGCATATCCCACTACCATTTGACTTAAGCCGTCATGAAGAACTGAATTTCCATCGTGTCCAAATTCAAGATGATCGTCGCATTACCAAGGCATAAAATAATTTAGGAATTTGAATTTATTTAAGTTTATATTGGGAGATGTTTTAATTTAAAAAAATCGAGGCATTTTTCTTTATTAAAAAATTTTCAAACTTTTCGAATCTCGTTCAAATGATATGGGATTCTCATTCTAGCAAGATCTATTTTTTGTTTGAAGTCTCCTTTGAAGATTACTTCGATCGAACATCGAACGAGGGAGTACTATTTTTCATCATTTGAAGCCCATTTGAAGCTTGTTCAAATGAGATCGTTGTTTTGTTCAAACAAATATGCTTTCGTTCTAACGAATGCTATTATCGTTCGAACGAGCCTAGTTTTCATTCGAACAAGTGCCATGGCCTCGAATTTTGAGACTTTCATATAAATACCTATTTTGAAGGGATTTTGAAAGTGACTTTTGCAAAAGCAAGTTCTCCATACCTGGTGCGAAAGCTCTCACTTTATTTAGGTCTAAAATGCCCTTTGATTCATAAATCATCACTCTTAAATATATATATATATATATATGTGTGTGTGTGTGTGTGTGTGTGTGTGTATGTGTGTGTGTGTGTGTGTGTGAATCCATTTGAAATGTTAAATAGTTGCATATCTAAGTTACTCTTGAGGAGAGATCTTCTTCACTGCTAACCATTGTTGTTCTTTATGGGATCACGACTGAAGGAAGATAAAGGCTGATTAGAGGATACTGTGGGTGGGAAGCCACCTATGGACGACTCAGTAGAGAGCCGTATTCTTTAGATGTTTTGTAATTTTGTCTCGTAAAACTCTAAAGTCATGATTGAAAAAATGTTTTACCCGTAGGGATTTTTTCCTCAAATTACCTTGTATCTTTGCATGCTTTTATTTATCTTCTTTATCACCTAGATTCTTATCTTAGGATAAAAAGATAAAATTTTGATTTGTATGTGCTGGACACTTAAATTATATAAATAATCCATTAAGATCGCAAGCGCACTCTGAAATCAGTATCGGAGCCTTTTGCACAAATTTACTATGTGATCTTTTCTGCAAAAATATTTTTTTCTTTGATATCATTTTTTTAAATTGTTGATCTTTGAAAATTTGGATTTTTATGGAAAATTTGTATATCCAAGTGCCCATATTTGATGGTACAAATTATGCATACTTGAAGGTTAGGATTAGGTCTACTTTAAAAGCCATCAATGAACGTGTTTGGGTAGTCTGTGAAAGAAGGTGGATACCTCCTACTGCCACATGATCAATACCTCATGAGAAGCACCCATGATCAATACCTCAAGAGAAGCACCCATAATCTCACTCTATGGGGGCGGCTACAGGTTCCATGCGCTAAGTGTGAAACACAGAGGGTTCCTCACATATGCATTTTGCGATTGTGGGTGCTTATCTTGAGGTATTGATCATGGGGGCTTCCTCGCCCACCATAACTTCTGCCACCATTGGTGGTTCCTCACTTAGAGCTTCCATATCAGTGAGTTCCTCACTTGAACCAGTATTTATTGGTAAGAAACTAAATCTAGCAATGGTGAGCTTGATGATGCCACAACCTTCTCTAGCACCACCTTTCGTGGCGGAATCGTCTCTATCGGAAGTTCTACTGGAGTGGTTGCCCCACCAGAGGTGGTAGCTATTGGGGTTACACAGCCTTGACCCAAACTTGATAGGTTTACATTATTTTTCTTCAAGATGTCAAAAAACATGCTCATAAGACTTATACCTATCATCGGAGTTACTGTCGGTGAACTGGTCTGCCCTCTTGGAAGAGTAGGTGTCTCTGCTCCGGTTACCCCCACATCTTTTTGAGTGGTATGGTCACTTTGAGTTCCATTCCCAGATAGGATGTTTTCAAAAACTAGCTTCTTAGAAATTTTGAAACCTTCTTTGTCCATGGAAGTGAGGATACCTCCCTAGCGAAGTAGCCAAATGTAAGAGGGTAGTGAGACTGGGGTCAGGTAAGATACCGAATGGGGTGAGGCATGACCCACTCCAATGGACGATTCCTTTAATGTTCACAAGAAATTCTGGAGTAGCTTATGATAAAACATTCTCCTTTTGGTGAAAATGGAACTCAATCTGGAGCTCCCTCCCTACAAGAGGATGAACTTCACAACAATAATAGTAACTTTTCTCAAGAGGAACTCCTAAGAGTGATGGCTGTCAGTGAGGAGTGAAAGAACAAGGTACTTAGCACTAGAGAAAGAGAAGGGAGAGAATATGGGGAAATTATGGTGTTATTTTGATAGAGTAGAAGTACAACTTGAGTTATATATTTTCTCCCACTCTTGACGTTACCCAGGGTTCCTATTTATACTTGGTCACTAGAGCTTAGTTGGCACTTTTGGGTGCCAAAAATTAGAGGGTTGGTGAAGGATGCGGTCTGCAATGTACCATGTGTCCCCCCACCTGTGAGCAGTAGCTTGTCCCCTCAGAAAGGTTCCACCTGGTGCAAACCAAAGTCAAAAAAGAAAATATGTATTCTCTTGAAGATAAAATAACTGATTTGGTAAATATCTTTTGAAACGGTAACTTGTAGTACAAACTTTGTAAGTTTGAGAGGGTGGCCTTGAGGGCCACCTCCTCTAAAATATTTATGAACTTGAGGGGGGTCTCAAAGACCACCTCCTCTAAAATATTTGAAAAATTGAGTGGGACTTGAAGACCCCCTTTTATCTAGAATCATTTTACAAACTATTCATTTCTTGTGAGCAACCCTTTGGTTGCTCACCCTGGTTGTGTCTGACTATGCGATGTGTGAGGGCTGGGTAACCCTAGAGTCTTTCTAATAGTATTCTCTCAATTTTAAAGTGTTAAGTAGTTAATATTTCTTAACAAACCTTGGTCCTCAACCGCCAAGACAAAACTCTCGACATATCCCAACTGGCCTATTTGATCATTGCTTACTCAACTAGGCTACCTGTACAAGAAAATAAATGCAGTCCCTCCTTCATCCTGGCCTATTTTCTGTAAGTTGAGGGGGAGGACCTTGACTGATCCTCGCCCTAACATTTTTTGGAATTTGAGGGGGAGAACCTTAACTAATCCTTGACCTAACATTTTCTATAAGTTGAGGGGTAGGACCTTGACTGCTCCTCACCCTGACATTTTTTGGAAGTAGAGGGGAGGTCATAGACTGCTCCTCGCCTCAATATTTTCTGGAAGCTGAGGAACCTTGAGGTTCCGCGTCCCATATTTTCTGAAAACTGAGGGACCTTGAGGGTTTCACGTCCCATATTTTCTGGAAGATGAGGGGGAGGACCTTGACTATTCCTTACCCCCAACATTTTTTGGTAGCTGAGGGGGGGACCTTGGATGCTCCTCGTCCCAATATTGTTTGGCAGTTGAGGGGGACCTTAGGGGTTTCATGTCCCAAATATTTTCTTACGATTGAGAGACCTTAGGGGTTCCATGTCCAAAATATTTTCTTGCAGTTAAGGGACCTCGGGCGTTCGTTTCGTGCTCCAAATATTTCTTTACAGTTGAGGGACCTTGGGGGTTTTGTGTACCACATATTTTCTTACCTTTGAGGAGATTGGGGGTTCCGTGTCCTAAATAAATTTCTTACCATTGAGGGACCATGGGGGTTTTTCATCTCAAATATTTTCTTATCGTTGAGGGACCTTGGGGGTTCCGCGTCCCAAATATTTTATGGAAGCTGAGGGGGGATCGTTGAGGGACCTTTAACCCAAAATATAGTGGTAAATCTTGAAACACCCTTATACAATAGTTAACTCGAGTTTCAATTTAGGTGAGAAAATACCCGAGACGCGTGTAGTTAAGAAAATCATGAGATCGCTTTCCACTCGCTTTATTCCTAAGGTTACCATTCTTAATTCTCTAGGGATCTTAGATACTCTTAGGTTAGAAGAACTTGTAGGAGATCTTCAAATATACTAGATAGATATGTTTCCTAAAATAGTTAAGCCTAAGGATAATGGGGTTGCACTTAAAGCCCAATCTAAAAGGAGAGAGGAAGTGTTTAAAAATAGAGAGGAACGTCATCCGATTCGGAGTTTAATTACGATTAAATCATTTGGCCCTTTTTAATAAAAATTTAAAGAATTTTTTCAAACTTAAAAATTAAAATCCTTCCAAAGTTGATAAAAGTTTTGAGAAAGATAAAAAAATTTAATCGGCGAAGAAAAAATTTGAAAAAGAAAAAAAGATGAGGAGAGATGTTATGAGTGTGAGGTAAAGGGTCACAAAGCTTACGAGTGTTTGACTAGGTTGAAACGCCAAGGGAAAGTCAAATCTTCCCTAAATATCACGCTTAGCAATAAAGAGATCGAGTTGGTGTGTTTGGGAGAAGAAACACCGTATGAATGTAACTTCACTGCATACATGGATAGTCATGTTGGTACATCTAGTGCACCTCACAATGATTAGGAAGCTACTAATTAGGAACACCTCAACAGTGAGCCTAGTTGTTTCGGGGAGAGTTAGGGAAAGAATGCATTGAATGAGAGGGAGAGTGACCTTCAATGTGCCTACGTCGATCTTTACGATGAGTCCTTTAAAATAAATAAACAAAATAAAGGGTTAGCTATGAGAGTTTTTTCACTAGAGAAAGAGTTGTGAGAGGCGAGAGAAAGTGAGTCCTCGATGACAGAAGCTGTGGGAGAGAGAGTTTTGTAGTTGAGAGGGAGAATGGGAACTTTACCAATAAGGTGGCTAGTCTTACAAGAAATCTCCAAGCATTTGTGGAGACTCGTGAAAAACTTAAATCCCTTGTATTCCAACTCAAGAAAGATCTTGAACGTGCCCGTGAGGTTAAGCTAACTATCGAGGATACATCGAAGAAGGTTGGTAAGATGCTATTAGGTCCCACTTTAGGAAACATTTAAAGGTAAAGAATAAGCTACGATTGTGCATCCACTTCCCATGTCGCACTCGAGACGGATCCCAAGTTTGTGATGGACCCTTATGGCCCTCGACCGAATCCACCTACAAATCCTAATCCACTTAGAAGAGTTCAACATAGAAAATCAAATCGAAGTAGAACCAAACATGTCTATGTTTGCACCTTTTTCAAAAGAAGAGGTCACCTTAGAGATTTTTGCTATAGATTAGGTAAAACTATGAATACACACCCTCCCTTACACCACTTTAGATACTTTTTTAGTCTTAGGGAGCAAGTTTAATTTCTAGTCGCAACTTTGCATAGTTTAATGGAATAATTTCAACTGATTTCCTTGCCATTTAAGAACACTTCCAACATTCTGACTAGAGTCAATAACAATGAGGGAAAATAAAAGGTTACCGCCACTTGGGTACCTAAGTGAGACAAAGAGCTCTTGTTATTCATGTTTCTCTCAAGGCTCAAAACACTTCCTAATGGTATTTCGATTGTGGGTGTCTTAGGAACATGATCGGCGACGTCTCATTTTTTACCCACCTTGAGGATTGCAAGGAAGGTAAAGTCACCTTTGGATATGGGAGTAGATCTAAAATTTTAGGATGTGGCAGTGTTGAGATACCCAAATTTCATAAGCTAGATGATGTATTGTACATGAATGGGTTAAAAGTAGACTTAATTAGCATAAGCCAACTATACGATGCAAACTTTGCGATAAAGTTTCATCGATCTGAATACAATGTTTATGATCAATGTGATAAAATTTTACTACAAGGTGTGAGGACAGAAGATAATTGTTATGGGATTGCGCCCAAGTCTGCTTTTATGTGCAAAAGTGCCACGGTCTCCACTATGGAGACCTTTGGCATTAATGGCTGGGTCATATGAACTTTAGAGATCTTGAGAGATTAATGAAAAAGGACCAAGTTCGTGGCTCACCATCACTTGGGAAGCTAACTTCCTCAGTTTGTAGACCTTGCCAACAAGGTAAACAAATTCTAAGTCCCCATCGGAAGATGGATACCATTACCACCTCCTGTATTTTGGAGTTGATTCACATGGATCTTATGGGTCCTACTCGCTCGGAGAGCTTAGGTGGTAAGAGATATATTCTCGTGATAGTCGATGACTTTTCTAGATACTCGATTGTAGGATTTCTTTCCACAGAAGTCTAATGTGGTTGAGTTACTTATAATAGATTGACGTAGCCTATAAAACCAACATGGTGTCACTATTAATCAGATGCATAGTGACAATGACACTAAATTCTAATGCGGTTGAGTTAAACATGAGTTTTCGATCGTTCATACACCTTAGAAAAATGGGATTGTTGAGAGGAAGAACCAAATGATATAAGAAATGGCTAGATCCATCTTCTTGGGAAAAATTCACCTAGAAGTTTTGGGGCAGAGGTGGTGAGCACCACATGCCATATAGTGTGTATCTTTGTGTGCACACACTTCACACGCCTTATGAGTTGTGGACAGGGAAGAAGCACAACCTATCATATTGTCGTGTCTTTAGGAGTACCCGCTACATCTTTTGAAATAGAGACGCCTTATGAAATTTTGACTTCTGGAGCAATGAGGGGATATTTCTAGGATATTCATCGACGAGTAGGGCTTATCGAGTTTGTAATATGACCATCTCTAAATTTGTGTAATCAATAAACATCATGATTGGAGATAATGATCCACCAGTGTTTGTTACTCCTAGCTCGTAATGTGAGTATGATGCACCCCTAGTGACAATTCCATCCTTCCTCATGCTACCATAGTGGACCCCGTTCCTGTTTTGGGGGAGGCACCGTATTGGGTTGAAAAGAGTCATGACCCTTCCACTATTCTTGTCGATCCTACACAAGGTGTCAAGACTCATGCTCAACTTGAAAATATTATTAGTTGTTTGTGCTACACATCCCTAGTCGAGCCCAAGAATGTGAAAGAAGAACTCAAGGACAAGCATTGGATATCGACCATTCAAGAAGACTTTCTTTAATTTAGATAAAATGATGTCTGGGAATTGGTCCCCCGACCTAGAGATACTAACGTGATAGGTACCAAGTGGATTTTAAATAATAAGGTGGATGAAAATGGTACCATAGTTCACAATAAGGCTAGGTTGATCTCTCCAGGCTACACACAATAGACTTTAAGGAGGCATTCGCTCCTATTACTAGGCTTGAGTTCGTCCAGTTACTAATTACCATAGCATGTCATATTTGCTTCAAGTTAAATCAGATGGATGTTAAGAGTGCCTTTCTAAATGGAATTATACAAAAGGAGGTTTACGTGGAACAACCGAGAGGGTTTAAAGACCCTAAACACCCAGGACACATCTATTATCTTAGTAAAGCCTTTCATGTTTTGAAGCAAGCACTATGTGCTTAGTACGAGAAGCATTCTTCTTATCTCTTAACTCATGGCTTCAAGAGAGGGGGAGTAGGTAAGACATTATTTATGAGGAGAAAGAGTGATACTATTTTGGTTGCCTAGGTCTATGTAGACAACATAGTCTTTGGATCCACATGCTCCCACCATGATCACACTTAGGAGGAGATGAAGAGTGAGTTTGAGATAAGCATGGTAGGCGATATTACATTCTTCCTAGGTCTCTAACTTCTTCATCTTAATGATGGGGTGTTCATATCTCTATCCAAATATGTAAGAGACCTTGTGAAAAAATTCGGTCAAGATTCCGCTAAGCACGCTCGTACCCCTATGAGTTCATCGATAAAGCTTAGAAAAGACGCTTTAGACAACGATGTAGAGTAGACTTTATATCGTATCATGATAGGTAGTCTTTTTTACCTTACCATTAGTCGACCTGATATTGCCGTTAGCGCCGAAGTCTATGCGTGATACCAGGCATCCTCGAAAGAGTCACACTTGCATGATCCTAAATGTATTATCAAATATATGAGTGAGACTCTATCATACGGTATGTACCATTCCTTTTCTATCGATGACCATTTATCTACCTATTTGAATGTCGATTGGGCCGGGGATGTTTATGGGTGAAGGAGCACTTTGGGTGGGTGTTTTTACTTTAGGAGTGCTCTTGTCTTGTGGATGAGAAAGAAGCAAAACTCCATATCTTTATCCACAGTGGAGGCTGAGGATTTAGCCTCCAGGAGTTGTTGCACGCAAATTTTGTGGATGAAGAAAGCGTTGGAGGATTACTGCATTTCACATGGCAAGATGACAATTTCCTATGATAATACGAGTGCCATACACATTTCACATAATCCAGTCTAGCATTCGCGCACAAAGAATATTAGGATACACGAGCACTGTATTCGAGACCTAGTTGAGGAAAATGTCATGTCCTTGATATTTGTGAGAACCTATCATCAGTTAGCCGACATTTTCACGAAACCTTTAAATGCGCATTGAATTGAAGATCTTAGGAAGTCTTTAGTTATTTTCACTGTTGACTGAGATTGGATATGTTATCTAGTATAGGATGATTTTCAAGCTTATTTATTTTTATTCTTATTGCTAGATTGTACTACTATTATATTATCATTGTATTTGTATTTTTCATTTTGATATATTTTTTCAAAAAAATACAAAATGATTTTTATTTTTCTTGAAAAGTTTTGAAAAATACGAAAGTATTTTCAGTTTCTTTTTAAGAAAAGTAAAATAGACAAAAAAAAGATTTTATTTTTGATAAAAAATTTGAAAAATTCAAAAAGATATTTTTATAACATTAAAGATGTCTTAATCACCCATTCATTCCATACCCACATGAATATTTTGTAGTGTTGTGAGAGGTGACATCATTTCATTTATGTGCTTTATAATGTGTGAAGTCATTAACATGTGATATGATGACTACATGTTATATGTTTGACTTCTTGTCACCTTTAATACACACGAGCACGGACTTATTTTAGTATTGCACTTTCCTTTCACGTGTCAATTTTAGTGTTTTCATCTCAATCTTTCTTTTATAACAAACCAAATGTGAAAAACGAGATATTAAAAATAGTGCATGTAAGAACCATTGCCCAAACTAGAAAAAAAAATCATTTTTTCGGTAAATTTGGTATATTTTAAGTAATGGAATCGGGCTGCGAAAGACAGGTTAACTTTTCATGAATAACCACCATTTGCAAGAAAAGAGCCAAAATAGCACATAAAAATAGATGTGTCAGACCAATTTTTGAGAATATTGATGCTTCGTTACATATGAGCATTAATTTCTTCAAAAAGATTTGAGAGAAAAAATTCAATTTATGAGATTTTGAGGGACTGAAGTTGAAGATCAATGGGTTTTCACGTCCAATAAAAATCTCGTAAAGCATTACATATTTTTTAGCGTTATTGGTGGAAAAATCTCTTACAGTCTTGATTATTTTATTTGGATAAGTCAATTTCACTTGAGTTCACCATTTTTACACCTAATTTAGACTTTGAGATCTTTTGGTTTAGTGTCTCATTCCTTCATGCACATGTGATATGTTTATTTATGTTCATTAACCAATAGAATATATTAACACCCCTATTTTACGTTTCCAAGATTCGGTTATTCTTGTGTTTATCCATGTTGTGTTGTATTTGTAAATCTCTTTTACTTGAAAAAATTGAATTTTTTTAGAAATAGTTTGTGAAGCCTTTGAGATTATCATTGCATGTTTAGCATTTGCATATATTTTTCTGGTGATATCGTATTCTTATTTGTGATGCTTTGCATTCCACGATTTGTTTCTAATCCTTGTCTATTTCGGATAAAATAAAAGGGGGAGAACAAATTACGAGGGAGTTTGATTTATGGGGAAGAATTTTATGAATTTTATTTTGTATGTCAAACTCGATGCATCACAGGGTATTTTATTTGTTTCATGTGGGTAGGTACTTTTGGAAGATCTTATTGCCATTACACTCAATGAAGACAACGTGTCCAAGTGAAGACTAAGAAGAAGTGGATATTTGAAGACATCATTATTCTTGCACCTATTCATTTTAGGGTTTGGGAGGGTATTAGGATATTGTTTTTCTTATCTTAGGGGATATTCATATAATTTGGATTTAGATTTCATGTTTGTACCGCAATAGCCAAAAAGAGGGAGATTTATAAGTGAAATATTTTTATCATTTTCTCATAGCTTAGAATAACATAGTTTTGGCATATCCCGCTACCGTTGGACTCGAATCATCACGATGAACCAAATTTCCATCGTCTCCAAATTCAAGATGATCTCCACATTACGAATGAATAAATTAATTTAGGATTTTGAATTTATTTTCGTTTATATTGAGAGATGTTTTAATTTAAAAATCGAGGCATTTTTCTTTATTCAACACTTTTCAAAGTTCGGGCATCTCATTCAAATGAGTTGTGATTCTCGTTCTAAGGAGATCTCTTTTTCATTCGAAGTCTTATTTGAAGTTCACTTTGATCAAAAATCAAATGAGGGCGTACTATTTTGCATCGCTTGAATCCCGTTTGAAGCTTGTTCAAACGAGATAGATGCTTCATTCGAATGAACTTACTTTCATTCTAATGAGATTCTATTATCGTTCGATTGAGCCCAGTTTTCATTTGAACGATTGTTGTTGCCTTGAATTTTGAGCCTTTCATGTAAATGCCTATTTCTGCCTACCAGGTGCAAAAGTTCTCACTTTATTTAGGTC
Source organism: Sambucus nigra (assembly GCA_949130495.1). Classification (NCBI taxonomy): domain Eukaryota; kingdom Viridiplantae; phylum Streptophyta; class Magnoliopsida; order Dipsacales; family Adoxaceae; genus Sambucus; species Sambucus nigra. The sequence goes on along the minus strand of OX422211.1, from coordinate 496,243,207 downwards.
TGAAACCCCTTTTGATTCACAAATCATCACTCCCAAATATATATGTGAATCCATTTGAAACCCTATATAGTTTCATATTTAAGTTACTCTTGTGGAGAGATCTTCTTCATTGCTGACCGTTGTAGTTATCGAGGGAATCATTATTGAACGAAGATAAAGGTTGATTGGTGGATATTGAGGGTGGACTGCCACCAGTGGATGACTTAGGAGAGAGACGTATTCTTAGCAGTTTTGTAAGTTGTGTCTTGTAAACTTCTAAAGTGCTGGTTGAAAAAAGGTTTTACTTTAAAGGTTTTTTTCCCTCAAATCCTTGTCTCTTTGCATGCTTTAATTTATCTACTTTATCACTGAGATTCTTATCTTAGGATAAAAAGAAAAAATTTGGAATTGTGTGTGTTGGAAACTTAAATTATATAAATTATCCATTAAGATCACAACCGCACTCTCAATTCGTAATCATCTTCGTAGATGCTATCTTAATATACTCTAAGACTAAAAAGGGCCATGAAAAGCACTTGCACATGGTACTAAAAACCTTACGCCGACACCAACTTTAAGGGATCAAGTGTGATTTTGTTATGAAAGAGGATAAATTTCTCGAGCATGTGATCACTGAAACAGGTATACAAGTAGACCCAATAAAAATCTCAACAGTACTCTACTGGAAGCAACCTACGAATGTTAAGAAAATACAAAGCTTTCTTGGACTCGTAGGTTACTATCGACACTTCATGGAAGGATTTTCCAAAATTGTCTTAACTTTAATGATGCTAACCCAAAAGGATGTCCGATTTTTTTGGAGTCTAGAGTCTGAATATGCATTCCTTATGTTAAAGGAAAAGTAACCACTACCCTAGTTCTCAATATTCCTACTAGTAGTATTTGTTATGGCATATAAATTGATGCCTTAGGATGTGTGTTAATGAAAAAAGTAAAAATGATCGATCATGGATCACAATAGTTAAAGATTCATGAATGTTATTACCCGACACACAATTTAGAGTTGGTTGCAGTAGTCTTCACACTAAAGATTTTGAGATGCTATTTGTATGGGGAATAATTTTAGGTATTCTCCAACCATATGGGGAAGAATTTCAGGTATTCTTCGAACATAAAAGTCTTAAATATATCTTTACTCAGAAAGATCTAAATCTTCGACAATGACAATGGATTGTGTTTTGGAAGATTACAAATTTAACTTTTATATTACCGAGTGAAAGGTAACGTAGTTATCGACGCTTTAAGTCGAAAATTAAAAGGAAATCTCAGTAATATGTTTATATTTTCATCTACTATAAAAGAATACAACTTCCAAAGAGAATCGTTTGAAAACCCAATCATTGTGAGAAATATCATCGCTCACCTAACCCTCCACATAAGAATTTTGGAACAACGAGTATTGGATTAATTCCTTAGAAGCCAAAAGCAAAGATTAGAATACAACAAAGGAGAGAGATTTTGGTCGTATAGCTCCGACAGAGGGTTAATATTCAACACCACCATTATAGAGGATTATTAAAACCACTATTTATTCCAGAATGTAACCAATACAATCAAAGCAACCATCCTTACACCAAACCAAAGGACAATCATAGAAACAGTGGATCTACAATGTGATTCCATGAGTGTAACCAAGTAGTGTAAATGCATGGAAGCTCTGATACCATTTAAAATTTGAAAATAAGTATGCTCAACCAAGATTCCAATTTGAGAGTGCACAATTATCTTAAACCAAATTTATATTTTTATCCTAAATATATCTATGTGATAAAATAGAAAAAACTAACCAATCATTCAACAAAGGTAAAGTTTCAGGAAAAATTCCTGCAAGGCGAAGCCTTTTATTCACTTTATAAAATTTACAATTCCCAACTTACAAAATCTATAAAAGAATCTGCAATGAATTCCCGTCGGAACTCACAAAGACCGCAGTATTCCTCTAGTAATGATTCCCACAAGAACCACAATCCTCCTCCTTTAGACTCATCCTTTTTCTTCACCTGTGAATCCCTTCACTTATCACAATTCATCTATTAAGTAGATCTCAACAAGGTGTTTTAAGGATACAAAACTTTCTAGGGTTTAACGAATTTTAAACGAATTCACAAAAGTAGATATTCAGGATGTTTGTTTCTGAATTAAACAGTGTTTTTGAACACTAAACAATGAAGAATGTTCTCAAAAGTTATGCAGAAACATATCTGGAAAAAGTCTTAAATAAACTGAACACGAAATAGGTATATAGGACGTTCATGAAATTCGAGGCAACACGGTCGTTCAAACGATATCACTAGGTCGTTCTAACGAGATATGCATCACGTTCGAACAAGATGTGTATTGCTTCTAACGACATCAGTAAAACTTAGACAATAATCCCTCGTTTTAACCTCATTTGAAAACACATTGAACGACCTTCAAACAAAATCTAATCTCGTTTCAACGAGATTTTAAAACAAAAATATATTTCTTTTTTAAAATAAAAAGTTCCTATTTGTGATTGGTAAAAAAAGACACATCTCAAAACATAATTTTGTGAATTAATTTAAATACTAAATTTTTACATACCTTTACGAGATGTCGGGAAGTCTTCAAACTTGGTGATGCTTGAGTTCAATTCATATTTATAGTATGTGATAATTTGTAACGGAATATGCCAAACTAGCCTAAAGTTATGCTATGAACAATGTTAGAAAAATTATTCTTACAAATCTCCCCCCTTGCCTATTTTGGTATAAAAGAAACAAACATAACCCGATACCAAATTAAAATTAAAAATCTCCTTTGACAAAAATCCTAACACATTTTCTAACCCTAAAACGGAATGGCATAAGTTTATTTGTCTTCAAACTTCTTATTCTTCCCTTTCTCCCACAAAAGCTATCATCATCCGTGTGTTTTGAATTCCTCTTTAAGTACGTACACACATGATAGATAAATATATACCTCGTGATGCATCAAGTCTGAAACAAAATAAAAATCATATAAATAAATTATCCGCCATAAATCAAACTCATTTTAATTTTATCTCCCCTTTGTTTTTATTCGAAATAGACAAAGATGAAGCACACTATATAGTTGACTCACTTAAGTCTGAACTACATAAGAGCCTCAACTAGTTTGAAAATATAGACAAATAGAGTACCTCCTTCAAGTATATCATAGCCTCTTCATGTCCTACATCATCATCAACAAAGATCAAGTGATTTAGGTAGAAAACTGTCATACTCACAACTCAAAGGATTGAATTTCATCTTATATTTGATTGATGTGTGTTAATTGGAATTAAAATGAATTTTCTATAACTTTTAAAAATTAAAAATAACAAATGAAATCTACTTTTAAAATAATTAAAATATGGTTCATAATATTTTGGGGTTATATTCTGTATTTTAAAAGTTCCTAAAATTTGGCTTGGGTAGAATCCAAAATCGTCACAAGGATTTGTGGTTCAAAATTGTATCTTTAATAAACTCAAAACACGCGTTTATAAGGAAGTTAGAGAGCAACACGTGCAAATGTGTGATTGGTTACAATTGTGTTTCTTTACACTCCCATTTCAGCTACATCCTTTTAACCGTTAGATCATATGTAATCAAATATCTGCGTGTGTTTCTGATGAATCCTTGTGCGCTTGTGTTTAACCAGTCAGAGAGTCTTAATGTGCGGTCGCTTTTGAGCCATTAGATCTCAATGTTTTATATTCAAATTAATCTGAGCCCTTGATTTCAATTCAACATTCGAGATCCTTCTCTCATCCTATAAGAAGGAGCATTGTCTCATCATTTTGAAGTCTTTGGAATTCTGAGAGAAGAGAGAAAAAAGAGAGAAGAGAGAAAAGAGAGAGGATAAAAAAAATATCATACAGAAACTATGTCAAAAAAAGTCTAAAAATCATTTGAGAGTTAGGGTTTCAAATTCCTCATAGATTAAATCTTTCTCTCAATAGCCTCAAAGTTTATGATCTTGTTTCTTTTTAAAAACTTGAAGATCTAAAATAGCGATAGAATCACGTTTAGATTTTTAGGTTGTTTATAATTTCTTGTTTGAGAAATCATAATCTCTTATTGCATACCATTTGTGAAAAGTTATAAAAACCTCTTAATACAACATCTCTTATTTTTACAAAACTGAAATCATAACTTACATGTTTTAGATCTGAGAAATTTTTCACTTCGAAAAATTGTGTTTATAAAGAAGTTCTAAGGATCGGAGTTTTAAAGATCCAACTGGCAATCAGATCTTGAAATATTTTTACAAAAAGTACAAGTTTAAATTTCAGAAGGGTAAAAGTGAATTTCATATTCATGTCTGTTCTAATTCATTGTGTTGATACCAAATTTAGTCTGCTGACTTGGCTCAATAGAATGATGACACGTGGCAATCTACATGGCAACAATAAATACTTTCGAGGAACTCACACGCTCCGAGGAGCCACACTACAACGAGGAACACTGCTTCCCGAGGATCTCATACGCTCCGAGGAACTCATACGCTCCGAGGAACAAGAACTCTCTGAGGAACTCTTGAATACCGAGAAGCTTAGGCTATCCGAGCAACTCAGGGGGTCCGAGCTGCACCTCGAACAAAGCATTAATAGCTGGATAACCAACAGTTTGACTGTTCATTAAATGCTTATCATTCAGACGCACACGCTTAAGCGGCATTGAATGTATTACCCTTTCATATGTACATCATTTAATGTATTACCCCTTCACATTACAGCCTCAGGGATATAAATACATTGTACAATCCTCATTGTAGGGGGATCGGAATTTCTTGATAAAACTTGTAATTGAGAATTCCCAAAATAATCAACAATAACACAACAGTGGACGTAGGCCATTCTTATAAGGCTGAACCACTTTAAAATTCTTTGTCTTATTTATTTATCTGTGATTGAATAATTAGAGTAATCTAATTTTTTACATCAATAGATTGGCGCCATCTGTGGGAACGACTGGTAATATCATTTTCCATCAAAAACAATTCATCACCAATGGCTGATATTCCAGAATCCAGTAATCAAAACATTGGAATCCCTCCAAATCCATCTGCTCCGCCAAATATTCTAGATCTGGCTGGAATAATGACAAATCTGGCTCAGGGCCAGACCGTCATGCAAGAAACAATGCGACAACTCATACAAACCCTTCATGGAGGTGCACCAACTCATTCAGGACTACGGAGTATTCAAAGAAACACCCGTGCGCCATCCTCACGTACTAGGCGTACCAATTCGTATCGCAATGAGGGATCTGATGATTTCTCTTATCAACCTGGGCGAACTTCGTCAGTGCGAGCCACAGATACTGAACAACGTGTCACTTTCTCCCTAGAAAGGACCAGCGCATTGGAAAGATTAAGTAGGGTTTCTCCTTTCGACCTATTAGGCCCTAGGAGGAACAAAAGTCCTCTTAATGCAACGTTGAGGAGCTTTCGACGATCAACAGCCTTAAGGGAAGGATCTGCCCAGTCGCGACCAGCTGCTCGTCAAGATAAATCCCATGATCGACTAGCTGCTTGTCAAGATAAATCTCAGGAAGCCACATCAACGCGATCAGTTGCTCGAACCAACAGGCCCGAGGAAGGGAATGATGCATGGAAAGGCTCTATTCACACGCTGTAGGATAGATTAGGGGAAATGGTTAAGGCCAAGAACCCTCTACAAAGAACCTTTGTTCAAGGAACACCTTTTGTCCAGGCCATTGTAGATTTTCCAACACCATCAAAGTTCAAAGCACTTGTTGTGACTCCTAAATATGATGGAAAAACTGACCCTGTTCTTCATATAGAACAATATCAAGCTTTTTCCGACATATATGTTGTCCTAGACGAGATGAGATGCAGGGCATTCTCGGGAACTCTTACCGGATCTGCTCAAATATGGTATAATAATCCTCCTCGGTGTAATATCTCAACTTTCTTTCAACTGGCCGAGTTATTCATTGGAAATTTTTTCTTTGGGGCAAAGCCTGTTAAACGAGTAGCACATTTGTTAAGTGTTAGACAAAAAGCTGGTGAAAGTACCAGGGATTATATAACTCGTTTTAATAATGAGAAACTTGAAGTCATTGATTATGAGGAGAAGACAACGATCACTGCCTTGATGAGTGGGTTGTTGCCTAACAAGTTGTATTACACTTTGGCCAAAGATCCACCCACAACTATGTCAGAATTGATGGCAAAAGCGGCCAAAATCATGAATGCCAAGGAGGCTATGGCTGCTAAGAAGAATATGGATAAAGAAACAAAGGTGGAAGTCGATAAAGCCAAGAAGAAAGAGAATAAGAACAATGGTGGTGACAAACAATCCAAAAATAGGTCGTCGTGGGAGGTCTTGAGGAAATTTGATAATTATACTCCTTTGAAGGTAGATATCAACCACGTCCTGGAAGAAATCAAGAACATCGAGGAGTTAAACTGGCCAAAGAAAATGAAGGCAGGCCCTGACACGAGGAATAGGGAAAAATATTACGAGTTTCACAAAGATCATGGCCATATGATCAAAAATTGCATAGCTCTTCAGAATGAGATCGAAACACTCATTAGACGAGGAAAACTAGCAAAGTACGTTGATCGTAGAAATGAAAGAAGAAACAGCGACCGAACAAGAAATAGGTCTAAATCTTCTCGTCGAGTAGAGGAGAGCAAGAAAAGAAACATTGAAGTTAATCCAGAAGATGACCCCGATCTTCCCAAGAGACCAAGGCAGTTAGAACGAGAAGTATTTTCAATACGCTTTGGGTCATTTGACTGTAATGTTATAACAGGTGGAGATGCAGGGGGAGGAGACCTTACTACAGAGAGAAAAGCTTACCTCTGTGAGGTTCAAGCTTGCTCGTACATTCAACGAATAAATTTAGCTGAGGAGGATCGCCCGAGAAAGGTGAACAAAGAGAAATTAGTAATTCGTTTCTCGAAGAATGACATGACAGGTGTTCTATATCCTCATGATGACCCACTGGTGATCAAGATGAGAATGAAGGAAGTAATGATTTCAAGAGTATTGGTAGACAATGGTAGCTCGATAGACATCATGTTCTACTCGTGCTTCGACAGTTTGAATCTAAAGCTATCTCAACTAGAACCTTATCATAGACCCCTCCTCGGTTTTGCTGGCGAGAAAGTATTTCCACTTGGGACGATAAAGTTGGATATATTCATTGGTACATGGCCTTCTTGTCGAACAGAAAGAATACGTTTCTTCGTGATGGATAAGAATGTGCAATCATCATACAATATCATCATGAAAGAGTAGGATTGAAGAAGTTCGAGGTTGTACCATCTACAGTACATCAGTGCCTAAAATTTCCAACAAATTTTGGAGTAGGAGTTGTGAGAGGTGATTAGAAAGTAGCTCGGGAATGCTATTATTCATCCGCCGAGCAAGAAGAACTGGAGGAATCAAAGAAAAAGACTACTACCTATCAGGTGGATGAAGGTGCAGAAAATTGAAACATTGGATCCTAGAGATGAGTCTCAACTCGTGAAGGGTCAAGTGGTGGAAGCTACTAAAAACATCATTTTGGACGATGAACACCCTGAGCGAACTACTCAAATAGGTTCATCGTTGGAAGCCTCATTAAAATAAGAATTGATAACTTTCCTTAAAAGCAGAAAACAAACTTTTGGATGGAGTCATGAAGATATGCCTGGGATAGATCTAAATTTCTTATGTCACGAGCTCAATGTGAATAAGGAGATCAAGACTGTGAAGCAGAGAAGAAGAGTGTTCAGCCCCGAGAAAAATCAAGCTATACAGGAGGAAGTCGAGAAGCTCCAGAAAGCTTGTTTCATTGAAGATGTTAAATATCCAGACTGGTTAGCCAATGTGGTGATGGTGAAGAAGAAAAACAACAAATGGAGGATGTGTGTAGACTTCACCAACCTCAACAAAGCATGCCCAAAGGATCACTTTCCATTGCCCTGAATTGATTAACTAGTGGATGCTACCTCGGGACACGAGCTGCTGAGCTTCATGGATGCTTATTCTAGCTACAATCAGATTAAAATAAAACCTGAAGACAGGGAGAGAACTTCTTTAATTACCCCTAGGGGAAGTTATTGTTATAATGTTATGCCTTTTGGTTTGAAAAATGCAGGTGCGACATATCAGCGGCTGATGAACAAGGTCTTTGCTGAACAAATCAGTTGCAATATGGAATTATATGTTGACGATATGCTGACGAAGAGCAAAAAAGCTGCTGATCACCTAGTTGACTTAAATCAAACTTTTGATCAACTAGATAAATGCCAAATGAAGCTGAACCCAACGAAGTGCATATTTGGAGTACGAGAAGGCATGTTGCTCGGATACAATGTCAATCAACGAGGAATTGTGGCAAATCCTGAAAAGATCAAAGCTCTATTAGGGTTGCGATCTCCAACGACGAAGAAAAAGGTGCAAAGTCTTACAGGACGAGTAGCAGCACTCAATAGATTTGTATCGCGAGAAACTGATAGACGTCTCCCATTCTTCAAGACACTCATAAAGACTTTTGAGTGGATTGATGAATGTGAGAAGGCTTTTCAAGACTTGAAGAAATACTTGGGAGCACCTCCACTGTTGTCCAGGCCGGTGATGGGAGAAATTTTATACTTATATCTTGCAGTATCGGAGAATGCAGTTAGCTCGACGTTGATCAGGGTGGAGAATGGAGTGTAAAAGCCAATTTATTACACAAGTAAGGCCTTTCGAGGAGCAGAGATCAGATATCCAAGGCTGGAAAAATTGGCACTAGCGCTAATTGAGGCTAGTAGAAGAATGAGGCCATACTTTCAGGCTCATACTATAATCGTATATACTGATATGCCGTTGAGACAAGCCCTTGATAAACCAGAAAAATCAGGGAGATTGATGTACTGGGCATTAGAGATCGGAGAATACGATATAGTCTATGAACCCAGATCATCGCTAAAAGGGCAAGCTGTAGAAGATTTTATAGCAGAGTTCACCTATCCTGATACCCCCGAGGAGCAAAATTTTCTCGCTGATCAACCTGTGGATGTTACAGGATCAACAAACATTAGCTCAGACCAACTTCGGTTGGTAAAAGGGCAAGTTGATGTTACAGGATCATTAAATTTGAGCTCAGACCAACTCCGGTTGGTAAAAGGGTAAGAAAATATGATCGACGAGGAGCGAGAAATATCCGGGGAGGATGAAAGGAATCAACAAATATTTCACCGAGGAACTCTGACAGAGCAGAAATTTGAAGACGAGTTACCTATATGGAGGCTATATGTAGATGGCTCATCTTGCATTGCAGGATGTGGTGCGGGGATAGTTTTGAGCACTCCGAATGAGGTCGACATGGAATACGCCCTGCGTTTCCAATTCAAAGCTTCCAATAATGAAGCTGAGTATGAGGCCATGATTGCAGGCCTTAAGTTAGCGAAAATTATGAAGGTACAATAGGTCATTGTTTTTAGTGACTCTCAATTGATCGTAAACCAAATAATGGGAGTATATGCAGTCAAAGGAGAATTAATGATCAGATATCACGAAAAGGCAAAGGAGCTGGTGTCAGAATTTGCCGCTATTCAGCTGGTCAGAATACCAAGAATGGAGAATGCGAGAGCATACGCCCTAGCTCGACTAGCATCAGCTACTCGTACCGATCTATAACGAACAATCCCAATTGAAGTGTTGTCTGGTCAGATTATAGATGAAGATCTGACGATGAACTTTATTACCCTTGATTTAGGACCATCTTGGATGGATCCCATCAGGGAATATATTGAGGAGGGAGAATTACCAATTGAAAAGCTCGCAGCCAAGAAATTGAAGTTTAAAGTTGCTTGGTATGTATTAACTAATGGTGTTTTATATAGACGAGGAATTACGAAAAGTTTGCAGAGATGTGAACATCCCTTTGAGGTGAAAGATTTGATTGAAGATATCCATGAAGGGTCCTGTGGAGCACATGTAGCAGGTCGGACGCTTTTGCAAAGGGTGATGACATAGGGATACTACTGGCCGATGATGAGGGCTGATTGTATAGCCTATGCCAAGAAGTGTGACAAGTGCCAGCGCTTTTCCTCCATCCGAAGAACTCCACAAGCATTGTTGACACCCATAACTTCCCCTTGGTCGTTCGCCATGTGGGGAATTGATTTGGTTGGGCCACTGCCAATGACCCGAGGAAGGTTCAAATACCTCGTCGTCGCAGTGGATTATTTTACTAAATAGGTAGAACTCAAGCCACTCATTGATATGACGTACGAAAAGGTGTACCAATTTGTTTGGAAGAACATCATTTGTCGATATGGTCTTCCTCATTCCTTCATCACAGACCATGGAACACAATTTGATAACGAGGAGTTCGCTGCCTATTGTCATCAGTCAAATATTTTGAAGGTCCACTCAGCACCAGGCCATCCTCAAAGCAATGGACAAACTGAAGTGACAAATAGAACGCTACTAAATGGCTTGAAGAAAAGACTGGATGATGCAAAATCGAATTGGATCAACGAGCTACAATCAGTAATCTGGGCTTACCGAACTACTCCCCGAGTAGCAACTGGAGAATCACCATACATGCTGGTATTTGGAAGTGAAGCCGTTATACCTGCCGAGTTGGGCATCCCAACACACAGGGTACTGAATTTCAATTCCCCTGTCAGTGACTTAATGAGAAGATTGGATTTAGGCATGCTCGAGGAAGTTAGAGAAGAAGCATCCATCAGAAATGCTGCATATCAACAACGAACAGCTCTATTCTACAATAAGAGGGTGAAGAAATGTGACCTGAAAGAAGGAGACTATGTGCTGAAGAAAGTAATTCAAAAGTACAATACACTGGAGGCAAACTGGCATGGACCATACCGAGTTACAGAAGTTGTTCAGCCAGGAACTTACCGAATAGCAACTCTAGAGGGGGAGGAGTTTAAGAATGCATGGAACGCAGAGCATCTGCGCAAGTATTATCGGTGATGTATATTCCCATGTAACGCAGTTCCATCGATATGATAAAATGAAGATATTCTGCAAGTCTCTCTTTTTATTGAAATTTTTTTGGGGAATACTAGTGCTATACAATACTCGGCAAAACTCACACTACTCAGCAAAAATATTCCTTAAAATGTCAACCTCGGTTGGTTAGGAAACAAAATATTCCTAAAAATGCCAACCTGTTTGGCTAGGAAACAAAATATTCCTAAAAATGCCAACCTCGGTTGGTTAGGAAACAAAATATTCCTAAAAATGCCAACCTGTTTGGTTAGGAAACAAAATATTCCTAAAAATGCCAACCTGTTTGGCTTGAAAACAAAATATTCCTAAAAATGCCAACTTATGTTGGTTAGGAAGTACATATATTCCAGAAAGTGCCAAAGTTGCTCGTTTAGAGGAAAAATCTACCCACTATGGCTGGTCGGGGATAAAAACCCACCAACTGTAACTGGTCGACAAGGAAAATTTATCGACCTTGGTTGGTCGGAAACATTTAAGAGAAAAATTACTAACTATGGCTAGTCGGGGATAAAAACCCACTAACTGTAGTTGGTCGACATGGAGAATCTGACGACCTTGGTTGGTTGGAAACATTTTAAACATTTTTTTTATACTCGTGACTTTATTATTAAGTGATCGAGCAACATTTTTTTATACTCGTTACTTTATTGCTAAGTTGGTCGAGAAACAAAACTTTATTATCAAGTGATCGAGCTACATTATTGATACTTGTAACTTTTTAATTATTACTGAGTTGGTCGACAAACCACACAATATTGTTATCTTTTTAACAGATATGCATGCACAAATATAAAGTGTTTGATAATTACAAGACAATAGCAATTAAGATTTGTAAACAAAAATGAAAGTCTTTCATTGAATTCAAAATAAATTACATTGATAATGAAATGAAAGTTACATTGATATTGAAATGTATACTAACTATTACATCAAAATTACTATTCTACTAGTCTTTTCCCCTCTGCTTTTGACACAGGTTCCTCGCCAGCAGGCGGATCATTTAAAGCCAGAGGAGAATTTATGAAGTTGAGATCCTTTAACATCCTGACATTCATCACGGATGGTCAATGTAAGAGATGTTCGGGATGAGATATCTCGGTTTATGAATGGAGATTGTAGTCACCGAGATACTTTGAAATCAAGCTCCGAGGAATGGCCCGTGTAGGGATCCAACTCATATCCAATTTGTATGGTGGCACAGGTAAGTCAAGCAACCCGAGATTGTGGTAGTCCCACGGGTAATGACCCTGTTCGAGCTGCAGCACACCTAAGGCATTCAACCAGCCTTGATTGTAGCCCTCATTGTTGGCATTCTAGATACAATTGTCCAAGTGGTAGAGCGCTTCATTGTATCCAGCCATCCAGAACTCCCTGGGTTGTTTGTGGAACTGATATGTTAGCCTGTCTAGCTACTCGTGGAGATTTTTGATGAAGATCTCATTGTTCTCCAAGGAAGACTTCTGCATGGAGAGCTGCTCTTCCAGGTCTCTGATTTTCTTTGACATTTCAGCCAAAGTTTGATTCTTTGCCATTAACTGGAAGGCTTGGTTCTCTAAGGCAGACTGAGTCCTCTATTCCTCGACAGGAATCCAAGCTGCTCTTTCTCATCCTCGAGGAGCTCTTGCTCATCCACGAGTTAATGTAGAGGGTCCGGCTCTCTTTAAGGTTTTCAACTCGTCCCTCAAGTTGGCGTTCTCGACTTCTAAGAACGAGAATCCCTCATCGGTCACTAGGATTAAGGCTTTTGAAGAAGAGGCTATAGACTTTAACTGGGATTGCTCTTTCTGCAAGTTATTTTTTTCTTGCTCCAGCAACTCGGCAATTTGTCTGCATTCCTCGACCTCACCTCTCAAGGTTCTCTCCCTCACATCATATCCAGTAAAAAGCTTCTCGTAGCCCTTGTCGGCAATGATCATCTTGTACTTCTTCTCGTAACTCTCATGCAACAGGGCAGTGGATTCTTTGTCTTTTTGTTGAAGATCCTCGAGGGTGCTTTGGAGATCCTCAATCATTTCATAATAGGCCACATTATTGGCCACTGCTCGATCAAGCAGACACTTCAGATATTGATATGCTTCCACTGCCTGTTCAGAAGCATCTTAGCCGAGGATGTCTACAACTTGTGCGGCACTTAGGTCTGTGTGACCAACCTTAAAGTATTCATTACATTATCGCAGCAGCTTTGTATCGTGGGCAGATAACAATTCCATCCTGGCCAGAAACTAGCAGAGAAAGAAAAAGAAGTAATCAATAAGAATCAAGACAGAGTATGAAGACAGACAACAGTATGCAAAAAATCTAAGTTTTATTAGATCATAAAATTCAGAGTTACAAGTTCTGGGTTACATTTGATAAAAGAAAAAAAGAAAGAGAAATCCGAACAACTCTGCACCTTTTCCTTGTCTCCCAAAACCTTCTCGGGAGGATGGGACAAGGAAGTAGGTTGCTCGGAGGGAGTAAGAAATTGCTCGGGGAGTGCCAGTAGTTGCTCGGAAGAGGTAATGACTTGTTGAGGTTCCTCAGCAGAAGGTTGGATGGCTGGGGGATGATCTCCCATCACCATAGAAGACTCTTCTGAGTCAGCTTCGTCCTATTCAAGATATTTTGGGGTTGCAGGGGGACCGGGAATGTGTTGCTGGAAAAGTTGAGAAGATTCATCCACTTTTATTTCCTGGAGAGCAGCAACCCATCCATACCTAAAGTTTTTGAGGCTGCCATAGTCCACTTGCGACACCATGGCAGCCAACCCCTTGTTCCACCCCTTGTCCCAGCCAACACTGAAGGACTTCTTCACAGCCATCTTCCTCTTCAACTTCTCCGAGGAAATCTTCTCGGACAGTAGGTCATCAGCAGCTTTCAGCTTTCTCTCAACCTCCTCCTTCTGCGAATTTACCTCCCGAAGTTGAGACAACTTTTCTTCAGCAATTTTGAGCTTATTCTCTAGCTCTCCAGCATTCTTGAGCTTCTCTTCGAGCTCTTTATTTGTCCCCTCCAAGTCCTTTATTCTTTTCTCCAACTCTTTGGAGACTTCAACAGCTCGATCTTTTTCCTGCTCGGTGGAGGCAAGCTTCTTCTCCCAGACAGCCTTGTCAATAGCATATGTCTGGCGAGAATTGCCCAAAGACTTGATAGCTTCTTCCAAAGATCCCTCCACGCTGGACGAGGATCATGAAGCTTTAATTGCTTCATCATTCTTCAGAATTATATTAAAGCAGCTCGTCAACTGTGAAAAGAAAAAGAAAATAAGTCAGAAACAGAAATGACAAAGGAAATATGAAAAGTTCAAAGTAAGAAGACTTACAGAAGCAAGGTGACGAGCAGCTAACGAGGTGACCATGTCCCGAGTAAAGTTTTCTTCAGTACCTTGGACCTCGGGAATGATCCAGGACTTTACCGAGCTCATGGCAGAGCTCGGGGGAACAAAAGTTGGAACCCCAGTTCCAGTAGCTGGGGGCTGAGTAATGGTGTCAGCCAAATTGACCGAGGAGCTTTTCTTCAGCCTCCTCGGGGGAACAGGAACAGATTCAACCAAGGAAGAACCCTTGGTCGGTGATATTACAATCACCTCTCCAGGAGCATCAGACCTGCTCGGAGCCACTGCGGGCTTCTCGACAATCTTCACAACAACAGCTGAGGAAAGTGCATCACTCTTCTTTGTCCCCTCCCCTGGGACATCAACTTTACTTCTTTTTGCCTCTCCATAACCGAAGACAGGCTTCTCGAAGAGATTGGGAGGTCTTCTCTTCTTCATTCTTTCACTCAAAGGGATGTGAGATTCAGGCGAGGAGCTGGTGGAAGCTGGTACTGGCTCTGATTCACTTATTACTGGACGAGCAGTAAAAGAGGTTGTGTAGATCTTGTACTGCAGCAGATATGAGGCTGATCTAATGTGCTCGTCGGCAACAGATTGATGCAGACTCCTGATAAGTTTCAAATGCCTTATATTAACATCTACTTCTTTTGAGCACTTTCTTTTACTGTCAATTGCAAATAAATAAACATTAAAATATCAGTGACACATTTTATCAAACATAAAGGAAGCATAATTTTAAAATAAATAAAACGAAATAAAAATAACCTATCCCATTGCCATAAGGAGGGCATCTGGGACCCTGGTAAACCCCATCTCCAGTTAATGGAGGGTGTTGCCAATTTTTTATGACAACCCCGTGTTCAAAATAATCCCTATTGGCATCAGGGAGATTGACTACTAAGGCTCTATTTAAAAATTTAGTTTTTAAATAAAAAATGTTATCATTAACTGCCCATCTATAGCAGTACATGATTTTTGGAATTCCTATGCGAGTTCCATGGACTTTATTTAATTTATGAACCCCATTAACTATTCTCCATGTGTTGGGGCTATTCTTGCAGGAACAACGTCAAAGTAATGACAGAATTCCAGACACAAGGGATTGGGTGGAAAATAAAATCCACACTCAGCAATAAAGAGGCTGGGGAACCAATGTCCCTCGGCCAAACGGAAATAATCAGAAGGCTTAGAAAGCTCTTCCAAAATAACCCAGGAGGGAATGGAAAAATCAGAGCGAAATTTATCAAGAGATTCAACAGGGTAAACCATGGTGAATAAAGGAAATGAAGAAGAAGGAAGAAGATCTTACAGAAAAAGAGGGGAGCTGTTGACAACGAACGATGGAAGAAGATGAATACACAAGAGAGAAAGAGACTATGGAAAACTCGAAAATACAAATTTGGAAAAGTAGAAGACAATGGGATTTTCTGTAGCGTTAAATACTCTACCTTGGGAAAGGGAAAAGTAATGATTACAAAAAGAAACAATTACGCTACTGGCGGCTCGAGAAATAAAAAGAGCGCGGTAATCGAAGCGAGAAGAAATGATTACGCTACCGGCGGCTAAAAGGACAAAAAGTACACAGAAATCGAGGCAGTTATGAAAATTCAAAAAAGACTGATTCTACGAATTTGGAAGGAGAAATAAATGCAAGGGAAACACTCCTAAAAATCCGGAAGACCATTTAAAGCTACCATATTCCGAGAAAGAATGTTCCATACTCCTCAAATTTCGTACTATGAAACATTGGGGGTTTCTGTTGATACTAAATTTAGTCTATTGACTTGGCTCAATAGAATGATGACACATGGCAATCTACATGGCAACAATAAATACTTCCGAGGAACTCACACGCTCCGAGGAGCCACACTACAACGAGGAACACTGCTTCCCGAGGATCTCATACGCTCCGAGGAACTCATACGCTCCGAGGAACAAGAACTCTCTGAGGAACTCTTGAATACCGAGAAGCTTAGGTGGTCCGAGCAACTCAGGCGGTCCGAGATGCACCTCGAACAAAGCATTAATAGCTGGATAACCAACAGTTTGACTGTTCATTAAATGCTTATCATTCAGACGCACACGCTTAAGGGGCATTGAATGTATTAACCTTTCATATGTACATCATTTAATGTATTACCCCTTCACATTACAGCCTCAGGGCTATAAATACATTGTACAATCCTCATTTTAGGGGGATCAAAATTTCTTGATAAAACTTGTAATTGAGAATTCCCAAAACAATCAGCAATAACACAACAGTGGACGTAGGCCATTCTTATAAGGCTGAACCACTTTAAAATTCTTTGTCTTATTTATTTATCTGTGATTGAATAATTAGAGTGATCTAATATTTTACATCAACACATTGAATGTCTGTAATTAAGTGTGTGTGTGAGTGCATTCATGACATATAGGCACATCACTCACTACACAATCACCCACTAACACAAAAGTGTGTTGTTGGTTGAGAGATTTTGACTATTGAGTCGACATCGCATAAAAGGAGAAAGGGAGCAGAGCAAGGAACAAAGAAACGAAAATTCAATTTCTTAAAGAAGTGAGATAGGATACACAAAAGGAGTGGAATCTCGGTTAGTTATATTTATGGACATAGAATAGGAATTGATTGTTGGATTTGTTGTATGCTTGTAACCTAAAACCTTTTATAGTGAATTTTGTGTTTGTGGCGTAGAGGTCATCGTTGATGTTTCCCCAATTGGGTGGGGTTTTCCCACTTAAAAAATTCTTGTCTCTTGTGTGTGCTTTTTATCTCTTCATTACTAAATTCTGCAAATCAGACTTAGGTTAATTCTAATACCTATTTCCAAGATACTTAAATAAAATGTTCAGTGATCTATTTAACACATCTTGTGTTCTTTTAAAGATTTTTATAATAGTTTCTTCAAAAAGTATTTTCGAAACTCACTAAACCTTTTTAACTTTTGTTAAAACCACATAATGAGGTTTTTCAATTGGCATCAGAGCAGTGTATTTTCAAAACATTTTAAGATCTTGTACTTTGAAATTGTTCTAAAAATCTCTTATGGATGAAAAGTTTGAGCGTCTTGAAAATTTGCCCAGACCTCTCCTCTTTGATGGAACCAATTTTCCTTACTAGAAAGTAAGGATGATTTATTTCATCCAAGGGACATTGGGAGGTGATGTCTTGGAAGCTATTGAAAATGGACATATACATCCAACTAAGCCTGTTGTATAAGGTTACTTGTAAGGATTCAAAAACACCTCAATGAGTTTACTAAGGAAGAAAAAGTTGTCTCCTTAAGTAATAATATAGGGGAAACACTATATTTATGTCTGTTGATGAGCACGAATTCAAACACATATCTATTTGCACTACATTTAAGGAAGCCTGGGACACGTTAGTCTCTGCTCACGAAGGTGATGATCGTGTTAAGGAAGCCAAAATCCATGCATTGATACAACAATATAACACCCTACTTATGAACGAGACTAAGGCCTTTGACTAATTCTATATAAGGTTGAGTAGCAAAATTACCAAATTGCATGCAAATGGTATCATGTATGATAGGAAAGAAATAGTGTCAAAAATTCTTAGGTCCCTTCTCCCTAAGTTTGATAACAAAAGGTATGAAATTTAGGAGATAGATGATTCATACTTGACCCCTGAACTCATCAGTAGAAAACTTAGTACTGTAGAAATGTAACTTGAGTTTAAAAACACATTTCCAATAATCGAAAAACACAGTATAGTCCCAATGTAGTTTTTCAGTCTAAAATGACCTCATCTCAGTTGTCCATGCCTAATGTAGACTTAGACTCTGATGAAGACAGTGATTTAGAGCATTTGGATAACCAGATAGCCCTTATGTCAAAATAGTTCAAGAAATTTATAAACTTTAGAAACATCGTTGCTTCTAAACAAAGGAAAGCTGGATATCAAAATAATTTTAATAACAGGCCTCATGAGAGAAACCATGACAAACAAAACACTGAGAACAATAATAGGCCTAAAAGAGACCTTAGAAACACTCAATGATATAGATGTGGTAAAAAAATGTCACATATCTACTAATTGTAGGGTTAAACTAAATAACAAGGCTAAAGACAATATCGGTAAGACTTGGGATGACTCAAGTGACTCTGAAAAATATGAGCCCGAGTCTTCCAACTCATTTGATCCTTGCATGTATGTCTTTGCAAAAAATGTCTATTCTGATGATACATCTGTGAACAATTTTGAACATGATGCTATCATGCCTAGTACTATTATGTCTGATGATGTTTTGATTACTTCTAGTTTATTTACTATTTGCTTGGACAATACACATACTGTAGATTTTACTAGTAATAATTCTTTGACTATGTGTGTCAGTCAAAGTGTTTGTACTGATGACGAATTAAATGGGTGTGCGAGTTCAACAAATGAAACGCTAAGGGACAACTCACACACTGCACCTAATGTGTCCGATAAAGATGACCTCCCTGACGTTCACATACTCCACACTAAGACTCGTAGGAAGAGAACCAAACTAGAAAAGACAGTCAAGAACTTAACTGAAAAGGTAGTATCTTTAAGCCTATCGGTGAGACAAAATGCAAAGAACTATACAAATCAATGTCTCGTTTATGAAATGAAAACTAAATCTTTTGTTGAAAAAATTAAAGAACTTTCTTAATCAAATGAGGTTGTGGAAAACAAATATAAGGCAACTTTGATAGAATTATAATAATCTAAACAAAAAGTTTCAACTTTCTTCAAGAAATTTTCTAAGTTTTGAAAACAATTCTAACTATTTTGAAGACTATGTTGCATTAAGAAAAAACAATTATGAAGATAAAACTTGTTTAGGTTTTGATCTGAAAAATAAGGCACAAACTAAAACTTTTTAACATGTGTAATTTGTTTCCTCTGGAAAAGACTAGATAACCTATGTCCTAATTTTCAAACCACAAATAAAGATTTAAAAAATAAGAAAAAATGGCCAGACAATCAGATGGAAAATCATCCTAAGCCAACTATTGAACCTAAGGCTAAGTATGTTTGCCCCGGTGTTAGGAAATGTGAATATGAATTTAAAACTGTTGTAGTTAGACCTAAGGCCAATGTCCAACAAATGGATACACCTCTTTTTAAAGGTTTTCAAAATGAGAAAAAATCATCGAGCCACCAATATTGTTCTTATTGTGATGTTTATGGACACTATCTTGCTGAGTGTTTTCAAAAATGGCTGTATAAACCTGTCTATAATTCACATGTTTATAAAACTATTCTAAGTGGAGCACAAATAATTATATACTTCCTAAACAACCCAATAAAAACTTTAACTATAGAGGTAGGAAGAAAATATATCATGCTAAGAGGAAATCTAAGAGAAAGAGTCCTAAATCTATTTCTAAACTAAAATCTCATAAAAAATTATAAATAGATCTATTTGGATTAGAAAGAATGATCTAATACCCCAGTTGAAGTGTAACATTATTGTTAGTGCTTTAAAAGCTGAGAGCACTGCATCTAGTTAGTACTTAGACTCTGGATGTTCCAAGCATATGACCGGACACGATACGAAATTATCCGGTAAGACTAACTTATTAGGAAGAAATATTTTGTTTGGAGATGGAGTATCAGCTCAGATCATAGGCAAAGGAACACTCTAAGAAAAGAAACTCATCATTCTTAAAAATGTCCTATTAGTAAAAGGTCTTAAGGCCAATCGGTTGAGCATATCTTAATTTTGTAACTCCCCACACTGTCACATTCTCAAAAACTGAATGCAAAATTTTAAATGAGAATGGTGATTGTATCCTTACAGGTCACAGGACCCCATATAACTATTACACAGTAAATGCGAGTAATGAGACTTGTAAGAGAGCCAGACTTGCCGAAAATGAAATGTGGCATAATCGGTTGGGCCACATTAATTATGATAATCTCATCAAAATGAGCTCTCAGGATATAGTTAGATGGTTACCTAAATAAAACAAATTTCAAATTTTGTTTGTGGGTTGTGTCAAAAATGAAAAATGATTAAATCCACACACAAGAAAGTTAAAGACATTTTAACATCTAAACCTATGGAGCTAATCCACATGGATCTTATGGGTCCTTTGTAAACAATGAGGCTTTGTGGTAATAGTTACATTTTAGTCATTGTGGATGACTTTACTCGGTTCACTTGGGTAGCATTTTTAAAACAAAAATTTGATACATTCTAAGAATTTTTTAAAATTCTTTTAAGAATCGAGAATGAAAAAGATAGGCAAGTTAATCGAATACGTAGTGATTGAGGAGGCGAATTTAAGGACTCATATGTAATAGAAAAGTGTAGTGGTAATGGTTATCATCATGAGTTCATTGATCCTAAAACACCTCAATAGAATGGTATGGCCCAGCGTAAGAATAAAAAAATCTAAGAAATGGACAGGGTAATGATACATGTTAAGAACTTGCCAAAATACTTTTGGCTTGATAGAATGATGTTTAGCTTTCTTAATTTATTCATTTTATATTTTTAACCCTTTGTCCAATTAAGACAAAATGGGGGAGAGATATTTGAGTTCATCAGGACAGTTATTGTAAACACGTTACTAATTCTTGATCGTTTCCATTAGTTGTTGTATTATTTTTAAGGAATCACCACTATCAGATCTTCTTAGGGTATTGGTTTGTTCATAGTTGAGTTATGTACTTTTTGTCTTCTAGGAAATGGGGCAGTTACAATTTTTTAAAGTAATAAGCTCCTTCTTATTTTTTTTATCCCTATGGGTCTTAGATGTCTTAAGGAGATTTTGTCTCTCATTTACAAAGCGGGAGATTGAAGCACACTATATAGTTGACTCACTTGATTTTTTACTATATAGGAACCTCAACTAGTTTGGAAATATAGACAAAATTAAGTCTCTCCTTCAAGTACATCATAGCCTCTTCATGCGCTATATCATCATCAGCAAATTTCAAGTGATACTGGTAGAAAACAAACACACTCACAACTTATAGGGTTGCATGTCATCTCATATTTGATTGATGAGTGTTAATTGGAATTAAAATGAATTTTCAAAAAAATTTAGGAGTTTTAAAAAAGCAATTAAAATCTATTTTTAAAATAATCAAAATAAGAATTAAATTGTTTTGGGGTTAGATTATGTGTTTTAAAAGTTCCTAAAATAGGGCTTGGGTAGAATCCAAAACCGGCACAAAGATTTGTGGTTCAAAATTGTATTTTTAATAAACTCAAAGCACGCGTTTATAAGGTTTATAGAGAGAAACACATGCGAACGTGTGATTGCTTACAATTGCATTTATTTACTCTCTCTCATTTCAGCGCATTCTTTTTAACTTTTAGATCATGTGTAATTAACGATCTTCATGTGTTTCTGATGAATCGTTGTGCGCCTACGGTTAACCAATCAGAGAGTGTTATCGTGCGGTCACTTTTGAGCCATTAGATCTCAACGTTTTAAATTTAAATTAATTTGAGCCCTTGATTTCAATTCAACCTTCATGATCCTTCTCTCAAACTATAAAAAAGAGTTTTGTCTCGTCTTTTTAAAGTTTTTTGAATTTTGAGAGAAGGGGGAAAAAACAAAGAAAAGAGAAAAGAAAAAGGAAAAGAAAAAAAAAATCGTATAGAATTTCTGTCAAATATTTTTCAGAAAATCATTTGAGACTTAGGGTCTCAATTTCCTTTTAGTTTCAATCCCTCTCTCAACAGCCTCATAGGTTATGCTCTAGTTTCTTTTTAGAAACATGAAGATCTAAAACAATGATGCAATCACTTTTAGATTTTTATGTTGTTTTTTATTTCTTGTTTTGAGAAATCATAATCTATTGTTGGATACTTTTTGTGAAAAGTTTTAAAAACCTCTTAATCTAACATCTCTTAATTTACAAAACTGAAATCATGACTTGCACGTTTCAGATCTGAGAAATTTTTAACTTCAGAAAATTGTGTTTATAAATAAGTTCAAAGGATCTGAGTTTAAAAGATCCAATAGGAAATCATATCTTGAAATATTTCTACAACAAGGACCAATCTAAATTAAATAAGGGTAAAAGTGAATTTCATATTTATATTTATAGTAATTCATAAGATCTGTTCGTAATTAGTGTGAGTACATGCATGAAATATAAACACATCACTCACTACCCAATCACCCACTAACATTAAAGTTTGTTGTTTGTTGAGATATTTTGACTACTGAGTCGACATCGCGTAAAAAGAGAAAGGGAACAGATCAAGGAACAAAGACATGACAATCCAATTTCATAAAGAAGTCAGAAAGCATACCCAGAAGGAGTGGAATCTCAATTAGGTATATTTCTGGACTTGGAATAGGAATTGATTGTATGATTTTTTATGTTCTTGTAACCTAAAACCATTTATAGTGGATTTTGTTTTTGTGACTTAGAGGTCACCGTGGATGTTTCCCCAATTGGTTGGGGTTTTACCACGTAAACAATTATTGCCTATAGTATGTGCTTTTTAGTTCTTCATTGCTAAATTCTGCAAATCAGACCTAGGTTAATTCTGAAACCTATTTCCAAGATACTTAAATAAAACATTCAGTAATCTGTTTAACACATCTTCTGTTCTTTTAAAGATATTTGTAATAGTTTCTTCAAAAATTATTTTGGAAACTCACTAAACCTTTTTAGCTTTTGTTAAAACAACATAGTGAGTTTTTTCAAAAGAAGTTGAAACATAAGAATGAAATACGAAGCATCACGTAAAGATAAGATATCATCACAAAAAGTTATAAATCAATCATGTGTAATGATCATCTCAAAGGCCATCAAACACAATAAATTATTTTGAATTTTTTTTTAATTTTTCTCTAATAAAATAAATTTCATATATACAACATACAATACCATATATAACATATGCAAAATATATCAAAGAAAATTTGGCACACATATATAGGTATAAATGACCGCAAATCATGACATAAAACACCTTAGCTTTACACACTAACATAGTATCGATGTGTCTAAACATCTATGGGATGGAATGATTGGGTGTAAACTAGCAACAAAAGAATTATAATCCAAACACTCAAATATGTTCAAGAAGTTCTAATTGACTGCAAAACTTTATCAAACTAAGATTTAGCCTCAATTGACAAATAAAGTTTAACTTAATGAACAAAACAAATACAATACACACAAGCCTAAAATATTAATGATTCTTCAAATCAATAGCGTCATGACAAAATAAGTATACTAGGATTCTTTGTGAAAACCCGTTGATCTTCAACTAGACTCCCTCCAAGGATAAACATAATCATATTTTCTATACTTTTCTATTCTTTTGAAATGATTTATTTTTGTAAGATCCGTCAAACTAAATTATGTTGGCGCCTTTTCGGCACATTTTCTGTTTTTATGGCCTTTATTTTTTCGTGGTCTCTTTTCAATTGGTGGCTTTCACGACGAGTCAACCTCTCTCGCGCAACCCTATCTCGTGTACACTTTTATTTTTTAAATACTAAACAAACTCTACGAGCAATGCTTTTTACACAAACAAATATCCAACAGTCACATAAACATATAGATAAAAAAAATTAATGGGAGAACATCACACCAAGCTCAAATATACATAGTGAAGCCAAAATTCAATAATCTCGTGCATGTGTGTGCAGAGGCATAAAGAAAGTCGAATCTGTAACGCAAATCAAGTTCAAAACAACTCCATAAATATGGTTAGGATCAATCTATGTGTCTAAATTCATAACCAAATGTCATATCCACATGGAAAGTATGGAGTGAATAGGATTCAAACACAACAATATGCCATATCAGATGCGTAAAACTAAAATACACAAAGACTAAAAATCTTTTTGTATTTTCAAAAAAAATTATCAAAATAAAATATTTTTGTATTTTTCCAAGATGACTCAACAAAAGAAAATATAATACAAAAAGTACACATGTCATAAACACTAGTAAACATATATTATGAATCATAACTAGGGTATGACAAATATAATCATGCAAGCAATCATCTATAAGATATGGCAAGAGAAGAATCATATGAAAGAATGTGAGAATCAATAAGTCTACCATCTAGCTCCTTTAAAAGGGATTTACTCACCCATATAGATGTATACTTAATGTGTCGAGATTTGAGAACCAAGGGAACACTAGACTACTACTTCTTAGGACATCATTCAAGATCACAATAAAAATCTCTACGGTAACCTTTCCTACCACAATGTGAACATGTGTAAACGCAAGGAATGTTACCTATGGATTGACTATTTCTAATGTCCTTGGATGTGCCTCTAAACCAAACTATGATTTTGGCTTTGACATTGGAAGAACTAGAAACATGTGAGCCATTACCATCGCTATTAAAACTACTCAAGTCTTTTAAGTCATCTTTTAACTTCAAAATTTTACACTCAAGCAAAGAATTAGACTCTTCCAATGTTATGGAGTCCTTTTTCATATGTTCAATCATTCCTAGAAGGTTATCTCACTCCCCCTCAATTAAATAAAACTTACCCCTATAGTCTTCTCTCATGCCTTAAAATCATTAATCAAAATACAATCCTCAACTAGATAAACATTAACCCTAGAATTTATCAAGTCCTCAAATTCTTTCTCTAAAAATCGAACTCTATAATCACTCTCTTTCTTGGAAAGTTCTAATCTTCTAAAATCACAATCCATGTCCACAAGATTCTCACGAAATAAACTTCTTTGATTTTGACCAGTTTACAAAAACATTCATAGCGAATTTAAAATGAGAATTTTCATTTTTAAGAATTTTATTTGTTTTAGCAAACTTCAAATTCAAATGATATAAGTCATAAAAATTATGAGAATCCATTGAGAGAAAAATAAAATCACCTAAAAAGCACTAAACAAGGATCTAACACAATAAATTTATGCAACCCGCTATGATACCAATTGTTGGAAATAAAGGTATCAGAGGGAAAACCTTTTTTCAAAAAAATGGGATCACTCAATAACTTAGCATAACCGGCTCTGATACCAATTTGTAAACATAGGGAAACTCAGATACCACTTTGAATGCATAAATAAATATGCTCAACAAAGTGAGCAATTATCGTAAACCAATTTTATCTTTTTATCCTAAACATACATTTATGTGATAAAACAGATAAATCTAACCAATCAATCAACAAAGGAAATGTTTCAGGAAAAATTCTCGCAGGACAAAAGCTTTTATTCACTTTATAAATTTACAAATCACAAGTTACAAATTTTGTAAAGGAATCTGCAATTATATCCTATAAAAACTCACAAAGATTGCAATCTTCCTCTATCAATGAGAACCACAAGAACCGCAGTTCTCCTCTTCCAACCTCAGCCTTTGTCTTCAGCAGTGAATCATCTCAGATATCACAAGTCATTCATGGAGTAACGGTCCATAAGGTGTATGAAAGGATACAAAACTTTCTTGGGTTTAAACAAATTCACAAAACTATATATTTAGGATTTTTTTTGTGAATTAAATAGTGTTTTGGAACACTTAGCAAAGAAGAACTTTCGCAAAAGTTATGCAGAAACGTATTTGGCAAAAGTCTTAAAAAAACTGAACACGAAATGGGTATTTATAGGACATCACAAAATTCAGGGTGGTGCAATCGCTCAAACGATATAACTAGGTCATTCTAACGAGATTTACATGTCGTTCGAACGAGATGTGTCTCTCTTCTAATGACATCAAGAAAACTTAGAAGTTAAGCTCTCGTTTGAATCTTGTTTGAAAAACACTTTGAACAACCTTCAAACGACATCTAATCTCATTTGAATGAGATTTCATTCTCATTTGAACGAGAGTAAAAAACAAAAAAAAAATGGAAAATAAAAAGTTCCTATTTGTTTTTGGTAAAAAAATAAGCATCCTAAAACATAATAATGTAAATTAATTTAAATTCTAAATTGTTTTATACCTTTACGAGATGTCGAGAAGTTTTCAAACTTGGACATGCTTGAGATCGGTTCGTCTTGATGGTGCATGGCGATTTGTAACGGGATACGCAAAACTTGGCTAAAGCTATGCTATTAACAATGTTAGAAAAATTATTCTTACATGTAGGGAACATAAGTCTGCAATGCATAACCCTTCAACAATCATATCCCAATAATTTTACTTCCTTGACAATATCCAAACCCATTAATTTTATCAAACCACCATTCTTAACACCAACAGGTAACTCTGACAATCACCCAACTCAATAAAGGTTTCATGGAAACAGGCAAGTACCAGTGAATATAACTCGATGTTTTAATTTTTCCATTCATCCCATCAAAAATCCAAACTATTACGACGTGGTATAAGGTAATATATTTTTCATAACATCTCGATATATATATTATTGGACTCTGGCTCAACAGATTCTTTCATTATCTATGACTTTAAGGCTTTATGGCAATTATCTACTAGTCCCTTAGTATATATGTTATTCATAGGAATGTCAATCGAAGAAATCACTATCACTAATAGAGTTTGTAAATAGCACATCCTACAGATCAAGACAAGAATTTTGAAACTAGATTTGATAGTCTTGGACCTGGAGGAATCCGGGTTGATCATAGGAATGGATGTTTTATCACCCTACTTTCCTCATAATAACAGCCACGAGAGGATAGTAACATTCAAACGACCTCATCAAAACCCATTTCACTTCTAAGGAAAATCTCCCTTCAAGTCAATACTTTCTCAACTTCGTGAGATAAGATCTACATCCCTTCTTATTATCTTAGATAAATATAATGACGCACTTTTGAAAGAATTGACTTGTATACCCCACAATGAGAAGTTAAATTTTTTATCAAATTTTTACCTAACAGCTCCCCCATTTCTATATATTCTTATCGTATGGCACATTCAAACTACGATAACTTAGTACCTAACTTGACGACTTGTTGAAATATGATTTTATGCAACCTAGTACATCTCCTTAAGGAGCATCGGTTTTGTTTGTGAAAAATAAATATGGGGCATTTGGATTATGCATCGACTATCGGAAACAAAATCAAGTAACCATAAAAAATAAATATCCTTTGCCTAGGTTAGGAAATTTGTTTGACTAATTGCGAGGGTAAAAAATATTTTCAAATTTTGATTTACGATTTGGATATAACCAACACGTGAAATAAGAAGATATACCTAAAACTTCCTTCGAAACTCGATATGCCCATTTTAAATTCGAGGTTATGTCCTTTGGATTAATCAATGCACCAACAACTTTCATGGACCTAATGCATAGAGTATTTTTCCCTTTCTTGGATCATTTCATAATCATCTTCATAGACGATATATTAATATACTCTAAGACTAAAGAGGACCACGAAGAGCACTTGCGTATAGTACTAGAAACCTCACGCCAAAACCAACATTATGCGCAGAAAAGAAAGTGTGATTTTTTATGAAAGAGGTGAAATTTCTTGGGTATGTGATCACCAAAATAGGTATATAAGTATACCTAACAAATACCATGGCAGTAGTCAAATGTCTCCAATCTACATACATTATGGAAATACGATGCTTTCTCGGACTCACAGGTTACTATCGACACTTCGTGGAAGGATTTTCCAAAACTTTCTCACCTCTAATGAAGCTACCCTAAAAGGATGACCAATTTGTGTGGACTGCAGAGTGTGAACATGCATTCCTTATGTCGAAAGAAAAGTTAACCACAACCATAGTTCTCACTATTCCTTCCCATAATGTTTGTTACGATGCATATACTTATACCTCATTATAAGTATTGGGGTGTGTGTTAATTTAAAAAGTAAAAGAGATCAAGCGTGGATCACGATAGTTAAATATTCATGAATATAATTATCCGATACACGATTTAGAGTTAGCTATAGTAGCTTTTGCACTGAATATTTAGAGATGCCAATTGTACGAGGAAGAATTTAAGGTATTCTCCGGCCACAATAGTCTCAAATATATCATTACTTAGAAAGATCTAAATCATTGACAACCGTGACGGATTGTTTTTTTGGAAGATTACAAATTTAACTTACTATATCACCCAAGTAAAGGTAACGTACTTTTTTACGCTTTAAGTCGAAAATCGAAAGGAAAGTTTATCAGTATGTTTTACATTTTTAACTACTATAGGAGAATACAACTTGATGAGAGAATCTTTTAAAAACCAAATTATTGTGAGAAATATCATCACTCACCCAACTCTCCATAAAATATTTTTTTAACAACAAGTATAGGATGAATTCCTGAGAAGCCAAAATCAAAGATTAAAAGACAGTAAAGGAGAGAGATATTGGTCATATAGCCCCGAGAAAGGGTTAAGATTTAAGATCGATTGTGTGTCCCCCTAGACTTTTCCTTAAAAAAAATCTTAGAATAATCCCATCATTCAAGATATATGATTCATCCCAAGAACCCCAAAATGTATCACAATGTGAAACAACAATATTGGTGGTAAGGTATAAAGAAGGACATAGCTAGTTTTATGGAAAAAAGTTATAACTTGACAACAAGTAATAATTGAACACTATCATTACGAACGATTATTAAAACTACTCCCTTTTTAAAATGGAAATGGGATCACATTACGATGGACTTTGTCAGTGGATTACCTAGAACATATCAAGAATATAATTCAATCTGGGTTATTATTGATCGACTTACCAAATCTGCTAATTTTCCGCAAATGAGAGATAATGATTCTTTTCAAAAACTCATTGAGCTTTATATTCAAAAAAATATTAGGCTCCATGGAATACCCTTATCCATTATATTTGATCGAGATCCTCGATTCATAAGAAGATTTTTGCAAGCATTGTAAAAATCCATGGGAATAAATCTTTATTTAACCACTTCCTTCCATCAACAAATTGACGAAAAATTTGAAAGTAATAGCTATTAGTTAGGACTACCTCGCCTTAATCGTTACAATGATAGCTATCAAATCAGCATTCAAATAACTCTTTATGCAGCTTTGTATGGCAGACCCTGTCATTTACATTTTTACTGGAGTGAATTCGGAGAGAATAATGCCTTTGGACCCATTATAGCTAAAACTATAGATAGATATGAATAATTTGAGAAAGATTACATACGTCCCAAAGTTGACAAAAGATTTATGAAGATAATAGAAAAATCTTTAGAATTTTATACAGATAATTAGGTATTCTTGCAAAGTGTCCCCACGAAAAGGAATTATTTAGTTTGGAAAATGTGACACCCCGACTAATTAAATACCGGGTAGCTACTCCTTTATTAAATTAATTCAAAATGCCAAGTTGGCCCAGTTAATAGCATCACTGTCGAAAACATTTTAATGATTACTAACCACCTAGTATTTAAAAAGTAAGTGCCAAATTTTAATTAAAGTTTGATTAACATGCAACAAGTGTAATAAAGAATAATAACACCATTCACCATAAATAAGTAAAACGAATGACCATCACATAACGTAAATAAAGTCTGGAGAAAAACTCCTCACTACAATCCCATAACTGAAATAAGTAACTGAAAACTAAAACAGTACATGCCAAAGTCTGAAAACTGAAATGGAAATGTAACTCTAATAGAAATGGGCAACATGCCCTACAACTGATAGATAATGAATCTGGAATCCAAGTGATAAAGGCGTCTACAAGAAAATCCCTGTAGCTTCCACAAACAGCTACAGCTCGTCACCCGAATGAATATCCTACGCATGGTGTCCTTGTGGCTGGGAACCTAAAATGGTTTTACAAAGAAAAATAGATTTGAAAAGAAAACGGGTCAGAGCCCGAATGTGGAGTTATATTTTAAAAACCTGCAAGTGCTTTAAAAACATTTAAAACATTAAATGAAAAGTACATGTTAGGACGTGCACTCACATGATATTCTCACCTCTCGTCTAACTGTGCACTCCTAACGTAATTACCCATCTATAACGACATAATTCACTAGCTAAGTATCATCATATCTAGCTAGACTACCATAGGTTCTACCCTTATTACTCGGTTCTATTAACATTATGACGCTCGTAATTAAGTAGGGTTTAACGTAACCTTAGATGCTCAATATGCAATATATATCACTATCAGTTAACTCATTATTTTTCTCGAAACAATACCGTAATTATATTCACAACATTAACATGAAGGTTCCCATTAATTAAGTGTATATTATTCACATCGTAAATATACAATATAAGCACCCCGAGAACTAAGCTGCGGTGCACACATACTCTGCTATCCATCCTGGTACATCACGTACATAAGGATTACATATTCCGAATCTCTCAGGAATAGTTCACAGATAACAACATCACAGATAATGGAGGCGAACACAGTCACATCACATGGGTCACGCACATACCTACGCTCCCACGATCAGCGGACTTATTAATATCCCAATAAGTCTTTCTATGACCTATGTTCATCAAGGTAACCAGTCTAAATCCGGGCAACACAAGGATTAGAGGGCCCTAAGCGAACGCAAACCTCCCGTGATAGCAAGTATGGTAGGTATGTCATACACACAATTCATATACCAATACTAAGTAAACACACGTCTTAGTAATACCATAGTTTAATCGTAGTACATATCGCATTCTCGTACTAACTATAATTATCACAATTTATACTATTCCGGTTTATAATCATACGCGCCATAATTTTCTCACGTCGTAGTAGACACTCACGTCTCAACCCAAACCGTCCATTTAATTTAACTCTCATATATAATTTCCTTATCATAAATACCCAAATGTCCCAATTCTATCATTACAACATCAACGGAATGATATCTATATCCTCGAACAAGTTTACGGGACTCCAAAAATCAAAACAGTCCAAAAAGGCCCAGACTACCAGCTCGTTAGAAGTCTCGTTCGAACGAGGCTGTTCGAACGAGATTGAACTGTCAGCTCGTTAGAAGTCTTGTTCGAACGAGGTTGTTCGAACGAGAATCCGGTTCGTTCGAACGAACTGTACCTTCTAACGAGATCTCGTTCGAACGAAGTATCGAACGAAATTCTGTTCGTTAGAAGCGACTGGTCAACTCGTTAGAAGCTCGTTCGAACGAGCTCGTTCGAACGACCTGGGAAGGTCTTCTAACAAGGGCCCAGTTTCGGCCCAGAATTTTCCCCATCTCGTTTTATATCCATTTTATCCCTCCTAATATCTTCAAAAGTTCATCCCAACAACGTTTTAGGGTCTCTAATTCATCCTAAACATATTCAAGTCAACTCCTAACATGTTTTCAAGGATTAAATCTCTTTAACATCAATCAAAATATAAATCTCTACACTTTTTCCCCAATTATTTCAAGAACATGAACCCTAACTTTTGAATCATGAATTAACTCACTATAAATCCGTTTTAATTCCTTCTTATCACAGATATCATGAGAATAATTATCTACCTATCATTCTACATGCAATTCTCCTCAATATTTTCAAGTTCTATGTTCTAAACTACATGAGTTTTCATATTTCATCAAGAACAAACCATAAATTCAAATTATCTACCATGGAAAGTACATTCTCTGAAATTAAATGGGATAAAGTCACTTGCCTTGGTTGTTTCTGAGTTTGGATGATGGTTTGATGAAGATTTTTTGCAGAATTTCTTCTCTCCAAGCTTCTTCTCCAATGATGGCTTAAGGTGGCTAGGGTTTGATTTAGGAAACTTATTAGAAAACCTAATTCTAATAACCTACGTAGCCCTGTAGGTTAATATGGGTTGGTTAGTGTCTTAGTGGGTCAAATCCACATCAGATTAAAACTCCCAATTTTCGTCACTTTTAATTCCTCAAAATACAAAATTACCAAAATACCCTTTAAGTTGCCGGTATGGCCTAAAAATACCCCGGGACCCAAACTAAACCCCCGGCCAGTGTTTTCTGACTATCTCGACCCTTTCGGACGCGTTGGCGCACTCAAAACGACCATACGGTTTATAGATTTTAAATTCACTTTTTATAATCAAAATATTACACCGTGACGTGGCGGTCCCACGCGTCTCAACAAAATTTCTAAAATGTCGTATATAAATCTCACGACAAATTTCATAATTCCAAATTCATATATAAAAACATGTATGCACATAATCAAATACCAACTCGCATCTCGTTAGTATTTATAACCCGAATTAATTTCCAATTAATACGCATTTAATTAATTAATCCCAAAAATAAATATAGCCAAAAGTACGGGGTATTACATACTTCCCCCCTAATAACTGAATTTCGTCCCGAAATTCAAAACTAGAAATTACCTGCTAAAAACAGCCCTGGAGAACGTTCACGCATCTCATCCTCGCACTCCCATGTGGACTCCTCGACATTGTGATGTCGCCACTGAATACGCACTAACGGAACTATCTTTGACCGCAGTTTCCTCTCGCTTCGGTCCAAAATAGCAATTGGCCCCTCCTCGTAGGAGCTATCAGGCTGGAGATCGATGTCCTCCACAGAAATGTGAGAATGAGACAAATTATCTCTAAGGTATTTCCTCAGTGAGAAAATATGAAACACATCGTGAATCCGATACAAATGCTCCGGTAACCCGAGTCTATACGCAACTGGTCCGATCCGCTCAATAATGGGAAACGGCCCCACATACCTCGGTGACAACTTCCCCTTCTTCCCGAAATGCATAATCCCCTTCATAGGAGATACTCTGAGCAAAACCTGGTTCCCCACTTGGAACTCCCTGAAAAATCTCTTCGCATCAGCATAACTCTTCTGCTTGTCTTGAGCTACCCGAATGGGACTCCGAATCAACTCAATCCTTGCCGAAGTATCCTGAATCACTTCCGGTCCAAGTAGTTTGTTGTCCCCCACCTCTAACCAACATGCTGGGGAACGACAAGGACTACAGTACAATGCCTCAAACGGAGCCATGCCAATAGTGAACTGATAGGAGTTGTTGTAAGCAAACTCCACCAGTGGAAGGTACTGCTCCCATCCACCCCCGAAGTCAATAATGCACATGCGTAGCATGTCCTCTAACATCTGGTTCGTGCGCTCTGTCTGCCCATCGGTCTGCGGATGATAAGCTGTACTCAACCGTAATTCCGTGCCCATTGCCTCCTGGAAACTCTCCCAAAACCGCGAAACAAATATCTTGTCTCTGTCAGACACGATATTCAGGAGCACACCGTGAAGTCTCACAACCTCTGAAATGAAGAGCTGGGCATACTGTCCCGTAGTGTAGTCAGTCCTTACGGGTAAAAAGTGAGCGACCATGGACAACCTGTCCACAATTACCCAAATGGAGTCGTGACCCCTCTGCGACGTAGGCAACCCCGTAATAAAGTCCATGGATATGCTCTCCCACATCCACACCGGGACCTCCAACGGCTGTAGCAACCCTTCCGGTCTCTGATGGTCCACTTTTACAAGATGACAAGTGGCGCATTTCAAAACAAACTCAGCGATATCTCTCTTCATACCGCTCCACCAATACTGGCGTCTCATGTCTTGGTACATTTTGTCCTTTCCGGGATGTACCGCGAACCGTGAGCCGTGCGACTCTGCCATCACATCGTGTCGTAATTCCTCCCCTTCCGGAACTACCAATCTCCCATTGAAGCGCAATCCCCCGTCTAAGCTAACGGTATAGGACTCGGCTCCCTCTGCTAGTAATCGAACTATCTGCTCCTGACAGAACGAGTCATTGGCCTATGCCCGTACTACCTTCGTGACAATCTGTGGTGTAACGGTCATCACAGACATGAAGGAGCGGGCCACTGCATCCTGGTGTCCCAATTCCTTCCACTTAGCCTTCCACACCTCTGCCACCTCATCTGCTGGCCTACGGCTCAACGCGTCTGCTACCACGTTAGCCTTTCCCGGGTGGTACCAGATGTCGAACTGGTAGTCCTTCACAAACTCAAGCCACCTACGCTGCCGCATATTCAACTCCTTCTGCGTGAACAGGTACTATAGGGACTTGTGGTTCGTGAACAGTTGGAACTTCTCCCCCAAAAGATAGTGTCTCCAAATCCGTAGGGCAAATACCACTGCCACCAACTCCAAATCATGCATGGGGTAATTCTTCTCATGAGGCTTAAGCTTACGGGAAGCATAAGCTATGGCATGTCTCTCCTGCTGCAATACACCTCCCAGTCCTTGCAAAGATGCATCGGTGTAAACCAAATACTCAACTCCCGATCTCAGCAATGCTAACACAGGTGTTGAGGTCAATTTGTCCTCCAATTCATCGAATGCCAACTGACAGGCATCACTCCAGATGTATGGCACACCCTTACGAGTCAGATGTGTCAAAGGACCTGCTATCTCTGAGAAGCCCCGAATAAACCTCTTGTAGTATCCTGCTAGACCCAAGAAACTACGAATTTCAGTCGGTGTTGTGGGCTGTCCCCACTCCCTCACCGCTGATACTTTCCCCGGATCAACAGATATTCCCCGATCGGAAATAATGTGTCCCAAAAACTGGACTTCCTTCAGCCAAAACCCGCACTTCTCATATTTTGCATACAACTCATTCTGACGAAGTGTCTGCAAAACCTGCCTCAAATGCTCGGCGTGCTCCTCCTCTGTCTGGGATTAAACCAGAATATCATCAATGAAGACAATGACAAACTGTTCTAGGAAATCCCTGAACACTCTGTTCATCAAATCCATAAACACTATTGGAGCGTTGGTCAAACCGAAAGGCATAACCCGAAACTCGTAAGAACCATATCTCGACAAGAACGCAGTCTTCGAGACATCCTCCTCCCTGATACGCAACTGATGGTATCCCGATCTCAAGTCAATCTTCGAGAAGAAAGAAGCTCCTCTCAACTGGTAGAATAAGTCATCGATTCGAGGCAACGGATACTTATTCCGTATCGTGACCTTATTCAACTGTTGGTAGTCCACACACAATCTCAGTGAACCGTCCCTCTTCTTCACAAACAGAACTGGAGCGCCCCAAGGTGAGGTACTCCTGCGAATAAATCCCTGACCTAACAGTTGCTCTATCTGATACCGTAACTCTCTCATCTTAGCTGGAGCCATACGGTACGGTGCGCGTGCTATAGGTCTCGTACCCGGTAGTAAATCTATAACAAAGTCTATCTCTCGACTGGGGGGTAATCCTGGTATCTCCTGAAACACATCCGAATACTCCCTGACAACTGGGATAGAATCTAAAGGAATCACAACCTCCTTAGAGGTATCCTCCTCTATGTAATACAGATGAGCGGTCGATCCTCCCTCTGGGCGAGGCATCTCCACTACAAACATCTCTTGCCCCGGAATGGCAAAAACAATGCTCCCGCTGAAGCAATCAATCATTGCCCTATAAGCTACGAGCCAATCCATACCGATGATCACATCGTGAACATGCATATCTAATACCAACATATCTTTAGATAATACCAGACTACCAATCCCTACTCCCACTCCCCGGCATATAAAGAATATAAGTGACCCACTCCCCAATGGTGAGTCGACACACGTCACTGTGCTCTCTGCCGTAGCTAACAATCCTAAAGCTTTCGCGAAGTGTGTAGCAATAAAACAGTGTGTAGCATCCGTATCAAACAATACCCGACCCATAGTGCCATGGATAGGAAACGTACCCTCAATCGCGGGCGGTGCCTGTGGAACTCCAGCCTGGTGGACGTTATAGACACGTCCATACTGTAGCTGCCCCTGCTGAACTGGGACCGCTGGAATGGGTGGCAATGCTTCCATCTTTGGCGGTGCGGGGAGAGCGAAGGGAAACATAGGCGTCTGTGGCTCCTGGCGAGCACCCTGCTGCTGCTGCTGTGGGGCCCTGCCCCTATCAGGACAATCCTGTCGCTTATGGCCAGTCTTGCCACAAACAAAACACTTCCCCGGGAAGTTCCCTCCTCTCTGACCCTGCTGTCCTCGGCCCTGGTGGCCGTTACCGTTCCTCCCTTGGCCCTGGTGAAACTGCTGCCCATTCTGTCCCTGTTGGCCGTTTGGACCCTGATGGCCCTGACGGAAACCTCCCTGTTCCTGTCTGTAGTTCCCTGACCGGAACCTCTTATTATCCCCCTGCTGGGAGCCCTGCTCATTCTGTCTCTACCCCTGACCAGATTGTGCCCCGCTGGCACCATGTCCTCATGTCCTGCCCTGATGGATAGACTCCCCCGACCTCTTGCCCTCGGCCATATGAAAATGGTGGTCCTAGCAGTGTAACAATGCAGCGTTAACCACATCAGAATAGGTGGCCAACGATAGGTTCCCTAGCAGATGCTGACGGATCCTCCAATTCAACCCGTCCGTGAACTTCTCAATCTTCTTCTTCTCTATTGGTATCTCGTCTGGAACGATGTTCAACAGATTTGTGAACTCGGCCTCATACTCGGCCACACTCTTGCCCTACTGCCTCAAATTCATCAGCTTCCTCCTCATTTCCGTATGAATAGCTGACGGAAAGTACTTGCGGTCAAACCGCACCCTGAACTCCTGAATCGTGAGAGTATCCCTCTCCTCCATGGTGGTAATAAACTCCCACCACTATAGTGCAGATCCAACTAGCTTGAAAGTAGCTAGCACCTTCTTTTGAACATCCGTGCACTCATACATCCTCAAGTGCCTCTGCATGTCCTTCCTCCATTAGCTCGAGACTACCACATCTGAGCTACCTGCAAACTCTGGTGGATGCGCTTTCTGAAAAGCGTCACGTACACTCTCCCAAGCAGACGGGAATGCATTAACCTGCACTGGCGCGGCAACCGGCGCCTGTGGTGGTGCCTGCTGAACAACGACAATCGCGGCATTTACCGCTTGAGCTACTATAGCTGCAACCTCAGCGGCGTTCATCATGCCCTGAACTGGAGCGGGCTGGGGTTCGAGCGTTGCATCCCTGGGAACTCGTCGTGCACGTCGTGGAGGCATCTGAAATAAGAATGAAGTTTATGAGTTCACAGTTATAAACTTAAAATAGCTGAAGAACGTAGCATACACAAAAAGAGTACAACAGTCCTAAAATATAGGGCTCTATATCAAAAAAACATAGCGGAAACATAATAAGCCGTCAGATCCTAAAGGACACTAGAACCTGATGCTCTGATACCACCTGTGACACCCCGACTAATTAAATACCGGGTAGCTACTCCTTTCTTAAATTAATTCAAAATGCCAAGTTGGCCCAGTTAATAGCATCACTGTCGAAAACATTTTAATGATTACTAACCACCTAGTATTTAAAAAGTAAGTGCTAAATTTTAATTAAAGTCTGATTAACATGCAACAAGTGTAATAAAGAATAATAACACCATTCACCATAAATAAGTAAAACGAATGACCATCACATAACGTAAATAAAGTCTGGAGAAAAACTCCTCACTACAATCCCATAACTGAAATAAGTAACTGAAAACTAAAACAGTACATGCCAAAGTCTGAAAACTGAAATGGAAATGTAACTCTAATAGAAATGGGCAACATGCCCTACAACTGATAGATAATGAATCTGGAATCCAAGTGATAGAGGCACCTACAAGCAAATCCCTGTAGCTTCCACAAACATCTACAGCTCACCACCTGAATGAATATCCTACGCATGGTGTCCTTGTGGCTGGGCACCTAAAATGGTTTTATAAAGAAAAATAGATTTGAAAAGCAAACGGGCCAGAGCCCGAATGTGGAGTTATATTTTAAAAACCAGCAAGTGCTTTAAAAACATTTAAAACATTAAATGCAAAGTACATGTTAGGACGTGCACTCACATGATATTCTCACCTCTCGTCTAACTGTGCACTCCTAACGTAATTACCCATCTATAACGACACAATTCACTAGCTAAGTATCATCATATCTAGCTAGACTGCCATAGGTTCTACCCTTATTACTCGGTTCTATTAACATTATAACGCTCGTAATTAAGTAGGGTTTAACGTAACCTCAGATGCTCAATATGCAATATATATCACAATCAGTTAACTCGTTATTTTTCTCGAAAGAATACCGTAATTATATTCACAACATTAACATGAAGGTTCCCATTAATTAAGTGTATATTATTCACATCGTAAATATACAATATAAGCACCCCGAGAACTAAGCTGCGGTGCACACATACTCTGCTATCCATCCCGGTACATCACGTACATAAGGATTACATATTCCGAATCTCTCAGGAATAGTTCACAGATAATAACATCACAAATAATGGAGGCGAACACAGTCACATCACATGGGTCACGCACATACCTACGCTCCCACGATCAACGGACTTATTAATATCCCAATAAGTCTTTATATGACCTATGTTCATCAAGGTAACCAGTCTAAATCCGGACAACACAAGGATTAGAGGGCCCTAAGCGAACACAAACCTCCCGTGATAGCAAGTATGGTAGGTATGTCATACACACAATTCATATACCAATACTAAGTAAACACACGTCTTAGTAATACTGTAGTTTAATCGTAGTACATATCGCATTCTCGTACTAACTATAATTATCACAATTTATACTATTCCGGTTTATAATCATACGCGCCATAATTTTCTAACGCCGTAGTAGACACTCACGTCTCAACCCAAACCGTCCATTTAATTTAACTCTCATATATAATTTCCTTATCATAAATACTTTAATGTCCCAATTCTATCATTACAACATCAACGGAATGATATCTATATCCTCGAACAAGTTTATGGGACTCCAAAAATCAAAACAGTCCAAAAAGGCCCAGACTGCCAGCTCGTTAGAAGTCTCGTTCGAACGAGGCTGTTCGAACGAGATTGAACTGTCAGCTCGTTAGAAGTCTCGTTCGAACGAGGCTGTTCGAACGAGAATCCAGTTCATTCGAACGAACTGTAGCTTCTAACGAGATCTCATTCGAACAAAGTATCGAATGAAATTCTTGTTCGTTAGAAGCGACTGGTCAACTCGTTAGAAGCTCGTTCGAACGAGATCATTCGAACGACCTGGGAAGGTCTTCTAACAAAGGACCAGTTTTGGCCCAGAATTTTCCCCATCTCGTTTTATATCCATTTTATCCCTCCTAATATCTTCAAAAGTTCATCCCAACAATGTTTTAGGGTCTCTAATTCATCCTAAACATATTCAAGTCAACTCCTAACATGTTTTCAAGGATTAAATCTCTTTAACATCAATCAAAATATAAATCTCTACACTTTTTCCCCAATTATTTCAAGAACATGAACCCTAACTTTTGAATCATGAATTAACTCACTATAAATCCGTTTTAATTCCTTCCTATCACAGATATCATGAGAATAATTATCTACCTATCATTCTACATGCAATTCTCCTCAATATTTTCAAGTTCTATGTTCTAAACTACATGAGTTTTCATATTTCATCAAGAACAAACCATAAATTCAAATTATCTAACATGGAAAGTACATTCTCTAAAATTAAATGGGATAAAGTCACTTGCCTTGGTTGTTTCTGAGTTTGGATGATGGTTTGATGAAGATTTTCTGCAGAATTTCTTCTCTCCAAGCTTCTTCTCCAATGGTGGCTTAAGGTGGCTAGGGTTTGATTTGGGAAACTTATTAGAAAACCTAATTCTAATAACCTACGTAGCCCTCTAGGTTAATCCACATTAGATTAAAACTCCCAATTTTCGTCACTTTTAATTCCTCAAAATACAAAATTACCAAAATACCCTTTAAGTTGCCGGTATGGCCTAAAAATACCCCGGGACCCAAACTAAACCCCCGGCTAGTGTTTTCTGACTATCTCGACCCTTCTGGACGCGTTGACACACTCAAAATGACCATAAGGTTTATAGATTTTAAATTCACTTTTTATAATCAAAATATTACACCGTGACGCGGCGGTCCCACGCGTCTCAACAAAATTTCTAAAATGTCGTATATAAATCTGACGACAAATTTCATAATTCCAAATTCATATATAAAAACATGTATGAACATAATCAAATACCAACTCGCATCTCGTTAGTATTTATTACCCGGATTAATTTCCATTTAATACGCATTTAATTAATTAATCCCAAAAATAAATATAGCCAAAAGTACGGGGTATGACAGAAAAAAAGTGAAGTTAGAACCTCATTATATCAAACATTTTAAAAATCATCAAGCGTATAGGACTATCAGTTAGAACTACCTCCAGAATTGTCAATATAGATAGCGTTTTCCATGTTTCATTACTACGGAAATACATACCTGATCCCAATCATATTATAACATGGGAAGGTATATTGGTGAAATCCAATCATGATTTCGAAGAGAAACCCATAAAAATTCTTGACTGGCAAAACAAGATTCTTTGATGAAAAACCATTCTTCTAGTAAAGATCCTTTGTTAACACCATGGTACAGAAAAAGCAACGTGGGATACGGAAGAATCTATGAGAATATGTTATCCCGCACTGTTTGAAGGTAATTTCGAGGATGAAATTTTGTTTAGGAAGGTAGAATGTAACAAACCCATATATTTGATATATTACCCTAAAGAATAAGGTAATTGCCTTAGTAACCCTCAAATTTCCAAAATTACAAAAATACCCTTAGAAACTTTGAAGCATATTAATTAAGCCATACTATGCCTTTATAACCCAAACATAGATAGAAAAGTTAATCATAGTATTTGTATTTTATAATAATTACACAAACCAACCCAAAAAGTTTAGAAAATTACATATTTACCCCCTAAATATTCAAAAAGGTACATAAATATCCTTAAAATAACCTTTATTATCCAATGACCCAAATCAAAACCAAAACTATTTTCACTTCACCCCTGAACATTTTGGCTAGCTTGGTGCCTTGTGAGTAGTTGTACCACATGGGAAACACATGGTACCCATGTCATCCCACATGTTACCTCGTTAAATTCTAACTAAACCATGGTGAAACCCCGCCTGTTTTTCCATCAATCTTTTCCCCTCAACCACCAATATGAACAACCCCCTCCACCACAATAAAAATGTACCTTACCATTGTGGAAAATACAAAGTAGAATTATAGCATTTTTGTATTTTTATGATTTTATGTTGCATTTATATTTTCTTCATTTTTTTAAGTTTTTGGGCATTCATAGGTCATAAATATGTGCTTACATGTAAGTTCTAACATAAGAAATGGATTAAAAAAAATTCAATATCAAAATCTTCCTATGATATAATCCCCGAGCTTTTGTTCTCATTTATGAACTCTTTTGTGTAGTTCATAAATATCATGAATTTTGATTGAGTCCTTATTCGATTAAACCCTAAACCGATAATTTCATGCAATATATGATTTCATTTAAACTCAGTAGCATACATTATAATTCAGGGAATAGATTTCAGTATACCCACAGAAACTCTATTAGGCCTGTAGGACTCGGATGTTTGAGTGCCTGGATTTATTACTACGTACATATGAATTCCACTCTAGTTAGTGTGCCTAAATGGTTACTTTCCCCCAGAGGTTTTGGGTCGTAATTATCCAAAGGTTTTAGATGCTACTATAAGAGTATTGGTACGCATTTAATGCCTCTATAAATGATAATTATAGATTATCATGTTATAGTTTGAACCTTATCTTTATGACTCGATAAAACACTTATCCAGTTATAGTCAACATATTATCCTTACAAATATTAACAAACCCATGTACCCTTTTTTATTATTTATATCTCAGTTCGCTTTAGATCGCTATAAACTGTGGCATATGGTCGATATTTTATTTTCAATTATTTTATCTAACAAACTCGTATATACACACTTGTTATAGAAATAAATTATCTCCTAAGAAAAGTTTTGCTTATTTGTTTCCCTTCTAGATAGAAAATGACCTCGAAGAACGAGAAATACCCCCCGCCCTAATGGATTTTTATTTTGTCTTATCAAGGAAAACCTTTTCGATTATGTATGTGTGGGGGTAACTAGCAGAGAAGGTATCACCCACTGAAACACTTTCAACACAACTTACTAGCTTGTGTGACCTTTAGTCCCCTTTTTTATGTGTTATGACGACTTCAAGGTACCCTTTTATTTATGTTTTATAAAGACTCTGATCTATGTAATAAGATGGTAGGCATCCACATAAATAAAGTTTTGTTTTATTTCCGCTTAAAATGTTATTGTTATTTTTCTTAGTATGACCCTACAGAGAACATCGAATGTGACAAATCAGATGTTAATAATCAATCTTGCAATACTCAAGTTAATGAAAAGCTTATTTATTCAAACAATAACAAAGGAAAGGGACTTGAGAAGAATGAATTTTCAAACAAGAATACAAAGGTACATGATGATAAGATGGGAAGTTATTCTCAAGTTACGAAACTCAAAACTCATCAAGGGCCTTAAATGCAAGAGAATAATAAGAAGTTTTTCAACAAATCGATTCCTCCTCATAGGCATAATGCAAATCATTTTATGGTAGAGAACCTTTTTCAAAACCAAAGAGGACCAAAAAATTTCAAAACAAATATAAGTTTTTTTTCTCAAAAACCTTTTCAAACATACAAATGTTACCATTGCTTCACAAGAGGACATTTGAGACACTTTTTCTAAAAAATTCAAATAGATTAGCAATTTTCATACACTAAGGTCTCACTATGAAATGAGTTTCAAGAAGTTAACATAAAACTTGAAAATGAACTTAAGAAACTCAACAAGGAAATGAGTGAGAATAAAAATAGTGTTCAAATTAAACCTATGTGAATTAAAAAGGAGATACATAAATGTTTTTTTGTCATCATGTATCTTAAATAATTTAAATCTATGAATTAGTAGTTTGATAGTTAATGTTCGCATCATATGATAGGAGAGTAAGTCATTTTTCACTACATTAAATAATTATAATGGTCTTGACAATTTCGGCAATGGGAAAAAGGCTACTGTGAGTGGTAAGGGTATCATGAAAGTTTAGGAAAGTACTACTCCCCATAGCGTGCTTTATTTGAAAGGATTTACTGCTAATCTCATTAGAATTAGTCAAGTTTGTGATGATGGATACTTTTCATGTTTTTCAAAAGGTGAATGTCTTATGAAAAAAAAGTTAATTGATGAGGCATGTTAGGTGAAGTGAGAATTTTTATGTTATCGTGAGTGAACCTAAGGTATTGTAACAAAAAAAAGTAGAGTGGATTCATTTGTGAAAATAAAGATTTGTATACCCTTTCTAGAAAATAGAGGGTGAGCGGTCCTCCTAAAGTAGGAATGTTAATGAGTGAACTGTGTGGTACATTCAAAAGGGGAAAAAATTCCTCACAAGTTGAGATAGATTACTAACGCTGGACCTTTAGAGTTAGTATACATTGATTTTATGGATCCCTCAAAAACCAAAAGTGTTGAGGGAAATAAATATTTTTTTTGTGATGGTAGATAATTACTTTAAATTCTTATTTATTGCTTTTACGAGAGAAAAGGGTAATTAATTTGATATCATTCTCTCTGAATGAAAGAAAATAAAAAATTGTCAATCACTCGTGATTTAGAGACTAAAAATTGATTAAGAATTCGAATTCATAGATACTTAAGTTAAGAAATATTATGATGAAATTAGGATCAAGCATGAGTTTTCAGCCGCTACAACTTCACAACAAAATGGAGTTATTAACAGAAATAACCAAAACTTGC
Organism: Sambucus nigra; assembly: GCA_949130495.1. Taxonomy (NCBI): domain Eukaryota; kingdom Viridiplantae; phylum Streptophyta; class Magnoliopsida; order Dipsacales; family Adoxaceae; genus Sambucus; species Sambucus nigra. The sequence goes on along the minus strand of OX422211.1, from coordinate 496,199,427 downwards.
AAGAAATGGCAAGGTGCATGTTTTAGGGTAAAACATACCCAAAACATTTTAGGTCGAATAAATACAAAGGGTGTCTCATACTTCTAATAGGGTTTTTCTTAGACACCTCTCCAAAAATCTTGCATATGAGATATGGAAAGGAAAGTAGATGAATATTAAGTACTTCAAAGTGTTTGGAAGTAAATTCTTCATCCTTATAGATATGGAGTATTTGACCAAGTTTGACTCTAAAAGTGAGGAAGGATATTTCTTAGTTATTCACAAGATAGCAAAGCATATCTTATTAATAACTTTAAAAGTAGGAGCTTGATGGGGATATACAATGTTGTGGTTGATGATGTTGCCTCATGTTAAGAGTGAGAGATCTTGACAATAGCTACCCAATTAAAATTAATATATCGGTTGAGTGATAAAAATAATTCAATGGGCACCCAAAAGTCTATGAGACAAAATTTATTCATCGGTATTATAATCGTAATTAAACACTATCTTTTAATTAAGATAAGTTATTTTAATATGAGGAACGATAAATCAATTAACATAACATCGAACGTACAGGGAAAACCCCATAGCGGGAAAAACCTCGGGCCGAAATTAACAACAAAGTACTATGGTAGACTGTTATAACTATAAGATAAATACTTACAATCATAAAACACTATGACCGACTAGAAACTCTTTCCACTATATCCTCTAAAGAGAGCGCCAATAGTTGGAGAATACTATACAACTATAACTGGTTTTGGACTCGTCCGATGCCTGCTAATATCATGCAAATATATCTTCTTTAATGTGGAAGAATCACTTTATTCAAAATCAATAGAATTAATGAGTAACCACCGACTACAACTAGGATATGGAAGGGTATCTTATGGTTCCAAATATGTAGTGAAAAGATTTCACTTTAAAAACTTATAAGTGTGTTTTCAATCCTGAAAGACAGACTTACTCAAAAATAAATTAGATTTAGAAAATGATCGGCCAAAGCTTTCCTGAGTATACACTACAAAAAAAAAGTATCTTTTGAGACGGTGGCCAAACAGTCCCAAAAAATGGTTTACCCGTCTCAAATACTTTTTGGGACGCTATTTGGGACGGCTCGGGGGGGTCTTTTTGATAGGGGGTTATAAATAATTTTTGTGATGACATAGCCATCTCAAAAGAGTTTTTTGAGACGGGAATAGATCCGTCTCAAAAACTCATCATTTTATATGACTCTTTTGATACGGCAAGAGAACTGTCTTAAAAGAGTTCTTTTGAGACAGGAATTAATCTATCTCAAAAGGTTACTATTTTACAAGATCTTTTTGTGACGGAAATATAGCCGTCTTTAATATATTTTTGGGACAGGTGAAAGGATCTTAAAACTTTTGCACCAATATATTATGGACAATAAAAAATTTCGCTAAAGTTTAATATATAACTGAATTACATTTGAGATGAGAGAACACAACACAACGGATAATCATAAAATGTAATACATAAGATGATTTTCAACCAACACAATGAATCATGTTCATTCAATAATAGTTAGAGTTCTTACAAGCATCTCCAAATATTCATCAAAACAAAAATTATAACATTAAGTATAAATATTCGACTTGACAACAAAAATACATTAATTTCTTATACTCTGAAACACAAAATGCTTTTATCAAAGTAATCCCACAATCTTAAAGCGTATGAACTCCAAAATCACTGATAAGCATTGCATGTTCTACAAAAAATTGTCACCTGCAAAAAAAAAATTAGTGTCAATTATGTCAGAATTAATATCTCACTCATCAGCAATACAATGTGCAATGAATCAATATAGTATATTTTCATCATAAATAATATAAATATTTAGCTATTATTTTTTTTTAAAAATTGACAGCCTCCTTTGTTTATTCATGAAAACCACAGGTAGCCAACCTGTTTTAAACATTAAAATTGATTCTAAGAATACTATTCACCAACCAAAAGAAAATTATGACCACCATTATAACAAATTCTCACCACTACCATTGTAAATTTTCACCACCACCATTGAAAATTTAACTTTAAAAGAGAGAATTTTCCACCCGAATACCTCTCAATATTGTAATACCCCGTATTTTCTGCGATATTTATTTTTGGGGATTAATTGAATTAAATGTTTATTATTGGAAATTAATCCGGATAAAAATATTAACGAGATGTGAGTTAGTATTTTATTATAATGTGTATACTTGGCATTATATGATTATTGGTATTACTGAAATTGTCGTGAGATTTATATACGGCAATTTGGGAATTTTACTTGACGCGTGTGACCGCCACGTCATGGTATATTGTTATTAAATTAAAAAGTGAATTTTAGTTCCATTAACCGTATGGTCGTTTTGAGTGCGCCAACGTGTCCGGAAGGGTCGAGATAGTCAGAAAACACTAGCCGGAAGTTTAGTTTGGGTCCCGGGGTATTTGTGGGCCATACCGGCATCTTAAGGGGTAATTTGGTAATTTTTATTTTTGGGAATTAAAAAGTGACGAAAATGGAATTAATAAGCTGACTATTTCCTTAACCCACTTAACCCACTAACCCCACTATATGTCATTATGGGCTACGGGAGAAGTTGATATAGCAATTCAACTCCCACAAACCATTTCACACCTCCATATTCCATTATCTTCAACCTTGGGAAAATCTTGAGAGATAGAGAGAGAGAAGGAAACCTTGAGAAGAGCTTGAAAAAGAGAGAAGGGAAGAATTCTGCAGAAAAGAGAGAGAAGGAACAACTTTGTCACAAAGATTCTACACCAAATTCTGAGATAATTAAGGCAAGTGATTTAAACTCTTTTAATTCAAGATATGTATCCATGTGTAGGAATTTTCGAAATTTACTTTTGGAGATAAATTAGACCCATGAATTGAAAGTTAAAAGACATGATTTATGTAGGAATTGCATGTAGTATATATTCTGGACGAATTTATATGTTGAAAACAGAACTTTGAAGATGAAAAGATAGAATTGGAAGATACTTAAGGATGTTCTTGAATGGAAGAAATCTGGGAATTATTTTGATGTAATTTTGATCCTAAGTAAGCCTTTAAATGATGAATTATGGGATATAGAATGTTATTACTGATGTAGGATGTTAGTATAACGTTATAGTAACCTTATCTTGAAGTTTCATGCTTAACAATGGTGAATTGGGACGAAACTGTAACTGCAAAACGAAGCAGCCCGTAACAGACCTATGCGATCGATCGATCGACATTCATCAGTCGATCGATCGACCACAATCGATCGATCGAAGGTTAAGGTCGATCGATCGACTTTCCCAGAATGAATAAAATTTTCCTTAATTGAATTTTTATGATGATAACTCTTGGATAATTTTATTGGAGACATTGTGATTACCCTTAAACTTTAAGGAAGACCAGTAGACATGATTATGAGATTGGACTTTAATTGGAATTTAATTTGAGGAATTATTCTAAATTATTGAAATTTATTATGTGAGATAATATTTGGGTAAATAGTACAAATTTGAATAAATTGATGAAATAAGGTTCGGGGCAGAAGTAAAGACCTTAGTTATATAGATTTTATATCTGGGAATTACGAGAACTTAATAGTCTATTTGAGATAGGTTCCAAGCTTAAGTAATTACGACGTGAGACGTGTCGACTATTTAATTTATATATTATCGGGATACTTTAAATATATGAATTGGGAATAATGGTATAATGATGTAGAGCATACCCTTATTATTATTGAAATATCTAAGATGTGTGAATGCTTAGTATATAGTTTATGTGTATAACATACCTACCATACTTGCTATCACGGGGGAGGTTTACGTTCGCTTAGGACCCTCTAATCCTTGTGTGCCTACGGGGGGGATATAGACTGGTACCTTGATGAACATAGGTCATAGAAAGACTTATTGTGATATTAATAAGTCCGCTGACCATGGGAGCGTAGGTATGTGCGTGACCCATGTGATGGTGACTATGTTCGCCTCCACTATTTGTGATGTTGTTATCGGAACAATTCCTGAGAGATTCGGAATGTGTGATCCTTATGTACGTGATGTACCGGGATGGATAGCAGAGTATGTGTGCACCGCAGCTTAGCCTTTGGGTGCCTGTATTGTATATTTATGATGTGAAAATATACGGTTATATGAAGGAATTTACTATGTTAAATTGTGAGCATAATTATGAGAATGTTTTGATAAGATAAAAAGGGAACTTTTATCAATAAATGGTTTTGTTAATAATTGTGAATCCGGGAATTAAAGTAGAACTCTCTATTTAATTGTTAAGGTTGGTAATTAAAAGTGAACCTAGTAGTTGTGTAGAAACCCTTAGATAGTTATGAGATAACACATGAATGGGTACAGGAACGTTAGGAGTGCACAGTAGAAGAGAGGTGAGTATCTCATGTGAGAGCACGTCCTAACATGTATTTTGCATATATTGTTTTAAATGTTTTTAAAGCACTTGCAGGTTTTTAAAATATCTCCACATTCGGGCTCTGACCCGTTTGCTTTCAAATCTATCTTTTTGTAAAACCATTTTAGGTGCCCAGCCACAAGGTCACCATGCATAGGATTTCCATTCTGATGACGAGCTGTAGCTGCTTGTGGAAGCTACAGGGACTTGCTTTTAGACGCTTATATCATTTGGACTCCTTATTCATTATCACTCAGTTGTAGGGCATGTCGCCCAAGTTCTATTAGATACATTTCCATTTCAGTTTTCAGACGTTGGCATGTATTCATTTCAGTATTCAGTATTTCATTACTTACTTCAGTTGTGAGATTGTATTATGAGGAGTTTTTCCTCCAGTTTTATTTATATCATGTTACGATTATTCTATTTACTTCATTATGGCGAATGGTGTTATTATTTCTTCATTATACTTGCATGTTAATCAGACTTTAAATTAAAATTTGGCACGTACTTTTTAAATACTAGGTGGTTAGTAATAATAAAACGTTTTCGACAGTGATGCTGTTAACTGAGCCAACTTGGCATTTTGAATTAATTTTATAAAGGAGTAGCTACCCGGTGTTTAATTAGTCGGGGTGTCACAGGTGGTATCAGAGCATCAGGTTCTAGTGTCCTTTAGGATCTGAACGGCTTATTATGTTTTCCGCTGAGCTTTCTTTGATATAGAGCCTTGTATTTTAGGACTGTTGTGTTCTTTTGTTTATGCTACGTTCTCCAGCTATTTTAAAGTTTATAACTGTGAACTTATAGACTTTATTCTTATGTCAGAATGCCTCCACGACGTGCACCACGAGTTCCCAGGAATGCGGCACCAGAACCACAGCCCGCACCGATTCAGGGCATGATGAACGCCGCTGAGGTGGCAGCTATTGTAGCCCAAGCGGTAAATGCCGCCATTGCAGTAGTTCAGCAGGCACCGCCTCAGGCGCCGGTTGCCGTGCCAGTTCAGGCAACTTCATTTCCGTCTGCTTGGGAGCGTGTACGTGACGCTTTTCAGAAAGCGCATCCGCCAGAGTTTGCAGGCAGCTCAGATGTAGTAGTCTCGAGCCAATGGAGGAAAGATATGCAGCGGCACTTAAGGATGTATGAGTGCAAGGATGTTCAAAAGCAGGTGCTAGCTACTTTTAAGCTAGTTGGATCTGCATTGCAGTGGTGGGAGTCTATTACCACCGTAGAGGAGAGGGATACCCTCACTATTCATGAGTTCTGGGTGCGGTTTGACCGCAAGTATTTTCCGTCAGCTGTCCATACGGAAATGAGGAGGAGATTGATGAGTTTGAGGCAGGAGGGCAAAACCGTGGCCGAGTATGAGGCCGAGTTTACTAATCTGTTGAATATCGTGCCTGATGAGATACCAACAGAGAAGAAGAAGATTGAGAAGTTCACGGACGGGTTGACTTGGAGGATCCGTCAGCATCTGTTGGGGAACCTTTCGCTAGCCACTTATTCTGATGTGGTTAACGCAGCTTTATTGCACTGCCAGGATCACCGTTTTCATATGGCCGAGGGCAAGAGATCGGGAGAGTCCAGCCATCAGGGCAGGACTGGAGGACAGGGTGCCAGTGGGGCACAATCTTCTCACGGGCAAAGACAGATAGAGCAGGGTTCTCAGCAGGGGGATCAAAAGAGGTTCCGTTCAGGAGGTTTCAGGAACGGTCAGGGAGGATTCAGGAATGGCCAGCAGGGTCATAACGGCCATCAGGGCCAACAGGGTCAAAATGGTCAACATCAGCAGTTTCAGCAGGGCCAAGGGAGGAATGGTAACGGCCACCAGGGCCGAGGTCAGCAAGGGCAGAGAGGAGGGAACTTTCCGGGGAAGTGCTTTGTTTGTGGCAAGACTGGCCATAAGAAGCAGGATTGTCCGGATAGGGGCAGGGCCCCACAGCAGCAGCAGCAGGGAGCTCGCCAGGAGCCATAGAGGCCTATGTTTCCCGCCGCTCTTCCCGCACCGCCACAGATTATCCCAGCAGTCCCAGTTCAGCAGGGACAGCTACAGTATGGACGTGTCTACAACGTCCACCAGGCAGCAGTTCCACAGGCTCCGCCCGCGATTGAGGGTACGTTTCCTATCCACGGCATTATGGGTCGGGTATTATTTGATACGGGTGCTACACATTGCTTTATAGCTACACATTTCGCGAAGGCTTTAGGGTTGTTAGCCACAACGGAGAGCACAGTTACGTGTGTCGACTCACCTTTGGGGAATGGGTCACTTATATTCTTTATATGTCGGAGAGTGGGGGTAGAGATTGGTGGTTTGGTATTACCTGCGGACATGTTGGTACTAGATATGCATGTTCACGATGTTATTATCGGTATGGACTGGCTCGCTGATCATAGGGCCATGATTGATTGCTTTGGTGGTAGCATTGTTTTTGCCATTCCGGGGCAAGAGATGTTTGTTGTGGCGATGCCTCGCCCAGAGGGAGGCTCGACCGCGCATTTATATTACATTGAGGAGGATACCTCTAAGGAGGTTGTGATTCCTTTAGAGTCGATCCCAATCGTCAGGGAGTATTCTGATGTGTTTCAGGAGATACCAGGCCTACCCCCCAGTCGAGAGATAGATTTCGTTATAGACTTGTTACCAGATACGAGACCTATAGCTCGTGCACCGTACCGTATGGCTCCAGCTGAGATGAGGGAATTACGGGATCAGATTGAGCAGTTGTTGGGTCAGGGGTTTATTCGGAGGAGTACTTCACCGTGGGGTGCCCCTGTGTTGTTCGTGAAGAAGAGGGATGGTTCACTGAGGTTATGTGTGGACTATCGGGAGTTAAATAAGGTCACGATACGGAACAAGTATCTGTTGCCTCGAATTGATGACCTATTTGACCAGTTGAGAGGAGCTTCTTACTTCTCAAAGATTGATTTACGATCTGGTTACCATCAGTTGCGTATCAGGGAGGAGGACGTCTCGAAGACTGAGTTCTTATCGAGATATGGTTCCTACGAGTTTCGGGTTATGCCATTTGGTTTGACCAACGCTCCAGCAGCATTTATGGACTTGATGAATATGGTGTTCAGGGATTACCTAGACCAGTTTGTCATTGTCTTCATCGATGATATTTTGGTTTACTCCCAGACAGAGGAGGAGCATGCCGAGCACTTGAGACTAGTTTTACAGACACTGCGCCAGAATGAGTTGTATGCAAAATATGAGAAGTGCGGGTTTTGGCTGAAGGAGGTTCAGTTTTTGGGGCATATTATTTCCGACCGGGGAATATCGGTTGATCCGGGGAAGGTATCCGCGGTGAGGGAGTGGGGACAGCCCACGACACCGACAGAGATCCGTAGTTTCTTGGGCCTAGCAGGTTACTACAGGAGGTTTATCCGGGGTTTCTCCACGATAGCGGGCCCCATGACACACCTAACCCGTAAAGGTGTGCCATTCATTTGGAGTGATGCCTGTCAGTTGGCATTTGATGAGTTGAAGGACAAGTTAACCTCAGCACCTGTGTTAGCATTGCCGAGACCGGGAGTTGAGTACCTTGTTTACACCGATGCGTCCTTACAAGGACTTGGAGGTGTACTGCAGCAAGAGAGTCAGGCCATAGCTTATGCTTCCCGTAAGCTTAAGCCTCACGAGAAGAATTACCCTACCCATGACTTGGAGTTAGCGGCAGTGGTATTTGCCCTTCGTATTTGGAGACATTACCTGTTGGGGGAGAAATTTCGATTGTTCACGGACCACAAGTCCCTTCAGTACCTATTCACGCAGAAGGAGTTGAATATGCGGCAACGGAGGTGGCTTGAATTCGTGAAGGATTATCAGTTCGATATCCAGTATCACCCGGGGAAGGCTAACGTGGTGGCAGACGCGTTGAGCCGTAGACCGGTAGATGTGGTGGCAGATGTGTGGAAGGCCAAGTGGAAAGAATTGGGACACCAGGATGCAGTGGCCCGATCATTCATGTCTGTGATGACTGTTACACCGCAGATTGTCACAAAGGTGGTGAAGGCACAGGCAAATGACTCGTTCTGTCAGGAACAGATAGTTCGATTATTAGCAGAGGGAGCTGAATCCTATACCGTTAGCTCAGACGGGGGATTACGCTTCAATGGGAGATTGGTGGTTCCAGAAGGGGAGGATTTGCGGCATGAGGTGATGGCAGAGTCGCACGGCTCACGGTTCGCGGTACATCCCGGAGGGGACAAAATGTACCAAGACATGAGACGTCAGTATTGGTGGAGCGGGATGAAGAGAGATATTGCCGAGTTTGTCTCAAAATGCGCCACTTGTCAGCTCGTAAAAGTGGATCATCAGAGACCGGCAGGACTGTTACAGCCATTAGAGGTCCCGATGTGGATGTGGGAGAGCATCTCTATGGACTTTATCACGGGGTTGCCTACATCGCAGAGAGGGCACGACTCCATTTGGGTGATTGTGGACAGGTTGTCGAAGGTCGCTCATTTTCTACCCGTCAGGACAGATTACACTGCGGGACAGTATGCCCAGCTCTTTATTTCAGAGATAGTGAGACTTCACGGGATGCCCTTAAATATCGTGTCTGACCGAGACAAGGTATTTGTTTCACGGTTTTGGGAAAGTTTTCAGCAAGCCATGGGCACGGAATTGCGGTTGAGTACGGCGTATCACCCGCAGACCGATGGACAGACCGAGCGCACAAATCAGATGTTGGAGGACATGCTACGTATGTGTACCATTGACTTTGAGGGTGGCTGGGAGCAGTATCTTCCACTGGTGGAGTTTGCTTACAACAACTCCTATCAGTTCACCATTGGCATGGCTCCATTTGAGGCATTGTACGGTAGACCTTGTCGTTCCCCAGCATGCTGGTTGGAGGTGGGGGACAACAAACTACTTGGGCCGGAAGTGATTCAGGATACTTCGGCAAGGATAGAATTGATTCGCAGTCGCATTCGGGTGGCTCAGGACAGACAGAAGAGTTATGCTGACGCAAAGAGATTTTTCAGAGAGTTCCAAGTAGGGGACCAGGTTTTGCTCAGGGTATCTCCTATGAAGGGGATTATGCGTTTCGGGAAGAAAGGGAAGTTGGCACCGAGATATGTGGGACCATTTCCTATTATTGAGCGGATTGGACCGGTTGCGTACAGACTTGGGTTACCGGAGCATTTACATCGGATTCACGATGTGTTTCATATTTCCTCGCTTAGGAAATACCTTAGAGATGATTTGGCTCATTCTCTCATTGCTGTGGAGGATATTGATCTCCAGCCGGATAGTTCTTACGAGGAGGGGCCTATTGCTATTCTAGACCGAAGTGAGCGGAAACTGCGGTCAAAGATAGTTCCGTTAGTGCGTGTTCAGTGGCGACATCATAATGTCGAGGAGTCCACATGGGAGCGCGAGGATGAAATGCGCGAACGTTATCCAGAGTTATTCTTACCAGGTACTTTCTAGTTCCGAATTTCGGGACGAAATTCAGTTATTAGGGGGGAAGTATGTAATACCCCGTATTTTCTGCGATATTTATTTTTGGGGATTAATTGAATTAAATGTTTATTATTGGAAATTAATCCGGATAAAAATATTAACGAGATGTGAGTTAGTATTTTATTATAATGTGTATACTTGGCATTATATGATTATTGGTATTACTGAAATTGTCGTGAGATTTATATACGGCAATTTGGGAATTTTACTTGACGCGTGTGACCGCCACGTCATGGTATATTGTTATTAAATTAAAAAGTGAATTTTAGTTCCATTAACCGTATGGTCATTTTGAGTGCGCCAACGTGTCCGGAAGGGTCGAGATAGTCAGAAAACACTAGCCGGAAGTTTAGTTTGGGTCCCGGGGTATTTGTGGGCCATACCGGCATCTTAAGGGGTAATTTGGTAATTTTTATTTTTGGGAATTAAAAAGTGACGAAAATGGAATTAATAAGCTGACTATTTCCTTAACCCACTTAACCCACTAACCCCACTATATGTCATTATGGGCTACGGGAGAAGTTGATATAACAATTCAACTCCCACAAACCATTTCACACCTCCATATTCCATTATCTTCAGCCTTGGGAAAATCTTGAGAGAGAGAGAGAGAGAAGGAAACCTTGAGAAGAGCTTGAAAAAGAGAGAAGGGAAGAATTCTGCAGAAAAGAGAGAGAAGGAACAACTTTGTCACAAAGATTCTACACCAAATTCTGAGATAATTAAGGCAAGTGATTTAAACTCTTTTAATTCAAGATATGTATCCATGTGTAGGAATTTTCGAAATTTACTTTTGGAGATAAATTAGACCCATGAATTGAAAGTTAAAAGACATGATTTATGTAGGAATTGCATGTAGTATATATTCTGGACGAATTTATATGTTGAAAACAGAACTTTGAAGATGAAAAGATAGAATTGGAAGATACTTAAGGATGTTCTTGAATGGAAGAAATCTGGGAATTATTTTGATGTAATTTTGATCCTAAGTAAGCCTTTAAATGATGAATTATGGGATATAGAATGTTATTACTGATGTAGGATGTTAGTATAACGTTATAGTAACCTTATCTTGAAGTTTCATGCTTAACAATGGTGAATTGGGACGAAACTGTAACTGCAAAACGAAGCAGCCCGTAACAGACCTGTGCGATCGATCGATCGACATTCATCAGTCGATCGATCGACCACAATCGATCGATCGAAGGTTAAGGTCGATCGATCGACTTTCCCAGAATGAATAAAATTTTCCTTAATTGAATTTTTATGATGATAACTCTTGGATAATTTTATTGGAGACATTGTGATTACCCTTAAACTTTAAGGAAGACCAGTAGACATGATTATGAGATTGGACTTTAATTGGAATTTAATTTGAGGAATTATTCTAAATTATTGAAATTTATTATGTGAGATAATATTTGGGTAAATAGTACAAATTTGAATAAATTGATGAAATAAGGTTCGGGGCAGAAGTAAAGACCTTAGTTATATAGATTTTATATCTGGGAATTACGAGAACTTAATAGTCTATTTGAGATAGGTTCCAAGCTTAAGTAATTACGACGTGAGACGTGTCGACTATTTAATTTATATATTATCGGGATACTTTAAATATATGAATTGGGAATAATGGTATAATGATGTAGAGCATACCCTTATTATTATTGAAATATCTAAGATGTGTGAATGCTTAGTATATAGTTTATGTGTATAACATACCTACCATACTTGCTATCACGGGGGAGGTTTACGTTCGCTTAGGACCCTCTAATCCTTGTGTGCCTACGGGGGGGATATAGACTGGTACCTTGATGAACATAGGTCATAGAAAGACTTATTGTGATATTAATAAGTCCGCTGACCATGGGAGCGTAGGTATGTGCGTGACCCATGTGATGGTGACTATGTTCGCCTCCACTATTTGTGATGTTGTTATCGGAACAATTCCTGAGAGATTCGGAATGTGTGATCCTTATGTACGTGATGTACCGGGATGGATAGCAGAGTATGTGTGCACCGCAGCTTAGCCTTTGGGTGCCTGTATTGTATATTTATGATGTGAAAATATACGGTTATATGAAGGAATTTACTATGTTAAATTGTGAGCATAATTATGAGAATGTTTTGATAAGATAAAAAGGGAACTTTTATCAATAAATGGTTTTGTTAATAATTGTGAATCCGGGAATTAAAGTAGAACTCTCTATTTAATTGTTAAGGTTGGTAATTAAAAGTGAACCTAGTAGTTGTGTAGAAACCCTTAGATAGTTATGAGATAACACATGAATGGGTACAGGAACGTTAGGAGTGCACAGTAGAAGAGAGGTGAGTATCTCATGTGAGAGCACGTCCTAACATGTATTTTGCATATATTGTTTTAAATGTTTTTAAAGCACTTGCAGGTTTTTAAAATATCTCCACATTCGGGCTCTGACCCGTTTGCTTTCAAATCTATCTTTTTGTAAAACCATTTTAGGTGACCAGCCACAAGGTCACCATGCATAGGATTTCCATTCTGATGACGAGCTGTAGCTGCTTGTGGAAGCTACAGGGACTTGCTTTTAGACGCTTATATCATTTGGACTCCTTATTCATTATCACTCAGTTGTAGGGCATGTCGCCCAAGTTCTATTAGATACATTTCCATTTCAGTTTTCAGACGTTGGCATGTATTCATTTCAGTATTCAGTATTTCATTACTTACTTCAGTTGTGAGATTGTATTATGAGGAGTTTTTCCTCCAGTTTTATTTATATCATGTTACGATTATTCTATTTACTTCATTATGGCGAATGGTGTTATTATTTCTTCATTATACTTGCATGTTAATCAGACTTTAAATTAAAATTTGGCACGTACTTTTTAAATACTAGGTGGTTAGTAATAATAAAACGTTTTCGACAGTGATGCTGTTAACTGAGCCAACTTGGCATTTTGAATTAATTTTATAAAGGAGTAGCTACCCGGTGTTTAATTAGTCGGGGTGTCACAAATATATATATAAGTAATTATATGTATGTACTGTATATTATTACCCAGTCGGTCTGAATCGTTGAAATATTTATTATTTGGAGCTCGAGTTGCTTTCCACATGCTAATATTGTCGACGGGCTCCCCTTGTTCTACCCTCTGAAAAAACAATGTATATATATTAACGATCAAAGATACCCAACGGTTAGAAAACAAACATAAGCACAAAAATGTATAATTTTTTTGTCTAAAAATACATTCAACCAATAAATTTGCATGAAATTATTTATATGCCAGATAGATATGGTGATATTGGGCAATTAAGTATATAGTGATACCTGAATTAATCGGAAAATACACAAATTTTGGTATCTTTTTAGCAAATACAAAGGCAATTCTTTTAAACAAAAAAATATGACAACATTGTCCAATAATAACTTAACAACCACATGCTGAAACAAACACGCGCACACACATTTTACATTTTTTATCTGACTTTTACTTTAATCCATAGTATGAAGCTTTATCATTACTTGAACTACAACATCTTCTATTGTTCTTGAGTTTCAAGAAAACACTCGCTATATATTCCAATAACATTCACCATAGAGAAACCATACCACAAAACAAGTCAAAAGTGTTAAGCATCATGGAGTTACCCATCTTAATCATAATACCATGAAAAGGAAGAATTGGAGAAATATATTTCCCAATAGACAACACTGTGAACGGTAAATATGAAGTGTCGAACTGAGATTTCAAGGCACATTCCACTTCATTTTCATTAGTTTTGCTACTCAACGTAATACACGTACTAATCCCCAACGTAATACACGTATTAAACAATTAAACATAATTTCTCACCTCTTTACAGCTCAGCGACAGAGTTGAATATGATAACGCAGTCCCGAGCAACACTGTGCGCATGATTGGCTTGTGGTGGTTCTGATAAGAAGTAGCATCCATCACAATTTAATGCATCGTATAAACACGACCATACAAAAATCGACATATGGGTGCCGTAAAATAAGTCCAAGTGCACAACATATGTAAAGAATTATTCCAAATTCTAAGTCGGGGAGACTTTCCCTCATTTACGTGTTGAACTATACCAAATAATGCAGACAACAAAAATGACATCAAAATATATGCAATGTATCAACACTGTTTCGAATAGACTTTGAAATGGTTTGTAGTGGAGGATATTGCACTTCAAATTATTTGAAGTTCTTCCTAGGAAGTTAATACATAATAAGAGGATTATTGGATATAAATAACATATACATTCCAACATAAACTAATTGGTTCCTAAGGAAAAAAGAGTTCTGCTAGTTATGTCATTGAGGTACAGTGTAGAGAGTCTTACCCTTCTGCTCTTCAAATGGTAAAAATCAATAAGGTCACCTGGTTGTGCATGAGAAACCTGAGCCTTTGCTTCGATTTCCTCTGTTTCTCGTAGTTTTTTGTCGAAAAACATTCTAACAAAACTGTTATGGCAATAAATTAACCAGATCTTCCTGATCTCATCCCCGGTGTTGCATAATAATCTGATACATAGGATAATTCTGTCATAAGAATCATCATCAATTGGCTGCGAAAGAAATGAAGATTGTTCTAGTTGTAGCATTGCGACCATGATCAATAATGATTGAGTTAAGGCTTTGTTGATTTCAACAATTGATGGTTGAACCTCTTTCAATCTCAGAACAAGATTTGTTAATGTGCATGCCACAACGGCCCCAAGAAAGAAGTCGCATGTAAGAAGAAGGGATCTCAGATTTCTAGCTGATAATGATCCGTGAGCAACAATATGAGGGAAAAGGAAGTTTCAGAGGTAACACTTTGAGTTGCATAAGTCCCATCAGAAAGTATAGCAGGTGGACATTCCAAAGATGGGGTATTTAGCATATCTACAGAATTGGAAGTAAGTTCAAGTTTTTTTTTTTTTTTTTGAAATAATGAATGCTAAATGCTTTCATTTCCAATCTAGAAAAGATTTACAGAGGCTACTTCCACTTCCACAAATGGTAAATAACAGAAACTGTTCAAATGAGCTTATACAAAATGATTAAAGCTTGATAGCAAACAACAAAGTAGGAAAATAAAATAAGAGGAACAAGAATACACATGAGATCGCTAACACCCGGACTTAGGGTCAGGGTATTGGCTCCAAACTAACACATCAAAAATACCCAGAAGAAGAAATTACCTCTGCGCTCTTCCAATTGGGTGAATTAAAAATGGAAATAAATGAAAACATATTTTTAAATTAAAAATAAATCATCTTATTAGTTATGCAAATCTGGTATACTTAATAGTAATCTTATGAAGGGTGTTATATCTGCAAGCAGCGCCTTGGAGCACTCCTCGTGTGGAAGATGGCGGCAACCAAATATTGCTACCAGTCTGGAATTGAAAAGTTTCAAAGCCATGAATTGAACAGATTTTAGAGGGACAAGGGCATCTTCAGCTCCTGCGATGACCAACGATGGGATGTCTTCGACTGATTTCAATAGCAAAGATGCATTTTGTTGCAAGAGCACATATTCAAATGATAATCTACATATCTCATTAAGTACTTCATCCCAACCTTCTACACATAATGGGGCCTTGTAGAGACTTAAAACTTCTTTTGTAAGCTTGGTAGCATCATACCATGCTCGTCGGTTAACCACTTAAGTGATTTCTATACAAAGTAGGGGACGAACCAAGTGTTTCTTTCCAAGGGAAGTGCGCATAAGAATTCAAGCAAAGGCAGGAACAACATCTCTCGACAAGCTTACATTCAGTAATACCACCCCCTTAATTTTAACATTGACAGAATTTGTTGATGCCTGCACTCTTTGTGTAGTGTTCAATGCAAGTAGGCCTCCATCATCATGACCAACCAGAACAAGTGAAGAAAAACCCATCTCCGAACAAAATGAAAGAAGCAGATCAATCTGAGTTTTAAGCTTGTACGGGTTAGGAAATTAATTTTCCTCCCAATCCTGCCGCCGTGGCCTCGATCTCAAACCCAAACCAGGTCGGTAAAAAATAGCCACAATACAACTAACCTGCCGAGCCAGTACACTCATTGCATGCCTCCATGAAAAGACTCCCCCTCCAAAACCATGGACTAGAACAATGGCGAATTGGCCATTTGCTTCAAGATCTCATTCCACTATGGGAGAGCAAAATTTATTGACTTCATTATTATAACCAGTTTCGTCAAGGCTCAAGATAGGAATTTCTTCAAATAGTGCAGGAGAAGTACCAACTTCTAATAGTGGAATATGAAGAGAGGACGTGTAAAATTGATTACTAAAGCTCCTGTGAAGACAATATTGGTTTTTCGAAACAACATTTAGTGATGGCCTATCAAGAAATGTTGCCGAGGATAATGAACGAGAAGCAGAACCAGACATGCTAAGCTTGTAGTGAAAGGTAAGTCCTTAACAATCCATAAATAAGCTGTCAATGTCAGCTAGTAATCTAACTGGGAGTTCCCCTTCATTTCGAGTTGCCCCTGAAGCTATCATTTGTAAGATAATTTAAAACTTAGTTTTGCTCAAATGTGTGTTTGAATAAAGTTCTTCTACAACCCAAGCATACATCAAATTTGGATCTGAGCATTTGACCTTCTTGCAGTTTGTGAAAACACACTACATCGTGAAAGAGACTTTGGTCGACATTTGGCCTTCATATGTATAAGTTGTTATCTATAGGGGACCATTGGCTCAACTAACATGGGTTAGTGCTATAGCGAAAATAAAATGATCACTATAAGCGCGCTTGAGCATTGTTGATACTGATAAGCACCCAAAACTGTACAATTTATACCCCAAATAGATGTACTTTAGTTGCTAATTCTCGACAATATGGGTCTTATGTGCTTAAATGTTTAATATGCAGGTTTAATGTACGTTGCGGTGTTCAAACGCGTATTTCAAGGCAATTGTGCATTTTACGGAGCTAAATACCTCTCCCGTACCCTAACCCAAGCCTAAAACCTAGCCTAAACCTACCCTAAACCCTGTGTGTGTTTAGTTTGTGTCTTTTTATATTTTTTATATTTTTAGTTTGAGTCTTTTCTATTTTTAGGATTTATTTTAGAATTTTTAGATTTTATTTTCTATTTTATTTTTATTAATATAATTTTATTTTATTTTGATTTTTATTAGTTTCTAGTTTTATTTTATTTTATTAAGATTTTAATTTTTAGGATTTCATTTATTTTTTAGTTTATTAGATTTTATATTTTTTTAGGACTTTAGTTTTTAAATTTAATAGATTTATATTTATATTTTTATTTTCATTTCATTTCTTTTTATTTTTATTTTTTTATTGAGTCTTTATGTTATTTTTTTAGAATAGAAATTTAATTTTTAGATTTTTAGTTTTTATAGTTTTTTTTATTAGTTAGTTTATATTTTTTTTTAGGTGTTCAAATTAAATACACACACCACATACCCCCACTTATCTTAAACTACCCTCACCCTTACTTCCTACACCCTCACCACACTCTAACCCCCCTCTCTCCTTCTTCTCCCATACACCAACCGATTCTCTCTCCTCCCCCATTAACAAAACCCAAAACCTTCTTCAACCTTCACCCACCTCTCTCTCTCATTAAAATCACCACACCCCCACCTCTGCCATACCCGCCGGCGACCAACTCCGGCGCTGCCCTACCCGCGCTCTGCCGTCCCCCACCAGACTCTCCCCTGCAACCTCCGTTGCCATTCTTGGGATTGTGAAGCTTGGAGCGGATTCCACTTTGTGATTCACTTGTATTGTACTTTTTTTTATTTTTTTTATTTTAGTACCATTTTTATATTTTTAGAAGGATTGTATTAGGACTTTTTATTATCTTAGCTTGTATTGCGATGCATAGGACACCATTTATTTTTCATTTAAATTTTTAATAATTCAAGACAAGCGTGATAGGGAAATCGGACAAGGTAGAGAGAGGGCGTCCAAAGGCGAGGATTTAGAAGCCTCTCTACCTTGGGTCGGTAGGACTCCCGGGGACGACTGAGATAGGCGTGATCTCCCCCCGGTCGACTCAAACTTTTCGGCACCCCACGGCCTAAAAACCATGGGAGGTATATTTCTTACACCCTCGCGCCTCTCCTGTTAGCGAGTCAATTATTGTGTGTGATTTGTGTGCTCTTATGTGATTTCATTCTCGCATTTATTTTCGAAAGGTGTGATGAATTAATTGACTAAGACCTACACCTGGTCACTCACGATAAGGGATTTCATCACCCGACTCACTCGCCTACCATTTTGTGCTACCCTAGCCATCACTAAATTTAAAATCAATCAACTACGTGGCCCAATAGGAAAAAAATTTGCAAAGGCGATCACTCATATAAATTCCGTGATTTTTTATCGCCCGCGGACTTAATTAAAATTTGACTACCCTTTCACTAAATTTTCAAGATAAAATATTGGCTATGTGCTAGTTAGGATTTATCCTTGACTTGTGTGTGTGTCCAATTCCATTTTTCGGTAGTCGATTTTAGTTAGTCCGTCCAATTCATAGAGTCCATGTTATTTCCCCACCCTTTTCTTCCAAAAAATCCAAAAATATTTTTCTTTCTTTATTTTTTCACAAAAATCCAAAAAAATTCAAAAATATTTTTCTTCCTTTATTTTTTATAAAAAAATCCAAAAATATTTTTCTTTCTTTCATTTTTAGAAAATCCCAATAATATTTTCTTTCCTTTTGAAAAAATTTCAAAAAATAAAAAAAATATTTCTCATCTCATGGCCAACGAACGTCCTTTACGGGACTACTTTGGTCATTTTTCATTGACATGTGACACGTGTGAGAGTGGTCCCGAGCGATCTCTTTATGATATTCTTCACGATTTCACCTCTCTCACGAGTACCGTTGGTACTCTTGACCCGTCCTTGCATGCACCACCTATTCCATCACCCCCGGTGTCAAGTGTCGACGTGTCGCGTACCTTGTTGTGCACCCACTGTTATTATGCCGATCACATGTCCCATGAGTGCCCTTACATTCCATATCCATCCGAACCCACCATGGAACATGTGTATCCATATGACACTGTTCCGGAACCCACCTCGGCCCACTATCCCGATACACCTCATCCCGAGTTGTGTGAGTCCCCGAGTTATTCGTGGAGGCTTGATCACCCTTCCACGCAATACGAATCCCAACCCGATGTTGTGGATCCTCACACGTTCCAACAGTCATCATGGCAACCTTGTGTACCCGTTCACGATCAGTCTCCTCACTACGCAACCCATACGCATCAACCATTTGTCCATCACGAAAGCGATCCTTTCGTGCATGATGAACTTGACCCCACCCCACCCACTTCACTTGAGTATTCTCCATATAGTCCTTACCATAGCGAGTTGTGTCCACCTCACTCACCACCACCCGTCACTCCACCACCACCATCATCCACCTCCGCTCTCGAAAACCTCTTGCAAAAGTTCATTCTCGAGCAAGAGCAAGCCACTCAACTTCAAAATGACGCCCTCCAACGGCTTGAACAAAGATTAAATGAAATTGAGTGTGAGCGAGATTCGGACATTCCCATGTATCCATCCATTATTGCACCCGAGTGTGCTGATGATGTGTCCTCTTGCGACACAGAATTTGAGTGTGACCAACCCTACCACCCCGAGAATCTTGAAGTTAAGACCATTCCATGGTCCGGGTCCCAAGTCGACAATTGTGCTGAGTTACCTTTAGATAGTGAGACTGATCCAACCCTACCATGTCCATATGAAACCCACCTTGAGGTTCCTATTCCATCTCCCATCGAATCCAAAAAAATGCCCGAGTCTATACCTATTGAGCTTCACCCTTGTGTTACCAAGGAACCACTTCATCCTAGGTTAGCTCCGGCTACGAGTGTTCATCATTTTCCCGAGATAGAATCCGTGATAGTTCCTAACTATCCGGATATGGATGATATCCCACCATGCATGGCTCCCTTTGAGCCTGATATTTTTAGTGATTCCTCTATCTTAGATCTTGGTGCCTCGTTTGATCCACCCACCCTATTTACCGATGCTATTATTATGGAGAAGTTGATCACTCCATCTTTAGAAACCACACTCCCTTGTGAGTATTCCTTTACTCCGCCCAATGAGTGTGTGACTCCCACGCTTGAGTTGGATCATCTTCCTCCACCATTTATCCCACCCGACCTACCCATTATCATTTCCACCCCACTACCTGGTTTGGATCTTGATTTTGCACATTTCCAGTTTCCATCTACAGTTTTAGATCCTAACCTAAAACCATCCACCACCCATGAGAGTATTTTTGCTGCTACTCTCCACTCCCGTGACACTGAGCTTGTTCCTCCATGCACACCACTTCCTTGTGGTATTGATTTTTCTCAATAGCTCCCTGGTGTGTCACGGCGTGACCATTATCATCGCCCATTCATAGAACGGTCGTGTGAATTCTATGAACCTCACCCCACTACACTAGCCAAACCATATTGCCTCCTTCACCAGCTAGAGCACCATGCTTATAGGGCTCTCGTCGCCCTCACCTTTAGGCTCAACAAGGCCCTAGACCGATACCTATTCACTCTCACCCTTACCCTAATCCCCACCCACCCATGGTCCACCGATGCTTTGCATCGTGTGATGCACTTCGCCATACAAGTTCATTGACCACTTTTAGCCTGTTTTCAACAAGACTGATGCTTCAGTCTTGTTTGGGGGTGATCTTTATCACCCAATTTTTCTGCCACCCCGCACTATCATAGATCCTATTCTTAGGGTGAGATTTCATCGGTCTGGCTGAAGACATTAAACTTAGCGCTACCGGGAGGCAGCCCGCGTTTCTTGTACTAGTCTCATCCTGTTTGGGGGTGGTGTTTCACATCACCCTATGCTTTACCATGTTATAGACTTGTACATCTTTTACTCAGGTTTTTCTTGGCTTCACATGTCTACTTCATTAGCGGTTGATTTCTGGTAATCTCTTTCCTACCTCATGCTCTCTATTTTAAAAATCATTTTACTTAACATCGAGGACGATGTTCCTTTTTGTTTGGGGGTGGGGAATTTTATCAAAATCGTACCTCTTTTGAAAAATTTTGATTGTTGAACCTGATTTTTAAAATTTCGTGCAGTTTCTTTCATCTCATTCATTGATGTGAATTTTCAATCATCCATCTTTCAAAAGTCTAGGAATCAAGCTAGAGAATATTTTTTCTAAATAGCTTATGTAATACATAACAAGGCATTTTGCACCATGAATTTCTAGACTCAACAAAATTTGCGCACTTATCATGTCACTACGGTTTAGAGTTGAGGAGTACTACAATTCTAAAGAGAACCTTAAGGATCACTAGTAGAGACTTTAGCTTGTGAGATTTGTGCCTTTCACCCTTTTTGAGTGTTTTACGCAATCTCCGAGTCACAAGTTGATTCAACTTCGTTTGGGTCCGCACTTTAAATTGTTGTATGATCTCATTTTCTTTCATAAAATTTTGGTTGATCACTGAGAATGACATCTTTTTCGAGTTGGAAGAAATACGTGTCTTGAAATTTGTCCCGAACACTAGATTTTCATCCATACACCTACCACTTTTCCCCCATATCACATTTCCATTCACTTCACCCATTATATTTCCCCATCCATATATATTCCCCTCACTACCCATACATTCCCCACACCATCCATTTATCATTCCATCCATATCATCTTACATCATTTTCAAATAAAAGAGTGTGATTTCAAATGTAAATGTCTTCAGTGCTGGTTTGAAAAATGAGAGAAAAACAAAAAAAAAGAAAAAAAAAAGAAAAAAAAAAGAAAATCGAAAAAAAAAAGAAGAGAAAAACAGAAAAATAGCAAAAAAAAAATAGAAAAAAAGAAAAAGAAAAGAAAAATTGAAAAAAGAGAGAAAAGAAAAAAAGAGAGTTTGTAGTTAGTAATAAAGACATTTGTGCCTAAAGTGTATACACTCTTCTCGCTCATCCATCACATATCCATCATTTCACACATCAATCCCATTCTACATCACCATCATAACAGACTTCACCTCATACATCCTTTCCATCTCATTTCCCCTCACCCATAATCATCCATATATTCCCCTAGGTGTTCGGGCAAATGAAAGTCAACGTGGTGAATAACTCGACGTTCTCACTATAGTGATTAACATTCTTTTATGAGATCACTTTTCTTTTAAATTGTTCGTTCTTTCATATACGTGTGTGAGACGTTTGAACTTGCTTACATTTACTCACCTCCTCACACACAAGAGCGATACACTTACCCATATCTCGAGAGTTCGTTTGAGAGTGATATATCTAGTGAGATTTGAAGTTGAAGCGTTGATTCCGACAAGGCAATCTAGGAATTACTCTTGTGATACTCGACCCGTTTTGACTGATTCACACTACACACGTTGAGTTCTAGAAAGGATGTGCCTTGAGTATTTACTTAGCTAAACTTTTTACAAATTCTAGCTTGTATTTCTCAAATATTTTCTCATGTGATGGATTGTGCGATTATTCTACATCTAATAAGAGATTGACTGCCTTCCAATAAATTTTGGCAAAATAAGAATTTTGTGGGTATATTCCCTGCAAACCCTCACGAGACACAACTCGTCCTGTAGGGCAACCTATAGGTTTAAAGGCTTGTTGCACATGCTAAGTGCAATCGCAAGTGCCCGCAAAAGTGGTACACTTTTGGTTACTTATCTTTCTCTTTCTCACTATCTTATTGCTCGAGGACTAGCAACGCTCTGTTTGGGGGTGGTGTGATAAGCACCCAAAACTGTACAATTTATACCCCAAATAGATGTACTATAGTTGCTAATTCTCGACAATATGGGTCTTATGTGCTTAAATGTTTAATATGAAGGTTTAATGTACGTTGCGGTGTTCAAACGCGTATTTCAAGGCAATTGTGCATTTTACGGAGCTAAATACCTCTCCCGTACCCTAACCCAAGCCTAAAACCTAGCCTAAACCTACCCTAAACCCTTTGTGTGTTTAGTTTGTGTCTTTTTATATTTTTTATATTTTTAGTTTGAGTCTTTTCTATTTTTAGGATTTATTTTAGATTTATTTTAGAATTTTTAGATTTTATTTTCTATTTTATTTTTATTAATATAATTTTATTTTATTTTGATTTTTATTAGTTTCTAGTTTTATTTTATTTTATTAAGATTTTAATTTTTAGGATTTCATTTATTTTTTAGTTTATTAGATTTTATATTTTTTTTAGGACTTTAGTTTTTAAATTTAATAGATTTATATTTATATTTTTATTTTCATTTCATTTCTTTTTATTTTTATTTTTTTATTGAGTCTTTATGTTATTTTTTTAGAATAGAAATTTAATTTTTAGATTCTTAGTTTTTATAGTTTTTTTTATTAGTTAGTTTATATTTTTTTTTTTTAGGTGTTCAAATTAAATACACACACCACATACCCCCACTTATCTTAAACTACCCTCACCCTTACTTCCTACACCCTCACCACACTCTAACCCCCCTCTCTCCTTCTTCTCCCATCCACCAACCGATTCTCTCTCCTCCCCCATTGACAAAACCCAAAACTTTCTTCAACCTTCACCCACCTCTCTCTCTCATTAAAATCACCACACCCCCACCTCTGCCATACCCGCCGGCGACCAACACCGGCGCTGCCCTACCCGTGCTCTGCCGTCCCCCACCAGACTCTCCCTTGCAACCGCCCTTACATCTCTTCGACGCAGCCGCGACCCCGACCATCAGCCCCCATGCCAGACACCCTCAACCCCCTTTCCGCCGGCGACCAATACCCCCCTCTCGGCTAGCCTATCCCAACCCGATTCCATCCAGATCCAACCCCACTCCAACCCATATCCATCTTCTTACCCATGTACCCCATTACCCATATTCAAAACCCATACACCAAGACCCATACCCATTTCTAACTAAAACACGATTTCTTCAAGCTGCCAAACACAAACCCAACAAACCAAATGCCACATGTGCCTAATAACCTATTTACCCAATTACCCCCCAACTAACCACCTTAAGCCATTTTCCCACATACCCTCAATAACAATCTGATTTTTTCCAAATATCCTCACACCTCACACAATCCATGCACAATTGTGCATTCTCTCCATATTACCCTCACCCTCATGACCTCACTCAAAACATGTGCACACCCTAATTTCCCACTTTTGCCCTTTGCTCCATGCATAGTATAAAAGAAGAAGAAGACCCATTTGGTGAAAAAAAATTCTAGATTAGAGAGAGTTTTGTAGAGAGAAAATTCTAGAGAGAGATAGTTTAGTTTAGAAAATAAATCCTTGTAAATAGTTTTTCATTTTTTTATTTTTAGATATTTGTGAGATTAAATATTGTTAGAGAATTAATTGAGTGAATATTTTACTTTCAAATCATTTGGATGCTCAATTAAGTGGTGTATGCTTCAATTTGGAAGATTAGAGTTCAACTCTCTCAAGGAGACTTGGTTTGCTTGTTCTTTTCTCTTCTCTTTTATTTTAGTAGCCTTGATTACTAATTTGTCATATTTTATATCATGTTAGGCTAAATCCCCATTCAAGGGGTGGGGAAACCCATTATTTTGATGTTAATGTTAATTTAATTAGTTTAATTAAATTAAAATTCCCTTTGATGATTATTTTTGCAATCTTACTTTTAATTTACGCCTCGAGAGAGGGTAAATGATTTTCGAGAGAAAATCGAGATTCTAGTCTTAATTTCCATCTTAGAATCGAACTAGAGATAGGTTTTTCTAAAATGTGAAGTTATTTCTTTGAATTTCAACTCTAATCATATTTTTATGATCTAAACTAATTTAGTAAATCGATCCTAGCGGGTGATTTGTTAGATGATGTTTAGATCTACATTTTGTGAGTTGTAGGATTGTAAATTTAATCCTCTAAAAGATTATTATTAAAATTACATTTGCAACGAGAGTTGATTTGTAATTTCAATATTAATTTGGGAAGTTTAGTTTGAATAAATTAATTAAATAGATTAAATAGAAATTATGGCATAACCCCACTCCTTGATTGTTCTCACAATTATTTATCTCACTTTATCTCTTATTTTTAGTTTAGACTTTAATTTTTCATTTTAGTTACTTTCTAGTTTGTTATTGTCATTCTACATTTAGTTTATTTTAGTTTAAAATCTCACCTCACCCATTTGTTTTAATATTGAAAAAGCTAAAAAAATTAGAAAAAGTGAAAAAGCACAAAAATAAAATAAAAAGTGAATTACAATTGAATTTGTTCCATTTGCTTTACTCCCTAGAAAGTGGATTGATACCCTTACTTACCTCTACACTTGAGTTTATTAAATTTGTAGGTATGTGAGGTTTTGACTAACTTGGCTTTCAACAACAACGACATATACGCAAAATGCAAAGTTATCAGATACCGTGCCCATGATTTGGTACTTCATTGTACTTTCTCTCATTTTCACATAATTAACATTTTTGTGTGTCGATTTTTTATTTTTATTGATTATTTTCCCACTTCTAATTTGTAGTTATTTGTTTTTCATAAAGGTGTCTTAAAAGATTCCAAGTAACTTTTCAAAATAGAATTAGGGTTGGAAAAATATTTTGCCCTGCCAAATTTTGAGTTCTACTAAACTAAACCTTTGGCTCTATCTAATCTGAATTCTAATATATGATAATGATGATAGAAGATGGTTTCATTATCCTCTCGTAAGATGTAAACAAAATAAAAAGGAACCCAACCAATGTAATTAAAAGAGTTCATATAATTTGAATGGCCTTTCAATACTTGTATGCACAAGTGCATGAGAGGTTTAGGTTGGTAACTATGATTGGGATACACTATATTTTTGTTCATCTTACACCTTCCTCTTTTATCCTATTTTCATAATTTCTCACTTTTTATATTTTGAACCTCTAGACGATAATTATAAATTGGTGCTTCTTTCTTCTTGTAGTATAATCCTTGCAAAGTTATATCCCAGCACCTTTAGCCAACTTTAAACTAAGAGAATATCATTTGTCTGGAAGCTCAATAAAAGGTGAGTGTTTATTTTATCACCTTGATCTTTTCTTATCATACTTTTCTTTACTGGTAACTTGATATAAAAAGTATATGCATCACCAGATATCTTTTTTACATATTGTTCTAGAGTTTCAAGAAAATAGCCTCTTGAACTTGACCGCAATATAATGGAACGCCAACTGACTCAGAGAAGGGCCATTGTTGATGTTGTTGGAGTGATTACGGCTTGCCACCAGATGGAATCATCAAACCATTCACAATGAGTCAGTGGTTTACTATGCATGAACTTGGTCTAAGCACAGTCCATTATCGGAGTGAAAAAAGCAAGCACAAGAATAAGGCCACTCGCAAAATGAATACCTATAATTTTACAATTATACTTCGGGTTACATCCACCGCTGTACCATTAAGAATTTGGAGTTTGATACCAAATATTAGTATGAAATTGGTACTAGACATACAACCCGAATTTTTTGCTTTAACAACTCCTCCAGAAGTTAGCCCTGATGTTCCATATACTTTTGGTCTAATAGATGATATTGGTCAGAGTTATGATTAAAACAAGACATTAATCCAACGAAAGGAAAAGCAATATTGTTTGTAGGAGACCTCCCGTATGCAGATAACTATCCTAATCATGATAATAAAAGATGGGATTCATGGGCCAGGTTTATCGAGAGAAGTACAGCCTATCAACCTTAGATATGGACTGCAGAATAGATATCGATTTTGCGCCTAAAACTAGTGAAACTAAATCGTTCAAACCCTATACTCACCGGTATCGTGTCCATTATAAGGCATCCAAAAGGACTGCTCCCTTTACTCAATTAAAAAAGCTTCAGCTACATGACACATTGTAGATGGAATGTGTGATCCAGTGATTGACATATCTTCCCTTGTATACATAACCATTGGCGATGGTAAAAATATCGAGGGCTTGGAAAACAGCATGACAAAGCCACAGCCGAAGTACTTAGTTTTTTGAGAGGCTAGTTTTGGTCATGCAATTTTAGATATCACGATCCAAACACATGCTTACTATAGTTACCACCACAATGAGGAGGGATATGCAGTAAAAGCTGATTCGGTGTGGTTCTTCAACCGACATTGGGATTAAATTGATGATTCCACCACAGGTGCCCAACCATGAAAACATCATATTTTCTTCTGTTGGAGCAAGACACAATTATCAAGAAGCTAGTCAACACCATTTTAACCTTCATAAGACCACTTTTAACCATCAACATGAATGTTTACTTGTCAATTTGGAAACCAAGAGTCCGATGAGGACACAGACACTTCCTACAAGTTATTTTTGTACATCTATAGATTTTCATGCCTCTTTCCGGGCCATGGGAACTTCGCTTAAATTTCTTTAATATCTTCTCGAGTATGAGTGCCTCCTTCCGGGACACTTCATTGTTGTTTTTTCTTTTCACACCTCAATGCCCACTTTTAACCCCCAAACGAACATCTAGTAGTCATTTTGAAAACCGGTAGTCCAATGAGGACACTGACACTTCCTGTAAGTTACTTTTGTACCTCTTAGGGTGGTTGTTGGCCTGTCTAGGCCACTTTAATGTGTTTTTAAGGTTTTCCCTCTAAATCCCATTTTAGTCCCAAAACGAACACTTACTAGTCAATTTTAAAAACCAAGAGTCTGACGAGATTTTCCTGAAAGACCAAGAGTTTATGGATCCCCGGATTTTAAACTATTAGTCAATTAAAATCACAAACTTGTAATTTCCTTTATATATTAAACACAATAGATGATGCGGAAGCGTTTGTAAAACAGGTGATGGTTCAACTTTCAAAAATAACAAGTTTTTAATTTATCTCAAAAGACAAATTAAAACAACATAATTCGAGTCCTAGAATTTGCCTAAGTTATAATTAACAATTATTCAAAGTTAGGCGAAACCAATTTAATGCAAGTGACTTGAATAAACCAATTTTACCCAATATTTAATTTAAGTCCCAAATTAAATGAGTGTGATAATTAAACCAAATTTTATCTTGAAATTAAACCTAAGCATGCGTTCTAAATGATGTGCAAGATAAAATAAACAACGTCACACAACACCGCGATATACGAGGAAAAACACACTAACGGGAAAAAACCTCGGGACGGCCCTAGCCTCAAATCCACTAAAAACGGTATTACAAATACAAGACAAAAGACTTACTTCCTAAACTCGAACCCTCTCAAGTCGTGATGCTCCTTCTTGTATCAACCTCCAATTAGCGGATAACCAACGGACCTCCACCGTGGTCTCGAAATTCACCGATGGGACTTCAAACGGTCACCGTCACCCGAACATGGAGCCTTTCTCCAAACGGGTAGAATCTCAACAAAGGTCTTCTTTGTGATGGGGTGTAGAAGCAAACCCGAAACGTCTCTTGAATTCGGTAGAGAAAACCGGTGCCAAAAAACTCCAAGTAAGGATATGTATATTTAGAACTTGGAATAACAAACAATGGGTGTAAACTAGAGTGTGTATGAATTTTCCATTAAAATTAACACTCAAAACTTGAACATTTTCCCTAAATAAATTTGCTCTCAAACTCTCTCTAAGAGATGGATATGGATTGGAAAAGTTGTCTTGGAAAATGTGTTTCCCGCACATAATATTGCATGAAAAATGTTGGTTGAAAACCAAGTGGAGGAGTGGGGAAAAACTGCAAAAAAATTGCCAAATAACTGTTCCCGCTGGAAGTTCGTTCGAACGAACTTGATTCTCGTTCGAACGAGACTTCTAACGAGTGACCAGCCTGGGCTCGTTAGAAGTTCGTTAGATACCTCGTTAGAATGAACATTCGTTCGAACGACATATCGAACGACTGTCCAGTTAGTGTCGTTGGCAAAACTCGTTCGAACGAACCTGGTTCGAACGACAAAACTCGTTCGAACAAAATCTGGTTCGAACGAAAAAACTCGTTCGAACGACATTTCAAACGAACAGCCAGAAAGATTGAAAAATTCGATTTTGGCCCAGAAACTTTTATAAACTTTTATATACTTATTTTTAAGTTTCTAATTGATTCTTTCTGAAAAATAAAATCCAGTTTTAATTCACCTAACACCCAATACACATTGTTCCAAGCTCATATATACATATAAATACATTCATACCTTGGGAGCATGGAACCTAAGTTGATGACGTACAAACGAGGCACATAAACTATGGCATGTTGATGATGCTTTATACTCTTTGCCGCTACGTCTTCAACAAACACTTCATAGGTCTTGAATATTACAATTAAATAAAATCCTATGAATAAATGTTTTTGTCCGGAATTGAGCCAAAACTATAAGAGGACTCAATTGGAAATTTGTGTCCTTACAAATCTCCCCCTTTGGCTATTCCGGGACAAAAACCAAACAAAAATCCTAAAGGGCCGTCAAGCTCTACTAGACTCAAAAACATAACCCGCCCAATCTTGACTCAACCCAGGGATTAAACTCTTTGCCATAGAAAGATGCCGCTTTATAATAATTCCTGCACACTTAAGCAAACTCATCAAATGCATAAGGAATATCAAAATATTAAATGCAATTAATTAATTACTCCCCCTAAATTAATTCTCCCTTTAAACACATGACCTACTTAGAAAGACGTCTCCCCCTAAGATAAATCTCCCCCAAACGAAGATACGATAATAATAGGATTAGATACCATTTCTCCCCCTATCATCATTCTCCCCCTTTTTAATAAACAGCATGTGAAAGCTTAAAGTGATAAGACATGAAAGCATATGGGCAATTAAAAGCAAGGCAAAGACAAACAAATATCATATATATATATATATATATATACTAGAAATATATCAATGAAGCACTGGCATATATATATAGATATAAACACACACACATGACACAAAATACAATAAGTTTGCACACTCGTATGGCAAAAATGTGTCATATGGAAACGGAAGTGTAGGGGTGTGAACTAGCAACAATTAAATTTAGACCCAAACACTTAAGAAACGTTCACGGAGTTCTCATTTGATTGCAAACTTCATCACAGTTAAATATAACCTCATGTGACAGTATAAAGATTGAACTCAATGAACAAACATACACAATGCATACAAGCCTAGCATGATGATGATTCTACAAACCAAATAGAGTCATGAGATTAAAGACAACTAGGATAAACAGACATTGTGCAAACCGTTGATATACCATCCAATTCTCCCTCAATGAGCATTTATATTCTTTTGTTTGTGAATGAATATATCAAACAAACATAGGCCTTGGCAATTTCTTTTTGTTTAATGCCAAATATTCTGTTTTTAGGCCTTTGGATCACGTATTTCTTTTAGATCCAATCAACGGTGGCTTACTATCGCAAAGGATTTAATTCATCCTTTCGGAGCCCTTCCCCGTGCATATATAAATTTATCATGTTTTCATTTTTCACACAAATCTCTCATGCAACGGATTTTGACATGCATTAGTCCTCCTAGGTCATAGATATGTAGATGACTAGATTGATAGGAGAACACCTCAAAAAGCTCAAATATAACATGTGACATTAAGATTTCAAAAG
The DNA here is from genome assembly GCA_949130495.1 of Sambucus nigra. NCBI lineage: Eukaryota > Viridiplantae > Streptophyta > Magnoliopsida > Dipsacales > Adoxaceae > Sambucus > Sambucus nigra. The sequence goes on along the minus strand of OX422211.1, from coordinate 496,168,984 downwards.
ATCTCGTGCATGTGTGAATAGAGGCATATGAAAATGGAATCCATTTAATCAATACAAAATCCAACTACGCCATATAAAACATGGTAAAGAACATTTTAAGGATTGAAAATCTAAACCAAAAGTTCTAGCCACATGGAAGCGTAAACGATAGGATTCAAACACAAATATATGCCACATAAAGTGTGTCAAACAAAAATACACACAAAACAAAATCTTTTTGAGTTTTTAACATGTGTCAAAAATAGATGTTTACTCAAAAGGATAAACAGAAATCATTTCTATTTTTCATTAAGCTTAAATGAAATAAATAAAACACAAATGATAAGCAAAAATCTTTTTATATTATGCAGTCAATTTAAACACAAGATATAATACAAAAAGATAAACAAGTCATAATTTCTAGCATGTGATATGAAATAAGGCAATGACTAGAAAATGACTAAACAAGCATACATTTAGCATATGAATATAGCATGAAGTACAAACGCTAAAGTATGCAAACACTAACACATTTATCCTTTAGATTTAGTAAGGGAGGAGGCATGTGTAAGTAAATGAGAATCAAAATCCCTATTTTGTAAGGCAACCAAGTCGGATTTCATAATCCAAATCAATGAAGAATTACCATCTTGGGGTGTAGAAACATTAGCTATCGTGGTTACTTTACTATGGGATTTTCTAGGAATTCGTTTAAGATCTAAACAAAATTTCCTAAGATGACCTTGTCGACCACAATGTGTACAAGTAAGAGCATGTCGAATAGATTTATCTAAGGAGTGATCATTAAATGCATTCCTAGAAGATTCTCCTAAAACATTGGTTTTGACTTTAGGGTTAAAATCATTACAAGAATTGAAGCCTAAACCAAAAGTGTCATTTTTAATTTGGATCGTTCCTAACATTTTATCAAGTTTTTCCGAACGACACTCCAAATCAAATTTAAAATTACTAGAATCTTTTAATTTATTTTCCAATTCTAAAATTTTAGATTCTAGTAAAACATTTCGCTCTTCAAAAGCAAGAAGCTCCTTTTTCAAGGATTCCATTAAACCCCTAAGGCTATCTCTCTCGCCTTCTACATAGTTAAGCTTCTCTTGAAGAGTCCTCTCATGTGTCCTAAGGTCTTCTATTAAGGCACTTTCATCAATGACCTTGACACTCTCTCTTAAACTCGCTTCTAACTTCAAATTAGCTCTTTTCAATTTAATAGATTCTTTATATAATTAATGAAAAGCATTTTGAAGTTCACTCATATCAACCTCTTCTTCATTTTCACTCTCTTCTTCTTTTTCACTCTCACTATCATCAAAAATAAGAGAATCATGTACAATGACCTTGGAAGTGGCATGTGCTATAATTTCATCATCCGATGAGTTTTCATTATCACTCACATGTGCCATAAAAGCCACAAAATTTTTCTTAGTGGGGGATTCGGGCTTCTCTTCCTTATCACTATCACTAAGGGTTGCATTATATGAAATGGGTCATTTACCCTCTTTCCTTAGTTTAGTGGGGCACTCAAAAGCCCTATGGCCATAACCTTCACAACCAAAACATTTATTAGACTCGTCCCTATCAATATTTTCATTACTAGGTTTAGGGATCTTATCGGCTTTAGAAATCTTCTCGTTTTTATCAAGTTTAGAAGATTCAAATTTCTTAAAATCATTTTTAACTTTATCTTTGTTAAATTTAAGAAATTTTCTAAATTTACGAGCAAACAAAGCCATATCTTCCGAGTCACTATCACTATCGCTCTCTACTACTTGTTTAATCTCTTTGCGGGCTTTTAAAGCAACGCCCTTTTCAATTTTCTTTTCAGTTTTAGAGGGAAACATATCTAGTTCATAGGTTTGTAAATCACCTACAAGCTCTTCTAATTTCGTAGAGGCTAAAGTGGGTAAAGAATTTAAAACGTTCACCTTTGGAATAAATCTATCGGGTAGGGACCTTAAAATTTTCTTTACTACACGGTCGTCAGGTATTTTCTCTCCCAAGTTAAAGGATGAATTAACAATATCAGAAAGTCTAGCATAAAATTTATCAAACGTTTCTTTTTCATCCATTTTGATAGTTTCAAATTGAGTGGTGAGGTTTTGGATTTTAGAAGCTTTAACGACACTCGTTCCTTCATGAGTTAATTGTAAAATATCCCAAGCTTCTTTAGCGGTTTCACACGTCATAATACGTCGGAATTCATCCGGTGCGACAGCGCTAAATAAGGAATTTAAACCACGGGAATTAAAATTTGCTAGCTTAAACTCATTTTCAGTCCATCTATCAACGGGTTTGGGAACATGTACATTTTCAATTAAATGTGTTGGTGGGGTCCAACCGTTAACAACAGACATCCAAACACGTTCATCAATAGATTTAAGTGCCGATTTCATTCGCGCTTTCCAATACGCGTAGTTAGAACCATCAAAAATAGGAAATTTTGAAAATGGGGAAAAATCCATATTTAGACAAAAAATTAAAGGATCTTAACGAAATAATTTATCGTTTTTGGCTCTGATACCAATTTGAAAGACCAAGAGTTTATGGATCCCCGGATTTTAAACTATTAGTCAATTAAAATCACAAACTTGTAATTTCCTTTATATATTAAACACAGTAGATGATGCGGAAGCGTTTGTAAAATAGGTGATGGTTCAACTTTCAAAAATAACAAGTTTTTAATTTATCTCAAAAGACAAATTAAAACAACATAATTCGAGTCCTAGAATTTGCCTAAGTTATAATTAACAATTATTCAAAGTTAGGCGAAACCAATTTAATGCAAGTGACTTGAATAAACCAATTTTACCCAATATTCAATTTAAGTCCCAAATTAAATGAGTGTGATAATTAAACCAAATTTTATCTTAAAATTAAACCTAAGCATGCGTTCTAAATGATGTGCAAGATAAAATAAACAACGTCACACAACACCGCGATATACGAGGAAAAACACACTAACGGGAAAAAACCTCGGGACGGCCCTAGCCTCAAATCCACTAAAAACGGTATTACAAATACAAGACAAAAGACTTACTTCCTAAACTCGAACCCTCTCAAGTCGTGATGCTCCTTCTTGTATCAACCTCCAATTAGCGGATAACCAACGGACCTCCACCGTGGTCTCGGAATTCACCGATGGGACTTTAAACGATGACCGTCACCCGAACATGGAGCCTTTCTCCAAACGGGTAGAATCTCAACAAAGGTCTTCTTTGTGATGGGGTGTAGAAGCAAACCCGAAACGTCTCTTGAATTCGGTAGAGAAAACCGGTGCCAAAACACTCCAAGTAAGGATATGTATATATAGAACTTGGAATAACAAACAATGGGTGTAAACTAGAGTGTGTATGAATTTTCCATTAAAATTAACACTCAAAACTTGAACATTTTTCCTAAATAAATTTGCTCTCAAACTCTCTCTAAGAGATGGATATGGATTGGAAAAGTTGTCTTGGAAAATGTGTTTCCCGCACATAATATTGCATGAAAAATGTTGGTTGAAAACCAAGTGGAGGAGTGGGGAAAAACTGCAAAAAAACTGCCAAATAACTGTTCCCGCTGGAAGTTCGTTCGAACGAACTTGATTCTCGTTCGAACGAGACTTCTAACGAGTGACCAGCCTGGGCTCGTTAGAAGTTCGTTAGATACCTCGTTAGAACGAACATTCGTTCGAACGACATATCGAACGACATATCGAACGACTGTCCAGTTAGGGTCGTTGGCAAAACTCGTTCGAACGAACCTGGTTCGAACGACAAAACTCGTTCGAACAAAATCTGGTTCGAACGAAAAAACTCGTTCGAACGACATTTCAAACGAACAGCCAGAAAGATTGAAAAATTCGATTTTGGCCCAGAAACTTTTATAAACTTTTTTATACTTATTTTTAAGTTTCTAATTGATTCTTTCTGAAAAATAAAATGCAGTTTTAATTCACCTAACACCCAATACACATTGTTCCAAGCTCATATATACATATAAATACATTCATACCTTGGGAGCATGGAACCTAAGTTGATGACGTACAAACGAGGCACATAAACTACGGCATGTTGATGATGCTTTATACTCTTTGCCGCTACGTCTTCAACAAACACTTCATAGGTCTTGAATATTACAATTAAATAAAATCCTATGAATAAATGTTTTTGTCCGGAATTGAGCCAAAACTATAAGAGGACTCAATTGGAAATTTGTGTCCTTACATTTCCACTTCCTACAAGCCCTCTTGAGGTGTATGCACCTTTATCCGGGCCACACAATTGTTGTTTTGAGTTTTTCCCACCTAAGTTCCCTTTTAAACCCAAAAACAAATGTCTTCTAGTCAATTTCGAACAATCAGGAGCCCGATTACGACATAGACACTTCCTACAATTTACGTTTGAACCTCTTGGGGAGTTTGTGCCTTCAAAAAACTTGATTGTATTTTCAGCGTTCGCCCCTTAAATTATATTTTTAACACCAAAACAAGTGTAAACTAATCAATTTTGAAACTCGAGTCTGGCAAGGACACGATACCTTTTGGGGTATCTATGTCTCTATTCACGCTACTTCATTATTGTTTTTAATTTTCACCCCAAAAAGCCTAGTTTAAACCCAAAAACGTATGCTTACTAGTTAATTTCATAAACCGAGAGTTAGATGATGATGCTGATACTTCCAAAAATTTATTTTTTTACCTATGTGGATGTTCGTGCCTCTATTTGGGCCACTTGTTTGCTATTTTGAGTTTTCACCCCTAAATCCCAATTTTAAGCCCAAAATGAAAGTACACAAATTATTTTCAAAATCTGAAGTTTGATTTGGACATGGTCACTTCCCTTAAATTACTTTTGTATCGAATATTAAACTTACACAAGAAAGTATAGACAATCAATAATTCTAACTTGGATGGCATGAACTACTTGCAAAGGACATTAATTCATTAACACAAACAAACATGTCATTAATCTAAATAAAATTCGCATAAACTAGTAAACAAATATTATCTTATATTAATCTAAAAACATACTACAACAATCAACTGGCAATCCGAGTTTTCAATTGGCTCACCCGCAACCTCCTATCACTACTACAAATCAATTCAAGTTTTCAATTGGCTCGCCCTCAACTTCATATCACCACTACGTATCATATGTACAAAAACTAATGATATAGATCAATAATTAAGAATCAGAATTACCTCTTTTTCGTATCAATTCAACGTTGTAACTTGAATGTTCATGCGTAGATAAAATATTTCAGAATGAATGAAAAAATGGCCACGCAAGCCGTAGCTCCCTGTCAAATACCCATAAATGAAAAACATGTGTATCAGGAATGGAGCCAAATATGAAAAAACAAATGGGTGTTTGTACAAACTACCATAATCTACATGATCGAACTATAACTCACGGAATAAAGTTAAATATATTGTTCAATTTGAAATTTCTAATACTAATTTGTGTACTATCCTTCTTTTATATAAGAGTAATTCTACATGTACCGCATTTTTAAACAACATTGAAATCGCATGCCTACGTGGGTTGCGGAGATGGGTTTATTCCATTGGCGTGGACCCACGTCCATAAAGAATTAACCAATCTTCGCATGCCACGTAGGCATGCAGTTTCAATTTGGTTTCAAAATGTGGTACACCTAGGATTTTCCTTTATATAATATTTTCTTAGTAAGAATATAATGAATGATTGTATAATAAAATGATTCACCAATACAACAATGATTTCATTTTTTTCTCTTTTCGAATTATAAAATACAAATACAATCAGTGGTATCTACAGGGGTTATTCAAAAATAAAATATAAACAACCCATTATCATGAGTGATACATGCTCAACTATGTAAAATCAACCTATAAGAGAAAACAAATAATTTACAGCTGTAGCAAAGTCTAAAGTGATTGTTTGTAAGAAAGTAGATATAATAGAGTAAAATTCAAAACAAACACTTCACCTAATACCTTAAAAAATAAATCAACAAACCAAATCTAAACGTTAAGACAAAAAACAAAATCAAAACTAAATATACCTAATTAGATCCTGAAATGGAAGGATCCATTGTCTAGATTGTCAGATTCAAATCTATCATAATTTTAAATCAAAAACCTAATCGATTCTCATATTCATATATAACCAAGATTAAATGCATAAACGAAGAAAGACATTTATAAATCTTAAATTACATAACCTAGATAATTAGAACAGTGACGGTAATGAACATGGAGGCTGAGCGAAGAAAGAGCGCCTCCGGGGAGGAAAATCGCGTGGAGGTGAAAAAGAAGGCCAGGGGAGAAAAAACGGCCGAAGAAGCGGGAATGAACGAATGAAAATAACACCGAATTGTTTTTGTTTGTCATTTTTCCTTTCTTTTTTGTTTTTGTTTTTTAGGCCAATAGAAAGAGGCGGGAGTAAAATTTATAAGGAGGGAATTCAATTCGTTTTAGCCGTCTCATTAAGTATACCTTTTGAAACGGCTACTATTATGTTGTCTCTTTAGTATTACCTTTTGAGACGGCTACTAATATACTGTCTCTTTAGTATTACTTTTAGAGACGGGTAAACTTAGCTGTCTTAAAAACTATTTGTTTTAAAACAGTTAATTTTACCAGTCTCAAAAGATGGGTTTTAGAGACTCAAATTTTGCCGTCTCAGAAAGTCCAGTCTTAAAAAGTACTTTTTTTGTAGTGATATATGTATTACTTTCAAGGAATCAAGAGTGAATTAAAAGTCGTGAAAATCACAAGATAAGAACAAAGAATATGCTAAAAACGTTTTTCTTCTTAAAAATCTCTCTCTTAAAATTTCACTTAACAAGGGAGAAGAAGGCTTGTGATGACTATATATAGTACTTATGTATGAAGGCAAGTGGGTATAAACTTAAGTGAAGAACTCATATTAGTCAAGAAAAAGTCTATGTTAGCAGTAAACAAAGACTATGTCTTGGCATAACTTCCTAAAAATATATTACCCAAATATACCAAATGTTTAAAAATTCAAGTATAGCTCGCATGTCCTGCAATGCACAGAATCCATGCTTCGCAAATGCGAGGGATTAAAGACTAAGGCGTGAATGGAACCAAGGAATTTTAAATTATGGTCACCACGGGTCGCGACCACCAAACCAATGCATCGCTGACACAAAGTACTTTTTTGTTGATGCGAAACACCCTTGAATGTATATCATGAGATGTGTTAAGTCTTACACCAAGTTAGTTTCCAAAGTTAGCGACTAGCGAGCCAGACCTTGGCTGACTCAATGTCCTTTTCCATTGCAGCGAACAACCAATGACCAAGATCACGACATGAAACAAAACATGCCTTGTTTTTTCACTTTTCAAAAAACATAAGATTTTAAACTTGTTGAACCAAGCACAAGAAAACTTCTAGATACAAAAAATTATTAAAAAATGAAGTTTTTTATAGGAACAATATAGCATCTTTGGATTCAAAAAATTAAAGTTTAAAAAACAAATCTTAAGGTTTAGTATAATAAAGTGAATCTAAGTTTGGTATACATATATGGTAATCTTAAGTGGTTGACTTGGGAAAAAAGACTTGCATGATCCAGTATGAGTTTGATGAAGCTTTTCGAAGACCTCTTGGACTAGACTTAAAATATATTTTGTAACACTAAATAAGACAATTCATACTGTGGTTGTTAACTTGATTATATTATACTCTTACAATCTCTCCCTTTATATATTTTGTGACAAACATACTAAAAACAAAAATTATAAGCATTTGAATCAAATTCATCATGTATGACGTGACATGCCTAGCCAAAGGCAAGATGATTTAAAATATTCTTGTACCTATTTCCTATCACACACTAGTAGACTCATTAAATAATAATGTGTAATGTTTAGACATAAAAATAGAAGAGTTGTACAATAGCACATGTGGATATAATTGTGTGTACATGTAAACAGCAAATTAGTAAATTTAATCCCCCTCAAATATGAAATTGTAAGAATAAATTTTCGATTGAGACCATTTGTAAGTATTGTCTTAATTCTAGAGAAAAGATTTTAAGTTAGAGGTTATGTTTTATGTTGTTGACCTTTCAAGCCTATGACATGCTTGATTGAAGACATATCGGCAAAGCTTCAGATATTACATATTGTATCGTGTTTTGTGCCATGTTTCATCTTTGTGTTTTCGAGGATCTTTGGGGTATGAATACATATGAATTTTGATCCTTGGAATTGAATATGTTTGGGTGTTTGTTTTTCTATTTTTTGAGATATTTTTAAAAGTTTTTAGAAGAAAAAAAATGTGTCTTAAAGTCGTTTGAGCAACATTATCGATTTCGTTCAAATGAGCTGGATAGTTCATTCAAAGAAACTTCAAACAAACATCAAACGAGATTTTTCTATTTACAAAACTAATATTATTTAACGCTCGTTCGAAGCTGGTTTGAACGAGATTAGATGTTTGTTAGAATCAAATTTGGTTTGGTTTGAACAAGTTTATAGTTCCTTTCGAATGAGTTCTTGATTTTGTTCGAACGAACTTTCTCAAAAACTGTGTCGCCTCAAAAATTGTGTTTTTTGTATAAAAGGGTTAAGGAATTTATTTATGGAGAAACTTTTAGAGAAAAAACATTTTCCTAGACAAACCCAAATGATCTTAAACCATAGTTTCATCCAAAGTGTTTAAGATCTAAGTTTCATTGTTTTATATTCTTTGAGATGTTGTTTTGTGGTCACCAAGAAGTTTATTATCTTCATCTTGTTTGAGAATCATTTAGTGTGGAGGATTCCATATATGTTTTAATGTTTACACATTGTGGACTTCATGGTGTGGTGTTGCAGTGAAGAAGCATTGCGTTCGTGCTTCATATCCATAAACGGTTGCTGAACCTATTCGGTGGATACTGAGGTGTGTGTGGACTTACATATTATTGTATCTTGTGTGGGTGGATTCCTATATTTCACTGTGGAGGAAAGGTTGAATATTGAAGAGCGTCAAGGATTGCGAGGGTATTAAGTATGTGTTGTAAGTCTACTATTTGTCTTTTGTAATTCCTAGTCATAATGATTTGCGTGGTTGGGTCGTCCGAGGTTTTTTCGGTCATGGTTTTCTTGTACATCGACATGTTGCGTGATTTATCTTATTTTATCTTATATCACTTACATGCGTTCTTAAGGATAAAAATAAAATTAGTTGATATATTTTAATACAATAACTTGGTTTAAAATTGGTGCAAAGTTTTATTTCGATTAATTATTTTTAAGTTTATATATTTAATTTGAAAAATTAAAAATTAACGTTTTTTTAGACCATCCTTCCGCATACTTCCTAAAGCACGCTTTCAAATTGGAATTAGAGTGGGGAAATTAAGTTATCATTTAGATCCTTGTTTAGTGTTTTTTAGGGTGTTTGATTTCTCTCTTTCTCTCTCTCATGTGTTTGTTTTTTGTTTTTTTATTGATGGATCCCCATAATGATAAGTTGTCTAATGTGTTCAGAGATAGCAACGACTTCGATATCTGAAAATTTAGCTTTTATATATTTGAAGTTTGCAAAAAAGAATTAAATTCTTAAAAAAGAAAATTTTCATTTTAAAGCCGAAATTGAATTTTTGCAAATTGCTCAAACTCAAAGAGATATCCTATGTAAGAAGCTCATGGACATGAATAAGGATTTTAAAACTTTATAAGTGTCTAAGAAAGAGAGTGAGGATCGAGTCTAAGGTTTAGAAAAAGTATTACGGGACTCTAAAATTTCTAAGGGTTGATGTGCGTGTCATTGAGGATAATAATAACTCGATAAATGATTTGAGGGAACGTGAGAAGACTCTTAGGGATAAGTTTGCTTATATTGATGGGGAGCAAGATAACCTTCTAATAATGATTGAAAATTTGAAGGACTCCCAAACACTTAAAGAGTTTAATTCTTTGCATGAGTCTAGGATTTTTAAGTTAAAAGATGATCTGTTAGACTCAAGTAATGATTGTAGTCCTGGTATTGGCTTCATTTACTCGAATTATTTCGCAGCTGAAGCCAAGGCCATCGTTTGATTTAGAGATTCAACCACAACCTAGGGTTCTAGAAAAGGTTAGCCCGAAGGTCCCATTCTTCGTCGTGTCAACACGCGCACACACTACAGTAGGAAAGGTCACCTTAGGCATTTTTGCTATTTTTTTGGAAAAGATCCTGGGAAGTTAAATTCTAGTGTCCCCATGGTTCCCAAAACCTGACGTATTAAGTATTCATCTATTTAGGTTAGGAAATCGATTTTAGAGGCGCTAAATGTTAGACTGATTAACTCTATCATGCTTTCACATGACTCTTCACATACTATATTATATGGGTGATTGCTTACATATTTGCACACACTAGCTTTTATACTTATGATAAGTTTGTTTGCTAGTTGTACGTGGTTTGAGTCTTTTATATTTGGATTTTCTTTTATTGGGTCTTAGTGAGAAAAATACAAAAAATATTTGTCTGTATTTTGAGTTTTTTTAATTAGTATCATTTTTAAAATGTTTGAAAACTCAAAAAGATTTTTGGTTTATGTGTAGTTTAGTTTTACTCATTTTTTATGACATATTAATGTCTTTGATTCCACTTAATTCCATGTTTCCATATGGCTAGGACATTTTATTATAATTTTTTATGCTTATATTAATCTTAATCATGCCTCTTTTGGAGTTGTTCGATTTTTTTTTGCTTAATGGATTCACTTTGTATATGCCTCCATACACGCACATATACACAAGCTCTTTTGAATTGTAACTTCACATGTTATATTTAAGATAAGTGAGATGTTATCCTATCAATCTTATCATCTACATATGTGTTGACTATGAGGGAATTATGCATGTAAGAACTCTTGCCCGTGAGTATGTTAATTTTTATTGAAAATATGAGGGTGCGTGGAAAATGGATACAAAAGGAGAAAATTTCCTTTGAAAGAAAGCCATCGTTGGCAAGAGGCTAAAAAATAAGAGGCAAAAAGAACAAATTAATTTCCAATAAGGTTTGTTGATTGATTTTCAAAAATGGTATCTTCAAGAATAGAGTTTAAAAATATATGATATTTTTTTATCTTTTGATGGTTCTTTAGTTGAAGATCCATTGAATACTAGTTATACTTATCATGTCATGACACTATTGATTTATAGAATCATAGGCTTGTGTGCATTATGCTTGTTTGTTCTTTGAGTTCACTTTATCTCTCACTTGAGGTTAAATATTAGTTTAATAAAGTTTTATGGTAAAATAGAACTCCTTGGACATTTTTGACTAATTGAGTTATAATTTATTTGTATCTAGTTCACAACCCTTAATTCCATTCCACGTGTTTAGACACGGTAATATTATGCTAGTGTGTAAAGCTTATATATATATATATATATATATATATATATATATAAATAATAATAATAATAATAATAATAATAATAATAATAATAATAATAATAATAATAATAATAATAATAATAATAATAATAATAATAATAATAATAATAATAATAGTAAAGGAGGAGGAGGGCTTTCTTTGTCTAGGCCAACTAATGGCTGAGATTAAATTTTATGAGCTTGGTATTTATCAACTGGTGGTTAAGATTTATTGTAGAGGTCTTGAATCTAATTGTTAAATAGGATTCCACGTATGAACTGACTAAGGTACATACTTGTCCCACCTGCCTCGAGCCTCACCCACGTTCCTTCCAACCAGAGCACAAAGCTTGAGACACTTTTCAAAATATCAGAGCTTTCAAAGAAAGTGGTGCTCTCTCTAAACCATCTACTCTAATCTCACCACTTTCTTCTCCTTGAGATACAACCCTTTCACTCCCCCTCCATTTGAAACAACAGGCCTCCATTTGAACCTAGGTTTCCAAACGAGAACGAAAACAGGAGCTACTTCTCTTTGAACTCCTTAGGCTCACACCTCTGTACCTCTCTCTCCCGTAGAATAGTTTCACAAATGGAGGTACTTCTATTTCAACTATTTATAGATCCTTAAAGGTTTATTTATGTTGTGAGGTTCTGCTCCATCGTAAGGTATAACGAACTGGAAACTCCATCTTCACCACCATGAAGTTCACCGACCTGCTCCTATTAATTTTTATGTTTTTCCTGTAAACTGTTGCCGTTAATTTTTCTCACATAAAAGGTTTTGTGTTTTCTTAGTTTCCTTTTGAAATGGCAAAACATCCGAACATTATTATCGCTGGTGGATTTCGTTCCTCATGGATGGCTTATGAGGCTTGGAATCGAAGATATGAAGATTCAAGGTTTATATTCTTAAGAATAAGTAATTTTTCTTAGTATATTTACAACATTTTGTTTGCTAATATTTCTCCTCTTGGTGTTGCGGTACAATTATAGCTCAAATGTTGAGTTCTTATAAATTGTTCTTTTCTTTTTCTATTTTAGGTTGCATGTCAGGTGTTCGGTAAAACATTTTAATTTCTTCATTACATTACTTCTTAGATCTGTAATAAGTGTTCATTGGCTCTGTTGTCAAACCTACATTGCAACATGTGTTTAATTTATTAAGGTTCCATTTTTAAATTCAGATCTTTCATTCTCCCCTTATAATATGCCTTTTCTTGGTTTCCCTTTCTTTTTCAACTCTGAATGGATACATTTATGCTGCATAAATATAATTAAGGTGAATACTACGAGTGGGTAAGATTGATTGGCTTCTCGATTTAGTGGCATATATTTTGTATGTTATATATATAGAGAGAGAGTTTGAATAATTCCCATCAAATTTTTGGGGGTTTATGATTAATATGGTGTTTTAATTTTACAATTTATTTTGTATATAGAACACTACTAATGATGTGTACTTTTTTTCAGATTCAAACACTACTAATAAAGTGTATAATTTATTTAGACATGTTAATCATATTTTCTTACATGTGTATGATTATATTGTCTTACTAATATTTGTTTACACGTGTCTGCCTTTTTTATCCTAACTGTGTTACTCATTACTCCGCTCATCAATTGGTGTATTGACTTTACCAAGACCATTTTTGATAGATTTTATTGTTTGAAAGAAACTTATGATATTAACTTTGATTTTGTTTGTTAAATTTACTCAATGAGCTATTATTAGATGTTAGTCGATTCATGTTTTTGTTTGAATATATACAAATTTCTATATATTGTAAAGTTTAATTATACTTGTGAAGGAAACCAATTTAGGTGAGGTTTGTTATGTAAGTTTTTTTTAGTTTCCATGTGTTTTTACTATTTGAAAGCTTCCTATTTATTGAATTATATATTGTCTCTGTTAATATATTACTTTTTGCAGAAATTTTTGGTATCATGTCAAAAAATTAGCCTCGGGTACAACTCATGTTTCTTATATGAGATCTTACATAAATAGAGGAAGACACCAAACTTAAATAGTGAGAGATTTGTTTCATTTTAATCCAATTATAATCTTATTATAGCTTCAAATAGATACCGTCAAATGAATTGGGTATATTAAGAAATGTAGGTTTTGGTGACTAGTTGGTAATATTTAATTACCAATTAATGGATTGGGTTTTATTGAAGAAATTTAAGAAGGAGATCTTATTTTCTTCATTTTTCATAGGGTTAGTTTAGGTTTGACACCCATTTATTTTCATGTGTTATTCTCACTAAGAATGCTTCTTTGATCTAAGAATCTAAGAATGTTGTTTTGATCTGTCTTTTTAAGGAAATGACGGTGATCTACGTCTCATTCTCACTAAGAGATCTTCAACTCTCTCCATTCACTCAGTTGAAGTTTCATTACCGGGAGGTAAAGCAGAGGAAGGGCACGCAGATGATACCTCCACGGCGATGAAGGAAGCGAGAGAAGATATTGGGTTGGATCCTTCAGTTGTGAATGTTGTCATTGTCCTTGAGCCATTTTTATCCAAGCATCTCCTTAGACTAATTACAGTTATTGGTATACACTCCGTTAAGAACGCATTCAAACCCACTCCTAATGTTGCTGAAGTGGAAGAAGTATTTAACGCTCCTTTGGAAATGTTTCTCAAGGATGAAACTCGAAGATTGGAAGAGAGAATGGATGGGAGACAAGTATTTGATTCATTTCTTCGACTATGAAATGGATGGTAAGAAGTATTTGATATGTCATCTCACTGTTGGGATCTTGATTAGAGCAGTATCGGTTGTGTAACAAAGGCCACTAGCTTTCCTTTAGCACAATCCAAAATTCAAGGTTTTCTAGGGCTATTGAGAAAGATACGAGAATAGACTGAATTACAGATCAAGTACTTCAAGTTTATAAAAGCATTTAAAATCTCTAGGGGTTCCCTGATGGGTACCATTTATAATAGAGAAGTTCCCAAAAAGATTTAGATTTCAGGTTGATGGCATCTAGCAAGGATACATTTTGCGATGCAGTATTTGTATAGTAGTGTGATATTTTAAATTGTTGTAATACTAGAAGTTTATTTTAATAGAAAAAATATTAGCTTAGCTATTCTATACTTTGAAAAAAAGGTTGCAATGGTTCCTCATATGCCAACTAATTAATTTTACAAATGACGTGAATGTTGGAGATGATACACCAAAACCACAAGTACAGTGCATCATTATTTGTGTTAACAACCTACTAATGAGTAGTGAGTGTCTCCATATGAGTGTTTTCATACCACTAGAATCTTAATGAAGCTATAGCGTTTGATCTCTTTCATTTTCATCAAACAGGTCCATGGATTGAGGAATCTTCACGTTACATTTTTGTGATTCTTCATTAGGAAAGGGCTTCATACTGCTATTTAGTGAGTGATCTTATAGTGTGGATGTGTCATTACCATTCCTTTTGACCCTGGGTAAAAAAAAGTGCCTTATGGCCCTTTCATATTTCTCTAGATTTGTCAGTTGGTTTTGTTACATTGTAAATATTTAATTGAATCTTAGATGTGTTATTTTACGTATGGAAGGAGTAGATCTTATGCTGTGGATATTTCTCTAGATTTGTCATTATTTTTCTCTCCATTATTCATGATTTGTAGATCGGGGTTGCTATTGTTTGATTTCCTTGTCTGAGAGTTATCCATTGATTACATGGTACTTTATAACATCTTCTTCCAACCTCCATCTACTTCTTGGAAACATCAGTTATATATGGTTGTAAACCCTCTGGTCAAACATATCAAGTTTCTACAAATTCCAATACCCCAACCCAACCCGTTAAATATCCATCAAATCAAAGACCCGAGAGATGAAAGTGGGGACCCAGATAACATGACCTGGGGAGAGACCGACACATGCAAAATGATGGTGGCGACATCGGTTTTGGTGGAAGAGGAGGTGGTTCACCTGAAAGGGGAGATAAACGTCATCGTTTCACATAAAGAAAAATAAACGTCATCATTCCACACAAAGGTAAGCCATAGCTTCCTAGGATTTGTCATAAAGGAAGTTTTGCATTTTTTTCAGTTTGGCATAGCGGTTCTTAATTTTCAAGATCCAAAATGGTTCATAATTTTCGTTTTTGTTCGAATTAGTTTTAGTTTTTAAATCTTGAATTTTCAGTTTTGCATTTTCAAATTTTGAATTTTTGGGATTTTTTATGTCTCTGTCTACACTCTGCTTTTTTATGTTAAATATCATAATTAATATGTTTAGAATTTATATATTTCTTCACATTTGGGTGGTGCAAGTAACAAATGGCCTCTTATTTTATAAACACATGGAATGTGAATATATTTCAAACAACCCAATAACCACAACCCAGGCTTATACATGAGAGCGTCAAAATGGGCTACTTATTTTATAAATATTTACAATTTTGTAATAAATTTATTTAGCTATTTATTCTTGCTATATTTTGTGACACCCCGCCTAATTAAATACCGGGCGATCACTCCTTTATTAAATTAAATCAAGGTAAACAGTTGGTTCATTCTCAGCATCACTGTCGATAAAAATAAATTTTTCAAATTTAACACCCTAAAATAATTAAGCTAAGTGTCAAAACCATTTTCATACATGACTTTCCAAATTTTATTTAAAGAAAAATTATTTATTTATTTTAGTTAACCACATTCAATAAGTAAGAATCACACCACGTTTAAATTCTGCAACATAGTTCAAATAATTTAATACATTCGTCAATCGAATGTCAACATACGAAATCTAAAGTCACGCATCCAAACTGAATAAATCCGATAGAACAACACTGGAAATAACTTAAATACAAATGTCCAATAACAACGGAATAATGGAAAGAGCTACACATGCCCAACTAAATGAAAGTACTAAGAGTGGATCCGAATGAACGAAGTCGTCTAATCAAGAGACCTGCAACTCCCACCTAAGCTGTAGCGCGTTCCTTCCAAGAGATCCTAAGCAAGACGCCCCCGTGGCTGGGCACCTGTAATACATACATATATATACAAGAGAGAGAGAGAGAGAGAGAGAGAGAAAAACGGGTCAGAGCCCGAAAGTGTGTTTGATTTAAAATACGTTTAGCAAGTATTTAAATTGATACAGGCCAATGCAACAACATATTAGTGCGACACTCTCTTGAGAAATTATCACCTCTCTTCTAATGTGCACACCTATAGCACTAACCTTCCCAACGGTTTGTCTTATCATTTATCGCACTAATCTTCCCAATGATTTAACTTATCTTAGATTACTCGTAAGATTCAAAATTCCACGTTTCAATTGTTTGAAAATAATATTTCAATTAGTAACCAAAGTTCTCATTTTGACTTTATTAATCAATAAAGTTTTCCAGTGTCATATTTTACTTTCTCAAAACAAGTATTTATAATTGAGTCATAAACCATGTCCTACATATCACATCACAGTAGACAGTTCCAGATTCCTGAATTTCATATATATATTAACTACTCGTAAAATATATATAACAGAATAGCACCCCAAATAAAACTATGGTGCGGGAATACTTCTACTATCCAAACCCCATACCACTCATATCAAGGGGAATACAAATTCGGAATCACTCTCGAACTGTATTAACACATACACAAACAATATCGAGGCGAAGCATAGATTCCAAGTCTCTAAGAGGATGGCACATACTCACGTCTCTTAGGACCGTCTGAACTATCAATTCGATAGCCTGTACCTAGAATATCTATCTTCTAGGGTACAAGCCAATATCCCCCATAAAGGTCCCATCGAGATAAGACTGTCCCAGGGCGGTAACCTCAAGGATAGAAAGTAGCGCGGTATATTTTTCACATGTATATAATATATGTACACACAATCATATAAACATACCACTTTTATCATATTAATATAGGTTCCTCTCGTCACCCATAATTACAAAAGTTATCCTTAATTTCACATTATTAGTATTACGTATAAGGTTTCATTTCTAACCTTAACTCGAAGGGTTTTCTCACTTATTACGTGACACTCGTGGACTCTATCCCTCCAAGTAGAAAATTCAGTAGGTATACCTCTATTCACTATCGTAGCTATTCGCCGTAATCTCTCACTTGAAATACGTAGTTTAATCGTTCATTATATAATTATTCCAAAAAACAAAATTCTCGTCTTATAATAAAGTTCCCAACACTTATTCATATGTCCTACTGGTCTTTCCTATCTCCCAAAACATTTTATTAAGAATACCCAAGAATTATTTCACGATAAATTTAATTTAACTAATTAAACAATGGAAATAGGAGTCTGCCAGGAGGGGTCGATCGATCGAGGTTTGGGGCTCGATCGATCGAACCTTCGATCGATCGAAGCTCTAGGCTCGATCGATCGATCAAGCAGGTATTTTGATTTCTGCAGAATTGCAGTTACGGGTTCTATCATCTATCTTCATCCAAATCCATATTTTTCAACTCCAAACGTCCCAAAAATTCTACTACTAACATTATAACATTATACCAGATGTTTTTAACGAAAAGCATGTGTATTTCTATCATTAAACATGGATAATCAACCCAAAATCTTATCTAATCATCAAGAACCCTAGAGTTTTCTTAATCATGGTTCTAATCTGTTTTTTTTTTACCAGAATTTTCTTCTAATACATCATCAAAATTTCATGGGTTATTCGTCTACATCACAAAAGATTTCTAGAATAAGGTTTAAGTCTTTACTACATGCAAATTCCTATCAAAATTTGGGTTTTCTTCCATATATTTCATCCCTAATCATTCCTAAACTAATATGGAAATTGCACCAACAAAAATAGCAAGATAAACACTTGCCTGGGATTTTCAGAAGTCTAGTTTATGGCTGATATTGGTGTGGTTGCGTTCCTCGTCTCGCGATCTACGCGTTGGCGGTGACGGCGGTGCTAACGGGTGGCTTTTTGGCCTTGAATTGCCTTGAGAGCTCTCTCCTCACTTCTCCAATGGCCGTTCTAGGGTTCTGAATATTCTAACCCTAAGTGACAACCTCAATATCAGATATAGTCCCTCTAATTTTCTTGGGTTTAATTACCCATAAATGTAAAATGACTAAAATGCCCTCCCGGGTTACTAATTAGGCCTAAAAACGCCCCGAGACCCAAACTACACCCCCAGGTACACTTTTCTGACTATCTCGACCCTTCTGGACGCGTTGGCGCACTCAAAATGACCATACAGGCAACTTATAAAATATTCACTTTTTATTTATCAAAATTTTGTCCCGATGCGACACGAGCACGTCCCGACTTAAATTTTCAAAATTGCCATTTAACTCACTCATGACATTCAATATAATAACCAATATAATATATTACTTTGCTCATTAGTAATATTCAACAAATTTCTCATAATTACTAACTCTCGTCACGTTAATAATTATAACATAATTAATTTTCGGATTTTTATTAAATAATTAACTCACATTAAATTTAATAAATCGCCAAATTAATATAGCATAAAAATACGGGGTATTACATATTTTTTGTAACTTTTGATATTTTTGATACTATTGTAGAAGAAAAAAACAAAAGTGGATAGAATCTGGGATTATCTTCCAATCGGATGAGGTCTCCTTTACGTGTTTTTGATGGAGCATTTTTATAGGGAATCTATGTGGAGGGCATTTTTTAGATTTCTCATGATTGTTTATGTATATAATGTGATTTTATCAAAACTGGTGGCCAGCTGGTGATACATATTTTTAGACTATATTATTTTTCGACAGTAAAATATCCGATAAATATCGAACAAATCTCGGGCTAAGTAAGGAAATATAGTTCATATATGATCAAATGTCAAATAGTGGAACACAGACGAAGAATGTTGGTTCTTCAAAGTACTCGATGTATATGGTAATTTTAGAGAGTACTTGATGTCATTGTTTATTGTTATAATTGCAGTTTCGTGATTGTTAAAATATATTCATTTATTGTGCAAAGAGGTTTGAGTTATTCTGAGGTAATTAAACTTCCATGTTTTTGGGTAATGGGTAATATTTATATCCTCATTAATGGATTATGTTGGGGAATCGAAATATTAACTTCTATTATGAAACACCACTCTGTATATTTTTTACCATGTTCATCACATTTTTTGTTTGAAAAATTGTTTTCCCTATTTACATACTAGTGTTCGTTCTGTAAAATTTGTTTATATTGTTTTTATCTTTTCTCTTGATCTAGCTTTAGTTTTTGTTCTTTTCTACAAGTACACAGTGTCACGACGAAGTATAATGTGCAGGTGTTTGTTCTTTGTATAGGTGCAGATCTAGGGATTTATGAAGGAAATTGTACATTCATTGTACATGATGTCTATAACTTTTTTGAGCTATGAAATTTG
The DNA here is from genome assembly GCA_949130495.1 of Sambucus nigra. Classification (NCBI taxonomy): domain Eukaryota; kingdom Viridiplantae; phylum Streptophyta; class Magnoliopsida; order Dipsacales; family Adoxaceae; genus Sambucus; species Sambucus nigra. Next base: position 496,149,267 of record OX422211.1, on the reverse strand, counting down.
CATTATAACTACCGGGAGTTTGTTTAGTTTTGGGTTTATTTTTCTTTTTAACTTTTAATATCTTTAACTAGAACACTCCATGTTTTGTGTCATTAGATTTAATGTTTTGTGGGTGTGGCAATGTCTGTCTATATGGTGGGGCTACTGCACTTGGTTATATGAATGTTATATTTTGCCTAATTTTGGTGGAATGTAAATTTATATTTAAAATAATTCATTACATTAATCCGTAATAACGGATGAACACGACACTACACGCCACTTTAAAAAAATTAGGAGATCCAATATTTTTTCTTATTTTACCAAAACTAATGGGTTCTAATGGTTATTAACGATTGATGCGGGTCAACCCAATCCATTAACTATTGTATTTTATCAGTTTGGCGTATATTTAATTTGAAATTAGTAAGGGTTCACAAATTAACATAATTTCATGTCAGTTCATATCATGTTATCACGTCGTGCTTTCTTTTGAATCTAATCACTGTTGCGAAATCCCCAAGAACGGTTTTTCAACCGTGCTTGGATGTAATCACTATGAGGAAATATTTGGATCGTTTTTTCAACTGTGCCATCGGCACGAGTACACCCTGGTGTGTGTGTGTGTGTGTATATATATATATATATATATGCTTGTGTCTCATTGGTATATTTTGCATATTTATATATGGTATCTTTTTTTAGTCTTTGCGTTTGCATTTAATCCATGTTTGCCATGTGCTTTATCTTTAGATCAAATCAGCGTGCAGTATGATCATATTAGTATCTCTTGTTGCTTATTTGCATTGATATCTCAAGATTCATCTTTTATTCAAGTTGGTATCATATTTGCACTAATATTGGTATTAACCGATCATTATGTGGATTATTTGTGCTTGTGTTGTCATGATGTGTTTTGTTGCACTTTACACCATTGCATGATGATGATGATGATGGAAATCATCCTCAAGGATTCAACCTATTTGGGAGCTTGCTTAACAATAGTGAATGTAAATACATGAGCAAAATAGTAGAAGATATTGGAGAAAATGGAAAAACACAATTATTCAAGTGGTTCGGCCTTAGCCTACATCCACTGTGCAAAGTTTGGGAGTGTTTTCACTATAATAAAGGGCAAAAAGCCATTAAAGATGAAAACAAGATCTCTCTTTTTCTATATACAAGTTTAGTGTAACAGTAGGTTTATGTTGAAGATCGATCCCTAGAGAAAGAGACATAAGATGCCCTTTATTGTCCTAAGGGTGCGTATTGTCACCCCCAGGCATGTACTCCATGTGTGAGTGAATGAATAGCTAATGAGCATGTGACACCTGTAAAGAGAGATTCACGAGTCATGATGAAAAATGTTCCCCCACATGTTGGTTAATTTGTCAAAATAATTTTAGTTGGAAATACGAGCAATACACTTGTCATGATTTCCACTTGTAGATGAGATGTCTAAGGCTAAGGGTCTCGACCATCAATACTTCTAGAGATTTGTTCTTGTAAGGTAGAGCCAAGGCGAGATTATTTGGCTTTCGGACTAATATGAATGAGATTAAGGGTTCGACCTCCTAATTTGAGGCCGACACAACACACATCATGTTGATGAGGCATACATTGTAGGTAGACTGTTGATGAGGCTGACACTGTAGGTAGGTTGTTGATGAATGTTATCATATTATAGGTTTGTCTCGAAATCCAAGATAACTCGAGACGAGATTATGAATGTGGAGTCATAAGGATTGATGATTCGGAGAGCATATATGAGGGGACATGTTACTATAGTGTGTGTCGTCCAGACGAGACCAAACTTATGTGTATCTATCACCCCCTAGACCTTAGTCTTCAATGTCAATGGGAGGCTAAGGTGTAAGTTCAGCTATTTTGTCTCATTATCACCCATGCGTCTAGGGTTACCCCGAGGTCAGTGGAGGTATAATGGTCACATAGGTTTCCACAGAGGTGTCATTTCTGGCTCAAAAAGTGGTACACTTGTCATTTTCTAAACAAATTAGAATGAGGCCCTAGGTCATGTGTGTAGCTAAACATCATTTCGCGTGTCATTACCTAATAATGGGTGTTTTTTGGAAGAGTGCTCATGCTTTGGGGCAGTAATAACCCCTTTTCTTCTTCATTTTATCATTTCTGCCAAACTTGTTTACAGAGCAATGAACATCTTTCTCTCTATAAACTCTCTTATTTCTCCAGTGTAATCTCTCCATTTTTCCGTGCTTTTTTATTTCCTCATCCTTCCTCCACTTTTTAGGTACTCCTCTCACTCCTTCTCTTTATTTCTTCTGTTTTAATTTTGATTTCTAAACCTTTTGATTTTTTAGTCTATTTTTTTATTACTTTGCCCATCTATTTCTTGTGATTTTCCCCTTAATTCACGGTGGATTAGGGAGGGTAGGAAGTTAGGAGGATCTTTAAGGTTGAGTAGGCTTGTATTTTAAAGTTTTTGAGTGATTGTTTATTTTCTAGAGTCTTTTTCGGTTAAAGGTCACCAGAGGTGTTCTTGGTGTTCTTCATAGAAGTTTTTCAAAAAACCATCCAACCGCCTAGTTTCATCCTCTGTGGTTGCTTAATTAGATTTCTTTGAAGTCTTTCATGTACCGTAAGTTGCACGAGTTAAGTGAAGAGTTTGCACACTTGCATCAATGTATAAGATGAGAGATTATAAGGGTCGAGGTTGAGTCTTAAAATAGGTCTGAGGTTCCACTTATACTTGTTCCCTTAGCTGTAGATAACCCTACATTACTTATTACTTACCCCACTCCAGTCAAGCGTAAAGTTGTTATTTCATTCAGTAATCACTCCATGTATATATCGTATTCCAACATCTACAGCCCTTTTGAACATCTAGGCCTCCATGACGATTGATAGGTTTCAAAAATTGACTTCTTTGAGGTGGCAATGAAAGTCCTGATAGGCCACATAATCGAGGGTGAGACTGCCAAATCAAGTAATTAAGGTCATCCCAGCACTTCTACTCATCAACAAAGGGATCCTGATCCCCAAATTTATGATATTTCTGATGATGAGTCTGAAGTCGAGGTTACTGATAATGTACCCCCTATGGGCGTACCAATCTCGACTATGACTCAAGACGAGTTTAGGAGTTAAGATCTTTCGTGGTAAATCCCCTACCACTGAGGATGAAGAGGAGGAGTATCCTTATGTTTTGGATACGAGTGTTGCCTCGACTATTCCCAGTGATGTTTGTGAAACTGGCCCGATAATCTGGAGGCACCTCTATGGAATCAAGTTTTCCATCTATATGAGCTCGCCTACTGAAAACGAGCGAGCCTTTTACCTTAAAAATAAGGAGAAGTGGTTTTCTATGAGCAAATGTTCAAGTTCAATTTTTACCTTCCAATGCATCCATCAATAAGGACAATGCTTACTTCAATTAACATTGCCCTCACTCAACTGACATTGAATTCCAGAATGACCCTATTTGAGGTTGCTTACCTCTGGAGGGTTGCCAGGGATTTGGATCACTTAGTTGATGTCTTTCAGGCATGTTACACTATTATCACTACGAGGGCTACCCACTGCTATTATCATTTTGTGGCTCATCGTCTTGACAGAAAAAATCCTCCACATAAATCAAACTTCCAACCATGATAAAAAAAACCAATACTTTTTAACCTAAGAGGACTGGGAATTCGACAAGGGAGAATCATCCACAACAGATAAGGGAAGAGTTCCTCGAAAATGGGACTGTGTGTCGCTCTCGACTAAAGTGGAACCAGGTCTTAGTGTCGAGATGAGAGGACATATTGATACACTAAGAGGGGACAACCTCATTTCTTTTACTCTTGCAGTATTCAGGCACGGGGTTGGACCCCCTGACATCACTTCGTAAGAAAAATTTCTTAACTTTTTTAACTTTACTATCGCCGCAAATTATTCTGACTTAATGTAGGCCGCTACTAAAAATATTCATTTGTGCTTTACAGACTTCCCCAAAGGTATATCTAATGAAATCTCAGAGATGGCAGCTCCAATGTCAATAAATCTTCTCGCCCGTCTTCAGGGAAAAGCTTCTTAGCCGACACAAACTCAGCAAAAATCAATAACTACTGGCCCAAACATTGTTTAGGGGACCAAGAAGAGAAAGGAGGTTGTGATGGGACGTCAACTAATATTCCACCATAATAAAAGAAATAAAAGAAGGTTCCACTGGACAATCTTCTGACCATTTTCTCCCTATTAGTGATGTCTCGGTTGTTGTGCATCTGGCTTAGCTAAGCATTAATGATGACTCTCTTCTTGGGAGTCAGTTTAGAGATCGAAAGGTTATAACCTCGATTGTACCTAAGTGTGATGGGCACTATTTTGATGCTCAAGACCCCTCCTGAGTTTTTAACTTTGATCTTCATGGGGATACCCAGGTAAACACCAACACAGTTTATTCTTCTCAAAATATTTAAAAGTGTAATATCATTTCGTACTAACTTCTTCTTTTTATATTTTTTGCAGTCTTTCATCGGCCTCAAGAATATCCAACAATGGGTTGTGGAGACTGAAGCAGAGTCTAAGGCAACTGAGGAGATCAAAGCCTAGGTTGATGATCTAGGGCAAAAGCTACAAGACCTGAAGGTCGAGTATGACACTATAGACCAGTAGATGATGACTGCCCACCCTAAGGAATGTATGTTCAACATGAAACATGACCTCTTAGAAAAGGGGGAGTCTCTTGAAGTCAAGCTCAAGAGGCAAGAGGAAGATGAGGTAGAAAAGATCTGAGTGGCTACCGAATAAGTTAATGCGACTTTAAAGAGTCAGAGGAGTTTTTTAGATATATCTTCCAATACATGGAGAAGGGGGCCAAAACAGTGTGTCGACGGGTCGCCAATCATTGTTCTGACCTTATTGTTAATGACCCTTTCCTGGCTGAGATTTTCATACTTTTGACTTTGTTGATCCCATAAGAATGGTATCCCTGTAGGAAGTCCAAGCCGAAGTCAAGAATTTTGAAATTGTTATAGATAAAGACGAGACTACTTTTGTTAGCCGGGCTAATGCTAATATGGTGGGAGACCAAGAAACAAACACTGTTACCCCTGGTGAAATTCCAGCTAAATTGTTCGTCACAAAAACTCTGGTGGCCGACTCTTAAATTTTATTCTAGGTGACCGTGTTTGGTCTTCAAGCTTTTTTTTGTAAACACTTTAAACAATTTTACTTTTTAACACTTTTTTATTGAACACACTTTTTGTAACTTATGTCATCCTGATGTACAAACAATCTCTTGTTGCTTTTCTAATATAACTAGTTTTTACAAAATTATTATATCTTCCAGTTACCTCCAGTACGTTGTTCTTATTGGATGAATGCCCAAGTAGTGTCTTCATCCCAAATTATTCACAAAGTAGATCTCTTATCCTTTTAGTATATATCTTAATATATGTTTAAGGATTTCACCATACTGAACTGGTGTTTACAGGGTCTCACCATATTAAAAATGATGTTAAGGACTTCTTGCCTCTCAGGGTTATGCAAAGCGATGCCTTAGAGTCGAGACTCCTAAGGCACTCTCATATCAACGAGAGAAACGTTTAATCATTCACCATACTTAAATGATATTTAACAAACTCACCATACTAAAATTATATTTAAGGATCTCTCCATAAAAATGGTGTTAAGGATTTCCCACCTCTCCAGGTTTATACAAAGCGGTGCCTTAGAGTTGAGACTCTTGAGGCACTCTTATACCATCGAAAGAGAGATTTAATTTTGTACCCTACTTAAATGATATTTAACAAACTCACCATACTTAAATTATGTTTAAGGGTCTCTCCATAAAAATGGTGTTAATAACCTCCCACCTCTTAGGGTTTATGCAGAGCAATGCCTTGGAATCGAGACTCCTAAGACACTCTCCTACCGTAGAGAGATACGGTTATTTAATTATGAACCAGACTTAAATGATGTTCAAACTAAGATCTCTCCACAAAAATGGTAATAAGGACCTCCCACCGCTCAGGGTTTATGCAGAGCGGTGCCTTGGAGCCAAGACTTCTAAGTCACTCTCGTATCGCCAAAAGAGATTTAATTATGCACCATATTTAAATGATGTTTATATGGTTATGTGATTCTCAAAGATTCTAGTTGTAAAGAATATGTGAGACAATACTTCATTATAGTTCAACTTTTCCATACAAGCATTTTCATACAAAGGGAAAAATTGTATTTCGTCTATGAAAAATGATCCCCCTATTGACAGTATTTTTTCAAATGTTCCCAATTCCAAGAGTTAAAAAACTTATCTTCTTCAAGGTTTTCTAGACGATAGGTACTTGGTATGACCTCCTCATTGACTCTGTAAGGCCCATGCCAGTTAGGGTGGAGTTTGTTGGACTTTTAGATGACCTTCTTTAGCACTAGGTCTCCCACTGCGATGGGCCTAGATTTAACCCTCTTATTATAGAACTTAGCATCTCTCTATTGATAGGCTGATTGCCTAATGGATGTTTCCTCTCTTTTTTCTTCAATAAGGTCAAATTCTAGCCTTTTCTCTTCCAGATTTTCCTCAGAGTTGTAGGTCTGAACCCTACGGCTTGGCAATCCAATCTCTGTTAAAATCATTGCCTCTAATACATTGGCTAGCATGAAAGGCATTTCTCCTATTGGGTCTCTCTCTGTCATCCCGTATGCCCAAAGAATAATGCGTAACTCGTCAATCCATTTTAAGTTACTGTTTTTTAGCTTTTTCTTGATTCCATCCAATATCATTTTGTTGGTCACCTCTAGAGTAAGTTTTATTGGTCACCTCTGTAGTAAAACTTCTTGATGTTAATTCTTTTGTAGTAAGTTTCCAAATATTTGTTCTTGAATTATTTACCATTATCGGATATCAGTGTGTTGGGAAGGCCGTAATAACAAATCATATTTCTCCATGTAAATTTGAAGCATTTCACCTCTATGATTATTATTATGGCCTCTATTTCCACGCACTTGGAAAAATATTCAATTTCAACGATCAAGAATCTAAAATTTCCATTTTCTCTAAGCAGACGATGACTAGGTCTATTCCCCACATAGAAAAAGGCTAAAGGGACGATATTACAGAAAAGGGTTGATGGGGATGATGGGGTATGCTTGCAAAATGCTAGCACTTATAACACCTTAGAACATATTTCGTTGAGTCTTTTGCAATATTTGGCCATTAGTACCCTGAGGTGATAATCCTTTTAGTTAAGGATCGTCCACATATATGTCTTACACATGATCCTTCATATATGTCACTGAGTACATAGCTTACTTCAGACAGGTGCACATACCGTAGGAGTGGAAATAAAAAACCTTCTGTATGAAGGATTTCTTACAGTATCATATAGACCCCCATGCTAAAGAGGTTTTTTATTTATGAAGGAAAAAACCTTCTGTATGAAGGATGTCTTATAGTATCATATTTTCCTCTTTACCATTCTTATAAAGTGAACCATCAAAAAATAGACCCCCATATTGGTCCCCTTGTGTTAAAGGACACTCTGCTAAGACTCCATTTTTTATTAGAAAATTTCTCTTTAGCATACCATATATTGTGTTGGCTGGTACTTCCTTGGTCACAATCTCCTTTCCTTTTTAAATTACCGGGGGGACTTTGGTTGGAGCTTCACCTTCTGTATCGTCTACGTCTTCCCATGCGAACTCAGCAATAAAATCTACCAACTCTTGCCTTTTAATTTTTCTACTTGACTTATAGATGATATTAAATTCACATTCGACTGATCAAGCCATTAATCTACCCAATTTCTCAGGTTTATGAATGACCTGTCGGAGGGCAAGTCGGTGGTCACTACCATCGTATGAGCCTAAAAATAGGGCTTCATCTTTCTTGAATCATGGATCAAAGAATATTAAATCTTTTCTATCTTTGGATAAATCAGCTATGCCCTTTCAAGTGCTTTGTTTTTTAAGTAAATGTGCTTTTAAACTCCATTGTTGTTTCAAACAATGGTTGCACAGATGGCCGGCTCTGAGACGTCTAGGTATAAGTACAACTTCTCTCCTTATATCAATCGGGAGAGGAGAATAGATGAGTCAAGATAAGCCTTTATCTCTTAAAATTCTTTCTCACGATCATCATCCCAAACAAACACTTTCCTTATAATCTTAAAGAATGAAAAACACTTGTTTGTTGCCCTAGAGATAAACATGTTCAGCACAACAACTCGGGACGTCAATCTTTGAATATCTTTGATCATATTTGACATTTTCGTGTTAATCAATGCTTTAATATTAGCAGTATTATATTTAATTCCCCTTTAATTAACGATGAAACCTAAGAAATTTCCTCCTTCAACATCGAATACACACTTAGCAAGATTCAATTTCATTATGTATTCATCCATAGTGTCAAACATTATTTCTAAGCTGGCCACATGATTCTCGGGCTTCAAACACTTCGTGAGCAGGTCGTCGACATATACCTCCATCGTCCTCCTAATCTGGTCCTTAAACATTTTCTTAACTAACCTTTGGTAGGTAGCCTCTGCATTCTTTAAGTCGAATGACATAACTTTATAGTAATATGTCCCTTTGTCAATGATAAAGGAGGTTTTCTTGGCACTGCATTGAGATCTTATTATACTCGGAGTAAGCATCCATGAAGTTCATGAGCTCATGATTGTCCGTATCATTTACCATCTGATTGATCCTAGGTAAAGAAAAATTATCCTTCGGTAGGCCTTGTTAAGGTTAGTGAAGTCCACACACATTCTCTATTTTTCATTTTTTCTTTGGCACAATGACGACATTAGACAACCATTCAAGGTAATGCATTTCCTTAATGAAGTCTATAGTCTGCAGCTTTTTGACTTCATCCTGTATAACTCTGTACCTATCCCTGGAAAATATTCGTCTTTATTGCTTTGCTGGATTAGCACTCTCATCTTGGTTTAGCTGGTGACAAATAATTATTGGTCAATCCTCGACATATCATTGTGCTCCATGAAAACACACTTTGAATTTTTCTCAATAATTCAATCAACTCCTTCTTTATTTATGCCTTGAAGGATGATTCTATTTGGATGCCTTTTTCATTTCGTCCTCATTTGGGACTATGGATTCTACCTCTTCTGCAGGCTCTCCTTTTTTAAGTTTTTATTCACCCTGTGGGTCAAGGTTGTCTACATTGTAGTAAGTTATCTTCCTTTTGTGAGCTTCCCTATCTTTCATCAAAGTGAAGCAACACTCTCGTGCTTCCACCTAATCACGATTTACTTCCCCTACCCAAAAAGGAATAAGGAATTTCATCATTTGGTGTATAGTGGAAGGCACAACTTTAAAATCTTTGAGTGATACAATACCCAGGATTATGTTGTAGGCTGAGAAGACATTATCATCCATCACAAAAAAGATTATTTTCTTAGTCAAGAACCTCGGTAGGTTCCCGTGCACACATCGATTTCGTAAACACCCATCATGTGGACTTTCTCCCCACTAAATCCAGTCGAGGATTAGTGTTAGGGGACAAGTATCTTCTTGCTCATCTTTAGCCCTTTAAAATAGTCCCAAAACATAACGTCGGTCAAGCTTCCCCCATCCACCAATATACGAGCCATATTATAGCAGTGAACTCGTGTACTGATGACAACATGATCATCATGTGGGGCTAAAATTCCTTTAAAATCTAGTCTTAAAAATCCCACAACGAGGCTTCCCATGTCTACTTTCTTCTGCTTATTAGGTTTTACTTCAGCCTTAGTCGAGTTAAACTCAACCTTCTTAGGTTCAATTTTTGCTTCAACTACGTGAGACTTTTTGTCAGATGGATCAGTTACTTCCACTACTTTCTAAACCTCTGCATATCATTTTTACCTCAAAATAAATCATATGGAAGTTATTCGATTGATTTATACGAGTTAATTTCTATTACGATAAATTGATGAAATAATAGCCAATCCAATAGCTGCTTCAGTTGCTGCAATAACTATAACAAAAATTAAAAACATATCTCCTTTTAATTAACGACTATCAAAAACCTTAGAATCGCAGATTATACCCCTACATACATGGTTAAAAGATACCACGGGAGGAGCGCATTATAGTACGTATATGCTTCTAGCCAAAATCTTATTAAAAATTAGAGGGTATGGATTGGTTCGAATTTTATGGAACTATCACCCAACCTTTAACTACAGGAAGCTTGGCATGAAGGTTTGGGTTATCTTCACCACTATCGTCTGATTCTAGTTCATTTCTACTAAATTGCACCTCCTTCTTAGGATTAGCATCCTTTTGTGCATTGAACATTTTCCTTCCCTCATCTTGACTTCCACTTTTATACAAGTATTTTCAAAGCTTCCCCTATTTTAACAGCTTTTCAATCTCGTCCTTAAGGTCAAAGCATTGATATGTCATGTGATTGTGATCTTGATGAAACTCACTCCTTTTTCTCTTCTCCATCATATGAGGTGGAGCCTTTAACTTTTTTAGCCACCTGAGCTCTTTATCATCCTCTATTTCATTCAAGATTATATCAAAATTGATCGTTAGTGGAATATACTTGGCAAATTTGTTATCATTGGTTCTTTTCATTCCTTTATTCTCCTTCACTCAACTTTAGCTAGACTTACCATTGTTAGCCTCTTTTAGGTCACCTCTTTTGGGCAATATGGCCCCCTTTGCATTTATAATTCTCTCGATTGCTTCCAGGATTTTCATCATGGACTTTGGAGGGCCTTCGAAGAGATTCCATAAAGTTTCCCTGCTTGAAGTCCACTGATGAGGGTTGTCATGGAAATACTCTCATTATTGTCTTTAACTTCTAACTTATCCGTATTGAATCAAAAGATATAGCCCCTCAGAGGCTCAGTTTTTCCCTGCTTGACAATCAGAAAATGAGTCATGCGTTTGGCCAGTATCATGCTAAAATAAAAATTATGAATGAACTTCTCAACCAATAGTTTAAAAATTTCTACGGACTCTCTTGGTAGGCCGGTATACCATACATGAGCGGCGTTAATAAGGGTGCTGGAAAATTTTTGGCACCTCTTCTCATCGAGGGTTGAGTATATGTTAAAAATCAATTGATTCATCTCTACGTGATGAGCAGGGTTAGTACTCCTATCATACTTGAGCATCACGATTAATGGCTTAAATTTGGCAGGAGTTAGATAGCTGACTATTCTCGATACAAATAACTATCTCCATGGTTGGCCCTCTGCGTGTATTTATCTACCCGCTGTTGACTTCCCTGTATACCCTTCTCTCCTAGTCTCATCTCGATCGATCATTATTGAGATGACTAGTGGCATGTGTGCCATTAATTCTCTAAGAATGTTGGTCTCGGCTACCATCAATTCTCCAACCAAGACGATTTAAAGCCAACCCCCGACTTCTCTGGTTAAACACAGATCCTTTTTTTATGACTTTGGAGAGAGTGTTGGATACTCTTTACTTAGTAAGTTAGAGTTGGGGTTATCCATAATCGATAGGAGGTGTTAGAAGTTTCATATCTCTCTCAACATTTCTCTTCATGGCACACTAGATCCTCTGTATATTCTTAGACTTCCTTTCCAAGTCGGAGACGCCATAGGTCATCAATATCTCTCTACTTGAGGTGATGTTGTACTTATTTTGCAAGAGCTAGGAGTGGTCCTCCAACTACCGGATGTGAGGCCTCTATGGAGGTTAGCGTTATTGACTTGACGGTGTGGTCATCTGGGATCTTGCTCATGATGTCCTGGCTGAAGGCTAAAAGTTATTACTTAATTTTCTATTGAATGGCCACAAGGATCCTCAGTTTCGTCGCTACATTAGCCATTTCTGACTACTGAATTGATTGACTGGAGCTGGCCCCGACATTGGAAGGTGGATCAGTTTCCATCACCAATGAAACTCAATAAAATAGAAATAAAAAGAGTGATGAAGAAAGTAAAACATACAAAAATATGATGAACTGGTAAAGCTTAAGAACCTCCAAAGTCAAGCTCTTTTAATGGTGCTTCATTTCTAATAGTAGTGGGGTTGGATCACCATTAGAGGCAAGAATATGAGATTTCAAGATGGGGTGAGGAAAACAACTCAGTTTTTTCCCACAGATGGCACTAAAATGATGATGATGGAATTCCTCCTTGAGGATTCGACTTGTTTAAAATCATTCTTAACAACGGAAAATGTAAGAATGGGATGAATAGTAGAAGAGATGAGATAAAATGAAAGAACACAAGTATTTAAGTGGTTCGGCCTTAGCTTACATCCATTGTGAAATGTTTGGGAGTGTTTCACTATAAAGAAAGACATTAAAGGTCAATACAAGTTTTCTCTCTCTCGCTACAAGTGTCGTGTAATCGTAGGGTTATGTTGAAATCCCTGGGAAAAGAGTCAGAGGATACCCTTTATAGTCTTGGGGGTGCGCAGTGTCACCCCCTAGGCATGTACTCCATGTGTGAGTGAGTGAATACTTAATGAACATGTGACACCTCTAGATGTTGATGCATGAGTCGTGATGGAAAAATATTCCCTCATATGTTGGTTGATTTGACATAACGATTTTAGTTGGAAATGCCATTAATATCCTTATCACGATTTCCACGTGTAGAAGAGATGTCTGAGGCTGAGGGTCTTGGCTTCCAAGACTGGTGAAGCTTTGTTCTTGTAAGGCAGAGCCAAAAAGATATTATCTCTCTTTCAAACTAATATAGAAAAGACTGATGGTTTTGCCTCCTAATACTGTCTGAGGCCGACAGTGCACCCAGAATGCTGATGAGGCTGATACTATAGGTAAACTATTGATGTGGCCAACACTGTAGGTAGGCTGGTGGTGAATGTTATCATGTTATAGGATTATCTCGGAGGCCGAGACAACTCGAGATGAGACTATGTGTGAGGACTCCTAAGGATTGATGATTATGAGAGCATATATGAGGGGACATATTATCTCAATGGGTGTTATCAAGACGATATCAGAATTATGTGTACCATATGATATTATTCTTTCTTCCTTAAATTTTAATTGATATCACATATTCTCACATTTAGGGGGAGAAATGGCTTATTAGGGAGAAATAGTTTTATGCATCCTTTCTTTGTCTATTCCTAAACGGGGGGGAATGGTATCGTTCACTTTAGGTTTAAAAGGATATCTTTATATTGGTGGAGACTTTACCAAGGTAGAGATTGTCAGACATATGAGGAGTTTTATTCATATGTATATTTATATTGTTTATAAATTCTCTTTGCATTTTAAGGTGTGTTTAAGTGCGCAAGTTTACAACAGGCGGTAAAGTTTACAAGCGAGCAAAACTACTCAGCGTATGTGTCAGTCAAGAATTTTTACTTTTTCCTTTTGGGGTTAGGAATTGAGTCTTTTAGAGAGCTTAACGGCCCATAGGTTTTTTGTTTTTCAGTTTGTCCCGGAAAAGCCAAAGAGAGTGATAACTAAGGACAAATTTTCTATTGAATCAATTTGCATGTATTGGCTTAATTTCAAAAAAAAACATTTTTAGTCATAGGTTAGACTTTATGTCATCAACCTTTCAAGCCTATGGCGTATTTGATTGAAGACGTAGTGGCAAATATTTAAAGATTACATATCGTGTCGTGTTTTATGCCACGTTTCATCTTTGTGTTTGAGAGGATCTCTAAGGTATGAATGTGTATGAACTTTGATCCTTAGAATTAAGTATTTTTCGGTTTTTATCTCTATATTTATTTGGAGATATTTTTAAAAAAATTTAAAAGAAAAATATGTTTTGTTTTAAAGTCATTTGGATGACATTATGGGTTTCGTTCAAATAAGTTGGACAGTTCGTTCAAACGAACATCAAACGAGATTTGTCAGTTTACGGAACTAATATCATTTGAAGCTCATTCCAAGCTGGTTTGAACGAGGTTTGGTTTGATTTAGTTCGAACGAGGTTGTAGTTTCATTCGAACAAGGTTTATTTTCGTTCAAACGGATTTTTCGAAAAAGGAACCACCTAGAACAATGTTTTGTCTATATAAAGGGATTCAAGCATTTATTTTTAGAGATACTTTTGGCAAAACATGTGTTCCTATACAATTCCAAAGGCTCCCAAACCTTAGTTTTACCTAAAGTGTTTAAGATCAATTTTTTATTGTTCTATATTCTTTAAGATCTTAATTTTTTGGAACTCATAAGTTTATTTGCTTCATCTTGTTTAAGAACTGTATGTTATAGTGATGAAATGAACTCTTAGACCTTGGATTGTCTTGTTCGGTCACTAAGTTGACTTCAATTGAAGCCTTGATAATACACGCGATGATGTAGCGGGATAATGGAATATGCAAAACTACAAACATAATGAGAAATTATAATTTTTTCTCTTATAAATCTCCCCATTTGGCTATTCCGGTACAAAACACAAAACCAAAAAAAAATAATCCATAAGACATGTTCAAATACTATCCCTCCCAGTCTCGAAAAGGAAAAGCCACTCGCAAATTTGTCTCTATTGAATATCTTCATCGTGTATTCTAAGATATCATCAATTCGAAAAAAATACCAACACATATGAAACAAAGAAAATACTGTGACGCATGGAGTTTAAAATAACAAAACTCCCCCTTAATTTTTTCTCCTCCTTTTTATCCGTAATAGAGAAAGGGTTAGAAGTTGAACCTCAAAAGTTAGCATCACATGTATACACATTTGAAATATCATCATAAGTTATAGACAATTTAGCGTATACAATGAAACTTCAATAAACTAACAAACTATTTTTGAAAATTTTGAAACTTTTTAGTTTGAAAATATGCACACATGATTACAAATAAATGTACCATGTATTATCATGAAAACATACAAATCATGGAAATGGAATGTAGTTGTGTGAAATTAATGCACATGAAAGTCATCATAGGCATACATAGTGACTGTCCATGAAGTCAAAGAGATTGCTAAAGAAAGAACACAATTTAACTTTTTGTGTAAAAAAATGTTGAACAAAGTGAAATTGACTCAAATCATTAAAATTTATCAAATTTCAATGCTTCTCAAATCAATAATACCAAACTATTTAATTTTTTAAATAATTTTATTATGCAAACCCATTGATTTTCAACTTATAAAACTCTCAAAATCTCACATTTTAAGCATAAAATCTCAAATGTTTTTTAAAGGAATCATATTCTTCAAATTTAATGAAGCATGAATAAAATAAAATTAGTTTTGACACATCTATTTTTATGTCTCGAATACATCTTTAGGCTCCTTACAATGGTGGATCTTAATGAAAAGAAGAATGATTCTTTCGTAGCCCCTTTCCATTTCTTAAACATATAGCAATCAATTTTCTAGTAAAAAATATTTTAGCAATGGTTTTTACATGCACAAAAAGTTCCTAGTACATTTGGTTCGTTATTAAGCACGAATGAGATGAGAACCTCCTATTCAACATATGAGAAGAAAGTGAAATGTTTAAAAGTTTATGCGTGTATGTAGTCAAGGCGAAATAATGAGTCTAACATGAAGGTCGTAATCAACAATAAATGATGCAATTCTAAACGTGCATTATTAGGCACAAAAAAAATGTAGCCAAGTCTCAAGACACCATGATTAAAACATGTGAATGGATGTAATGAAATGGTGACTCGAACATCTTAAATATGCTTCCGTACATGATGTAAAAACAAACTAGAATTTTTTGTAATTTTTGAAAATTTTTATCAAAATAAAATCCTTTTGAATTTTTTGAAAAGAAAATATTCTTTTTGGATTTCTCAATTGATAAACAATAGAATACAATCTAGTTATAGGGACAAGTGATATGAATATGAAGATCGCCCTAAACTAGAAAAAACACTCGAACTCAATCAATGGAATAAAATCCAAAGACTTCCTAAGATCCTCAAATCTAAGTGCATCTAAAGTATTAGTGAAAATATCGTCCAATTGACATTAGGTACTCACAAGGCTCAATAAAATGATCTTATCCTATACAAAATCATGAATAAAGTTATCATGAATCCTAAAGTGCTTCTTATAAGAATGATGGATGGTATTACAAGAAATATGGATTGCAGTCGAATTATCACAAGAAATAATCATTGTGCCTTGATTAATTCCATAATCCTCTAACATTTGCTTCATCCATAAGAGTTGTGCCCACAACTCCCAGTGGCTTTGTACTTGTCCTCTATCATGGATAAATAAATTGAGTTTTTCTTATTGTTAAACAAAGAGACAAGAGCAATCCCAAAGTAAAATCATCCACCCGACCTGATTTTATAATCATCAACATCCTCGGCACATTCTGCATCTAAATACACCGAAAAACTGTCATTAGTATCAAAGGAATACCAAATGCCATAAAAAATTGTGCCACTTAAGTATTTGATGATACATTTAAGTGAAATTAAGTGTGATCCTTTTGGGGACTCTTCATACTGTGCATAAACTCCAACACTAAAGGCGATATCCGAACGGCTTGAGGCCAAGTAGAGGATATTACATATCATAATCCTATAGAGTGTTTGCCCTATGCCCTTACCTAAAGTTCCTTTGCTCAGATTTGTCATGTAACTTGTGTGTGTGAAAGATTGCCTAGCGAACTCCAATCCAACATTAGGTCCCTAGAATATTTAGACTGAGATGTAAATATCCCATTCTCAAGTTGATGCAGTTAGAGACCTAAGAATAAAGTAAGTTCACAAACCATAATCATCATAAATTCTCTGTTCATCTCTTCCTCAAAAGTGTGAGCATGTTGGGAAGATGGGTATCCAAAGACTATGTCATCCATATAGACTTTGGCTTTTAATGAATGACGTCGTATCAACTCCCCATATCTTGAATCTAGGAGCTAAGAGATAAGTATTTACCCTTTCGTACCAAGTAAGGGGTGCTTACTTCAGACCATACGTGGCTTTCTTTATATAAAAGACGTGTTTCGGGTACTTTGAGTTTTTAAATCTCTTTTATTATTCCACTTAAACCTCCTCTTAAATAATGTTGTTGAGAAATGAAATATTGAAATCTATAGGAGGGTAGTGAGACTGGGGTCTATGAATAACAGGAAAGGGTGAGGCGTGACCCACTCTAATAGACGTTGTTTGTAAGGTTCTCAAGGACTTCTAGAGTAGCTTGTAGTGAAACCTTCTCCTTTTGGTAAAAATGGGGCTCAATCTATAACTCACTCCTTGCAAGAAGAGGAACTTCCACAGTAGTAATAGTAATTTTCTCAAGAAGATCTCTTGAGAATGATGGTTGTCAGTGTGGAGTGAAAGAACAAGGCACTTAGCACTAGAGAGAGATAAGGGAGAGAATATTAGGAAGTTCTGGTGTGATTTTGACAGAGTAACAGTACTATTGTGTTTTTTGCTCTATCCTTGACCTTGCCCAGGGGTCCTATTTATGCTTAGGAACTAAGTCTAGGTTGGCACTTTTGACGCCAAAACTTAGAGGGTTGGTGAGGGACAAGGTCTGCAGTGTACCATTTGTCCTTACATGTGTGCAGCAGCATGTCCCCTCAAATAGGTGCCACCTAGTTCAAGCCCAATTCAAAAAGAAAATATGTCTCCTAATGAAGACAAAATATCTGATTTAGTAAATATCTTTTGAAACGGTAACTTTTGGTACAAACTTTGTAAACTTGAGAGACGGGTCATCGAGGACCTCCTCCTCTAAAACTATCAATCTTGAGGGGGAGGGGGCCTTGAGTACCCCTCTCCTCTAAAATCATTTTTGGCTTGAGAGTGTCTTTGGGGACCCGCTCTTATAAGAAAATCATTTTGTACATAGTTAATTTCTTGTGAGCAACCAGCTCTTTGGATGCTCACTTCACTTATAACTAAGTGCGAGGTGTGTGTAGTCTTGAGTGACTCATATGTCTTCTTACTAGTATTATCTCAATCCTATAGTGCAAAGTGGTTGAGCTTTATCAACATACCTTTTCCTTCATTTTTCAATCCAAAACTCCCAAGAGATCCCAACTAGTCTACTTGAGCACTGCTTGCTCAACTAGGCAACCTGTACAAGAAAATAAGTATCCGTACTTCTGTTCTTTTAAAGAATAATTTTCATGATGAAGGGTTTCTTATGGTAGCCACTCCGTCATTATAACTTGGTTTTCTAGGAGCTGAGGGGGGAGGGGACCTTAAGGGTCCCTCCTCCAATATGAATTTCTGTTGTTGAGGAACCCTAGGGGGTTCCTTCTCAAATGTTATTTTTTTCCTGTTGAGGAACCTTATGGGGGGTTCTTTCTTAACGTGAATTTATGGTGAGGGACCCTAGGGGGGTCCTTCTCAATGTCAACTTCTTCTGTTGAGGAACCCTTGGGTGGATCCTTCTCAATGTCACTTTCTTGCGAGGGACCCCTCCTGCTTAATGTCAACTTCTGTAGGGACCCTTGGGGGAGTCCCTCTCAACATGGTCTTCTGCCGCTACCTAGGTGAGGTTCCTTGGCTTCTACCGCCACCTAGGTGAGGTTCCTTCTAGACTTGAGTTTCTGCAGGGACCTTGGGAGGTCCCGCTTAATATGGTCTTCTGCTTCCTCCTAGGTGAGGTTCCTTCTCGACTTGAGTTTCTGTAGGGACCCTGGAGGGTCCCTCTCAATATGGGAATCTTCCGCCACCTAGGTGAGGTTCCTTCTTAACTTGAGTTTCTTCAGGGACCCTGGGGATCCCTCTCAACATGGGATTCTGCCGCCACCTAGATGAGGTTCCTTCTCGACTTGAGTTTCTACAGGGACCCTGGGAGTCCCTCTCAACATGGGCTTCTACCATCACCTGGGTAAGGTTCCTTCTCGTCTTGAGTTTCTGCAAGACCCTGGGGTTCCCTCTCAATATGAGCTTCTGCCTCCACCAAGGTGGTGTCCCTTCTCGACTTGAGTTTCTGTCGGGACCCTTGGTGGTGTTCCTTCTCAATATGAGATTCTGCAGGGACCTTGGGTGGTGTTCCTTATCAATATGAATTTCTGATGGGACCTTGAGGGGGTTCCGCATCCCAAATATTTTTTTACAGTTGAGGGAGGGGCACCTTCAGGGTTTTGCGTCCAAATATTTTCTTGTAGTTGAGGGAGAGTACTTTGACTACTCCTCGCCCCAATATTTTCTAGAAGCTTAGGGGCAGGAACTTAACTGCTCCTCGCCCCCACATTTTCTGGAAGCTGGGGGTCATGAGGGACCCTCACCCAAAAATATAGTGTGTAGGCCTGAAACACCCTTCTACATTAGCCCCTCGTACAAA
This sequence comes from Sambucus nigra, assembly GCA_949130495.1. Lineage (NCBI taxonomy): Eukaryota > Viridiplantae > Streptophyta > Magnoliopsida > Dipsacales > Adoxaceae > Sambucus > Sambucus nigra. Next base: position 496,130,120 of record OX422211.1, on the reverse strand, counting down.
GTCTTTTGTGTTGGGTAGACACAAAACGCTTTGTACGCTATAAATTCAATTTTAAATTTTGAGGGACCCTAGGGTTCCTTCATCATTCCCCATAGGGTTATTAAATGCTCTGTCACCTCATCCCAGGTTTTGTAGATGAGGCTAATTGTGTTGAACCTCCTTATCTCGGTATCAACTTTGGCAGAGGGGTTTCTCGCGGTGAGCCCCTCATCCTTGGCCTTTTTCTGTGGCCTTCTATCTTGTTTATAGGGGTTACTCGTAGTGAGCCGCTTATCCTTAGCCTTCTTTTTGTGGCCTTATATCCTGTTTAGAGGGGTTTTCTCATGGTGTCCTCATCATCCTTGGCCTTCTTATGTGGCCTTCTCTCTTGGGTAGAGAGGTTTCTCATGGTGAGACCCTCGCCCTTGTCCTTCTTCTGTGGCCTTCTATCTTGGGTAGAGGGGTTGCTCGCGATGATCCTCTCGCCTATGGACTTCTTCTGTGGATTTTTATCTTAGGTAGAGGGGTTCCTCACAGTGAGCCCCTCGCCCTTGGCCTCTTTCTATGTCCTTCTATCTTGGGTAGAGGGGTTACTCACAGTGAGCCCCTCTCCCTTGGCCTTCTTCTGTAGCCTTCTATCTTGGGTAGAGGGGTTACGAGAGATAAGCCCCTCACCCTTGTCCTTCTTCTGTGGCCTTATATCTTGGGTAGAGGGGTTACTCGCGGTGAGCCCCTTATCCAGGTATTACACCTCATCATAGGTTCATTCAAGGTGGACCCCCTTATTCTAAATATTATCTTTCCAACTTGGGCAATAGGATCTCCTCTAGGTGGGATCACTCGAACTGTTACTTGTGTTGTTCTTGGCAAAGGATCCACTCAAAGTGGATACCCTCATGATAAGTTATTTCCTGTATTTATCTTGGTAGAAGGTACCACTCGTGGTGGACCCCTCGCTCTGAGTCATTTTCTATAGCATCAAGTTTGAGAAGATGGGCCACTCAAGGTGGATCCCCTTGCCCTAGGCTATTTTCTGTTAAACTTGCAATCTTGGGCAAGTGGAGCCACACTAAGTGGATCCCCACGCTCTAGGCTATATCTCTATGTATTCACTGGCTTGAGGACTTCTCAATATTATCCCCCTTCATGAAGAAGTGTCTTGCAGTGTTGAGAGACTTGTGAACAAGATATCATAATCAAAATAGTGAGCGCTCCTATGCCCTTGGATCCTGAGGTACTAAACTATCATACCTTTTATTTATACTTGGTAGTTGCTCTATACTGTAAGTGCTCCGGTGCCCTTGGAGCCCTAGGTACTAAATTGTCATACCTTATACTTATACTTAGTAGTTGCTCAATATTGTGAGTGCTCCTATGCCTTTGGAGCCTGAGGTACTAAACTGTCATACCTTTTATTTATATTTGGCAGTTGCTCAATACTGTGAGCACTCCTATACCCTTGGAGCCCTAGGTACTAAACTGTCATAACTTTTATTTATACTTAGTAGTTGCTCAATATTGTGAGTGCTCCTATGCCTTTGGAGCCTGAGGTACTAAACTGTCATACCTTTTATTTATATTTGGCAGTTGCTCAATACTGTGAGCACTCCTATACCCTTGGAGCCTTTAGGTACTAAACTGTCGTACCTTATATTTATACTTGGCACTTGCTCAAGACTATGAGCGCTCCTGTGCCCTTAGATCCTTAGGTACTAAATTATCGTACTTTATATGTATACTTGGCACTTGCTCAATACTGAGAGAGCTCCGGTGCCCTTGTAGCTTTAGGTACTAAACTGTCATACCTTATATTTATACTTGACGCTTGCTCAATACTGTGAGTTGCTCAATTTTCTATGAGAACTTCGAGATTGAACCTCCCCGTAGTTTGTGGGGTACTTACTTAATATATGAGCAAGTTAAAATTTGGAAGTTACCCCTCTAAGTGTGGGGTACTTGCATATAACTGAGCGAGTTGAAACTTGGAAACTTCCCCTCTAGGTGTGGGGTAATTGCATATAACTGAGAAAGTTAAAATTTTGAAGTTGCCCCTCTAGCTCCAGGGTACTTGCATATATATGAGCAAGTTAAAATTTGGAAGCTGCCCCTCTAACTGTGGGGTACTTGCATATAACTGAGCAAGTTGAAATTCAGAAGTTGCCCCTCTAGTTGTGGGGTACTACCATATAACTGAGAAAGTTAAAATTTTGATGTTTCCCCTCTAACTGCGAGATACTTGCGTATATAAGCAAGTTAGTATTTTGAAACTTCCCCTCTAACTCCGGGGTACTTACATATAAGCTAAGAGAGTTAAAATTTTCAAACTTCCCCTCTAACTACGGGGTACTTGCATAGAGGCTACGCAAGTTAAAATTTTAAAGCTTCCCCTCTAACTGCGGGGTACTTGCACATAGGCTAAGAAAGTTAATATTTTGAAACTCCCCCTCTAACTGTCGGGTACTTGCATATAATCTAAGCAAGTAAAAATTTGGAAGTTTCCCCTCTAGCTGCGGGGTACTTACATATAGCTGAGCAAGTTATGACTTTTTAGCGCAACCCTATGTGACTCTGGGGTACTTTCTAGTGCAACCCCGTGTGACTTTGGGGTATATTTTTTTTAGAGCAACCCCATGTGACTATGGGGTATTTTTTTATGCACATTCATTTCTTAGGTAGTAACTACGATATGGGGTTAGCCCTTCTCCTTCCCATAAACTTTGAATAAAATTTCACGTATATTATAAATAAAGAAATAATTATTTGTTTATACTGAAAATTTCCCTTGGTTTTAGGTTCCTTGTTCCAAACTTTTCTTAGGAACCTTTTTGTCTTATAAAAATAACAAGTTTAGTGAGGGGGTAGACCCACTTCCCCCTATTTTCTGAAAACTGGTCAAGTAATTTGTTTCTTAAGAACAGAGGTTAGGAATTGTTCTCTAGTCTATAAATATGTATTGAATAATACATAAAAATGTAGTGAATTGTTTTTTTATTATTATTATTACTAGGAGTATAACCCCCTGCTGGTCTAGTATAAAAAAATTTATCTGTTGTGCCCGTAAGGACTTTGCTCGACATACATTTCCCTTGGGATGGATGGATATTCCACCAAGTATAATAAGGAAAGAACTTCATGCCATGAACCCTCTTCTAGTTTAGTAGAAGTTCTACTATTCTCTTAAGAAAGAGAAAAAATTAGTTCGGTATACTTTGACACTTTCTTAAGACTGTGAGCACTCTGGTGCCCTTAGAGATTTAGGTGCTCAACTGGCGCACCTTATATTTATATTTGACACTTGCTCAAGACTGTGAGCGCTCCGGTGCCCTTGGAGCCTTAGGGGATAAACTTTTGCGCCTTATATTTATATTTATATTTATCACTTCCTCAAGATTGTGATTGCTTCGGTGCCCTTGGAGCCTTAGGTGCTCATTTGGAGCGCCTTATATATATACTTGGAACTTGCTCAAGACTGTGAGCGCTCCGGTGCCCTTGCAGCCTTAGGTTCTCAACGGGCGCACCTTATACTTATATTTGTCACTTACTTAAGACTGTGAGCACTTTGGTGCCCTTGGATCCGCAGGTGCTCATCTGGAGCACCTTATATTTATACTTTACACTCACTCAAGACTGTGATCGATCCGGTGGCCTTGGAGCCTTAGGTGCTCATCTGGAAAACCTTATATTTATACTTGGCACTCGCTCAATACTGTGAGCGCTCCGTTGCCCTTGGAGCCTTAGGTGCTCATCTTGAGCACCTTATATTTATACTTGGCACTTGCTCAAGACTGTGAGCGCTCCGGTGTCCTTGGAGCCTTAGGTTATCATCTGTCGCACCTTATATTTTAATTTATAGGTGGAGAAATAATACTTTTTTTTGTTCTCACATACGTTGTCCTATTTTATTAGGTGGAGAAATAATAACGAGTAAAAAGGCACTAGGAGGCACCATGACCCATATAGGATAACTTGACATTTTATAAGCATTAGACTTTGCTAAGAAGGTATAGTTGATACCTCATACTGTTTTGTAAAGTGAGGTGGTCCTTATGTGTGTGTTTCAAATCAAATCAATATTTTACCAAAAATTATCCAACTTTTAATTAGCACCAAACTCAGTGGTGAAAAACCAATTTTTACTTATAACCAATTTTATCATGATTAATCCTAAACATGCATCGAGTTATTAAAGCAAGTAAAGTAAAGTAAAAAATACTCACAAAGTCGAATGTACGAGGAAAAACCCAAGACGGGAAAAAAAATCTCGGACGTCCCAAGCCAGACAATCACTATGAATGTGGAATTACAATGAACAGACAAAAGACTCACTCAACGACTCGATCCCCACGGGTCTTGGCGCTCTTCTGATCTTCAACCACTCCTCTCACAGTTCCCACGCAGAAAGTCCTTCTTCCATGATACCTATCCACAACACACGCGTCTATGTATGTCTCGGTGTCCACCGAATGGCTTTGATACGTCTATGATGTCGAACAAGAAGTCCTTCTCTTTTCTTCATCGTAAAACCCTGACGTTCATGTATATAACAAACCTTCTTGGTGAAGCAAGATCACATAAACATATAATAATGATAACTAGGATCTTTGCAAACTTCTAAGGATGTGTTTAATCTTTTAAACCTTAGAAAAACATATGCAAATAGGTTTCTGGATCGTAAACTATTTTCCAGAATGCAAACTTTTAAACTTTGACAAAAACACGTTTTAAATAGGAATTAATTATTGCCTTGAAAATAGTGTTGCTCGAACGAGAATGACACATTGTTCGCGCGACACGAGCATCTCGCTCGAACGATCTCTTTTGTCGTTTGAACGACGTCGCATGTCAGTTGGACTTTTTAATTTTTTTTCTTTAAAATGTGTCTTCCAAAAGAGATCCAAATCAGTCAAACTCTTTTTCGAGCTTATCAGAATAAAACGTAGTGTAAAACTCTAAAACACTTTTAAAACATTTTAAAACATTTTTCTTTATAAAATTACATCCTTATCTTTTATAAAATAATTCCGACCGCCATTAATTATACGGATTCATACATGTGTGATCTCGGAATGCAATTAACTTGAAGACGAATAAACTTGAACCAATTGAACTTCGGCATAATTAATTCTCTGAAGATTTTCTGCAACGTATTCAATTTCTTCAATACATCATAGACCAAGTGGGATCGTGACAAAATAAAATCTCCTTATGACATATTACAAACACAGTTTTGTTCACGGAATTAAGTCAAAACAATACAGGGACTCAATTGAAAATTTATGTCCTTACAAATCTCCCCCTTTGACTATTCCAGGACAAAACTAAACCAGTGAAATGCCTAAGTCAGGCCATCAAGCCATATGACGCCTAAATCCCATCCCATAAACCCAAAATAAAAAATGCAGGACATGGACTAGTATATGTAGCACCGGCAAACTTGAACTGTCTGAATGTGATGTAGACTTAAAATCTCGAATCACTAAAGCATACCTACACACATGAAATAGACAAATAAATACCCAGTGAAGTATGGAGGAACAAATTAAACAAATATCTATATATCCAAATGATATGAATTTTACAATAGATACCCCTATGAATAAACTCTGAAAAATTATTTGTTAAACAGTTGAGCAACAAAATGATACCAAATTTAAACTACCAATTTGTAATACCAATTTGTAAAATATGTACTTAAAAAAATATGCTCAACAAACTCAAATCTCCCCTACATCACATACATCTCTCCCTCTTTTTGTCTCGAATAGACAATCCGGTGAAAAGATAAACTAATCAAGAAGTATCTATCATGAGAATATACCAATTTGAGATTTGAAATCGCTAGATAATCATTAAACAACCAACTAAATATGATCAAGTAATGACAAATAAATAGCAAGTAAACCAAGGAATCACACAAAGAATATAGCAAACTGATCAGGTGTCATAAACGGATCATATGAAAAATATCAAGTTTGAAACAATATAACCTGCATATAAACCAGTTAGTCCAGAAAGCTTCCAACAGTACTAAAAAAATATAACAAAATAAACTAGTGGACTGCAAATCAAAAAGAAGCAAAAATTCAGACTATCGTTCGAACGAGCCAGGGACGTCGCTCAAACGAGATGAGGATGTCACTCGAACAAGACTTCGCGCGACATGGAGATGTCGCTCGACCGACTTCTCACGACAGGCCAAAATTTTCCAGATTCCCAAAAATATCTTATATTTTTGCCCAGTGAAAAAAGTCCCAGATAACACAGTCGAAGGGCCAGATATCAGCAAAACAGTGCTAAAACAGTAAGCTATTTTCCCAAAATGTAAAAATGCATAAAAACAAACAATGCGAGTTACATGTAAACATAGTATCGATGTGCTTAAATATGAACATGGAATGTATGAGCGTGAAACTACAACAAATGAGCCACAATTGCAACACATCGAAACGATCAAGAAGCTTTAATTGATAGCGATAAATCATCAAACTTTATCATAGCCATATGACAATTAAAGTGTGAGCTTAATGAAATAAACACACTACGTGCACACAAATTCATAATTTTGATGATTCTACAAACAATAGCGTCAAATTGCAATGTTTCAACATTAGGATTAGTTGTGCAAACCCGATTAAAGTTTCTCCAACCAAACTCCCTCATAAACATACTTTTCAAGTTCTTTTGAGGTTTCTAGCATTCTCAACTTAGAGAAAATCTTATTGGCCCTTTTTCTTAGCATATTGCCTTTTCTTTTGGGCTCTTTTAAATGGTGGATTTCACGATGAGTTAATTTTGAACTCTCGCAGCCCTTTCCTGTGAAATACTCATCATTTTTCAGTTAGGTACCAATTCAAATCCTCACGGTAAATGATTCTTACATGCACACTTCTCCTTAAGTATACTTACGCATAGATGACAAGATTGAGATAAGAACGCCTCACCAAATTAAAATATGCAAGAGAAGTCAAACATCTATATATACAAAGTATACTTGTGCATGTGTGCAATGTTGGCATATATACAAAGTCAAATCAAAATGCATATCAACTTTGAAACAACCCCATATAAACAATGGTTAAGATCAGTCTAAGCATCGATAATAATGACCAAATGTCCAGCCACATGGATATGAAATGATGGGGGGGGGGGGGGGGGGATTCAAGCACACCAATATGCCACATCAAACATGTAAACTCAAAGACAAAAACCTAAAATCTTTTTGGCTTTTCAAACATATTTTGACTCAAATAAAAGAAAAATATTTTTGGTTTTTCAAAAGTTTTCTCAAAAACATAATCTTTTTCTATTTTTTTCAATAGGACTCAAACAAGAGAAAAACTATAATACAAAATGATACACAAGTCATAATACTAGTAATGAATATATCATGAAGCAAACTAGCATATGACAAACAGGGCAACACTATCATCCTTTAGATTTAGCATGGGAAGAATCAAGTGCACCCAAACGAGAATCATGAAGTGTTATTCCTAAAGCCACTAAATTCGATTTTCTAACCCAAGTAGGTGTAAAACGACGCATGGGGGTTTGGGGAACCGGGTCAAATTTATTCCTAAACTTCCTAGGAGCTTGTCTAAGGTCATAACAATAACTCCTAAGGACCTTTCCTACCATAAAACATGTCAGTGGAGTGACGGTGGGAATGATTACCTATATGTGGACATTTTCGAACATTCCTAGTGTTTCTCACACGTGCGGGGGAATGGGAACAATTTTCCCATCAAAACCTATACCTCCACTATCTCCCTTAATTTGGACGGTGCCTAAGATCTTATCTAACTTTTTGACCTAGCCTCCAAATCAAACTTAACTCTAGATGAGTCTCTCAATATATCCTCCAACTCATGAATCCTAGACTCAACCAAATGACTAGACTCCTCAAACTCTAAACTATCCTTTTTCAAAGACTCCATCAAACCACATAGATTATCTCTCTCTTTCTCCACAAACTCTAGTTTGTCCCTACTTCTTCTCTCGTGCCCTAAGATCCACAATCAAACTGTCATTATTTTCTATGGCACGCTCATTCAACTTAGCTTGCAATTTTGAGTTAGACTTTTTCACCTTTACCGTTTCGACATACAACTCATTAAACACATTTTCCAATTCTTTCACATCTATTTCCTCTTCGTCACTCTCTTCACCCTCATTAACATGGCATACACTCAAAACCTCCTCGAAAGTGTCATTCACATGAGAATATTCGTCGCTAACATGACATGCCATAAACACAACAAAGTTATGATCAATGGGGGGACTCTCTCCATCTTCCGAATCACTATTACTTAAGGTGGCACTATAAAAAATGGGTTGCTTTCCCTATTTCTTAAGTCTAGTGGGACACTCCTTCACTTTGTGACCGTACTTATCACACCCAAAACACTTATCCGACTCATCTCTGTTAGGCTTCTCAAACTTATCCTTAGAGGTGGGATCAACTTTGTTGTTCTTGAATTTTTCAAATTTCTTGGCATCTTTTGATTGCTTTTGAAACTTAATAAATTTTAAAAATTTCTTTGCCAACAAAGCAACATCCTCAAAATCAGAATCGGAATCCAAAACTTTAATTCCCTCCTTCCGGGTTTTCAAAGAAATACCATTTTCTTTCTTAGGCACTTGCTTGGAGGTAATCATGTTGATTTCATATGTTGAAGTCACCTACAATCTCTTCTAGTTTCGTCAAGTCTAACTTACCCAATGAGTTTAAAATAGTCACTTTTGCATCAAACCTACTAATCAATGACCTAAGGATTTTCTTAATGATGAGGTTGTCAGGAATTTTCTCACTTAGGTTAAACAATGAGTTGTCAATATTGGAAAACCTAACATAAAACTCATCAGAAGTCTCACTCTCTAACATCCTAATGGTCTAAACTGTGTAGTGAGATTTTGAAGTTTTGACGCCCTAACCATGTTAGTGCCCTCCTGAGTGAGTGCCGAAATATCCCAAGCCTCTTTTGATGTTTAACAAGTCATAATTCTATTATATTCTTCCGGTGTGACATGTGAAGAAATAACGTGCAGACCCTTAGAATTATTTTGTGAAAGTCTATGTTCAATCTCGATCCTTGACTCGACAGGGTTTAAACTAGTGACCTCATTTAAAACAGTGACAGGGAGTGTCCAACCTTTCTCAACTGCTAGCCACACATGCTCATCAATTGATTTTAATTCACTTTTCATTCTCATCTTCCAATAGGTGTAATTAGTGCCATTAAAAATAGGAGTTCGAAAAAGTTCATTATTTCCAAAATTCATCTTTGAAAACACACGGGATCACAAAACAAATAAATTATGTTTTCTAGCTCTGATACCAATTTGTAAAGTGGGGTGGTCCTTATGTGTGTGCTTCAAATCAAACTATTTTTTTACCAAAAATTATCCAACTTTTAATTAGCACCAAACCAAGTTGTGAAAAACCAATTTTGTCTTGATTAATCCTAAACATGCATTTAGTGATTAAAGCAAGTAAAGTAAAGTAAAGAATACTCACAAAGCCAGATGTACGAGGAAAAACCCAAGACGGAAAAAAAAACTCGGTCGGCCCAAGCCAAACAATCACTATGAATTTGGAATTACAATGAACAGACAAAATACTCACTCAACGACTCGATCCCCATGGGTCTTGACACTCTTCTGATCTCCAACCACTCCTCTCACAGTGCCCACGTAGAAATTCTTTCTTCCACGATACATGTCCACAACACACGCGCCCACGTATGTCTCGGTGCCCACCAAATGGCCTTGATACATCTACGATGTCGAACAAGAAGTCCTTCTATTTTATTCATTGTAAAATCCTGATGTTCATCTATAGAACAAACCTTCTTGGTGCAACAAGATCACATAAACATATAATAATGATAACTCGGATCTTTGGAAGATTCTAAGGATGTGTTTAAGCTTTGAAACCTTAGAAAAACATGTGCAAACAAGTTTCTGGATCGTAAATTATTTTTCCAGAATGCACACTTTTAAACTCTGACAAAAACATGTTTTAAATAGGAATTAAATGCCGCCTCAAAAAAAGTGTCACTCGAATGAGAATGACACATCGTTCGCGCGGCATTATCATCTCGCTCGAATGTGCTCTTATGTCGTTTGAACGACTCCGCATCAGTTTGACTTTTTGACTTTTTTCTTTAAAATGTCTCTTCTAAAAGAGATCCAAATAAGTCAAACTCTTTTTCGAGCTTATGAGAATAAAACGTAGTGTAAAACTCTAAAACACTTTTAAAACATTTTTCTTTATAAAATTACATTCTTATGTTTTATAAAAACAATTCCGAGCACCATTAATTATACGCATTCATACTTGTGTGGTCTCGGAATGCAATTCACTTGAAGACGAATAAATTTGCACCAATTAAACTTCGACATAATTAATTATTTGAAGCTTTGCCGCAAGGTCTTCAATTTCTTCAATACATCATAGACCAAGTGGGATCGTGACAAAATAAAATCTCCCTATGACATATTACAAACACAGTTTTGTTCGCGGAATTAAGTCAAAACAATACAGGGACTCAATTGGAAATTTATGTCCTTACATTTTTGTTACTAGATCTTGCCTTTCACACTAAGTGAGAATGATTATGAAGCCTGTTGGAGTCAAGTATACTTCCATAAAGTCAATTTGAGACTTGAACTTTTTTATCAAGGCTTAATACATTTGCTTACTAGCCCCGATGCTTGAATCCAAGCATGCGATAAAAAAAAATTCACTAAAGCAACTAAGATCTTTTAGCTGCGCAACATAACCTTTTGAAACGCATATCAACAGTGGACATTTTAAATAATTAATATGACTAAAAATAATACCCGTGGCATAGTAATACTTTCGAAGTCATTTATACTTTGAACACTTGAGGTACACATGTTCGAGTGAAGGATTAAGAGATCGTTTCTTTCTTCACATGGTGAATTACCCTTATTCCAGTTGTTTATCATTAATTATATGTGAAATGAATCACATGAACTATTCAGAGTAAACAAGTCTGGGAATATGATCGATTTACTTGGGGTATATACTTGGACAAATATTATTTTATGCCCTATTTTAATCACGCCTCATATAACTACATGTGAATTGAATCACGAAAACTATTTTGAGGATACAACTCAAAAAATCTCAAAGTATCTCAATTATTCGAATAATAATCATAAAAATAATTATATTATTATGTCAATTATTTTGTCCAATACAAAGTACTTCAACATGTGTGTGAACTATCTTGTTTGTATATTAAGCAACCAGTAAAAACTATGCCAGCTTAGATTTCATTTCGAGCAAGGTAGCTTCCTTGACCCAAGACAAGTGGTTCCTCGTAGATAAATACTCTCTTAGACAAGTGGCACATGCCAAAAATTTATCTCTATCATGTCTCCCTCGTAATTAAGACTTATGTAAGAGGTCCATTTTCCCAATATCTCTATATAGAGAGAGGCGCACCTTCTCGATCCGTTTTTCGATAAAGTATGCTGGAACATTTATGAGATGAGAGGATTCTTCAGAAAAATGTTGTAACACTCTATCATGACTAGAAACGGGAGAGAGGACCTATCTTTGTATTTCTTTGGGAATGCCCCTCTTTATTTTTTTAACCTTTTCTTTCTTTTCGTTGTTTCTTATGTGAGAAAACCTCTCAACCCTTCTTTTGGACCAGACGGGGGCAGGAAATTTCTTAAAATATCTTACTCTCGTCATTTTCTTTTTCATTGCAATAGATCTATATATATAAATATATTTGTATTTGATATGAAAGAGAAGAACATACAAGCAACCATGCAAACCCATTTTTTCTTTTAAAAAATCACAGGGTCACGCCCTACTTTATTAACTCACATGTGTGGTTGAAAAACATACATCCTGAACTGTCTTTATGTTGCCGACCTTACGAGAATCTTGGTGTGTCTTCATAACCCCACTATTTATTTTTTCTTCTTTCCTCATCTTGGGTTCCTCGCACACTTTCTTTTAAGCCCCCATTATTTCTTCTTTCTATTTTTTTTGGTTTTTTCCTTTTAAAGGATCTGAGAGGAGATTACATTTCTGACAAAATAAATACTGTAAACTTCTCACCTTCTGTCATTCTTTTGGATCCCCCACCTCAAATGCCTGATGAAATCTCCAACTAAGAACCTGACTCTTTTGCGAGCCAAATTTTATTTGAGCAAGTCCGATATCATCTTTGTTCGTGGAGTTTGAAAGGTAGTCTGATTAAAGATTTTTTTATGTCTCTGTTCAGAATGGGGGACACCGAGTCAGACCTTGGTGGTTGATGAATAATCAAATGAATTTCTTGGTTTGTAAAATCAAATCGTGATTTTAAGCAACCAATTTTTGCTAATATTTTTCTTTTTATCCATTTTTACTTCCAAAAATATTTGTAAGACTTTCTTGTTTGGTGTTCGAGGAACCAATATGGTGCCTGTAGTGTTGGTGAGGAAAAATTTAAGGTTGTTGCAGCAGTGGCTTCCTCGAATATCAGATCGGAACTGAGGGATCTCTAGTTGGGAGATACCCTCGTCTCAAATTTGGCATCTGGAACCCATATTAATGAGGGTTCCTTGACTTTTATGTTTGACCCAGAGAATTCTGAAGATGGGTGTCTATCAATAAAAAAAGCAAATAAAATAAAAATGCTTCTTTTATTATTGTCATCCGAGAGGTGCCCGTGAGGCTCACCCAGAAGTCCAAAAGCCATTTCAAGATTCAGTGCCGCTGTAAGGGTCAGCGCCGCTGCAAGTGTTAGCGCCGCTGAAAGGGTCAGCGCCGCTGCAAGTGTCTGCGCCGCTGCAAGGGTCTGCGCCGCTTCAAGTGCCAGTGCCGCTGCAAGTGTCAACGCCGCTGCAAGGGTCAGCGCCACTAGGGTCAGCGCCACTACAGCAAGGGTCACTACAGCAAAGACATTCGAGAGGTGCCCGCGAGGGTCACCACAGAAATCCAAAATTAAGAAGTACCACTGCAAGGGTCAGCGCCGCTGCAAGGGTCACTGCAGTAATGACAGTTGAGAGAGTCAGCGTCACTGCAAGGCTCAGCGCCACTACAAGGGTCACTGCAGAAATGTTATTCGAGAAGTGCCGCTACAAGGGTTCCGGCAGAAACTCATATTGAGGGAGTAGCTATCACGAGCAACTCCTCATCATGAAACATCAGTCTCTAAATGAACAACAGCACTAACACTTTACTTTCTTGTACAGGTTGCCTAGTCGAGCAAGCAGGGCTCGAACAGGCGCGTTGGGACCTCCTAGGAGTTTTTGGCTTGGCGTCTGAGGGACAAGGTATGTTGAGCAAGCTCAACCACTTAGCGCTATAGGATTGAGAGAATACTAGTAGGAAGACCCAGAAGTCACTCAAGACTACACACACTTCACACTTGATCACAAGTGAAGTGAGCAGCCAAAGAGCTAGCTACTCACAATAAATAAACTCTTTACAAGAAAATGACTTTTCCGGAAGAGGGAGTCCTCAAGGTCCCTCTCAAGAAAAACAACATTTTTTTAGAGGAAAGGAGTCCTTAAGGTCTCCTCTCTCAAGATTTGAAAAATTGTACCACAAGTTACCGTTTCAAAAGATAACTACCAAATCTGATATTTTGTCTCCATTAGGGGACATATGTGCTTTTTGACTTTTGGTCGGTGCCAGGTGGCGCCTATAGGGGGGACAGGCAGGCTGCCTACAGGTAGGGACAAATGGTACACTTCAGACATTGTTCCCCACCAACTCTCTCAATTTTGGCACCCAAAAATGTCACTCACCCCTAACGCCCCAGTATAAATAGACCTCTGGGCAAGGTCAAGAGAAAGACAATAGAAATTGCACTGTTACTCTGCCAAAATATCACCAGACTTACCTAAGTATTCTCTCCCTACTCATTCTCATAGTGCTGAGTGCCTTGTTCCTTCACTCCCCACTGACAGCCATCACTCTCAGGTGTTTCTCTTGAGAAAATTACTATTTTTTACTGTGAGAGTTCATCTTCTTGCAGGGAGTGAGTTGAAGCTTGAGTTCCATTGTTACCATAAGGAGAAGTTTTCTTCAGAAGTTGCACCAGGAGACCTTGAAGACCTTGCAGGCAGTGTCCATTGGAGTGGGTCACGCCTCTCCCTTTCCAGTTATTCATAGACCCCAGTCTCACTACCCTCCTTCATTCGGCGACTCTGCTGGGGAGGTATTCTCACTTCCATGGACAACGAAGGTTTCAATGTCTCTAAGCAGTTTTTTTTTAGGACATTCCGTCTGGTAATGGAGCTCACAGTGACCAGACTACTCAGGAATAAGTGGTGGTGATCGGAGACAAGTCGCCAGCGCCTCAGGGAGGGCAGACCAGTTCGCCGGCAGTGGCTCCAATGGGAGGTATGAATCTTATGGCGATGTTTTTTGACTTTTTAAAGCAAAACAACGTGGATCTATTAAGCTTGGGTCAAGGTTGTGTGACACCTGGTGATGCCCCTTCTGGAGGGGTAGCCACTCCTATTATGATTCCGGCAGAGATGATTCCGTCTCGAAAGGCGGCACCGGAGCAGGGTCTCCAGCTGCTAAAAGCACGTGTTTGGAGGAGTCACCCTCTAAGGCTGTTACCATGGAAGAAGTGAGGAAGTTGCTCTCCTCCTCTCAGAGAGAGGGTTCCCCCCTATACGAGGAGTTACAAGACCCCTATCCACAGGAAGTAAGTGAGAAGCCATACCCTGAGGGGTATATTCCACCAAAATTTATCAAGTTTGGCGGTAAGGGGGAGAACCCTAGAGAGCACGTGAAGAGGTTCGTCGAGTACCTAGGAGTACATGTTGGCGACAAGAACCTAAGGTTGAGGGAGTTCTCTAAGACTCTCACTGGGAAGGCTTATACATGGTATTCCCACTTGGTGCCTAACAGCGTCCCTACTTGGGAAGAGATGCACCGACAGTTCCTCCAGAAGTTTTTTATAGCGGAGGACGAATTTACACTAAGGCACCTGGCACAAGAGGCCCAGAAGCCAGGAGAAGAGTTGATGCACTACATCAAGCGATTTCGTGAGAGGGCCTTAGATGTCCACGAGGACGTGACAGAGGCCAGGTTTCTACATATATGTGTGGAAGGACTCTTAGAAGAGTACAAGTTTCACTTGATCAACGAAACTAGAGATGGAACTTTCAGAGAATTCACCAGGGCCGCCAACAACATAGCTATGATAATAAAACCAAGAGCCCCGGGTTGGAGGACGCAAGTTCCACTGACTCCCGAGAGGTTTCAAGTTTCGAGGAGGCAAGCGGTTAACTATGTGGACGGGAGTAACAAAGGGAAGAAGGGAGGCTCTAGGGCCAAGACTGACAGTCCCGGCAACATGAGAAAGTTTGGGGAAGATGCCTCGCCGCCACTACCGTGCAGCGTAGCTGAGGCTATGGATTATTACCCCACCTTA
The DNA here is from genome assembly GCA_949130495.1 of Sambucus nigra. NCBI lineage: Eukaryota > Viridiplantae > Streptophyta > Magnoliopsida > Dipsacales > Adoxaceae > Sambucus > Sambucus nigra. Next base: position 496,114,716 of record OX422211.1, on the reverse strand, counting down.
GTGTGAGAAGGCGTAGCAGGACCTCCCCACCTGAAAGGAGAAACCCCCACTGCAGCTGACAAAGCCAATCCAAAGTACTGCGAATTGCACCAACGAGTGCAGCACTCTACCAAGGATTATTACTACTTGCGAAGGATCATTGGTGAGAATATGTCCAACGGTACCTTGCAGATACCCCCTGTGCACGTTAATGAGAACCCACTTCCTGCGCATCACTTTGGCACCGCCAACATGGTAGTTGCCTGCGACGAAGAAGCTACAAGAAGTCTTATGAAGCGGGAGAGTGGCGAGCAGTTACGCGAGGAGTTAGAAAATCTATCACTGAGCAGACTTGAGCTAGAAAGAAAGCAAGAGGAGTGGTTCTTCACTCCGGAACAAGAAAATAGAAGTGGGGAAGTTGAGGAAGTGGCCCTCTTAGAAGGTGAGGTAGATGTCATTCTCGCTCTAGATGAGGGAGGGACCTCTGAGGCGGAGTATGTTTGCAGTTCCCAGACGTACGAGGTAGACTTAGATTCTAAATGTGAGGCCATAGCGAGGAGCCCCAAGTTCAAGTGGTTTTTCGACCAGATAGGGGTGAAGTACGACACGAGGGTGTCCATCACGAGGAAAGTCTTGGAGGCAGTGCAGCAGCGGGGAGACCCTGAGCTAAATTGGCAGGGGCCAATCGGAAGGATGATTAAGAAGTATACTTATGAAGTGGTGGTTTCAGAAGCAGATAGCGTGGTGCCCTACTTCCACAGCCGCCCGTTGTACATCACAGCTATAATTAATGGAGTCTCATTTCCCAGGGCATTGATGGATGGAGGAGCATCCATTAACATCATTCCCATCAGTACATTATATGAAACAGGAATTGACCAGGAGAAGGTGGTTCCGGTACCGCTAGTAATTTTCGAATTAGACAATGCCGGAATGCAGTCTATTGGATACGTGAATGTGGGAATTAAGTTGGGAAATTTCACCTCCCACGTCAAATTTCATGTTATTAACGCTAACACCAACTACCAATTACTCATTAGAAGGGTATGGATGCACACTCATGGCGTAGTGCCTTCCACCTACCATCAATGCGCGAAGGCAAACATTAGAGGTACAAAGATAGTGATCAAGGCCAGACAGAGACCCTTCGCCGTTGAGGAGGCCCACCTGGTAGATGCTGCCTTCTACACCGAGTTAGATGAGGAAAGAAAGGTCTCTACAAGAAAACTAGTAGGAATCAAGGTAGCTGAGGGAAGGGTCCCGCGGAAGAAATCCGTTCATGAACGTCTAGGGGAGCGGATAATCCCCCATATGGAAAAAGGCAAGAGGAAAGTAGAGAAGGTAGCTAGACCCCCTCGTACTTGTAAGAAAGTGGTATTGTCTGATGGAAAGATCATCTACCGTTTATAACGATCTGCGCGGGCAGTGTTCTGGGATGAGAGCATCGACCCGACGCCCGAGTGTTTTATCGTTGATTAATCCCATATTTTTGAACATGTTGAAGAACTAGAAGAAGCGCCAGAGTGCATGCAAGACGGACCCAGAGAGCAGCTGCAGGAATTAGAGGAAATCAAGTTGGGGTCAGAAGAGGGCAAGAGTAGACCCATTCTAATCTCCAAGTGCCTGGAACCGAAGCAGAAGGAAGAGCTCATTGAGCTACTTAAGGAGTTCACTGATGTATTTGCTTGGAAGTACACGGAGATGCCAGGAATAGACGCAGAAGTGAGCTCTCATAGATTGAACACCCTTCCCAATGCCCTTCCGGTAAGGCAGGCCACACGCACATATAAAGCAGACCTTGATTTGAAAATAAAAGCTGAGGTGGAGAAGTTGTTAGCCGTAGGGTTCATCAAGCCTATTCAGCACCCCATATGGCTGTCCATCATAGTGCTAGTGGCAAATAAAGACAAGACCCAAGTCAGAATCTGTGTAGATTTTCGTGACTTGAACAGGGCGTGTCCTAAGGATGAATTCCCACTACCCAGCATAGACAGCTTAGTGGATGCCACTGCGGGACATGAGATGTATAGCTTCATGGACTGGTATGTTGGCTATAACCAGATTAAAATGGACCCCGCCGACGCAGAGAAGACTGCCTTCCGCACACCGTTAGGGAACTTTCACTATGCAGTCATGCCCTTCAGATTGAAGAAAGCAGGAGCCACATACCAGCGGACCATGATGGCAATTTTTCATGACTTATTTCATGATATACTAGAATTCTATGTGGATGATCTGGTAGTGAATTCTAAGAAAGAAAATAAGCATATTCAGGATCTCAGGAGAGTACTCGAAAGGTGTCGTCGGTATAAGATGAGAATGAACCCCTCAAAGTGTGCCTTCGGGGTTACTGTAGGGAAATTCTTAGGTTTTGTGGTAAATAGACAAGGGGTGCAAGTGGATGCAGAGAAGATGAAAGCCATTGTGATGATGCCATCGTCCAAGAGTTAGAGACAACTTAAGAGCTTCCTAGGAAAGGTATCCTACCTGCGGAGGTTTATACCTGCGTTGGCAGAAGTAACTCATCCGTTCGCGCCTCTACTAAAAGACAAAGCCAAGTGGGTTTGGGGAGAAAGTCAAGAGAGTGCGTTCAAGAAGATTAAATAAATCCTAGCCTCTCCTTCCACGATGATTCCCCCCGAAGCTGGAGCACCGCTGCTGCTCTACCATACTTCTACAGAGAGGTCGATAGGGGCCCTCTTGGCGTAAGAGAAAGAAGGAGCGAAAAAGCCGGTCTACTACCTGTCAAGAGTAATATTCGGAAAAGAATCGAGATACACCAACGTTGAGAGGCACTGCCTAGCGCTGGTATTTGTAGCCCAAAAGTTGAGACACTATCTTCTAGCCTTCACAGTTCACATAGTCACCAAGTGTGATCCCATCAAGCACCTCCTCGCACGGACTATACTCGTGGGACGAGCAGTAAGGTGGTTTTTAATCTTGTCAGAATAAGATCTAAAATGCGTAGTGCCTAAAGCCATTAAAAGCCAGGCAGTAGCAGATCTGCTTGCTCACTTTTCGATTGGAGTTTTCGAACCACCTAGTGAAGAGCTGCCCGGAGAAAGTTTTCAAGCATGCATGGCGGAGGAGGTGAAGAAGTGGGTTATGGAGTTTGATGGTTCCAGTGCTCAAGGAACAGGTGGAGCCGGCGTCATACTGTCAGATGGGAAGGAGAAGATTACCCTCTCTTTCAAGTTAGATTTTAAATGCTCAAATAATGAAGCTGAGTACGAAGCCCTCATTCTAGGGATGTTGGAAGCACTCAGAAGAGGGATCAGGGTATTGTGTATACGAGGGGACTCCAATCTGGTAGTAAGGCAGGTCAATGGAGAGTTTTCCCTTAAACATGCCAACTTAGCGCCGTATAGACACATCATCCAAAGACTGCTAGGACAGTTCTTAGAAGTAACTGTGGAGAGGCAGGTGCGAACGATGAACAGGCACCCTGATGCGGTCGCCACCATAGCACAAAAGTTGGACATGGAGGAGTCACAAGCAACCATCACAATGAGGCGGAGAACGGTACCCACTACTGTAAAGTCCTTATTCCCAAGTAACGAGCCGGAAGATTGGAGGCATCTGGTAGAGAAGCAACTTGAAACCAGGGAAGGGATAATGAAAATATTAGAGTTAGCCAACTATCATGTGCTGCTGGGAACTCTCTACTTCAAGAGTCCTGGAGGGTTTCTGGCAAGGTGCGTAGGGGAGCAAGAAGCCAAGGAGAGGTTAATAGAAATGCACCAGAAGCACTACGGAGATACGGATATCCCCCTTTACAGACGACTGCAGCGAAACGAGTATTATTGGCCCGCCATGAGCGTAGAAGCGGCCCGCTTGCAACAAAGTTGTTTAAAGTACCAAGCTAATTTTGACCAGCTGACGGAGGCTAAATTTGTAGAAACCTTCGAAGATTGGAGACAGCCGTACCTAGCATATCTAAAAGATGAGGAGCTGCCTGCCGAGAGAGCGGATGAAATTTACCTTAGAAAAAGGATAGCTCGTTTCTACTTGGTCAAGGGAGAGTTATATAGGAAAGGGTACAATGAGAAGGCGCTAAGGTGCGTAGCCAAAGAAGAGGTGGAAAGGGTGCTGAAAGAAGCTCATGAGCCCTCCCACATGGGAGGCGCCAAGCTGTATGATCAACTGATCACGCTGGGATACTACTGGCCGACCATAGAGGCTGACTCCATTGGATATGTGAAAAAGTGTAGAGCATGTCAAGTGCATGGAAACATGGTGCACGCTCCCTCCGTCAGTCTACAAAGCTTGGCAGCCCCTTATCCCTTCCATACATGGGCATTCGACCTGGTGGGAAAGATCACCCCAGCATCTCACGGCAAGGCTTTTATCATTGTGGCTACATAATTGTACACCAAATGGGCGGAATCCATTCCTTTAAGGAAAGTCACCGCCCAAGTGGTAACCTAGTTTATAAAGGAGTATATCATCTGCAGGTTTGGTATACCCAAAGTGATTCTAACGGATAAGTGGAAGAAATTTGTATGCAAAGAGATGGCCCTCCTCACAGACAAGTATAAGATCATGCATAATAGCTCAACCATATCCTACCCCAAGGGAAATGGCCAAGCAGAGGCTACCAATAAGACCCTGATAAATATTTTGAAGAAAATGCTAGAGGACATGCCGGGAGCATGGGATGAGAAGTTTCCTATGGTGTTATGGGCCTACCGTACTTCGAAAAGAAAGACAATAGGGTTCACCCCCTTCTCTCTAGTATATAGGACCGGAGTTGTCCTACCAGTGGAACTGGCGATACCTTCAGCCAGAATTTTTCTTAGCATTGGGCTCGTCCCAGAACCAAGGCATGTGCAACTGGAGGCGCTGGACGAGCATAGAGACAAGGCGAGAGAGAATTTCAAAGTCTACACTCAGCAACTGTCCAGGGCCAATGAAAACTTGGTCAAGCCTAGAGAATTCCAGGTGGGAGATTTAGTCCTGCGAGCATTAACTCACCATCTCCATAGCATGTCGGCATCAAAATTCAAACCTAACTGGGAAGGCCCTTTTGTCGTCATAGGAGTGGGGAAGTCGGGCTACTGCCAAATATCAGAACCAGAGAGTGATTTCCTCCAGTCCATCAACTGCAAGTGGCGGAAGAGGTACTATGCTTAGTAACAGCTAACAAGTTTTGTTTGTGTTTTGCATGTCTGTAATGGATTTCGAGGATTGCTCCTATACCAGAAAAGTTTTTTGTAAATTTTTTTTTAAGAGAAATACTACATTATAAACAGCACACAAAAGTAAAGAAATGAAATAGCAACACTTTTGATCATTGTTGACATTTTCTTTGCTTATTCATTTATACATATATATACACTCCCTATTAAGTTAGAAGAAAGTACAAAAAAATCAGGAACTTTGCTCACTACACTTGGGAGGTAAGTCCATCCTAAGAGAAAGTATACTGAGCAAAGTCCCCCAGACATAAATTAATAGAAAATATAGAGGGAAGATTAAATTCCTCCTCTTTAATATTACAAAGAACAGTGAAACTCTTAAAGAGAATGTAGAGCAAGGACCCCAAAGACTAGGGGCTGGTTAATTCAAACAGTTTTTTTTAATAAAATCAGGCTTTCGGGAAAGGGGAAGGGGTCACCCTCCTCTCCAACCTAGCCTCTATGACTATAAGCAGGAATATGCAGGAATACCCCCACAGACAAGAGGGGCAATCCAAGAAAGTCACATGCCAACACCTCACAGCTACAAGAGGTGCATTTTCAAAAAATATATACAATATGATAATACATAACTTTTCATATTAATGCAAATACCCCGCAGTATATGGGGTAGCCACCAGTAGACTAAATGCTCACAGAAATTAGAGAAAGTCATATAAAACAAACACCCATACTATAAAGGGAGAACAAATGAAAAAGAAAGTGCAGAAGAAACAAAGTGTCTCATTCAGGAATGATAAGTGATGTACACATAGAATTCTGAGCACTACAAAGCAAGAAGTAGCCTATCTGCTAGAAACCACAAAAAATAAATCATCACGCGCGATGGCACTAGCATACGACGGACCAGCCTCCCTCAGAAACTCTTCCTCCAACCTGATGAATTTAGTCTCATCCTCCTCATTGCCAGACTCGAGTCTGGAAAGCTTCACCTGCAGTAGGGCGATCTGATTCCGGATCCTCGTAGCCTCAGCGTGCCGTTGCTCAACTCTAGACTGTCGGGAAGTGTGAAATCTCACTATCTTTCGAAAAGGAACACTCAGAAAGGGGAGAACCCCCGCGTCAAGCCAATCCAAACGAAAATGATAGAACTGCTGTAAGTCACGGAGAGCATCCAAGAATAGCAAAATGGAAGAGCTAGTCAGCTTAGAAGGGGAGGTAGCCAAGAACTCATGAACATTGCTAGCAAGAGCCCTCGGGTTGAAGTCCGTAAGACTATCAATCTGAAGTATACTCTGAGAAGTGAGTGTCTCGTGATGGTGCTCCAAGATGAGATCCAAGAGCTGATACTCATGTACCTTGAATCGGCCTGGTAACTCCTCACGCCATAGCCTACTAGAAATAGTCGCAGCATCCTCTACTTCATCATCACCATCGGAGTGGTGAGACCCCGCCTCAGAAGGAAGGAAAGAAGACTCTCCACCAGAATCAGCGTCACCGACCAAAGGAGTGAACTCAGAACTATGATCTCTCTCCACAGTCGCCCCACTACCAGTCTCCACAGGCATCGGAGCACCTTCATGCACCTGGAAACAATGAGACAAGGGTGAAATGAGAATGCTTGCACAGTATACGCAAGAAGAAAAAGAGGGGAATAGTAAAAAGATGGGGTATGCCAGTCTAATACCTCTCTCGCAGTTGCCCCACTGCCAGACTCCACAGTCATCGGAGTACTCTCATGCACCTGGAAATAATGAGACAAGGGTGAAATGAGAATGCTTGCACAGTATACGTAAGAAGAAAAGAGGGGAATAGTAAAAAGAGGGGGTATGCCAGTTTAATACCTCTCTCGCAGTTTCCCCACTGCCAGACTCCACCGTTATCTGAGTACTCTCATGAACCTGGAAACAATGAGACAAGGGTGAAATGAGAATGCTTGCACAGTATACGCAAGAAGAAAAATAGGGGAATAGTAAAAAGAGGGGGTATTCTAGTCTAATACCTCTCTCGCAGTTGCCCCACTGGCAGACTCCACAGTCATCGGAGTACTCTCATGCACCTGGAAACAATGAGACAAGGGTGAAATGAGAATGCTTGCACAGTATATGCAAGAAGAAAAATAGGGGAATAGTAAAAAGAAGGGGTATGCTAGTTTAATGCCTCTCTCGTAGATTCCCCACTGCCCGACTCCACAGTCATCGGAGTACTTTCATGCACCTGGAAACAATAAGACAAAGGTGAAATGAGAACTCTTACATAGTATACGCAAGAAGAAAAGAAGGGAAATAGTAAAAAGAGAGTATGCTAGTTTAATACCTCTCTCGCAGTAATCCCATTCTCTGACTCCACAAGTATTGGAGCAACTTCATTCGGCTCCTTAGTCATTAGAGCGGCCTCGCTCACCTAGAGACAATGCAACAAAGGTGAAGATGGGAATGCTTGCACAATTTAAACAAAATAATAAAGACATAAGAATGACATGAGGGAAGTAGATACTCTTATACACTGTACCTGAATAACGCCCTTTGTAACGGTCATAGAAGGAGGAGCAGGGGATCCAATAGGGGCAGCAACACTGGTCGATGCTCCAGAAGGGGCTGTCCCAGCGACCAGTGCTTCTGAAGAAGCTACCTCAACCTCAGGCACTTCCGGAAGAACAACCTCAGTGACGGAGGGCGCGAGGGGTAGGCGAGGCTGCGAGTGACAAGAAAGGGCAAGAGGTAACAAATCAGTTACTCCATGAATGATAAATACTTCAATTAAAAAAAGAGGGAGAGGGAAACTCCTAAAAAAGCACCACAGAGACACCTACCTGAAGGGGCGCGATAACAGGACAAACTGGTCCATGTATAGGGGCTGCTGAAGAGACATTAGCAGGAGCCACACTCAAAACAGCGCCAAGGGATAATTGCGACAAAGTAAAAGAGGGCTACGATAAGTACAGGCTGGATAGATAAGAAATATATAACCAAGAAAATAAGAGAGTACCTAAACCCCATCCAAAGGGGAAGCGCAGAAAAGGACAGTCGGCACAGTAGGGGCTGTGCTGATATCCTGCAAAGAATGAAAGTATGTTATTCATCGCATGATCGAGGAAAAAGAGATTCCATGCTTCAGCAGAAAGGCCTGACCTGAAGTGTAGGCTCACTGGTTGAAGCCACAGTAAATATTGGGCCACGAGAGATCGCCTGAACCAAGGGTCTACCGTCCATAGATATACGGACCCTAGGGATAAAAATTCTCCTCGAAGAGGATAAACCCGGGGCGATAACACCAGGTAAGGGAGGATCCCCTCCCTGAGAAGAAAGTCCAAGATCCATTAGGACTCCTATTAAAAGGAAATAAATATTCAAAAGTAAAAATGCGTACCTTAGATGAAGAGGCGTCCAGGGGCTCAGCTGCAGAAGTGCCCACCGCTGAGATAAGAGAAGATGAGGTGACAACGCCAGAAGACATAACCCTCTACCCATGGCAGATGGGTAAATTAAAGGAAGAAGTAAAGAGAAAATGGCACTGTTGATACCAAAATTGATATGCTGATGTGGACGAATAATATGAAGACACGTGTCAACCTACCTAGCAACGAGGAACTCCATCATCCCGAGATACTACATGCTCTTCGAGGTACCGAGATACTACATACGCTCCGAGGTACCGAGATACTACATTCACTCCGAGGAACTGTTGATCAACGAGCAACTATGGCGGTCCGAGCTGCATCTCGGCCATGTCATTAAACAGACAACTGTTCAGTCGTTCAATGAACAATTATATTCTTGACGCACACGCTGCATTAAATGTCTTACCCTTTCATATGTATTTCATTTAATGTATCGGACCTTTCATGTACAGCCTAAGGGCTATAAATACCTTGTATCATACTCATTCAAGGGGACCGGAATTTCTTGAGAGAACTTGTAATCAAGAATTCTGCAAACACTCAGCAATAACATAACAGTGGACGTAGGCTTTATTCCTAGCCGAACCACTTTAAAAATCTTTGTCTTATTTATTTATCTGTGATTGAATAATTAGAGCAATCTAGTTTTTTACATCAACAGGCACAATGAAAGTTTTGAGAATAGCGAGGCATACCTGAGGAGAAGGAGAAGCCACAAGGGTGGTCCTGGTGACGGTAAAGTGCACAGATGAAAGCTGCGGGGAAATGACAGCGTACACAACCAAAATGTAGTTAGAAGACTAACAAATTACAACAAATGGTAAAAGAATTAAGGAGACAACAAACTTCTCTAAAATGGCCTCGGAAATAAATGAGAAGGGAGTTCCTCTCCTGCTGAAAGGGCGTCAGTCGTAGTGGGGGAAGAGGAGAGCTACTTGCCTCTATGGAAATGACCTGCAGAAATATGACAGAATGCTTTAATTAACAAATAAAAAAATAATGAGGGGGAAGAAAGAAAATCATATGCAAAAAAAAAAATAGACAAGCAAAGGGGGAACGCTTATAGTAGCAGGGCGCGTAGTCTGGCTATAAGGGAGATGGGTGGGGCTAACCCCCCAGGAGAATGGAATGCCTCATCATCACTAGAAGACTCTCTGGAGACTGATAACAAAGCATAAGTATCAGTAGTGCTTTCGCTATGGAAACCCAAGACGCCCATATCACCTGAATAAGAACTATGGTCGTCATAGGAAGGGGTTCTCCCATAATCAACTAGTTCCTCTTCCAATGAAGGGGAGGGAGATAAAGAAACTCAGAGAGAACTATTTCCACTAAGTAAAGAATGTCATGATATAGTACCTTCCGCAATGGGAATAGACGCGACCCGCGCCTCCTGGGAAGCAAGGCTCGGTGAGGAGTAGCCTTTCACTTTCACTACTTGGGAAGTCTCCCCCACCCCAAGATTGCTAGTATCGGACTCTTGATCCCCCATAGAGGAAGCAACCATACCAGCGCCATCTCCTTTCTTTTTCTTCGCAGCCCGGGTCCTCACAGGAGAAGAAGGAGGAGAAGTAGTAGTAGCAGGAACAAAATTAGATACATCGGCGTCAGGGTGTTTCCTTTTTCTTGTAGTAAAGGTGCTCGCTTTCCCTCTGCTTTTTGGTTAGCTTCTAGACTTCACAGGGGGAAGCTCACTCAGTAGAGGCGGAAGTGACTCGTCAATGAGAGGTTTCACTAAAATAGGAATGGCCTGCTCCAAGGGTGGCGTGGAGGTGGTGCTGAGAAACCAAGGATCTTTCGGCGTCCGCCTGACCAAAAACTGAGCACTTGTGTATTTAATGGGGTTAGTCTCATGAGGGGGGCCAACTAAACATTCTTGGATGAGACGGACCTGCCGCTGCCAAAGAAGGAACCAAGATGAACTGAATGAAGGATGATAATCGCAGGGAGGAACATAGAGACCACCCAAGCCACTGACCCTATGGAATAATCCCTGAAGAGTAAAGCCAGCACACGCCTCTAAAAATGCCTCAGAATGACTGCTGTAGGTAGGAAGAGGAGGGGTGTGAACGCCCTGATCATAGTCGAATTGTCGTCTTGCCCTCTCGGAATGATAAGATTCAGCACGCGGACCTAACTTGGTCCAAGAAGGGAGGTGACATGGTAAGAGCATCGTCACCACATTAATATGAGGACACGTGGAAACCGACCCCACTACTGAAGGGCAATAGAAGGTCCCGCCATCGCCAGGGAAATAAAGCCAGCTGAAAGTTCCCCCAGGGCGCTTGGTATAAGGCCGAAACTGAAACTCCTCGATATCGTCGATCAACATTCCCAGAGATTGCTTGGGAATTTTCTTATCCCACCGAAGAAGTCTCGCAGCATCTCTATGATAAGCGTGAGCCCCTGAAGTAAAGTGGGGTAAATGCTCAAATAAAAAGGCCATTAAGAGAGGGGCGTTGGCATTATTAGCAACAGCATACCGACTGTAGGACCTATCTACATCTATGTGTGCTCGGTCCATCCAGGTGTAAAGGGAACCTAAGTTCAGGGCGTCCATGGTTATCGACCTATCGCAAGACAATTGTACAGCCAATCTAAAAAGAAGTTCGCGAGGACAGTCTTCAGGCTTACCTGGTAGAAGGTACCGAGTCAGAAATGTAACGAGGAAAGCGTCTAAATGTGCAGGAGAGTGGAGCTTAGGACCATCCTGGGATCTGGGGGCTGCACGTGAAGTCTCCCCCTTCTGCAACTGCTCAAAATCTCTGAACCAGTATCTTTGCAATTTGGCAAAGGAATTCTTGGAATAACCAGTTATATTTATAGACACATACCTCGAGCACTCTCCGAGAGCTGGCCGTAGCTCCCCCACCATCTCCTGCTCTAGAAAATCCTCACAGTCATCAGAAAAGACCTGTTTCCCAAAGAAAGGAAGAGCGTACAATTCACATACATCTTCTAGTGTGAGGGTAAATTCGCCCCAGCCTATAACAAAGGTGAGAGACTCCATACTGCACCAAGACAATAAAAGAATGAGCGAAGAACTATGCTTAAATATGGTGCAGGACTTCAGGCTGCTGACGGCGATAAAGAGCCCCACCTCCCTAAGAATAGACACATAATCAGGAACGCTCAGAACATAATCAACCCAGCTAGCCCACTCCTCTGTGGGTCCCCCAGGGGCTTTAACTTCAACATTGGAATAAGGAAAGTCACCGCGATCAACTCGGACTCGAAGAACAGAATCCGGAGAAATGGTAGGGAGGTCAGCAGACTCACTTAACCCCACATGAGAACGTTCGAGAACAGCACCCGAAAATTTTTCCCCAAACTCAGAAAGTGAAATCATGAAACTGTCAGCAGGACCAAAAAAAGGAGCGCGATGATAAATGCCAAAGTCTCGCCCTTGGCGAATGTGCATATAGTCCTTCCATGCCTGAGAAGAGGATGGCGTAGCTGATGAACCACCAAGAGCCATTGGCTCAAAAAAAGAACTCATCCTAGTGGGGACTCCGAACGAGGGACCCTGGGTGTCCCCTATTGCAAAAAAAGAAGTGGAGGTGGAAACCCCAACAAAAACATGTTAAGAGCCCCCAGTCAGTGGCATGCTCCCCATAACACCAACAATTGGATAGACACCCTGGGTCATGGAACCTTCGATGTGACAAAATGTCGAGACACCCCTTGCACTGACGAGGGACCCGTAGACGCGAGGCCAAGTCGCGAGACCCCCGACCGCTGACGAGAGGTCACTATACTATCATAGGCTGAGACCCCTATTTTTGAAAAATTCAAAGGCATCAAGATACGGGTCGCCTCGGACATAGGGTTGCCTCGCGGGAAACCATGGGCCAAGATCCCCCCTTCCTCAACAAAAATCATGGGTGTCGAGACACCCTAGGTCGAGATACCTCCGTCAGCACTGATACATGTCGAGACACCCCCTTGTAACGATGAGGGACCCGTAGACGCTAGGCCAGGTCGCGAGACCCCCGGTCGTTGACCTCCATAGACAGAAACCCCCATTTCTAAAAACTCAAAGGCGTCGAGACACGCCCTCTCAAAGCAAGTAGGGCCTTTCACGACTCCAAGGTAACTGGCGAGGGATCCTCGGACGTAGGGTCGCCTCACGGAAAGCAAAGGGTTGAGACCCCCCTGCTTCAGAAAAATTCACGGGCGTCGAGACCCCCCCTCCCTCCAACACAGTTTTCAATAGATAAAGAACTCCCCGCGCCTAGATCAACGTGCGAGGAACCACCGTCGGCGCCAAAAAAATTCCAAGATACCTTGACCCAAACCAAACGGATAAGCTTCGTGAACCGAGGTCGAGATACCCCGCCCAAAGCAAATAATTTTTTTATAAGAGCCCAAGGTGATTGGCGAGAGACCATCGGATGAGGGGTCCACTCGCTTTGGGCCCTCGTTAACAGCCACATCAAGTGAAAGATCCAAGGTCACACATGGATTGGGCGAGACACTTCTCGCTGACAGCAGGGGGATGGGCGAGACACCGTTTATCTCCAACGGAATGCCACTAGTCGAGATACCCAAAAAGTATACCTCATCCGCGGAATGAAATCGCGAGGAACCCATGGGGGTTCTCGAACCGCTACCCGAGGGAAAGGATGTAGATAGCACGGATGAGGCATCAACGACGGTAATAGGGGCAGTCGGAACAGTTGGGACGGACGATGAAGAAGGCATAGAGCCTAAAACCTTGGGTGCTTTCGGGGTGTCTACATTGGAAGAAGTATTGTTTGGATTAGAATCCATGAATGAGAGGCTACGGTACTTGAAAAAAGCTAAAGCAAAAAAAAAGGGATGGGAGGCTATGGTGTTTTAAAAATCCCTTTCTCTCACTTTCTCTCACTACAAATCCAAAGGGGTCTTATATTTTTTTGAAGAAGATGAAAGAGCCCAAGAAAAGGGGCTTATGTTTTTTTCATCAAAATGGGAAAACGTGCAGGAAGGCAAAAAAGGTGATGACTTTTTTTCCCCAAATGATGAGATGACAGTTCCCACACTGACGCGTGGGTTCTCAAAAATTAAAAACCTCGAATAAAGGGACATCGCAGTTAATGATCCTAGGGTCCCTCAAAATATATATATATATATATATATATATATATAATTGTTGAAATCAGATTTATGGCGTACAAAGTTTTTTTAGTCTACCCAACCAAAAAATCTTTGCACGAGGGGCTAATGTAGATGGGTGTCTATCAATAAAAAAAGAAAATAAAATAAAAATTCTTCTTTTATTAATGACATCCGAGAGGTTCCCGCGAGGGTCACCCAGAAGTCCAAAATCCATTGCAAGGTTCAGCGTCGCTGCAAGGGTCAGCGCCGCTGCAAGGGTCAGCGCCGCTGCAAGGGTCTGTGCCGCTGCAAGGGTCTGTGCCGCTGCAAGGGTCAGCGCCACTGCAAGTGTCTGTGCCGCTGCAAGGGTCAGCGCCGCTTAAAATGCCAACGCCGCTGCAAGTGTCAGCGCCGTTGCAAGGGTCAGCGTCGCTTCAAGTGCCAACGTCGTTGCAGGTGTCAACGCCACTGCAAGGGTTAACGCCACTAGGGTCAGCACCACTGCAAGCGTCAGCACCACTACAGTAAGGGTCACTACAATAATAACATTCGAGAGGTGCCCGCGAGGGTCACCACAGAAATCCAAAATTAAGAAGTACCACTGCAAGGGTCAGCGCCACTGCAAGGGTCACTGCAGTAATGACAGTCGAGAGAGTCAGCATCACTGCAAGGCTCAGCGCCACTGCAAGGTTCACTGCAGAAATGTTATTCGAGAAGTGCCGCTACAAGGGTTTCAGCAGAAACTCATATTGAGGGAGTAGCTATCACGAGCAACTCCTCATCATGAAACATCAGTCTCTAAATGAACAATAGCACTAACACTTTACTTTCTTGTACAGGTTGCCTAGTCGAGCAAGAAGGGCTCGAACAGGCACGTTGGGACCTCCTGGGAGTTTTTGGCTTGGCGGCTGAGGCACAAGGTATGTTGAGCAAGCTCAACCACTTAGCGCTATAGGATTGAGAGAATACTAGTAGGAAGACCCAGAAGTCACTCAAGACTACACACACTTCACACTTGATCACAAGTAAAGTGAGCAGCCAAAGAGCTGGCTACTCACAAGAAATAAACTCTTTATAAGAAAATGACTTTTCCAGAAGAGGGGGTCCTCAAGGTCCCTCTCAAGAAAAATAACATTTTTTAGAGGAAATGAGTCCTTAAGGTCTCCTCTCTCAAGATTTGCAAAATTGCACCACAAGTTACCGTTTCAAAAGATAACTACCAAATCTGATATTTTGTCTCCATTAGGGGACATATGTGCTTTTTGACTTTTGGTCGGCACCAGGTGGCGCCTGTAGGGGGGACAGGCAGGCTGCCTACAAGTAGGGACAAATGGTACACTTCAGACATTGTTCCCCCACTAACTCTCTCAATTTTGGCACCCAAAAATGCCACTCACCCCTAATGCCCCAGTATAAATAGACCTCTGGGCAAGGTCAAGAGAAAGACAATAGAAATTGCACTGTTACTCTGCCAAAATATCACCAGACTTACCTAAGTATTCTCTCCCTGCTCATTCTCATAGTGTTGAGTGCCTTGTTCCTTCACTCCCCACTGACAGCCATCACTCTCAGGTGTTTCTCTTGAGAAAATTACTATTTTTTACTGTGAGAGTTCATCTTCTTGCAGGGAGTGAGTTGAAGCTTGAGTTCCATTGTTACCATAAGGAGAAGTTTTCTTCAGAAGTTGCACCAGGAGACCTTGAAGACCTTGCAGGCAGCGTCCATTGGAGTGGGTCACGCCTCACCCTTTCCAGTTATTCATAGACCCCAGTCTCACTACCCTCCTATAGATTCCTCATATCCCATCTCAAGTTTCATGGGTTCCTCATCGGAAATGATACCGGATCCTCAATAAGTCTCGGGTTCCTCATTGGTAGTGTCACGGGTTGCTGATGTGGGTTTCTCCACTAACAAGGGTTCCTCGACTATTGATTCATGTTTCGAGAGTTCCTCGACTACCACAAATAATTCACTTGGTCTTGTTTGTGCCCCCTCAATGCTTAGGGGTTCCTCGCCTACAGTTTGATCAGCAAAGACCTTTGGTTTTGCATATGGGTCCAATGTGGCTGAAGGTTCCTCGCAGATATTATTTTCCACAGTGGTTTCCTCGCCACACGCTATTTTGACAAGAGGGTCAACCGCAACAAATTCTTTATTGATGACGAGTATCACCCAGGGTTCCTCGCGGGTTGGATTTGTGCCCCAGGGTTCCTTGCCGATTACTATTATCATAAGGAATTCAGCAAGTGATGAGGAGTAAATTTGTTTTCGATCATTTGCCACATATAATAATCATGATGGTGAGGTAACATAAAACTATTAAAAACACTATGTATTTGAGACACGCGTTAAAGTTTTTTTTTGACTTGGGTTCCTCTCCCAAGACCTTGAATGTAGGAGGAAAGTGAGACTGGGGTCTATGAATATCTGGAAAGGGTGAGGCGTGACCCACTCCAATGGACACTGCTTACAAGGTCTTCTGGTGAAACTTCTTAAGAAACCTTTTCTTTTTGGTAACAATGGAGCTCAAGTTTCAACTCACTCCCTACAAGAAGATGAACTTTCACAGCAAAAATAGTAATTTTCTCAAGGGAAACACCTGAGAATGATGGTTGTCAGTTGAAGAGTGAAAGAACAAGTCACTTAGCACTAAGAGAATGAGCAGGGAGAGAATACTAGGTAGGTCAGGTGTGATTTTTGCAGAGTAACAGTGCAATTTCTATTCTATCTCCCTTAGACCTTACCCAAAGCTCTATTTATTCTTGGGCATTAGGGATGAGTTGGAACTTTTGGGTGCTAAAATTGAGAGGGTTGGTGGGGGATAATGTATGAAATGTACCATTTGTCCCTACCTGCGGGCAGCTCTGCCTGTCCCCTCTTGCAGGCTCAGCCTGGTTCCAACCAAAGTCAAAAAGTAAATATGTCTCTGAATGAAGACAAAATGTCTGATTTGGTAAATATCCTTTGAAATGGTAACTTGTGGTGCAAACTTTTGCCAATCTTAAGAGGAGGCCTTAAGGACACCTCTCCTCTAAAATCATTATTTTTCTTAAGAGGGACCGTGAGGACTCCCTCTTGTGAAAAAGTCATTTTTTTGTAAAGAGTTCATTTCTTGTGAGCATCCAGCTCTTTGGCTGCTCACTTCACTTGTGACTAAGTGTGAGATGCGTGTAGTCTTGAGTGACTCCTAGGTCTTCCTACTAGTATTATCTCAATCCTATAGTGTTAAGTGGTTGATCTTGCTCAACATACCTTGTCCCTCATCTTCCAAGCCAAAACTCCTAAGAGATCCTAACTAGCCTACTTGAGCCCTACTTGCTAACCTAGGCGACCAGTACAAGAAAATAAGTATTAGTACTTTTCTTCTTTTAAATAATGACACTTCATAATGAGGTGTTTCTTATGGTAGCCACCCCCTCATCCTAACTTGGTTTTCTATCTATTTTTGTGGAACCCTAGGGGGTTACTTCTCAAATATCATTTTTGCTGTTGAGGAACCCCGGGGGTTCCTTCACCGATATGAATTTCTATTGTTGAGGGACCCTGGGGGTTCCTTCTCCAATATGGCATTTATGTTGTTGAGGGGCCCTGAGGATGCCTTCTTTAATATGAATTTCTATTGTTGAGGTACCATGGGGATTCCTTCTCCAATATGGCATTTTTACGGTCGAGGGACCATGGGGGTTCCTTCTCCAATATGGCATTTCTGTAGTTGAGGGACCATAGGGGTTCCTTCTCTAATATGGCATTTCTGCAGTCGAGGGAACCTGGGGGGTTCCTTCTCAACTTGGGTTTCTGTAGGGACCTTGGGGAAAGTCCCTCCTAACATGGGCTTCTGTCACCACCTATGTGATGTTCCTTATCAACTTGAGTTTCTACAGGGACCTTGGGGGAGTCCCTCTCAACATGGGCTTTAGACGCCACCTAGGTGAGGTTTCTTTTCAGCTTGGGTTTCTAAAGGGACCTTGGGGGAGTCCTTATTAACATGGGCTTCATCCGCCACCTAGGTGAGGTTCCTTATCAACTTGAGTTTCTACAGGGACCCTGGGGGAGTCCCTCTCAACATGGGTTTCTTTCTCCACCGAAGTGAGCTTCCTTCTCAATGTGAGTTTCTGCGGAGACCTTGGGGGGAGTCCCTCTCAACATGGGATTCTGCTACCACCTAGGTGAGGTTTCTTCTCATCTTGTGTTTCTACAGCGACCCTGGGTGGGGGTCCCTCTCAACATGGGCTTCTGCTGCCACCTAGGTGAGGTTTCCTCTCAATACCTAAAAAAGTATTTTAGGGAAGACACCCTTCTACATTGTCCCCTCGTGCAAAGTTTTTTGTGTTGGGTAGAACAAAAGGCTTTCTAAGCCATAAACTCGATTTTTAATTTCAAAAAATTTGAAGGACCATAGGGTTATTAGATGCACTGTCCTTTCATCTTAGGTTCTTTGATTTTCGAGACTCCACGCGTCAGTGTGGGAAGTGTCTTCTCATCATTTTGGAAAAAAAAACTGTCATAACCTTTTTGCCTTTCTGCACGTTTCCCACTTTGATGTAAAAAAACATAAGGCCCATTTCTTAAAACCTTTCATCTTATTCAAAACCCTCATAGAGAGTCTTTAAGTTTATAGTGAGAGAAAGTGAGAGAAAAAAAAACTTAAACAACATTACCCCCAATTCTTTTTCTCTAGTTTTTTCTCAAACACTCCATTAATGGCTTCTAGCTCCTCAAACATTTCTTCCAATGTTGACACCACCATTGCTTCTCTAATTTTTGGTTCTATACCTTCTTCCCATGCCATTACCTCATCAAATCCCATTTTCATACCTCCAATGTCTAACGCCTCCTTCTTTGCCCCTTCACAAGGTGGTGTTGGCGTCACCGTACCCATAGATGGTCATTTGACCAGCAACGTCGTCCCTCTTAGGGTTATATTTGGGTTGCGTTCTAATATAATTTCTTTTGATGGGGGATTAAGCTCCAAGGTCCCTAGTTTCTGGTTACTGCCCATGAGTAACGAGGGTTCCTCATCACCTTTCATTTGTATGGTTGTCTATTTTTCATTAAAAACCAGTGTGAACTCTCATTGTCTGTTGGGTTCCTCGCCAAATCAATTGTTGGTGGCTGGGGGTGTCTCAACCTCATGTGTCATCAAGGGTTCCTCGACTGGTGGTATTGTATTTGGGGAAATGAATAATTTGTAATTTTTTTCGAGTGTGGGTGCCTTGACCTCTTATCTTTTTTAGGTTTCCTCGCCAGCTTGTATCATGTTTGGAGAAATGGGTAATTTGCAGCTTGTTTTCAGTGGTGATGTCTTGACCTCATGTCGCGTCAACGGTTCCTCACGCGTCGACTTCACCTCTAAGGGTGTCTCGACATCTGCTGATATTGATAGAGGTTCCTTGTGCATCGACTCCATGTCTGAGAGTGTATCACCGACTGCCAATGCTACTAAGGGTTCCTCGTGTATTGACCTCATGCCCGAGGGTGTCTCGCCGGCTACCAAAGCTACTAGGAGTTCCTCGCCTATTGACCTTGGGTCTCAGGGTATCTCATCAACCAGTAGAAATATGGGGACTATACTGCTAGACAAAGGTTCCTTGGGAACAAGGGATGCTACCTTGAGTTCCTCACAGGTTGGGTTTCTATCAGAGGGTTCCTCGCTGGTTAATTTGTCGTCCAAGGGTTCCTCGACCACTGTTGATAATCCACTGGTTTTTTTATGTACCCCCTCAATGCATAGGGGCTCTTTGATTGTTAGTTCATTATCGGCGACCATGGGATTGTCATTTGTGACCTATATGGAAATGGTTTCCTCACATATGTCATTTCCCATAGTGAGTTCGAACCTCTTTATAGCTACGGGTTCCTCGTCGAGTGCCACTTCTCTACCAATGGGTTCCTCGAGCGTCGACTTCTCATCTGAGGGTGTCTCAAATCCCTGCCTCGATGAGGGTTCCTCGTCTGGTGGCGTTATGTTTGGGAGTTCCTTGAACTTGGTTTTTTTACTTGGGGTTGCTACCGTGCCTTCTTTTTTGGCAATGAGGGATACCCAAGGTTCCTCACGAGTTGACATCTCTACGGGGTTTGCTATATCCACTTCTTTTTTAGCAGCGGGGAACACCCATGGTTTCTCATCCATGGGTTCCTAGAGAGTTGATGTTTCTATAGGGTCTGCTGTAGCTAAGAGTTCCTCACTTGGAGTTTCTACCACGGTGAGTTCTTTTCTTGAGCCAATGGCTCTTGGTACTTCCTCATCTACACCATCTTCTTCTCAGGCATGGCAAGACTATATGTGCATTCTCCAGGGATGAGATTTTGGTATTTATCACCGTGCTCCTTTTTTTGGTCTATCTGATAATTTTTGGCTTATTTTACTCAATTTGAGGAAAAATTTTCTAACACTATTCTCGAGCGCACTCATGTGGGGTAGAGTGAGTCTGTTGATTCTCCTACTATCTTTCCAGACTCTATTCTCTGGGTTCGGGTCGATCGCGGTGATTTTCCTTATTCCAATGTTGAAGTTAAAGCTACAGGGGATGCCAAAAAGGAATGGGCTAGCTTGGTTGACTATGTTTTGAGCATTCCTGATTATATGGTTGCTCTTAGGTAAGTGGGACTTTTTACCTCCGTCAGTAGCCTGAAGTCCTACACGATGTCTAAGAATAACTCTTCGCTCAATCTTTTACTGTCTCGATGGAGTATGGAGTCTCACACATTTGTCACGGGTTGGGGTGAATTCACCATCACCCTAGACGATGTATGTGAGTTGTACACCCTTCCTTTCCTTAGGCAACATGTCTTTTCTGATGATTATGAAGATCCTTTAGAGCGAGAGATGGTGGGAGAGCTACAATCAGCTCTCTGAGAATGCTCCAAGTATGTATCTATACATATGACTGCTCATACTAAGCATTCCTTTACTAAATGGCAAAGATACTGGTTCAGAGATTTCGAGCAGATGCAAAAGTGGGAGACTTCCTACGCAGCCCCTAGAACCGAGGATGGTGACAAACTCCATTCTTCTTCACACTTAGACACTTTCTTAGTTACATTTCTAAATCAATTCTTGCTACCTGATAAGCCTAAATATTCCCCTGGCAAGCTTCTCTTTAAATTGGTTGTGATAGTGAAAATATAGCACCCTGCTACGGATTGATTACATGATGCGGACCTAACTCATACAGGGCACGACCCTCCCTCATACGGAGAGCATCCCCTCATCAAGAGGCGATCACAATCAACGTGTCATGGACCCACCCAGTCCAGGATGCGACACCTTTGTCTTTTGCCAGTTACAAGATACGGCGCTTAGGTTGTTTGCCTTACAAGTCGCATCCCTCTCCATCCCAACTCCAGACTTCGTGCATCACGTGCTCATTGCATGTGAGCATATCCCTTATAAATATAGGTCCACACCTCGAAATGGGGGATGGATTACACATAATCGGAGTATCTTCTATAGTACCGATTCTCCCTAAACCACCCCTACATACAACTCGGGAATTGCTCACCCATATCGCAGCAACCTCTCCGGCACGCCGGGATCATCAGTCATCATGTACTCTCCTTCATTTCATACTTGTACACCTATTTAGGCATCATTATATTGTATAATGTAACGCATATAATGAGAATGGAGCAACACAGTGGATGTAGGCCTATTTTAAAGGCTGCACCACTCTATATATTTTCTTCTCTCTATTTACTTGCTTTATTTATTGGCTACACACTTTACTGTTGACTTGCTGGTATGAGAACGTCTTGTGGAGATTTCTCGTATCATCATTTTGGCGTCGTCTGTGGGAATTGAGATATTTTAATCTTGTTTCTCTATATTTCGAGTTCTTCAACACCTTATTTATTCGTGGGGATCTTTTGGATCATTGTTTGATGAGTATATTTAGGTTATGGAGATTTATTTTATATTCACACCCTTAAATGGGTAAATTGTATATTCAGATCTGGTCTGGTCTCTCTTTTATGACCTTGGATCTATCTTATATACCCCTGTGATATCATTTCATCTAGACAGTGCTGAAAAGCATGATGGGCTTTACCCCCCGAAAAGATGAATGGTTAGGGAAGAATTATGTTTACACCTTTTTTCGTTGTTCTTTGCCTATGATCCAAGGTTTATCATTAGAATTGTGCCATTATGTGCACCAATAGGTTATTCTCTCATGGATAGACCCTAGTAGGCATGCTCTCCCCATGTTTCGGGAGAAAAACTTAGTGCTTAATTTTCAATTTTGGGATTGCTTTCCCCCCTGCCTAGCAAGGGATGCGGCAGGTAGTTTAAATGCCTTCATTCCGCAGCCTGTGCTAGCCTTCAAAACATCAAGTAATCGACTCAAGAAGTCTCCAGCTTAACCTTAGTGAATGTCATACAAAGGCCACGGCAGTGCACCTGTGTGCTCTACTGGCCACGACACCTTTCAACAGTGCAGCAGTACAACGCTGCATCCCCGTTTCCTACTTAGTTACTCTAATGTTTCTGTGATTACTCACTTCTACTAGTTTTGTCATAGATTATACACATACTTTGTAAAGACTAACAAAGGCATTAAATGGAAGGAGAGTCCAGCCAGAGCATAGAAATCAAAGATGAGATTGTCCAGCTGTACAATCACCTTAACCACCTCTACGACAGTCATGCTTCACTCCACACCTAGGTTAACTATTTGACTCAGAGGGTGCTAATGCTAGAGGTCGCGGCCTCACCCAATGTAGGCGCGGCGCCTAAGATGATGGCTCCAACTGCCTTTACTGCCATGGCAGTTCAAGAGGATCCGGCCGCAGAAGCAGGCATCAGATGCCAGAAAAGGAGAATGGAGAAGGCAGAGAAGAAATTTGGGACCTACACTCCTTTGGCCTGCTCGATTGAAGAAATATTTGAGTTCATCAAAGAAGACAAGCTATGGAGGTGGCCAGAAAAGCTGAGAGCTCCACCCCAAAAGAGTAACAAAGCTACATGGTGCAAATTCCATCGGAACCATGGCCATGACACTGAGCAATGCTATGCTCTAAAGGATGAAGTTGAAAGGCTAATTAGGAAAGGGATGCTGCGGAGGTTCCTCAAAGATGTTTAGGGGATGCAGCCTTATCTCACCTACCACATGCTCATTTTTCATACTTATCCCTTATATGCCATATGTCTACTTTATAGTGACAACTCCTCTTATGTTGTCTTAAACTAAACTTTGTGTTATCCTTACAAAGTCATATATATGAATAGTTATAAAATGAATTTCACTGTTATAGTGTCATATTTTGATTCTTATTTCCATGAAATGTTATCTTATAAAGACCATTTTCGTCTTAAATAGATCCCGATTCGAGGCAATATGTTATATCGGGAATGATAATATATGAATGGGAAACAATGCCCGATAAGACGCCTAACTGTCCGAAAGTTGATGATAGTTGAAAGTGGCGAGAGCAAACATTGGAAGCAATTATACAAGTTGGACTGCAACATCACTCATAAGGGCTTCCAATGCTCGCTCTTGGCTTTCGGGATGCGTCATTAAGTCGAGAGACTTGTAATATCTAGCCAGTAATATAGTCAGTGTAGCCTCCAGACTGGGGAGGCTAGAAAATATCATATATGTTAGCTGTGGGTGGCTTAATAACATAACCCAGCCTGGGGATGCTTTAAAATATCATATATGTTAGCTGTGGGTGTCTTAATAACATAACCCAGCCTGGGGGGGCTTGAAAATATCCTATATGTTAGCTGTGGTTGGTTTAATAACATAACCCAGTCCGGGGAGGCTTGAAAATATCCTACATATTAGCTGTGGGTGGCTTAATAACATAACCGAGAAGGCCATGCTTCGTGAAAAACAATTGAAGAACTATGGGAAAAGCCAAGCCTTCTCTATATTTCCTATAATGGTAGTGTTATCCCCCCACGACAGCCATTATCAAACGGCCGCAACCCTATTCAAGAGACCACTTCCAACTGTTGGTGTCGCGGCCTATATGAAGTGCACTTGTGGTAATTTATGATGAACTGCAACTGTTAAAGTGCCTAAGGGTTGGTGAGGCCTATAAAGCAACTACTTATGGGATAAAATAATATCCCTATCAATACAGCTGTGGCCATTAAGTTAATTCAGTCTGCCACTGCTATGATTATAGGGCTACCATTCAAGTAATTTTAAGGCAAAAAGGGTTGCAGCCCATGAACATGATCCATACAAACTATAGCCGCAGCCTGTAACCAGTACTCGTGAAGGTTTCTTTACATTACTCAAGGGTATCGCAGATTTAATCTGTTACTTCCACAAGTTCACTCCATCAATAAGGAGTTTTTAATTACGCAAGGCGTACAGAAAGCATCCAATAAAGCATTGAAGCAAGCAAAAAAGAAGATGCAAAAAGGATAAAAGAATGAGACCAAAATAATTAATACAGAAAAAGTGGCCGCATCCTTGATATTATCAGTTGAGTACAAACAAATGGGCCGCAGCCACTACAGTTTAAAATTTGGGAAAAGGGACGCAACCCTATATCAATGATGAAAAAGTAAAGAAGCTCAGGAAGAAGCATCATCCAGCTCATCACCCTCATCACCCTCTGCGGTTATTTTAGTCTCTTCCTCCGTGGCTTCCACTTCTACTTTAGCTCTTAGCCTTGCTTTCTCTTCAACCATGGCTTTAAGCTCGGCTATGCATTATTGATGCTCGGCATCACCGAGACCCTAGGCAAGGACCTTATTCGACGTCTTAGGAAAATTCTTTATAATCTTATGCCTTAGCTCCTGGTAGCAGCGGAGGTAGGCTCTATTATTGATGAGGAAGAAGTCCCTATCAGACTTTGAATGATTCCACTGTGTGGTCAATGGCCAGCTGAAGAGCATCGCCATGATCTGCTTCCATCTTCTTTATTGTCGTGGCATGGTCTATGGCATCTTGGGCGGAGTTGTTCTCCAGCTCTTCGTACTTATTTTGTATAAGTACGAGCTTATTATTTGAAATCTCTACAGTCCATACAGCTTCTGTAGTTTGAGCCTGGGAGGCTTTGAGGGATTATGCGACTTGTTTGAAATTTTACTACACTTTATCCCTTGCATTATTTACAGTAGCGAAGTCCATTTGGGCTGCTTGGAGGGCCGCGGCTGCAAACTTCTTCCCAGCTTCAAATGATGAAGTCCGAGCGGCCTCCAAGTTAGCGGCATGCACCCTATCCATGGCCTATTTTAGCCGATAGAGAGCCTCATACTTCCTCTTCTAGGCCACCATGACATTCGTGGTCTGAAATCAAAAGTTAGTTGCAATATATGGAACGCAAAAAAATATAGAAGAAAATAAAGCACTTACCCTCAGAAGACTATGGAGGCCGCAGTCATTCAGGTCGTCGTGGTCTTCTCCCACCAGCCTGTCGAGGTCCGTTGCATCAAGGTCCCTCTTCATTCTCCGTGCGGCCTTTGCAGTTGTGTCCCATAGGACTCTGGGTTGGGTTGCCTCAACTGAGGCTGCGGACGACCATTGGGACTAACTCCACTGTAGCACTATGGCGGTGCTAAGTTTGCATTTACTGCAATAATAGGAGGTGGCGGCGGTGAAGCTGTATTGAGGGCAGCATCATTTGACATCAAACCTGCCTATATTGTCATCAAATTCAGATTGTGGTTGGGATGCAAAATCAGTCTTCTCTGCGGCAGGAGTTAAGTTCGCAGTAGGAGTGTTCAAATTAGTTGATGGAGCCGTGGTAGGTTCCTTAGCTTTGGACCTCTTCCTCTTCCTTCTCCGTGCAGTATTATTGAGAATGACAGCGTCCTCGCACACTTCTGCCAACTGCGCTGCCAGTAACTCCCTGTCAACCTCCTCACCTGAAAAGGGAAAAGAAACAATAAATATTCAAAGTTAAAACAAAAGGCAACAGATAAATATGGAATCAGATTATTACCTCCCGTGGCCATGTCTTTTGGAATACGCTTGCTGGGAAAGAAACCTGCCTCGAATACGGTTACAGAGGTCACAAGGACACTGAATCTCTTTTCTTCGACAGGAATTGTCGCAGCCTCAGCAACTCTCTTTTCCTGACGGTTGTTCAAATGCAAGTTATCAAGAACTGCAGAAAAGACAAATTCAAAGGTTAGTGGAGGTTAATTTGCAACTAGGAAGACGGGACGCGGCTATAATCAAAATAACTTGCTTGGAGGGAGAACCCCATTACCGCGACATTCGATATGACCTCTCCCTCTCGTTCTCTTTTGGGTGGATCTCCCAACCTTCCCTGGATATGTAGAAGTATTTGCCCTTACAGTTCTTTACACTGGTCAGCCTCTCAGTATAAAGGGTTTCGTCCCTGCCACGGATCGAGAAGTAGTAGTACCCGGAGAACTTCACAGAATTTTCCTTTGGGTGGTAGAAATGAAAGAACTCCGTAGGAGTAATATCCCTTTTGAATTGCTTCTCCCAAAGAACGACCGCGGCAAGTATGGCCCTCCATCCATTGGGACCTATCTGGGTCGGTGCCAATTTTATTATCTAGAAGATGAGATGAATGGGAACAAGAACAGGCAGCCGCAGTCTGTAAATAAGTGCATGAAGTGGGAAGCAAACTCCTTCATCAACCAGATCTGTGCAAGGTCTTTGGTTCGTGGCAGGTACTGAGCACATCAAATTTTCTAGAAATTCGAAGGCCTCGACCACCTGGTCAACCCAGTCTTGGGTCATGATGCTGCGGATGTCAAGCGCATTTAGGGGTCTCTCAACCCTCCCAGATGGACCTGTCGGGTTATCCCTAACTTCCGCGGCATTATATCCTGCACCCAATGGATGATTAATTAAATTGGCTTCTTCTTCCATTAGCGCGGACTGGAAATCCTTCCTAGATGCAGAATTTGCGGAGTCTGAGTCTAATATTACGTAGTTGGGGAAATCCCTCAGTTGGCAAGGCCCTATTGATCTCAGAGGGGGAACGAAAGAGAGTTCGGGATGAGAGGTTCCAAAATACGTTGCCCAAAAGCCCCTAAGAAACTCGTCTGGGTTAAAGCTCATATGGATGCAGCAGTACCTCAAAAGTAGAGTCCGCAGTTAGGCGTCGCAGCCTGTATGGTTTGGAAAAGAATTTAAGAAGCTGCGGGAAGATTATATATGAATAGTAAATATTTGCTTATTGGGAATTATTTCCCTAACGTAGTTATTAATGGGCTAAAACACTGCCAACTCTATTACTTGAACCTAAGGGATTACCCTCTGGCCCTATTGGCCGTAGCCAGCTCTTATATCAGCAAGGGAACATACACTTCCACGGTAACAGGCTCAAATGGAATTAGAGATCTGTGGCCACGGCCATTTCTAAAATTGCTAAAGGTCGATTCAAGAAATTCTAGTAGCAATTACAATTATTTATTATGGGTGTGTATTTGGTTCGTGAAAGTTTGAAGACTATTCAAAATATAAGGGTGGGGACTCAGAGCCCTAAAAAACCCCACCGCTGTGGCAGATTAAATGGATATGCATCAAAGTGTCCCGGAGGGAAAATCTCAATGCTTAAGGGGCCGCTTCCATCGCCTTCAGTATGCCGCGGATAGGGTCCACAATGGAATATTCAAGGGCCCATAGATAACTGATAATCTACCATGCCGCGGTCCCTACCTTACATAATTAAGTATCTAACATTTAATCATTTTAAGATCAAATTCATATAATATGAAGAGTTTGATTATGAACAACAAGAACAGCTATATGATTTTCATGGTGTTTGGAAGATCAGGGGTCAAGTGCAGCATATGAAGATCGATCCTAACAATTATTGATGTGTTCAACGTTCATGTGTGTTCGATTATTCAATTGAAACCCTAGTTTTCTATTAAGCAATGCAGAAGCTCATGTGTTTGTATATTCAAAAATGAAGTACTAGCAACGAAGACAATTTACAAAGATTGGATGAAAAATTACCTAGAAATGAAGAAACTAGCAACGCCCAGCCTCACACCACCTTGGAACCACCATGAACAGCCTCGAAGGGTTACCAAAAAATGAAAGAATATGAACACAAAGAAATTCACTCTTGATTTGATCTCAAAGTTTTGGAAACGTAATGAAATCCACGACCTGAAACAATTTATATAAGAGAGCACGGAAAACGAATCGTCGCTTTGAAAACTACCACGACACATAAGGAAACTTAACTAAGCCGTATCCCCAATCAAATTCTCTTAGCACTACGACTTGGGGGCTTATTGATGGTGCAAATACAGCTCCGTGCTACGGATTGATTACATGTCGTGGACCTACCTCATATAGGGTGCGGCCCTCCCTCATACGGGGAGAGGTCCCTCATCAAGGGGGCAGTCATAATTAACGTGCCACGGACCCACCCAGTCGAGGACATGGCACCTTTGTCTTTTGCCAGTTACAGGATGCGGCGCTCAGGTTGTTTGCCTTACAAGTCGCATCCCTCTCCATCCTAACTCCAGACTTCGTGCGTCACGTGCTCATTGTACGTGAGCATATCCCTTATAAATATAGGTCAACACCTCGAAATGGGGGATGGATTCCACATAACCGGAGTCATCATGTACTCTCTTTTATTTTCATACTTGTACGCCTCTTTAGGCATCATTATATTGTACAATGTAACGCATATAATGAGAATGGATCAACACATTGGATGTAGGCATATTTTAAAGGCTGAACCACTCTATATCTTGTCTTCTCTCTATTTACTTGCTTTATTTATTAGCTACACACTTTACTGTTGACTTGCTGGTATGAGAACGTCTTGGGGTGATTTCTCGTATCATCAGGTTGTATGGTTATCTTGAGGCAGGTTAGTTCCCATAGATGCCTTGACTCTTGGTTCCCTTTACACCTGAATGGACCGACATATAGATGTAGAAAGGTCTTACGGTCGGTATGATGCTGCTAGTTTTGCGAACCCCACTTTCTTAATGGCCTTCTTATTTGAGCATTTCCCTCGCCTTACTTCAGAGGCTCAGGCTTATCATATCAATGCTTCTCGACTTCTCCGATGGCAAAACAAATTCCTAAGAAGCCCTTGGGAGCATTTATTGATGATATTGAAGAGTTTCAGTTTTGACCTTATAGTAAGCGCCCCAGGGGCATCTTCAGTTGGCTTTCTTTTCCAGGTGATGTCGGAACTTTCTATTATCCTTCGGATGTGGGGTCTGTTTCTACATGTCCTCATATTAATGTGGTGACGATGTTGTTACCAGGCCTCCTTCCATCTTGGACTGAGTTGGGTCCACGTGCTGAGTTCTATCATTATGAGAGGGCAAGATGGCGGTTTGGCTATGATCAGGTTGTTTACACCCCTCTTCTTCCTTCCTACAGTGATCCTTCTGAGGCATTTTTAGAGGCGTGGACCAACTTCACTCTCCAAGGACTGTTCCATAGAGTCAGTGGCCTAGGGGGACTCTACGTGCCTCCCCATAATTATCATCCCTCATTTACTTCATCATTGTTGATACCAAAATTAATATGCTGACGTGGACGAATAATAAGAAGACACATGGCACAATAGCAGCGAGGAAGTTCATTTCCCCGACCAACTCATGTTCCCTTCGAGCAACGAGGATACACCGAGGAACTTTATCACTCTGAGGTACTCCAGTGCTCCGAGAAACTCCTGAGCAACGAGCAACTAAGGCGGTCCGAGCTGCATCTCGGACGTAGCATTAATTGCCAGATAATCAATAGAATGTGTATCATCTTGACGCACACGCTGCATTAAATGTATTACCCTTTCATATGTATATCATTTAATGTATCAACCCTTTCATGTACAGCGTAAGGGCTATAAATACCTTATATCACCCTCATTCAAAGGGACGGGAATTTCTTGGTAGAACTTGTAATCAAGAATTCCCAAACACTCAGCAATAACATAACAGTGGACGTAGGCCATTCTTATAAGGCTGAACCACTTTAAAAATCTTTGTCTCATTTTATTTATCTGTGATTGAATAATTAGAGTGATCTAATTTTTTACATCAATAGATTGGCGCCGTCTGTGGGAAACGACTGGTAATATCGTTTTTCATCAAAAACAATCCATTGTCAAATGGCTAAAATTCTTGAATCCAGCAACAAAAATGCCGGAACACCTCCAAATCCATCCGCACCACCAACTATTCCAGATCTGACTGGAATAATGGCAAATCTGTCTCAAGGCCAAACCGCCATGCAAGATACGATGCGGCAACTCATCCAAACCCTTCATGGCGGAGCACCAGTTCATTTCGGATCACGAAACATCCAAAGAAATACCCGTGCGCTTTCTTCACGAACTATGCGTGCTAATGAGGAATTTGAAGATTTTTCTTATCAACCTGGACAAACTTCGTCAATGCGAGCCACGGATACTGAACATCGCGTCATCCTCTTTCCGGAAAGGGCCAGCGCGGTGGAAAGATTAAGTAGGGCCTCTCCTTTTGATCGATTGGGCCCTAGGAGGAACAAAAGTCCTCTCAATGCAGCGTCGAGGAGTTTTCGACGACCACCAGATGTAAGGGAAGGATCTGCCCAGTCGCGACCAGCTACTCGTCAAGATGAATCTTATAACCGACCAGTCACTCAGCAAGATAAATCCCAGGAAGCCACTTCAACAAGATCAGTTGCTCGAACCAATAGGCCCGAGGAAGTGAATGATGCTTGGAAAGGTTCCATTCAGCGGTTGGAGGATAGATTGGGAGAAATGGCTAAAGCCAAGAACCCCCTACAACGAACCTTTGTTCAAGGAACACCTTTTGTCCAGGATATTGTTGATTTTCCAACACCATCAAAGTTTAAAGCTCCCGTGGTAACTCCCAAATATGATGGAAAGACAGATCCTGTTCTTCACATAGAGCAATACCAAGCTGCTGCCGACATCTATGCTGTCCCCGACGAGATGAGATGCAGGGCATTCTCAGGAACTCTTACTGGATCTGCTCAGATATGGTATAATAATCTTCCTCGGAGTAAGATTTCAACTTTCTTTCAATTGGCCGAGTTGTTCATTGGAAATTTCTATTTTGGAGCAAAGCCAGTAAAACAAGTAGCTCATTTGTTAAGTGTTAGACAAAAATCTGGTGAAAGTACTAGAGATTACATAACTCATTTCAATAACAAGAAGCTGGAAGTCATAGATTATGAAGAAAAGACAGCAATCACCGCCTTGATGAGCGGGTTGTTGCCTAGCAAGTTGTAATACACTTTGGCCAAAGACCCTCCTCGAACCATGTCAGACCTAATGAGAAAAGCGTCCAAGATTATGAATGCCGAGGAGGCCATGTCTGCGAAGAAGAATATGGACACCAAAGAAACCAAAGTGGAAGATGATAAAGCGAATAAAAAGAGTATCCAGCCCCGAGAAAAATCAATCTATATAAGAGGAAATGAAGACCGAGCAAGAGAGAGTTCTAGATCTCCTCGTCGGGCAGAAGAAAAATAATAAATGAAGAATGTGTGTTGATTTCACCGATCTCAACAAGGCATTGGATGCTGCTTCAGGACACGAGCTGCTCATGGATACTTACTCTGGCTACAACCAGATCAAAATGAAACCTGAAGATAGGGAACGACATACCAGTAGCTGATGAATAAGGTTTTTTTGAACAAATCAGTTGCAGTATGGAAGTCTATGTCGACAATATGCTGACAAAAAGCAAGAAAGATGCTGATCATCTAGTTGACTTAGATCAGACCTTTGATCAACTGGATAAATTATCAAATGAAACTCAACCCGACGAAGTGCACATTTGGAGTACAAGAAGGAATGTTCCTCGGGTACATCATCAACCAGCGACACGTTGAAGCAAATCCAGACAAGATCAAAGCCCTTTTAGGGTTGCGATCTCCAACGACGAAGGAAGAGGTGCAGAGATCAGATACCCAAAGCTGGAAAAATTTTCATTGGCATTAATTAAGGCAAGTAGAAGAATAAGTCCATGTTTCCAAGCCCATACCATACATACCGACATACCATTAAGACAAGCTGTAGCAGAGTTTACTGATCTTAATACTCCCAAGAAATAAAAGTTGCTCACTGATCAACCTGTGGATGTTGCAGGATCAACAAATTATACTCCTTTGGTTAGGAGGCGTACACTTGCGTGATCAACTTCGGTTGGTAAAAGAGCTTGTGGGCATGATAGTTCGAAAGAACCTTATAGTTCGAAAGAACCTTATAGTTCAAAAGAACCTGATAGTTCAAAAGAACCTGATAGTTCGAAAGAACCTTATAGTTCGAAAGAACCCTATAGTTCAAAGCCATGACCAACTTCGGTTGGTAAAAGGACGAGAACAAAATATACTCCTTTGGTTAGGAGGCGTACACTTGCGTGATCAACTTCGGTTGGTAAGATAGCTTGTGGACATGATAGTTCGAAAGAACCTTATAGTTCGAAAGAACCCTATAGTTTGAAGCCACGATCAACTTCGGTTGGTAAAAGGACAAGAACAAAATATACTCCTTTGGTTAGGAGGCGTACACTTGCGTGATCAACTTCGGTTGGTAAGATAGCTTGTGGACATGATAGTTCGAAAGAACCTGATAGTTCGAAAGAACCAGATAGTTCGAAAGAACCCAATTTTCCTCGAGGAGCAAAATTTTCCAAACTGAGCCAAGTATAGTTAGTAGGGGATAAAAACCCACTAACTGTAGTTGGTCAACGAGGAGAACTTATCGACGAGGAAGATCCATCAACCTGGTTGGTCGGACACATTTTATGAAAACTCTCGCTAATTATACTTGGTCGACGAGTACAATTTAACAACTTTAGTTGGTTGGAAAAATTTTAAACATTTTTATACTCATTGCTTTATTATTAAGTGATCGAGCAACATTTTTTTATACTTGTAACTTTTTTTGTCGATGAACCATACAATATTGTTATGCAAGCACAAATATAAAGTGTTTGACAAATACAAGACAATAGCAATACAAATTTGCGAACAAAATTCGAAATGAATTACACAAATTTATTACATTAAATTGTGTACTAACTATTATATTGAGATTCCTACTCTATTGGTTTCTCTCCCTCTGCTTTTGAAACAGGTTCCTCTCCAGCAGGAGGATCATCCAAAGCATAAGGGGAGTTTATGAAATTAAGATCTTTCAGCATTCTGATGTTCATCACAGATGGTCTGTCCGAGCAGCTTTTACTCATCCCCAACAAGCTTTTACTCGTCCCCGAGAAGGAAGTTGCTCTTCAAGACTCATGATCTTCTCGGACATCTCAGCCAAGGCCTGGTTCTTTGCCATTAGTTGGAAGGTTTGATTCTCTAAAGCAGATTGAGTTCTATGTTCTTCGACAGTTACCCGAGCATCTCTAGCTCGTCCTCGAGAACCTCATGCTCGTCCCCGAGTAGAGGTAGAAGTCAAAATCAGCATCTACAGAACTAAGATCTTTGCTATTACTGTCTCGACAAAGTATTCAGAGGATCATAAATCATAAGAATCAAACACGTGAAGTTAGCACTCAGTTACTCGGCACAGGAGGCAGTTGGTCGGCTAGAAAACCAATCAATATACTTGAAGATTATGACAAGTTATAAGTTACAAGCGGTATCATATGTCGTCCAGGAGATAATGCACTTTATGTTGAACAGATCAAGAAGGTAGATCAAGAATTTCACGAGCACCGAGAAACACTGCAAAATAAAATACTCCATCCTTTCAAGTAAACTATCAAGCATGAAGCATTGGGGGCTTCTGTTGATACCAAAATTAATATGCTGACGTGGACGAATAATAAGAAGACACATGGCACAATAGCAGCGAGGAAGTTCATTTCCCCGACCAACTCATGTTCCCTCCGAGCAACGAGGATACACCAAGGAACTTTAGCACTCCGAGGTACTCCAGTGCTCCGAGAAACTCCTGAGCAACGAGTAACTAAGGTGGTCCGAGCTGCATCCCGGGCGTAGCATTAATTTCCAGATAATCAACAGAATGTGTATCATCTTGACGCACACGCTGCATTAAATGTATTACCATTTCATACGTATATCATTTAATGTATCAACCCTTTCATGTACAGCGTAAGGGATATAAATACCTTATATCACCCTCATTCAAAGGGACGGGAATTTCTTGGTAGAACTTGTAATCAAGAATTCCCAAACACTCAGCAATAACATAACAGTAAGGCTGAACCACTTTAAAAATCTTTGTCTCATTTTAATTATCTGTGATTGAATAATTAGAGTGATCTAATTTTTTACATCAACAATCATGGTTCCTTCTTGGGCAGCGGTAGGTCCGTCTGATCCAAAATTATGTAGTTGGCCCCCCTCATGAGACTAACCTAGTGAAATATGTTAAGGCCCAATTTTTGGTCAAATGAACGCAGAAGGATTCTTAGATTCTTAGCACCACTTCCAAGCCACCCTTCGAGCAGGTCATCCCCATTTTAGTGAAACCTCTTCTTGACGAGTCACTTTAGCCCCTGCCGACTGAGCTTCCCCCTATGAAGTCTAAAGGTTGATCCAAAAGTAGAGGGAAAGTGAACACCCCTACCACAGGCAAGAGGAAGCACCCAGACACGGATGTGTCTAATTTCATTCCTACTACTTTCGCCTCTCCTCCTTCTTCTCCTGTGAGGACCCGGGATGAAAATAAGAAGAAAAGAAATAGTGTTGGCATTGTTGCTTCCTCCACGATGGACAGGGGTCTGATACTGATGATCTTGGGGTGGGGGAGACCTACCAAGCTGGGAAAGAGAAAGGTTACAGAGCATTGGGCATTTCTTCCCAGGAGGCACGGGTCACATCTATTCCCATTATAGAAAGGTACTATGTCCCAACATTCTTTACTTAATGGAACTAATTCTCTCAGAGTTTCACCCCTGGATCTCCCTCTCCCTCATTGGAAAAGGAACTTGTTGACTATGTAAGCACCCTTTCCTATGATGACCATAGTTCTTCTTTAGGTGATGTGGGTGGATTGGATTTCCATAGTGAAGGTACTATTGACACTTATGCTTTGTTATCAGTCTCGAGAGAGTCTTCCAGTGATAATGAGGAATCCCATTCTCCTGGGGGTGTTCGCTCCACCACACGACCTATTCCTTATGGCCAGACTATGTGCCCTGCTGCTGTAAGTGTTTCTTTTATTGGAAATTTTATGCATATTATTTTCTTTCTTTCCCCTCATTATTTTATTTACTAATGAAATTATTCTTCCATATTTTGCAGGTCACTTCCACGAAGTCAAGTAGTTCTCCACTTCCCCCACTATGACTGAAGCCTTTTCAGTGGGAGAGGAACTCTATGCTCATTTCTACCCGAAGCCTTTTCAGAGAGTTTGCTTACCCTCTTATTTTTTTTATCATTGAATGTAATTTATTAATCCACCAATTACATTTTGGTTGTATATGTTGGTATTTCCCTACAGCTTTCATTTGTGCACCATATAAGCACTAGGGCCACCTATTTGACTTCTCATTCTGCTCAGGTATGCCTCACCATTTTCTCAATTTTCATTTCTCCCTTTGCCTCTTTCTTCCTTTTTTTTACCCATCTATAATGTGCAGAGGGGGTCATGCCTTTCGGCGGCGTCAGTTCATCTTCTCTTACTTCCGCGGTGGGTACTTCTACAGCTGAGCCCCTGGGCACCTCCTCATCTAAGGTGCATATTTTTTAAAGTTTGTTTTCTTTCGGTAGGCGCCACTTTATACTTTTTTGGCCTTTTGCATTTTATTAGGGCTTGACAGCTTTTGGATTTTATTCTTAGGGAGGGACTCTTCCCTTTCCTGATGTTACCATCCCAGGGTTATCCTCTTCAAGGAGGATTTCTATTCCTCGGGTCCGTATATCTATAGACAGCAGGCCCTTGGTTCAGGAAATCTCTCGTGGCTCGGTATTTATAGTGGCTTCAAATATTAAACCCACACTGCAGGTTAGGCCTTTCCATTTGAGTGTGGAATCTCCTTTTTCTTGGACATGTGACGAATAACCTATTTTGACATTTGCAGGCTATCAGCACAGCCCCTTCTACACCGACCGTCGTTTTTCGCTCCTCCTCTTTGGATGGGGCTCTGGTATTTTAATATTTTCTAGTTAGACATTTCTTTTCTAACCATCATGTACTTATCATAGCCCTCTTTTACTTCTTTTGCAATTATCCCTTAGTACTATTTTGAGAATTGCTCCTCCTACTATTTCTTCAGCAGCCCTTGTTCATGGGCCAGATTGCCCCATTACCACACCTCCTCAGGTAGCTATCTTTGTTGTGCAATTTTGAAATTTTCCTTTTTTTTTAATTGAGGTATTATTTCATTTATGTGGTAAGTGATTTACTAACTTGTACCCCTTCTTCTCATTTGCAGCCTCACCTATCCACTGCGATTGTCATCGCCAAGGTTGCTCCTTCAGGAGCACTTGCTGCTGAGGTAGCCTCTTCAAGAGAATTGGTTACTGAGATAGCCCCTTCAGGAGCATCCACTGTGACAACCATATTTGAGGTGTCTCTTTTAGCAGCACCCGAGACTGAGGCAACCTCCTTAGAATCATTGGTTGTTGAGATAGCCCCTTCAGGAGCACCAGCTAGTGAGGCCACTCCTTTGGGAGCCCCGACACCTCCTCCTTTGACTGCTATAGAGGGCAATACCCAGGTACAGTATATAAGGATATTCATTCTCCTTATGCCATTCTTACATATCTATTATATTTTTCTTGTTTAAACTGTGCAAGCATTCTCATCTTCATCCCTGTTGCATTATTTATGGGTGAGTGATGTTGCCCCGATGAGTATGGAGTATGATGAGGTTGCTCCGATATTTGTGTAGTTTGAGAGTGGGATGGCTGTAAGTGAGGTATTAAACTAGTATACCCTCTTATTTTTATGTTCCCCTCTTTTCATCTTGTATATACTATGCAATTGTTATGATATCACATGTGTTTCATTGTTTCCAGGTGGATGAGATTACTCCACTGACTGTGGAGTCTGGGAGTGGGATGGCTGCGAGGGAGGTATTAAACTGTCATACCCCCTCTTTTACTATTCCCCTATTTTCTTTTTTGTGTAGACTGTGCAAGTGCTCTCATTTCACCTTTATCTCATTGTTTCCAGGTGAATGAGGTTACTCCGATGACTGTGGAGTCTGGCAGTGGGGTAGCTATGAGAGAGGTATTAAACTAGCATACCCTCTTATTTTTCTGTTCCCCTCTTTTTCGTCTTGTGTATACTATGGAAGTGTTATCATTTCACCTTCGTCTCATTGTTTCCATGTGAGTGAGATTACTCTGCTGACTGTGGAGTCTGAAAGTAGGATGGCTGCGAGGGAGGTATTAAACTGTCATACCCCCTCTTTTTAATGTTCCCCTCTTTCCTTCTTATGTATACTGTGCAAGTGCTTCTCATTTCACCTTTATCTCATTGTTTCCTGGTGAATGAGATTACTCCGATGACTGTAAAGACTGAGAGTGGGGTGGTTACGAGGAGGTATTAAACTGTCATACCCCCTCTTTTTACTGTTCCCCTCTTTTCTTCTTGCATATACTATTCAAGTGTTGTCATTTCACCTTTGTCTCATTATTTCTAGGCGAATGAGATTACCCTACTGATTTTGGAGTCTGAGAGTGGGATGGCTGAGAGGGAGGTATTAAACTGTCATACCCCCTCTTTTTACTGTTCCCCTCTTTTCTTCTTGCGTATACTGTGCAAGTGATCTCATTTCACCTTTTACTCATTATTTCCAGGTGAATGAGATTACTACGATGGCTGTGGAGTCTGGCGGTGTGATGGTTGTAGAGAGAGATTATAGTTCTGAGTCCACTCCCATGGTCGGTGATGCTGATTCTGGTGGGCAATCTTCTTTCCTCCCCTCCAAGGTAGGGTCTCGCCATTCCGATGATGATGGAGAAGTAGAGGTTGTTGCAACCATTGTGGGTAGGCTATGGCGTGATGAGCTAGCTGGGAGATTCAGTACAGATCATCACCCCGATACATTCACTCCTTAGAGCATACTTCAGATTGACAGTCTCACAGCTTTCAACCTGAAAGCTCTTGCCAGCCATGTTCATGAGCTCTTAGCTACCTCCCCTGCTAAGCTGACTAGCTCTTCTATTTAACTATTCTTGGATGCTCTCCATGACCTGCAGCAGTTCTATCATTTTCACTTGGATTGGCTAGATACGGGAGTTTGCCACTTTCTAAGTGTTCCTTTCCAGAATATGGTAAGACTTCACACTTCCAGGAAGTGTAGGACCAAGAAGCGGCAGGCTGAGGCCACGAGGATTCAGAATCAGATCACATTACTTCAGGCGAAGCTCACCAGACTTGAGTCTGGTGATTAGGATGACGAGCCGAAGCTGACTAGGCTAGAGGAGGAGTTCCTACGGGAAACTGGTATGTCATATGTCGACGCCCTCACGCGCACCAACTTATTTTTTGTTATTTCTAGTGGATAGGCTAGTTCTTATTTTATGTTATTTTGAATCCCAAGTGTACATCACCGATCATTCATGAATGAAAGAAATGACACTTTGCTTCTCCTGCACTTTTCTTTTCCTTTGCACTCCATCTATATTGTCGGTATTTATTTTATATGACCTGCTCTAATTTCTATGAGCATTTGATCTACTGATGGATGCCCCATATACTGTGGGGTTCTTGCATCAATCTGAGAAAGTTATGTATATATATACGTTGTCCTTTTTAAAATGCACCTCTTGTGACTGTGAGGTGTTTGCATGTTACTATTTTGGATCACCCCTTCTTTCTGTGGGGGTGCTCTTGCACACTATTACTTATGTTCATAAGGACTAGATTGGAGAGGGGGGTGACCCCTGTCTCCTTCCTTCAAGTTTTACTTCATTGAAAACTATTTGAATTAACTAGCCCCTACTCTTTTGGGGCCTTGCTCTATATTCTCTCTAAGAGCTTTCCTGATATTTTTTTTAAATGTTAAAGAGGAGGAATTTTAACCCCCTTCTCCACACATTTTTTTTATTAATCTAGTCAAATAAAACTTTTATTACTTGAGGTTGTCCTACTATTCAGGTGACTAATCATAAAGACTGTCTGTTATATCTGGGAGGACGTTGCTCAGTATACTTTCTCTTAAGATGGACTTACCTCCCAAGTGTAGTGAGCAGAGTTCCTATTTCTTTTTTTTCTTTTAATATATATATATATATATATATATATATATATATATATATATATATATATATATATATATATATATATATATATTCTACCGGGTCTATCACATATAGATGAGTAATCAAGGCAAGCATCAACAATGATCAAAAGTGTTGTTATTT
Organism: Sambucus nigra; assembly: GCA_949130495.1. Taxonomy (NCBI): domain Eukaryota; kingdom Viridiplantae; phylum Streptophyta; class Magnoliopsida; order Dipsacales; family Adoxaceae; genus Sambucus; species Sambucus nigra. The sequence goes on along the minus strand of OX422211.1, from coordinate 496,075,894 downwards.
CATTTCTTTACAGTTATGTGATGTTTACAATGTGTTATTGCTCTATAAATTTTACAAAAGATCTTTTCTTATATAGGAAAAATCCTCGAAATCCACTACATAAATGAAAAAAAAAATAGATTTTTGTTAGATGTTACTAAGCATGATACCTCTTCAACCACTTGCAGTTATTGGACTGGAGGCAATCACTCTCCCACTCTGAGATCTGGCAATAACCCGACTTCCCCACCCCTCTGACGACAAAAGGGCCTTCCCAGTTGGGTTTGAACTTTTATTCCAACATGCTGCAGAGATGGTGAGTGGAGACTCGCAGGACTAAATCTCCCACCTGAACTCCCTAGGCTTGACCAAGTTCTCATAAGCCCTGGACAGTTGTTGGGTGTAGACTTTGAAATTATCCTTCGCCTTATCTCTATGCCCATCCAGTGCCTCTAGCTACACATGCCTTGGGTCAAGGATAAGCCCGTTGCTGAGAGCAACTCTGGCTGAGGGTACCGCCAACTCCACTGGTAGGACAGCTTCGGTTTCGTATACTAAGGAGAATGGGGTGAACCCTGTCAGCTTTCTTTTCGAAGTACGATTAGCCCATAACACCATGGGAAACTTCTCATCCCATGCCCATGGCATGTCCTCTAGCATTTTCTTCAAAATATTTATGAGGGTTTTATTTGTGGACTCTGCCTGGCCATTGCCCTTACGGTAGGAGATGGTTGAGCTATTATGCAAAATTTTATATATATCTGTGAGGAGGTCCATCTCCTTTCATAAGAATTGCTTCCCATTATTTGTTAAGATTACCTTGGGTATGCCACACCTGCATATGATATACTCTTTTATAAACTGGGTTACCACTTGGGTGGTCACTCTCCGTAGAGGGATGGCTTCTGCCCATTTGGTGTACAATTTTGTAGCCATAATGATAAAATCCTTGTCGTGAGAGGCTAGGGTGATCTTTCCAACTAGGTTAAATGCCCATATATGGAAGGGATATGGAGCTGTCTAGATTTGCAGGCTAACGGAAGGAGCATGCACCATTTTTTCATGCACTTGACAGGCTTTAAACTTGTTCACATACCCAATAGAGTCATCCTTCATGGTCGGCTAATAGTACCCCAGCGTCATTTGCTAGTCATATAGTTTAGCGCCCCCCGTGTGGGAGGGCTCATAATCTTCTTTCATCACCCTCTCCATGTCCTCTTTGACTATGCACCTCAGTGCCTTGTCATTGTACCCCTTCATGTATAACTCTCCTTCCACCAAGTAAAAATGGGCTATTCTTTTTCTGAGATAAATTTCATCTACTCTCTCTGTGGTTAGCTCACCATCTTTCAGATATGCTATATATGGTTGTATCTAATCTTCGAAGGCTTCCACAAAGTTGGCCTCCGCTGACTTGTCAAAATTAGATTAGCACTTTAGGCAGCTTTATTGTAAATGGGCAGCTTCTGTGCTCATGGAAGGCCAATAGTAACCACCTCGCTGCAGTCGTCTATAGAGAGGAATATCAGTATCTCCACAATGCTTTTGGTGCATTTCTATCAACCTTTTCTTGGCTTCTTTTTCACCGATGCACCTTGCTAGAAACCCTTCGGGACTCTTGAAGTAGAGGGTTCCCTATAGCACATGATAGTTGGCTAACTCTAACATCTTCATTGTCCCTTCTCTAGTTTCAAGCTGCTTCACCACTAGATGCCTCCAATCTTCCTGCTTTCTACTTGGGAATAAAGATTTTATTGTAGTAGGTACTGTTCTTCATCGTACTATGATGGTTGCTTCCAACTCATCCATGTCTAGCTTTTACACTATGGTGGCGAGCGCATCGGGGTGCCTGTTCATTGTTTGCGCCTGCCTCTCCACAGTTACTTCCAAGAATTGTCCCTGTAACCTTTGGATGATGTGTCTGTAGGGTGCTAAATTATCATGCTTAAGGGCTAACTCCCCATTGACCTGCCTCACTACTAATTTTTGAGTCCCCTTTTATACACAACACCCTGACCCCTCTTTTGAGTTCTTCCAACATCCTTAAAATGAGGGCCTCGTACTCAGCTTCATTATTTGAGCATTTAAAATCCAACTTGAAGGAGATAGTGATTTTATCTTTCCCATCTGACAGTATGATTCTGGGTCCACCTATTCCTTGGGCACGGGAACCATCAAACTCCATAGACCATTTCTTCACCTCCTTCGCCATGCATGCTTGATAGCTCTCCTCGGGTAGCTCTTTACTAGGTTGTTCAAAAATTCCACTTGGGAAGTGAGAAAGCAGATATTCCACTGCTTGGATTTTAATGTCCTTGGGCACTATACATTTTAGATCATATTCTGACAATATCAAAAACCACCTTGATGCTCGTCCCACGAGTACAGTCCGTGTGAGGAGGTACTTTATGGGGTCTCACTTAGTGACTGTATGGACTGTGAAGGCTAAAAGATAATGTCTCAACTTCTGAGATACAAAGACGAACGCTAAACAATTCCTCTCCATGCTTGTGTATCTAGATTTTTTCCATAAATTACCCTTGACAGGTACTAGATCGGCTTTTCTACTCCTTCCTTCTCTTGTGCCAAGAGGGGCCCTATCGATCTCTTTGTTGAAGTAAGGTGGAGAAGCAGCGGTGCTCCGGCCTCTGGGGGGATCATCGTGGATGGAGAAGCTATAATTTCTTTAATCTTCTCAAATACTTTCTTTTGTTCTTATCCCCAAATCCATTTGGTTTTATCTTTAAATAGGGGTGTGAACGGATGAGTTACTTCTGCTAGCGTGGGTATAAACCTTCGGAGGTAGGATACCTTTTCCATAAAGCTCCTAAGCTGCCTTTGACTCTTGGGCGGTGGCATCATCACAATGGCTTTCTTCTTATCTGCATCTACTTTCACCCCTTGTCTATTCATAACAAATCCTAAGAACCTCCCTGCGGTAACCCCAAAGGCACACTTTGAGGGGTTCATTCTCATCTTATACCTACAGCACCTCTCGAATACTCTTCTGAGATCCTGTATATGTTTTCTTTCTTTCTTAGATTTCACCACCATGTCATCAAAATAGAATTATAGTATATCATGAAATAGGTCATAAAAAATCTCCATCATGGTTTGCTAGTATGTGTCCCCGTGATTCTTCAGTTCGAAAGGCATGACTGTGTAGTGAAAGTTCCCTAATGGTGTGCGAAAGGCAGTCTTCTCTACATCGGCAGGATCCATCTTAATCTGGTTGTAGCTAATGTACCCGTCCATGAAACTATACATTTCATGCCCTTCGGTGGCATCAACTAAGCTATTTATGCTTGGTAACGGAAATTCATCTTTAGGACATGCCCTGTTCAAGTCACAAAAATCTACGCAGAGTCTGATTTGGCTCTTATCATTTTTCGCCACTGGCACTATGCTGGAAAGCCATATGGCGTACTGGATAAGCTTGATGAATCATGTCGCTAACAACTTCTCCACCTCAGCTTTTATCTTCAAGTCAAGGTCTGCTTTATATATGCATGTGGCTTGCCTTATCGGGAGGGCATTGGGGAGGATGTTCAATTTATGGGAGCTCACTTATTGATCTATTTTTGGCATTTCTGTGTACTTCCATGCAAAAACATCAGTGAACTCTCTAAGTAACCCAATGAGATCTTCCTTCTATTTTGGTTCCAGACCCTTGGAGATTATAATGGGTCTACTCTCACCCCCTTTTACCCCCAAATTGATCTCTTCTAATTCTTTTAGTTGCTCTCTAGGTCCAACTTACATGCATTCTAGAGCTTCTTCTAGTTCCTCAACATGCTCAACGATGTGGGATTCATCAATAATAAAACACTCAGGCGCCAGGTCGATGCTCTCATCCCAGAACACTGCCCGCACAGACCGTTATAAGCTAGAGATAACCTTTCCATCAGGCAAGATTGCCTTCTTGCAAGTTCGACGGGGCTTATCCACCTCCTCTACTTTCCTCTTACCTTTTGCTATGTGGGGGATCACCCTCCCCTAGACAATAATGAACGGACTTCTTCTACGGGACACTTCCTTCGGCTACTTGCCTCAATTCTAGCTTCCTTGTAGAGACCTTGCTTTCCTCATCTAACTCAGTATAGAATGCATCATCCACCAGATGGGCCTCCTCAACGGAAAAAGTTCTTTGCGTGGCCTTCATCACTATCTCTGTACCTCTAATGTTGTCCTTTGCACAATAATGGTAGGTGTAGGGTACTATGCCTTGGGTGTTCATCCATACCCTCCCAATGAGTAATTGGTAACTAGTGTTAGCATTGATAACATGGAACTTAATGTGGGAGGTGAAATTTCCCAACTTGATTCCCACATTTACATATCCAATACATTGCATTCCATCATTGTCAAATTCAGAAATTACTAGTAGTACTGGCACTACCTTCCCCTAGTCAATCCCTGTTTCAAACAATGTACCGATGGGCATGATGTTAATAGATTCTCCCCCATCCATTAATGCTCTGGGAAATGAGACTCCATTGACCATGGATGTAACATACAGCGGGCAGTTGTGGATGTAAGGCACCTGCCTATCTTCTTCTGAAAACACCACCTCAGAAGTATTCTTCTTAATCATCCTTCCAGTTGGCCCCTGCCAATGTAGCGAAGGATCTCCACACTGTTTCACTGCCTCCAAGACTTTCCTCGTGATGGCTATTGTTGTGTCATATTTCATCTTTATCTGGTCGAAAAAACACTTAAACTTGGGGCTCCTTTCTATGGCCTCACACTCAGAATCTAGGTTTACCTCATACGTCTGGGCATTTCAAACATACTCTGCCTCGGAGGTCCCCCCTCATCTAGAGAGAGAATGAAATCTACCTCACCTTCTAAGAGGGTCACTTCCTCAACTTCCCTGTTTCCATCTTCTTATTTCAGAGTGAAGAACCACTCCTATCGCTTTCTTTCTAGATCAAATCTTCTCATGATAGATTTTCTAACTCCTCACATAACTGATCAACGTTCTCTCACTCCATCAGATCTTTGGTAGCTTCTTCATCATAAGAAACTATCATGTTGGCGATAATGAAGTGATGTGCTGGAAGTGGATTCTCATTAACATCCACCGGGGGATCTACAAGGTACCATTGGCCACCGTCTTGACAATAATCCTTCGTAAGTAATAACAATCTTTGGTAGAGTGCTGCACCCATTGGTGTAACTCATAGTACTTTGGATTGGCTTTGTTAGATGCAATCAGGGTTTCTCCTTTCAAGTGAGGAGGAATTGCCACCCCTTTTCTTACTAAGGTACGGTAATAATCCATAGCCTCTGCTATGCTGCATGGTAGTAGAGGTGGGGCATCTTTCCCAAACTTTTTCTTATTGTCGGGACTGCTATTCTTGGCCCCAGAGCCTCCCTTCTTTCCTTTGGGATTACCATCCACATAGTTGACCACTTGCCTCCTCAAAACATAAAATCTCCCGGAAGTCAGTGGAACCTACATCCTCCAACTTGGGGCCCTTGGTTTGATTATCATATCTATATTCCTAGCATCCTTGGTGAAGTCTCTAAAAGTTTTGTCTCTAGTTTCATTGATCAAGTGAAACTTGTATTCCTCTAAGAGTCCTTCCACATGTATCTTCATCAACTTGACCTCCCCCACATCCTCATGGACATCTAAGTCTCTCACGTGAAATCGTTTAATGTAGTGCATTAACTCTTCCCTTGGTTTTTGGACCTCTTGTGATAGGTGCCTCAATGTGAATTCATCCTCCGCTACAAAGAACTTCTGGAGGAACTGCATATGCATCTCTTCCCAAGTAGGGATGCTATTAGGTGATAAACGGTAATACCATGTATAAGCCTTCCCAATGAGGGTCTTACAATTCCCTCAATCTCAGGTTCTTATCACCACCATGCACTCCCAAGTACTCGACAAACCTCTTTATGTTCTCTCTAGGGTTCTCCCCTCTGCCACTGAACTTGATAAATTTTGGTGAGATATACCCCTCAGAGTATGGCTTCTCATTTACTTCCTGCTGATAGGGTCTGGTAACTCCTCATATAGGTGAGGATCCTCCCTCTGGGAGGAGGAGAGAAACTTCATCACATCCTCCATGGTAACATCCTTATAGGGGGACTCCTCCAAACTCATGCTTTTAGCAGCTAGTGAGCCTGATTGTGCCACAGACTGCTCCGGCACAACCTTTCGGGATGTAATCATCTCCACCAGAATCGCGATAGGGTTGGCTACCCCTCCAGAAGGGGTAGCAGCTGGTGTCACATAACCTTGACCCAAACTTGATAGGTCTCTGTTATTTTACTTCAAGAAGTAAAAAAACATTGCCATAAGTTCATACCTGCCATCAGAGCCGTTACTGACGAACTGGTTTGCCCTCCCTGAGGAGCAGGCATCTTGGTTCCGATCACTTCGACTTCTTCCTGGGTAGTTAGGTAACTGTGATCTCCATTACCAGATGCAATGTCCTCAAAAACTATCTTCTTAGAGATGTTGAAAACTTCTTTGTCCATTAAAGAAATAATACCTCCCCAAAGGAGTCGCTAAATATAGGAGGGTAGTGAGACTGGGTCTATGAATATCTGGAAAGGGTGAGGCATGACCCACTCCAATGGACATTGCCTGCAAGGTCTTCAAGGTCTTTTGGTGCAACTTCTTAAGAAACCTTCTCTTATTGGTAACAATGGAGGTCAAGTTTCAACTCACTCCCTGCAAGATGAACTTTCACAGCAAACATATTAATTTTCTCATGGGAAACACCTGAGAATGATGGTTGTCAGTTGAGGAGCAAAAGAACAAGGCACTTAGCACTAAGATAATGATCATGGAGAGAATATTAGGTAGGTCTGGTGGGATTTTGGCAGAGTAACAGTGAAGTTTTGATTAGAGCTCCCTCTGACCTTGCCCAGAGGTCTATTTATACTTGGGCATTAGGGTTGAGTTGGCACTTTTGGGCGCCAAAATTGAGGTGGTTGGTGGGGGACAATGTCTGAAATACCATTTGTCCCTACCTGCAGGCAGATTTGCCTGTCCCCTCCTACAGGTGCCACTTGGTGCCAACCAAAGTCAAAAAAGAAAATATGTCTCTCAATGAAGACAAAATATCTTATTTGGTAAATGTCCTTTAAAACGGTAACTTGTAGTGAAAACTTTTGCAAATATTGATAGAGGAGGCCTTAAGGACACCTCTCCTCTAAAATCATTATTTTTCTTAATAGGGACCTTGAGGACCCCCTCTTGTGAGAAAGTTATTTTTTTGTAAAGAGTTCTTTTCTTGTGAGCAGCCAGCTCTTTGGCTGCTCACTTCACTTTTGACTAAGTGTGAGATGTGTGTAGTCTTGAGTGACTCCTGGGTCTTCCTACTAGTATTATCTCAATCATATAGTGCTAAGTGGTTGAGCTTGCTCAACATACCTTGCCCCTCAGCCGCCAAGCCAAAACTCCCAAGAGATCCCAACTAGCCTACTTGAGCCCTTCTTGCTCAACTAGGTGACCTGTATAAGAAAATTAGTATTAGTACTTCTGTTCTTTTAAAGAATGACACTTCATGATGAGGGGTTTCTTATAATATCCACCCCCTTATCCTAACTTGGTTTTCTATCTGCTATTAGGGAACCCTATTGGGTTCCTTCTTAAATATCATTTTTGCTATTAAGGAACCCTAGGGGTTCCTTCTACAATATGAATTTCTGTTGTTGAGAGACCCTGGGGGTTCCTTCTCCAATATGGCATTTTTTCGGTCGAGGGACCCTGGGGGTTCCTTCTCCAATATGAATTTCTATTGTTGAGGGACCCTGGGGGTTCCTTCTCTAATATGGCATTTCTGCGGTCGAGAGACCCTAGGGGTTCCTTTTCTAATATGGCATTTCTGGGGTTGAGGGACCCAGGGGGTTCCTTCTTCAATATGGAATTTTTATGATCAAAAGAACTTGAGGGGTTCATTCTCAACTTATGTTTCTACAGGGACCTCGGTGGAAGTCCCTCTCAACATGTGCTTTTGTCACCACCTTGGTGATGTTCTTTCTCAACTTGAGTTTCTACAGGGACCTTTGGGGAGTCCTTCTCAACATGGGCTTCAGCCGCCAACTAGGTGAGGTTTCTTTCCAGCTTGGGTTTCTGTAGGGACCTTGAGGGAGTCCCTCTCAACATGAGCCTCAGTCGCCACCTAGGTGAGGTTCATTCTTAACTTGAGTTTCTGTAAGGACACTGGGGGGAGTCCCTCTCAACATGGGTTTCTGCTGCCACCTAAATGAGGTTCCTTCTTAATGTGAGTTTCTGCGGAGACCTTGGGGGGGATTCCCTCTCAACATGGGATTCTGTTGCCACCTAGGTGAGGTTTCTTCTCAGCTTGGGTTTCTACAGGGACCCTCGGTGGGGTCCCTCTCAACATAGGCTTTTGCTGCCACCTAGGTGAGGTTCCCTCTCAACACCTAAAAAAAATATTTTGGGGAAGTCATCCTTCTACATTAATATCTAGAATATCTAGAAAGGGTAAGGCATGACCCACTCATTCTTGAGAGGTCACATCTAAAATTTATTAATATCCATAAACAAAAAAAAATATGTGTACAACTCAGATCTATTATATATATATATATATATATATATATATATATGAGCGATCTGTGCTTTGGGTACTTTGAGTTTTTAAATCTCTTTGGTTATTCCACTTAAACCCTATCTTAAATAATGTTGTTGAGAAATGAAATCTTGAAATCCATTATGTATAGATTAATTTTCAAATGACATGCAATGGTGAGTAGTAAGAGGACGAAATCAATCCTAGAAACAGGAGCAAATGTCTCGTCACCATCAACTTATGTGTAACCTTAAGGTGCCAACCTAGCCTTATTGAGAATGATGGTTTGTTTCTCATCCATCTTATTTTTATAAACCCACTTGGTACCAATCACATTAGTCTTTCTAATTTGGTAGACTAATTACCAAATATCATTCTTTCCAAATTGAAAAAACTTTTCCTCCATAACACTTATCCAGTGCTCATCCTTGAAGGCTTCCTTAACATTCTTTGGCTCTACTGTGTAAGTGTAGCAAAAGTAGATAATCATATTCTCTAGTTTAGCACTAGTATTGATACCTAATGTGGGATCACCAAATATGTATGTAGGGTCATGACTCATTTAAACCCAAGAGGGTGTATCCTTTCTTTAAAGATCCGAGTCCACAGTGGTGGTGTGGGGAACAATGGGATCATCATCGAGGTATGCATTGTTCCCACACAAAAGATTATGATCAATAAACTTAGTCAGTGCATCATATCTAATTGTGACGTTTATTGATTCCATGACCTTAAAGATTTTAAGATTATACACCATATAGGCTTTACTAGCCGATGAATATACTAAAAATATTCCCTCATCACTTCGAGACCTGAATTTCCCTAAATTCTCTCTATCTCTAAGGATATATAAAGGACTCCCAAAAACTCAAAAATATGATAGGCTAGGTTTCTTACCTGTCCACCACTTATATGGAGTGTGAAGTGTCTGTGGACGAAGATAAACCCTATTCACCATATGGTATGCAGTGTTAACTGCTTCTGCCTCAGATCGTTTAGGCACATTCCCACCAAGGAGCATGGATCGCCCCATTTGTTGGTTAGTCCTATTTTCCTGCTCAATAATCCCATTTTGTTGAGGCTTGCCTACTGTCAAAAAGTCATGTTTGATGCCTATACCATCAAAATATGCACTAAAACCGTCATCGATAAACACCTTGTCATTGTCATTTCTCAATATATTTATGGAAATGTTGTGTTTCTTTTGAAGTAGACTTCATTAGGTTGTAAGGAACTCACGAGTATCGGACTTTTCTCTAAATAATCCAATAATATAATATTTTGAAAAGTCATCGATCATCACCAAAATGTACTTCTTACCACCAATTCTCTCGATGCACATTAAACCCATAAGATTCATGTGTATCAACTCTAGCACGTGTGATATGGTAATAGTATGCAACTTCTTATGAGGACTCTTAATTCGTTTCCCTAGTTGGCAAGGACATTAAACTAAGGAAGTTTATTTTCTAAATGATGGTAAGACATGAACTAAGTCTTTCTTAACTAACCTCTCAGTATATCTATAATTGATGTGACCTATTTGTTGATGCCTAAGGTATATGATGGAGATCTTAGCTTTATTTCACACTAAAGAGGACTTGGTAAAGATACCGTAGCAATTTTCATTACTCCTCACACTTTGTACCAAAAGTTTCCCACATTGATCATAAGAATTACATTCCGAGTGGTCAAACTTTATCGCAAAGTTAGCAATACAAAGTTGGCTTATTCTTATTAATCAGACTTCAACCAGTCAAGATACAACATATTGTCTATCTTAGGAAAGAGGGAAATCTCCACGCAACCTCGTCCTAATATTTTAGACCTACTCTCATCCCCAAAGTTGTCTTTTACTTCCTTGTGATCCACAAGATTGGGGAAGAATAGACTTGCCACCAGCCATATGTTAGGGCACCAACTACCAAAATACCATTAAATACACCAAACTAGGCGAATGGTCACGAATTTTATACCTGGCCATTGGACATGGGTCGTGGATTTGGTCTGTGACCAAATCGGGCGTGACCATAAACGCTTGTCACGGCCCATTTCCCTGACCAAAATATTGGTCATGGATTAATTGGGTCACTACCTATCATCACGGATACCAGTCGTGACCCCATCTTGTACTTGGTCACGACCTCAAGCTGTGACCCAATGTTCAATTTACTTGAATATTCACGGATAGGGTCACGGATCAAATTCGTGACCCCATCTTCGGCATATGAAAATGGTCACAGACGTAGGCTCGGTCTAAGGTCGTGACTCATACTTTTCATGTAATCAGGTTAGTCACGACCCAGAGTCGTGACCCCATTCATGTGTAATAAAAAAAATAGGATATGGTCACGGACTATATCCATAACCATGTTTAAATATAGTATAAAAAAATTGGGCAGAATTTTATTTATTTTCTAGAAAATCTAAAACCTATGTAATGTAATCCTGGCACAGCCATAATGATAAATAATAAATTATAAAGGCCCGCATGGTCTCGATCCCCCCGATTTGAAAGCACGACGATATTTTGGCCCGTGCTATCAAACCGTGGGTCCCATGGCCACGCGATCAATTACTACGAGCTACATGGGTCATGTGGGAGATCAATCTGATTTATTTCATACCCTTAGTTCAATGAGAAAATGGGTCAAATTCTAAAGGATCGAACCTATGGGACTTAAGTAATGATATAAAAAGGAAAGGGAAAAATATACGAGCTTGTTTTATAGCAATAGTAATTAATCGTTGTTGTTTCAAGGTCAACCTATTCAATCATCGAGATAATATTTTTTCTTGTTCATTAATAAATTGACTAATTAAACTCATGTTTCTATAATCAATCTGGTGCTTTGTGTTTTCGCCCTCTGACTGCACATTTTCAGGCCTAAGTGTGGATATTTTGAAATTTCGCCCCTGCTCTCAAATCGTGGGTCCTGTGGATACGCGATCAGTTACTACGATCTATGTTGATCCCATGGTAGGTGTTGGCGCCACTCTCGGGGCTGTTTGGGGGGTTCTTCGTGGTTTCGCCCTCTAACGGCACATTTTTAGGCCTAAGTGTGGATATTTTGAAATTTGGCCTGTGCTCTCAAAGTATGGGTCTCGTGGCCATGTGATCGATTACTACAAGCTACATTTGTTCCATGGGAGGTGTTGGTGTCTGTCAAGGGGCCATTTGGGGGTGGTTTATGGTTTTGCACTCTGACGGCACGTTTTCAGACCTAAGTGTGGATATTCTAAAATTTGGCCTGTGCTCTTAAATCGTGGGTCCTGTGGCCACGCGGTCAGTTACTAAGAGCTATGTTGGTCTTATGGGAGATGTTGGAATCTCTCACAATGCCGTTTGGAGGGTTGTTCGTGGTTTTGCCCTCTGATGGCATGTTTTTAGTCCTAAGTGTGGATATTCTTAAATCTGGCCCATGAACTCAAGTCGTGGGTCCCATGGAAACGTCTTCGGTTACTACGAGCTATGTTTGTCCTATGGGAGGTGTTTCCCCCGTACATGGGGCCGTTTGGGGGTTGCTTTGTGTTTTCGCCCTCTAACAGCATATTTTCAAGCCTAACTGTAGATATTTTGAAATTTGGCCCGTGCTCTCAAACCGTGGATCCTGTGGCCATGTGGTCGATTACTACGAGTTACGTTAGTCCCATGGGAGGTGTCGGTGCCGCTCAGGGGGGGTGTTTGGGGGGTGCTTCGTGGTTGCACCCTTCGACGGCACGTTTTTAGGGCTAAATGTGGATATTCTGAAATTTTGCCCATTTTCTCAAACCATGGGTCCCGTGGCCATGCGGTCGATTACTATGAGATACGTTGGTCCCATGAGAGGAGTTATCACTTCTTACAGGGCCGTTTGGGGGTACTTTGTGTTTTCTCCCTCTAACGGAACATTTTTAGGCTTAAGTGTGGATATTCTGAAACTTGGCATGTGCTCTCAAACCATGGGTCCCGTGGCCATGAGGTCAATTACTACGAGCTATGTTGGTCCCACGGGAGGTTTAGGCACCGCTCACGGGGCCGTTTGGGCGGTGCTTCGTGGTTTCACCCTCTGACGGCACGTTTGTAGGCCTAAGTGTGGATATTCTGAAATTTGGCTCGTGATAAAAAACATGGGTCCTGTGGCCATTTGGGTGGTAACTTTTGAGCTACATTGGTCCCGTGGGAGGTGTTGGCGCTGCTCCTGGGTCCGTTTAGGGGGTGCTTTATTTTTTTGCCGTCTAATGGCGCGCTTTTAGGCCTAAGTGTGAATAATCTAAAATTTCGCCCGTGCTCTCAAAATTTGGGTCCCGTGGCCCCACGGTCATTTACTACGAGCTATATTGGTCAATTGGGAGGTGTTGGTATCACTCATGGGGCTGTTTGGGGGGTGCTTTGTATTTTCGCCCTTTAACGTCATGTTTTAAAACCGTGGGTCCTGATGATACTAGAAATCGAACAAATGTCATTCTCATACCAACAAGTCAAGTGTAAAGTTGATATAAGTAAAGAAAGACAAAACACAAGATATAGAGTGATTTCGCTATTAAAATGAGCTTACGTCCGCTTTGTTGCCCCACTCTCATTATATATATATTGTTGGTAAGCACCCAAAAGTGTACATTTTATACCCCCAAATAGATGTATTTTAGTTGCTGATTCTCGACAATTTGGGTCTTATTCTCTTTATTTTCTATTTTGTAGGTCGAATGCATGTTGCAGTGTTCAAATGAGTATTTCAAGGCAATTGTGCGGATTATGGAGCTAATTACCCTTGTCCCGTACCCTAGCATACCCTAAACCTTCCTAAATCTGTCCCGAACCGTGTGTGTTTACTTTGTCCCATTTTATTTTATTTGTGTCATTTTATTTTTAGGGCTTACTTTATTATTTATTTTATTGAGTCATGTATATATTTTTAGGATTTTTATATTTTTAGCGCCTTATGTATTAGTTTTCATATTTTCTTATTTTTAGTTAGTTTATTATTATTTCATTTTTTATTTAGTTATTTAGTTTTTATTTTTATAGTTTTTATTTTAGTTGTGTTTAGTATTTTTTAGAGTTTGTATAGTGTATCGTGTCGTGTCATTTTTATTTTAGTTGATTTTTATTTTTTTTGTTTGGTTAAATTTTTATTTTGCTTTATTTTATTTTTAGTTTTAGTTTATTTTTTTTAGGGGTCATAAGTTAAACACACACACAACCCCTCACACACAAATCCCAAACACACTCACTTACACCTAACTAAACCCTCACCCTCACACACCTACCCTACACCTCACCACACCTTATCACACCTACTTTCATCTTCAACCTATAACCCTTTCTCTCTCCTCTCTCTTACCTCCATAACCATTAACACCACAAGCCAGCCTACTTTCACCAAACCTATACGAAACACCACCACCACCTGCCACCCTCAACCCAATATCCCAACATAACCTGGAATCAACCCGACGACAACCGAGTTCCACCTTCGACCTTCTCAGACAGTCGAGCTCCCTTAACTCCATCCTACCATTCCCGCCGGCAACCCCACTGCCCCATCGAGACCCACGACCCGCTTCCCTTCCCGAAAACCCCATCGAACCTCAACCCACCTTACTACCAACTCGAGACCCACTTCCCCCATATATATACCCGCCGGACAACCTGCCACTCCGGCGATACTATACCCGTCGGACCTTAACCCGCCATCCAACATCACCCGGTCAGAATAACCCTTAAAAAACCTCTGCCCAACCAACCCATATACCTGATTCGATCCATCCCCAATAACTGTTACCCATGCCTCATCATCCTCCAACCCAATTCAATACCCACTTACCCATTTCTACAAGCCAAAATCGTGCACCTGCCAAATAAAAGACAACTCCCAAAATAAAACCAAAGACAAAACCAAATAAACCCACATGTTTAAATCACACCTCTTTTAACACCAACTCCAAAAATTCCCCCAAACAGTCTTTTAACCAAATCTGATTTTATTCCCTCATCCCTCATCCACATGACCTCACAGAACCCATGCACATTTTTGCATTTCCCTATTTTGACCCAAATTTATCCTCACACCCCTCATGTCCAATTAATCCCTACCCAAATTACCCCCATGCTCCATGCCTACTATTTAAGGAAGATGGAAGACCCCATTTGAGGACTTAGTATGTAAATAGAGAGAGAAAAGTAGAGAGATAGGTTAGATTAGAAAATAAATTAGGGAAATATTTTGTAAATAGTTTTTATTTTTATTTTTAGAGATTTGTGAGGATAAATTGTGAGTAATTCAATTGAGTATTGTAATGAGTTGATTATTGTTGGATGATCATATTGGATGGATGGTGCTTGATTTCAAGGAAATAAGAGTTCAATTTCACTTCAAGAGATTGAGTTTGATTGTTCTCTTCTCTTCTCATTTATTTTATGCCTTTGATTATTAATTTGTCAAATTTCATACCATGTTAGGCTAAATCTCCTTTCAAGGGGTGGGGGGAACCCTTATTTGATGTTATTTTAATTTAATTAGTTTGAGTACTTGAAAATTCCCTACGAACATTAATTTTGATCCCTCACGCTTAAATTTACGCCTCGAGAGAGGGTAAATAATTTTCGAGAGAAAATCGAAATTCTAAGTTATAATACCCATTTTAGATTCGAACTAGATATAGGGGTTTCTTAAGTTTGGTATTATTCCTTGAATTTAAACTCTAAAATTCAATTTTTAGATTTACATAAATTTTGATGAATCGATCATAGCGGGTGATTAATTAAAAGGAGTGTAGATCTATTTTCTAGAGTTGTGGGGTGTTAAACTTAATATTCTAAAAAAATTCTATTAAAATTACATTTGCAATGAGAGTTGATTTGTAATTTTGATATTAATTTGGGAGAATTCAATTAATTAAATTAATTAGTTAGAATATCTAGAATTTGTGGTGTAGTCCCACTCCTTGATTGCTCTCACATTTATTTACCTCACTTTATCTCTTATTTTTGGGTTAGACTTTATTTTTCATTTTAGTCACTTTTTAGTTTGTAATTTGATCTTCCATTTAGTTTAGTGTTATTTCACCTCACCTCACCCAATTATTTTAAAATTGAAAAAGCTTTAAAAAAAATAGAAAAGTAAAATTTCAAAAAGAAAATAAAAAGTGAATTACAATTGAGGTTGTCTCTAGCTTACCCCCTTGATGTGGATTGACATCCTTACTTACCGCTTTACACTTTAGATTGTTATATTTTGTAGGTAATCGAGGATTTTTATTAGAGG
The DNA here is from genome assembly GCA_949130495.1 of Sambucus nigra. Taxonomy (NCBI): domain Eukaryota; kingdom Viridiplantae; phylum Streptophyta; class Magnoliopsida; order Dipsacales; family Adoxaceae; genus Sambucus; species Sambucus nigra. Next base: position 496,060,110 of record OX422211.1, on the reverse strand, counting down.
AGATTTTCAAGCAATGACGATAAAACACATCAAAAACCTTCACTTTATCAAATGGCGTCGTTGCCATTGTTGGGAGCGTGAAGCACTTGGAGCAGATTCATCTTGTAGTTCATTTGTTTTTCGCACTTTATTACTTTTTCTACCATTTTTATATTTTTAGAAGGCTTATATTAGGATTATTCTATTCTTGGCTTGTATTGCAGTGCATAGAGACACCTTTATTTTATTTTTCATTTTTTAAAATTGTAATAATCAAAAAACGTGATAGGGTAACCGAACACGGTAGAGAGAGGGCATCCAAAGGCTAGGATTTAGAAGCCTCTCTACCTTGGGTCGATAGGACTCCCGGGGACGACTAAGATAGGTGTAATCTCCCCCCGGTCGACTCAACTTTTTCGGCACCCCACGGTGTAAAAACCGTGGGAGGTGCATTTCTAAACCATCGTGCCTCTCCTGTTAGCGAGTCAATTCTTTTGTGTGCTTTGTGTGCTCTTACTTGATTTTATTCTCGCATTTATTTTCGAATGGTGTGATAAATTAATTGACTAAGACCTACACCTGGTAACTCACGATAAGGGATGTCATCATCCGACTCACTCGCTTACCATTGTGTGCTACCCTAGCCATCACTAAATTTAAAATCAATTAAGTAGGTAGCCCACTAGGAGAAAATTTTACAAAGGCGATCGCTCATATTTTTCTGTGATTTTTTATCGCCCACGGAGTTAATTAAAATTTGACTACCCCTTTCACTAAATTTTGAGATAAAAATTGGCCATGTGCCAGTTAGGAATTCTCCTTAACTTATGTGTGTGTCCAATTCATTTTTCGATAGTCGGTTTTAGTTGGTTAATCCAAATCAAGAATCCATATTTTTCCCCACCTATTCTTCCAAAAAATAAAAAAAATATTGTCTTTCATTTTTATTAAAAAAAATCCAAAAATATTTTCTTCCATTATTTTTCACAAAACTCCAAAAATATTTTCTTCCTTTATTTTTCACAAAACTCCAAAAATATTTTCTTCCTTTATTTTTCACAAAACTCCAAAAATATTTTCTTCCATTATTTTTAGAAAATCTAAAAATATTTTCTTTCCTTTTTAAAAAAAATTAAAAAAAACTTTAAAAAATATTTCTCTACACATGGTCGAAGAACGTCCCTTACGGGACTACTTTGGTCATTTTCCATTTACACGCGACACGTGTGAGAGAAATCCCGAGCCGTCTCTTTATGATATTCTTAGTGGCCACAGCTCTCTCATGAGTACTGTAGATACTCTTGATTTGTCCATGCACGCACCTCCTATTCCATTACCCTCGGTGTCAAGTGTCGACGTGTCTCATACTTTGTTGTGCACCCATTGTTATTATGCCGATCACTTGTCCCATGAGTGTCTTTACTTATCACATCCCTACGAACCCACCATGGACTATGCGTATCCATATGACACTGTTCTAGAACCCACCTCGGCCTATTATCCCGATGTATCTCATCCGGAGTTGTGTGAATACCCTAGTTATTCATGGAGGCCTAATCATCCTTCCACGCAATACGAATCCCAGCCCGATATTGTCGATTCTCACACGTTCCAACAGTCGTCATGGTAACCTTGTGCAGCCGTTCACGATCAGTTCCCTCATTGCGCACCCCATGAGTATCAACCAATTGTCCATCATGAAAGTGATCCTTTCGTGTATGATGAACTTGTCCCCACTCCACACAGTTCATAAGAGTATTCTCCGTTTATTCCTATCCATAGTGAGTTGTGTCCACGTCAACCACCACCACCACCCATCACTCCACCACCACCACCACCACCACCATCCACATACACTCTCGAAAGCCTTTTGCAAAAGTTCATACTCAAGCAATAGCAAGCCATTCAACTTCAAAATGAAGCCCTCCAAAGGGTTGAACAACGATTAAATGAATTTGAGTGTGCAAGAGAGTTGGACATTCCTGTGGATCCACCCATTGTTGCACCCGAGTGTGATGATGTTGTGTTCTCTTGTGACACGGATTTTGAGTGTGTCTAACCCTACCACCCTGAGAATCTCGAAGTTGAGATCATCCCATGGTCCAGGCCTTAAGTTGACATTTGTGTTGACTTACCTTTCATTAGTGAGCCTGATCAAATCCCTCCATATCCAAATGAACCCTCATTTAGGGTTCCTATTCCCGTTCCTGCCGAATCCAAAAAAATGCCCGAATCTACCCCTATCGAACTTCACCCTTGTGTTCCCGAGGAACCACTTCATTCTAGGTTAGCTCCGGCTATGATTTCTCACCATTTTCCAGAGATAGAATCCGTGATAGTTCCTACCTATCCGGATATGGATGATGTCCCCCCATGCATGGCTCCCATTGAGCCCGATATTTTTCGTGAATCCTATATCTTAAATCTTGGTGCCTCGTCTTACCCACCCACCACATTCACCGACGATATTCTTGTGGAGAAGCTGACCACTCTATCTTTAGATACCACACTTCCTCGTGCGAGTGCCCTTGAGGATCACTCCGTGCCTCATGAGGAGTGCGTGTCTCCCACGCTTGAGTTGGATCATCTTCGTCCACCATTTATCCCACCTGATCCACCGTTTATCCCAACATTTACCCCACCCATTGTCCCTTTCACCCCACCACCTGGTTTGGATCTTGATTTTACACATTTCAAGTTTCCATCTACATTTTTAGATCCTTACCTAAAACCACCCTCCACCATCCATGAGAGTATTTTTGGTGCTACTCTCCACCGTGACACCGAGCTTGTTACTCTATGCCTACCACTCTCTCGTGGTGTTGATTTTTCTTCCCATCAACTCCCTGGTGTGTCACGCATGACCATTATCATCGCCCATTCATTGTACGGTCGTGTCATTTCTATGAGCCCCGCCCCATTCCAATTACCACACCTTTTTGCCTCCCTCACCAACTAGAGCACCATTCTTATAGGGCACTTGTATCCCTCACCTTCTGGCTCAATAAGGCCTGTCATCGATGCTTCATCACCCATGCCTTTCTTACTTTTATCCTGATCCCCACCCACCCATGGTCCACCAATGCTTTGCATCGTGTGATGCAATTATTCATACAAGTGCATTGACCCATTTTTTCCTCTATCCAACAAGACTGACGCTTTAGTCTTGTTTGGGGTTGATTCTAATCACCCAATTTTTCTGCCACCCCGAGCTTTCCTAGTTCTTATCTTTAGGGTGAGATTACATCGGTCTAACTGAAGACATTAAACGTAGCGCTACCGAGAGGCAGCCCTTCGTTTCTTGTATGAGTCTCATCCTGTTTGGGGGTGGTGTGTCACACCACCCAATGCTTTTCTATGTTATAGACATGTACACATCTTTTTCTCTTATCACTCATTCAGGTTTCTTCTTGGCTTCATCTGTCCATTTCATTAGTGGTTGATTCTGGTGCTATCTTTCCTACCTTATGTTCTCAATTTTAAAAATTATTTTACTTAACATCGAGGACGATGTTCCATTTTGTTTGGGGTGGGGAATTTTATAAAAATCGTACCTCTTTTGAAAAATTATGATTTTTGCTTTTAAAATTTTCTTGCAGTTTCTTTCATCTCATTCATTGATGTGAATTTTCTATCATCCATCTTTTAAGTCTAGGAATCAAGCTAGAGAATTTTTTTTTTCTAAATAGCTTATGTAATACATAACAAGGCATGTTGCACGATGAATTTCTAGACTCAATAAAATTTGCGCACTTATCACGTCACTACGGTTTAGAATTGAGGAGTACTAAAATTCTCAAGAGAACCTTAAGGATCACTAGTAGAGACTTTAGCTTATGAGATTCGTGCCTTTCAACCTTTCAGAGAGTTTTACGCAATCTCCGAGTCACAAGTTGATTCAACTTCCTATGGGTCCACACTAACCCTAATCTCGAGAGTTCGTTTGAGAGAGAGATATCCGTGATATTTGAAGTTGAAGCGTTGATTCTGAAAAGGCAATCTAGGAATTACTCTGATAACGCTCGACCCGTTTTGACTAATTCACACTACACACGATGAGTTCTAGGAAGGATGTTCCATGAGTATTTACTTAGCTAAATTTTATGCAATTCTATCTTGTATTTCTCAAATTATTTCTCTCACGATGGATTGTGTGATTATTCTATGTCTAATAAGAGATAGACTGCCGTTTGCAAATTAGAATTTTGTGAATATATTCCCTGCAAACGCTCACAAGACTCAACTCGTCCTATAGAGCAACCTATAGGTTTAAAGGCTTGTTACACAAGCTAAGTGCAATCACAAGTACCCGCGAAAGTGGTACACTTTTGGTTACTTATCTTTATCTTTCTCTTTATCTTATTTCTCGAGGACTAGCAACGCTCTATTTGGGGTGGTGTGATAAGCACCCAAAAGTGTACATTTTATACTCTGAATAGACGTATTTTAGTTGTTAATTCTCTGCAATTTGGGTCTTATTCACTTTATTGTCTATTTTGTAGGTCGAATGTACGTTGTAGTGCTCAAGTGCGTATTTCAAGGCAATTGTGCGAATTATGGAGCTAATTACCCTTTTCCCGTACCCTAGCCTACCCTAAACCTGCCTAAACCTGTCCCGAACCGTGTGTGTTTAGTTTGTGTCATTTTATTTTTAGGATTTATTTTATTGAGTCATGTATATATTTGGAGGATTTTTATATTTTTAGCGCCTCGTGTATTAGTTTTTATATTTTCTTATTTTTAGTTAGTTTATTGTTATTTCATTTTTTTATTTATTTTTTTAGTTTTTATTTTTATAATTTTTATTTTAGTTGTGTTTAGTTTTTTTAGACTTTGTATAGTGTGTCATGTCATGTCATTTTTATTTTAGTTGATTTTTATTTTTTTTCGTTTAGTTAAATTTTTATTTTGCTTTATTTTATTTTTAGTTTCAGTTTATTTTTTGGGGGCTCGTAAGTTAAACACACACACAACCCCTCACACACAAATCCCATACACACTAACCTACACCTAACTAAACCCTCACCCTCACACACCTGGCCTACACCTCACCACACCTTATAACACCTACTTTCATCTTCAACCTATAACCCTTTCTCTCTCCTCTCTCTTACCTCCATAACCATTGCCACCCCAAACCCACCTACTTTCACCAAACCTAAACCAAACACCACCACCACCTGCCACCCTCAACCCAACATCCCAACATAACCTAGAATCAAACCCGATGGCAACCAAGTTCCACCTCCGACCTTCTCCAACCATCGAACTCCCTTAACTCCGGCCTGCCACTCCCGCAGGCGACCCCACTGCCACATCGAGACCCACGAGTTGCGTCCCTGCCCGGAACTCCCATCGGACACTACACCAAAATGGGTAAATTGGCACCCTTCCAGCGCTTAGCCTTGTCACGATCATTGATCGTGAGAAAAGAACACGCATTTTTTGTCACGGTCATTGATTGTGACAAGGCCGTGATAAAGGATAGTCACGATCAATGACCGTGACAATCCTTATAATGTTGTCACGGTCAATGATCGTGACACAACCGTAACAAATGTCGCAGTAAAAAAAACCTTTCCCCTTCTTTTTCCCCCCGCCGTTTCTTCCTTCCTTTTCTCTCTCTCTCTCTCTACGTTGTGCTCTCTCTCTACTTTCAGGTTACTTTCTCTCTCTCTCCTCTCTCTCTCTTCCATATATATATATATATATATATATATATATATATATATATATATATATATATATGTGTGTGTGTGTGTGTGTGTGTGTGTGTGTGTGTATATGTGTGTGTGTGCGTGTGTGGTGGGTGGGGGTGGGGAGGGGGTGGGGCAGGGTGGGGGTAGGGGTGTGGGTGGGGTAGGGTAGGGGGGCTATGTGTGTGTGTGTGTGTGTGTGTGTGTGTATGTGTGTGTGTTCGTGTGTGGTGGGTGGGGGTGGGGAGGTGGTGGGACAGGGTGGGGGTAGGGGTGGGGCAGGGTGGGGGGGACTATTTGTGTGTGTGTGTGTGTGTGTGTGTGTGTGTGTGTATATCTGTGTGTAGTGTGCATGTTTGTCCATAAAGTCTCTTGTAAACGAATTGATTGATTGTCCCTCATTGTAAATTAGTAAATTAATATATGATTAATTATGAAAGTAGGATTGCCCCTCAAAGTAAATTAGTAAATTAATAATTGTATACTTTAATTGTTCGTTTAATTGATGAAAATAATCAATTAAGTAGATGAATTAAAAGGCGTACGGGATACACATTTGTTGTTGACATTACTATTGGATTATAGTGGATCGATGTTGGGTTGGTTAATTTTAAAAGTGGCATGACAACTGGATTATTGTCCATATAAGGGTGGGATTTTTAAACTTTTTTTGAAAATTACTTTGTATATCGAACAATATATGTATATTATGATAACTAAATGAAACATACTTGAAATTGCATATAGTGCGCATAGATACTAGCCTTCTAGTTCTTATGCGTACACATTCAATAGCCCTTAGACCCGTTCGAGAGTCATTACCCCTGTAATGAGATCTCTCGAATTGTCCCATTTGGACAATTTAGGACTACATAATTTCGGTATAATATTCTTAGTGGCTTAAAGTTGTTACTTTTGGATGAAGTTCTGCAGTCGTATTCTAATGTTCTCTGGGTACACGACGTAGATTGACAATTGTGACTGTTATTTCAATTGATCAATTTAAATAACACTCACATTTGCCAATCTATGTCATGTACTTGGAGAACTATGGGGATATGCTGTCGAATGTTTTTCAAATTATAACAATGTGCATGAGCTTTTAAGTATATTACAGAAAAATACGGTCTTGAATGGGATAGGACCACTCACCCTTTAGAGGAGATGGAGGAAATAGAAATTTCTATTATAAATTTAATTTGAATATAAATAAGACATAATTAAATAAAACATACTATAAATCTAAGTTAACCAAGTGTTTTACTCGGAGTATATCAACAAAGAGTCGTGGTCAAGTGTCCAACACGCGCCAAAGTGTCTAAATAGTAGTGTGGATGACTTTGTTGCTCCTACCGTATATCAATCCATTTTTTATGATAACCCGAATTTCAAACGATTTTTCAATTTGTAATAAATATTCTAATTTGTACCGAAACATCCATTTTTAATTCTTTTAATTGATTTGCACTTTATCACTTTCACTCTTGTGTAGTGTACGTGTGTGGGTAGTAGGGGTGGGGGTGGGGATGTTTCACTCTTGTACATATTATGAGCTAGATGTTGTTGTTTTGGAATTCGTAATTGAAGTGTTTAACAGTAACAATTCAATTTTATTCGTAGTAATTGTACATATTTGCATGTCTTCTTTTAATTCATTTTGATATGTACTAATAACATTTTTTACAGAAAATGTCTCCTTCAGGTATTAAGGCGAGGATGATGAAGCTGGTTATGATGATGTCGACTGGGCTCGGTGGTAGCAGAGGTGACGAGGTCTCCTCGGCCCCTAGTCTCCCCAAATATGGCAAATTGGGGATGCCCATCGAGAACAAGTAGGGGCTATTGGCGAGATCCCTCGAGATGGTAAAGACGATCATCGGCCCGGGCTACATTAATAGGAAGGAGGTGCCATATGAGCTCAAGTTAGCTGTTTGGGTGGCACTACAGGTAATATATTTATATTTATATGAATGTGAATGTGAATATTTCAATTTCAATTTCGATTTCAATTTCATTTCATATTTCTATTTATATTTATTTGCAACAAAAATTGTATTTGTTGGATAGGAACAATTCAACCTGGATCCAAAGCTACACAATTCCGTCTTGGAGAAATTGAGGGAGCAACACAAGACGTGGAAGAAAAATATGCTGACCCGATACTTTGGGAAGACACGAGAGTTCATTATCCAAAGGCTTAAATCCGTCCCGCTGAAGGAGACGATCTCATTGGCACAATGGCAAAGGTTCATTGACGATGAGATCGGGGAGCGACAATTGGCATCTCGCCAATCGGGAAGGGAAAATCGGGCAAAAAAGACGGACGTGCACTACTCCGACTGGACATCTTACTGAGGTGGAGCAGAGGATGATGGTAAGATTTAATTTTTCTATAACTACATAAAATATATTATTCTGTATTATTTTACTTTGCGAGGCCGACACTAATTTTACTTTATTTTATTTCAGGGGACAAGGAGTGGCCCTGGGGGTAGGCCACATAGGCTCTATACTTATGTGGATCTTCGTACAAAGAAGGGGAAGGACAAGGAGGTGTCCCCAAGCGTCGCGGCCACGATTGTAAGTAATACGACACTTTACTTTTTGTTAATTACGTTATAATTTTTTAATTTACTTATTTTACTAATCATGTGCTTTTTGTCGCTTCAGGCAAAGCTTAAGTAAGTGCATGAGTTGCAGTCTGATGTCAACAAGGCATCTTTGTCCATAGATGCACTCAGCCAACTGTTTGGCTCTGATCGCAAGGGGAGGACAAGGGGGTGAGCTCACGGGTAGCCAAATCTAGGATCATCTGATTGGAAACGAGTGACACCGGGTTGGCTCGAACGGTGGATTCACATAATGCGAAGATGTCCCGTTTGGAGGCGACGGTCCAGGATATGTACTCATTCGTGAAGCGTTCATTGGGAAGAAACCGTAAGGGTATAGGAAAGGAGAAGGCGGTGTGGGAGGATCAGGTGTGGGAAGATAAGGAAGAGGATGTGGACCTCGTTGCTTCATTGCCGAGACGTTCGGACTTTGATGATCCACTTCCCTATTTGGCTCCCTTCAACATACCGATGTCGACACTTGGTTGGCCGAGTGCGTTTATAATGGACATATTTGATGGCCAGCGGATAGGGCGGGGGTTGAGGGACCCAGATATCGTCCAGGGTGCACTAGTTCATGGACGTGAGCTTCAAGACATCGAGTCCAAGGTGCTCGTCATGCATGTGATGCCCGAAAAGGAGAACTCCCAATTGTGATTGTGCGAATAATGCGAAACGACATATATTATTGGATGTGTTAATTCATATATCATGTGGCCTACTCACCTCCTCAGCGTTAACCATACCCCATACATTTAGTGACATTGATTTAATTTTGAATTGAATTGTTTTAAATTATTACATTTGAATTATATTTTGATTATATGGTGATGCATATTCTCTCTATTTTGAATGTATATTTGCATTATCTCTATTTTATTTGGATACATGATGTTTTAATAGGTACAACGTTGCTATAAAAGGTACAAATATACTGATGGGCAGTGGAAGTGGCCATACTGCCCCGCAAAAAAAAAATTCAATTATGCCCAGAATTGCCACGGTCATTGACTGTGACATGTCCTTGACAAAGAAACTTGTCACGGACTTGTGACGATCATTGACCGTGATAATTTTTTAAAGAATGTCACGGGCTTATCATGGTTCTTGACCGTGACAAATCTTGTCATGGTCAAGGATCGTGACACGATCGTGACAATTCTAACGAACTTATCACGGTCAATGATCGTGACAAAAAAAGTTATCTCGCCAAGTATTATCATGGTCATTGACCTTAAGAAGCTGAAGTTGTCAAGGTCAATGACCGTGACAATTCGGCAGATTTGGTGTAGTGGGACCTCAACCCACCTTACTACCAACCCAAGACCCACTTCCCCCATGTCTATACCCTTCGGACAACCTGTCGCTCCGGCAATACTATACCTGCCGGACCTTAACTAGCCATCCAACATGACCCGGTCAGAATAACCCATAAACCAACCTCTTCCCAACCAACCCATATTCCCGATTCGATTCATCCCCCATAACTGTTACCCATGCCTCATCATCCTCAGACCCAATTCAATACCCACTTACCCATTTCTACAAGCCAAAATCATGCACCTACTAAATAAAAGCCAACTCTCGAAATAAAATCAAAGATAAAAACCAAATAAACCCACATATTTAAATCACACTTCTTTTAATCCCAATTCCAAAAATGTCCCCAAACACTCTTTTAACGAAATCTGATTTTATTCCCTCGCCCCTAATCCACATGACCTCACAGAACCCATGCACATTTGTGCATTTCCCTATTTTGACCCAAACTTATCCTCACACCCCTCATGTCCAATTAATCCCTACCCAAATTACCCCCATGCTCCATGCCTACTATTTAAGGAAGATGGAAGACCCCATTTGAGGACTTATCATGTAAATAGAGAGAGAAAATTCTAGAGAAAAGTAGAGAGATAGGTTAGATTAGAAAACAAATTAGGGAAATATTTTGTAAATAGTTTTTTTTTTATTTTTAGAGATTTTTTAGGATAAATTGTGAGTAATTCAATTGAGTATTGTAATGAGTTGATTATTATTGGATGATCATATTGAATGGATGGTGCTTGATTTCAAGGAAATAAGAGTTCAATTTCACTTCAAGAGATTGGGTTTGATTGTTCTCTTCTCTTCTCATTTATTTTATGCCTTTGATTATTAATTTGTCAAATTTCATACCATGTTAGGCTAAATCCCCTTTCAAGGGTCGGGGGGAACCCTTATTTGATGTTATTTTAATTTCATTAGTTTGAGTACTTGAAAATTCTCTATGAACATTAATTTTGATCCCTCGCCCTTAAATTTATGCCTCGAGAGAGGGTAAATAATTTTCGAGAGAAAATCGAAATTCTAAGTTATAATACCCATTTTAGATTCGAACTAGAGATAGGGGTTTCTTAAGTGTGGCATTATTCCTTGAATTTAAACTCTAAAATTCAATTTCTAGATTTACATAAATTTTGATAAATCGATCCTAGTGGGTGATTAATTAAAAGGACTGTAGATCTATTTTTCTAGAGTTGTGGGGTGTTAAACTTAATATTCTACAAAGTTGCTATTAAAATTACATTTGCAACGAGAGTTGATTTGTAATTTTGATATTAATTTGGGAGATTACAATTAGTTAAATTAATTAGTTAGAATATCTAGAATTTGTGGTGTAGTCCCACTCCTTGATTGCTCTCACATTTATTTACCTCACTTTATCTCTTATTTTTGTGTGAGACTTTATTTTTCATTTTAGTCACTTTTTAGTTTGTAATTTTATCTTCCATTTAGTTTAGTGTTATTTCACCTCACGTCACCCAATTGTTTTAATATTGAAAAAGCTTTAAAAAAATAGAAAAAGTAAAATTCCAAAAAGAAAATAAAAATTGAATTACAATTGAGTTTATCTCCAGCTTACCCCCTTGATGTGGATTGACATCCTTACTTACCGCTCTACACTTTAGATTATTATATTTTGTAGGTAATCGAGGATTTTTATTAGAGGAGATTTTTAAGCAACGATGAAAAAAATACACATCGAAAAGTTTTCTTTTTATCAGTTGAAGTACAAGTTTACATAGCCATGAAAGGCATACAAAAGAGTTAATAGAGGAGAATACGTGATTGAGCGATTTCGGGCCGGCCGAGGAGATGACTAAAAGGTAGGTGAATAGCCTCGAAGTTGTATTCGGGTTGATTAGAGAGTTTGGCAGGGCTTCACTAAGGGTTATCTTCTCAACTCACATTTTCTAAACTTAGCAAATAATTGACTATCTCACAAAACTTGTAATACAACTCTTAGATGCTTCTCATGTTCCTCTTGGCTTGGTGAGTATATCAAAACATCATCGATAAAGACAATCACAAATGAATCTATGAAAGGATGAAATAATCGATTCATTAAATCCATAAACACTGCAGGAGCATTTGTTAACCCAAATGGCATTACTAAAAATTCATAATGACCATAGCGAGAACGAAAAGCTGTCTTAGAAATGCCACAATCTCTCACCCTTAATTGATGATAACCCGATCTCAAATCTATTTTTGAAAATACTTTAGCACCCTTTAATTGATCAAACAAATCATCAATACGAGGCAATGGATATTTATTTAGAATAGTTACCTTGTTAGACTACCGATAATCAATGCAAAGTCGCATGGTGCCGTCTTTCTTCTTCACAAATAATACCGGAGCACCCCATGGTGATACACTGGGTCCAATAAAACCTCTATCTAGCAAATCTTGCAGTTGAACCTTTAAATCCTTTAGTTCCACAAGTGCCATTCTATATGGAGAAATAGAAACTGGAGTTGTACCACGCACTAAAATAATAATAATAATAATAATAATAATAATAATAATAATAATAATAATAATAATAATAATAATAATAATAATAATAATAATAATAATAATAATAATAATAATAATAATAATAATAATAATAATAATAATAATAATAATAATAATAATAATAATAAACTCTACCTCTTTGCTAAGTGGCAACCCTAGTAATTCATCTGGGAACACATCTGCAAAATCCTTAACTACTGGGATATCTTCTAATTTTTGTAATTCCCTATTTGTATCCACAATATATGCTAAAAAGCCTTGACAACCCTTATTTAATAATTTCCTCGCCCGAAGGGTAGAAATAAGACAATTTGGAATCACATTTCTTTCCCCGGTAAATTTAAATTCTTCCTCCCCCAGCATATTAAATGTAACTTCCTTATGAAAACAGTCAATCGATGCATGGTAGGAAGATAACCAGTCCATACTCAAGACTACATCAAAATCTCGAATATATAGTGGAATTAAATCAATGGTCAACTCCCTCTCCCCTACATACAATAAAAAAAATTTATACACAAACTCCACTAACATCACATCCCCATAGGTGTAGAAATATATAAACCACAATCTAGATAAGAACATGGTCTACCTAAATGCATGGTAAATGACAGTGCTACAAATGAATGGGTGGAACCTGGATCAATAAGCACGTAAGTATGTTTGTTCATGACAGAAAATGTACTTGTGACCACCTCTAGAGTAGGCTGGCCATCCTGTAAAGTCATAGAAAATATCCTTCTCGGAGCCCTGGAACCACTAGCTTGTCCTCTATCTCCTCCTCTCCATATGCCTCCAGGTGATGAACCTCGACTAGAAGTAGCTGATTGAGTCCCTCTTATTAGCAGATGACATTTTTTTTGGTATGACCAATTTGATGACAGTGATAACACTCTACCCCCTTTAACTTGGGATAATCTGGACTGATATGGACCTCAGCTTTGGAAAAATAGCATGTAATAGGATTCGACTTCCCATTCTCATTCTCCTACTGTCTATTTTGTTGGCCCATTAATCCTGCACCCCTAAAACTTCTTGGTGTCCTATTCTGAACATAATTTCCAGTCCCTCTACCGCGCTAAAATCTTTAACTCCCCTATTTTGAGTATTCTATATTACCTTCCTTTTGCCAAGATGGATCAAATCTACTCCTCTTTCCCCTTTGTTCCTTATTCTTTATTGCATCATTAACATCTTCTTCAACCATCATAGCTTTGTTAATTAACGAACTATAATCTACCATTTCAAGTGCAGTGAGTCTAGACTTGATAACCAAATTCAACCCATCCTGAAATCTGTTGCATTTGTCCTCCTCATCATGTAAGAAGCATAATAAAAATCGAGACAAAGATATAAATTTAGTTTCATACTCCCTGATTGACATATTCCCCTGAGTCAATGATAAAACTTCTCTCTCTTTTTCCTTCCAATACATACGAGGAAAATACTTTTAATATAAGAATTTAATAAAGGAATCCCAAATAATTACCTCACCTCTCCCCGGAGTAAGAAATAAATGTTTGGAAGACTCCCACCAATATTTTGCTCCGCCCTTTAACATGAAAGTATCCAAAGATAGTTTCTGCACACCTGGTACATTCATCACCCCGAAGATAGTTTCTGTGTCTCTAACCCAAGCCTCAACTTCTAAAGGATTTACAGAACCTGAGAATGATGGGGGCTTCAATTTGATAAACTTCTCGTACAGAGTATTCTTCTCCTTTTGTTATATTTACCTTTCTCTTCTCGTCAAGTTCTGCTCCCCCAAGTACTTGGATTTTTGTTCTGCTATTTGCGTCATAAACATGTTTTATTGTTCTGCCATTAAAGTCATAGCATGAGCCATTCTTTGCATATCTGTAAGTTGTTCAGGTGCCCCCTCTACATTATTTGTATTTTTTTGGTTTACTGTATTTGAAGACTCCTCCTCCACCCTCTCATAAACATTTGCTCCTTCCATATCTTAATATCTGTCATAAACCACAATTACAGAAATAAGAATACAACCTTCATTTCTAACGTAATGGTTAGTATTTCTCACAAGTTAATATAAATGACCTACACCACACTATTTCTGCCACTGCCACATCTAGACCCTCTAACCCTAGAATATAAAAACCTAAAGCTTTGATACCAAGTTGTCACCCCCTTACCCCATTAGGATATGATTAACTAAATAGTTCACAAACCACATTTATTATTTATTTATTTTGTAATACACATTAAAACAACTTCAAGGTAAAAATGCGGAATACTAAAAATTCAATCGTTTTAACGAGACATAATTTAAATAAAACACCCATACCATTTAACTTAATTACAGCTAGTACAATGTAACAAATAAAATTGATGAGACCCTATTACTATTCACTCAACATCCTAGACCTGGCAGTGGCAGCTTCACAACCTGAAAATGTAAACATATAAAACCATGATTTTAAAAACTCAGTGAATGTACTACATCTTTATATAGTAAAAGTATTGTATTAACATCTCAACATCTCAATATATATCCAAATCTATACCAAATTAGGCCATATACATATCCGGAGTTAATAAACCTCACATCTTGCCCGTAGGCAATAATCATATCCATAGGTTTTAATAACCTAACCTCTCTTGAATTACATAGCAACTCAATATATCTTGACTTTTATAAAGCCATAACATCTCAACATATCTTTACTTTTAAAAATACATAACATCTCAACGTATCGTGACTTTTAATAAGCCATATCATCTCAATATATAATACATACACATCATATCCACAATCAACTCACCCAGTACACTCACATTGGGTTGTCAACTATGTATTTACGTTTCCTTAGGGTGGAGCTGAACTGGGTTGATTTGACCTTACACCTTGTTGATGCAAAAAACTGGACCGAATCCCATTTTTATGATCACAGATAAATAGATGAAAGCAATCCAATCAAGCACATAAGAGATAAAGATTTTTAAAGTGGTTCGGCTATGAATAAAGCCTGCGTCCACTGTTATTTTATTCCAAGGGGTTTACAATAGCACCATAAGGTGTAGAGAGAGAAAGGATGTGTATCTTGTGTATGGTGTTTCTAGGTTCTCCCGGATCTCCTCCCTTTTGGCTAAGGGGATACATGTATTTATAGTGATGGTAGATAAAGAGATTCATTGTATGTAGACATTTATGTCTACATTCAACGAATTTAATTGTTGAATTGCTTGGTATGCTATGTGTTGTCATCTATTAATACAGTAATAATGTACATTAAGGCTCATTAAATGCGTTGTCATCTTCATTAATGCACATTAAATGCATAGTTATCCTTTGATCTTCCTGGTTGGTATGCCGACCAACTCTCCTCGGGTACCGACTAACTCTCCTCGGGTGCCGACCAACTCTCCTCGGGAGCCGACCAACTCTCCTCGGGTGCCGACTAACACTCCTCGGGTGTTGACCAACTCTCCTCGTATGCTAACCAACTCTCCTTGGGTGTCAAATATTGCCACGTAGGATGACATGTGTCCTTTTCTGATTGGTCCTCGTAGACGGAGAATTTTTGCGTTAACAGAAGCCCCCAATGCTCCATGCTTGATAGTTTACTTGAAAGGATGGAGTATTTATTCTGCATTATTGCTCGGTGCTCGTGAAATTCTTAATCTACCTTCTTGATTTGTTCAACATAAAGTGCATTATCTCCTGGACGCATATGATGCAAGATGATCGATGGTTGCTAATCTTTCTTTTGAGGAACTCCGTGTGCTATGTATCACCCTTGGGAATTTGGATGCATCCATGCCATAGTATGCAGCTTGTAGCTTGTCATAATCTTCAAGTATGTTGATTGGTTTGCTAGCCGACCAACTGCCTCCTGTGCCGAGCAACTGAGTGTTAACTTCACGTGCTTGATTCTTATGATTTATGATCCTCTAAATACTTTGTCGAGTAACATACTAGCTTTTGAACCCAACTCTTCAATATGATTAGTACCAAGCTAGTGGTGGACTTTGAAACATTTTCATATAACTTCTTCTTAAATGTTGGTCGGGACAGTAGTAGTAAATATCTCAGTGCTGTAGATGCTAAATTTGACTTCTGAACTTCAATAGTATGCTCATAATAACTCCTAAATATGCCTCCTGAACTTCTGAATGCGCTTCCTGAACTTCTGAATCCGCCTCCTGAATTTCAATATACCTCCTGAACTTCGATATTCCTCCTGAACTTCAATATACCTCCTGAATTTCAATAGCCTCCTGAACTTCAATATACCTCCTGAACTTCAATATACCTCCTAAATTTCAATAGCCTCCTGAACTTCAATATCAAAAATAATTCATGAGCAATAAAAACAACTCCTGAATGATAATTAGTCGGGGCCCCGACCGTGTGAGTTTGTGGAGTTGAATTTGATGCTCGACTGCATGATGTTATAAGAATGTTCCACCGAATGAACAAATATATCTGTAATAGAAGCCCCCAAGTGTGGAATGTGAACTTTGAATGCTTTTTGCTTGATCGCTTTCACATACTCATAAAATGTTTCCGACCAACTGTAGTTAATAGCTTCTTATTTCCAACCAACCTAAGTTGACATTTTTGGGAATAGATTTACTTCCCAACCAACCTTAGTTGGAATTTTTGGGAATAGATTTACTTCCCAACCAACCTTAGTTGGTATTTTTGGGAATAGATTTACTTCCTAACCAACCTTAGTTGGCATTTTTAGGAATAGATTTACTTCCTAACCAACCATAGTTGACATTTTTAGGAATAGATTTACTTCCTAACCAACCTTAGTTGGCATTTTTAGGAATAGATTTACTTCCTAACCAACCTTAGTTGGCATTTTTAGGAATAGTTTTTCTTCCCAACCAACCTTAGTTGGCATTTTTGGGAATATATTTACTTCCTAACCAACCTTAGTTGGCATTTTTAGGAATAGATTTTTGATAATAAATGATAGAGACTTCCTCGGAGCTGACCAACGGATTGTTGGGAATAAGATATAATAAATGCTGGAGACATCCTTGGAGCTAACCAACAGATTATTGGGAATAAGATAATATATGCTGGAGACATCCTTGGAGCTGACCAACAGATTGTTGGGAATAAGATAATATAAATGTTGAAGACCTCCTTGGAGCTGAATATATGATTATAAATATTTGTCGAGCTCCATGCTGAAATAAGAATAGAATATGAATCCAAATAGATATAAAGAATAATAAAGTGCCTCGTTGATCTGTCCAGGTAGAATTATATAATGTCGAACAAGAATAAGATCTTCCAGAACATAAGAATATGGCCGAGAACATTGTTAGGCCTAAATATAAATAAGAATTATCCGACCAACTATCCGTTGGGGGTGAAATACAACGAATGTTGTAATTCTCCTCAAAGCTGAATAAGTATCTTGTCGAGGCACAATTGCATAATGCCGAATAAGAATAATATTTTCCAGAACATAAGAATATGACCGAGAACTTTGCTAGGCCTGCATATAAATAAGAATTACCCCGACCAACTATCCGTTGGGGGTGACATATAATAAATGTTATAGTTCTCCTCGCAGCTGAATATGATAATAAGTATCTCGCCGAGTTTCATGTTGAGATGAATATAGAATATGAATCCCAAGGGATATATAGAATAATTTGTGCTTGAGCCGATATTTGGGCCTGAATATAAATAAGAATTGCCCCGACCAACTATCCGTTGGGGGTGAAATATAATAACTGTTGTATCTTTTCCTTGGAGCTGAATATATAGAGAGAGAGGAAATTTTTCGAGCTCCATGCTGAGATAAATATAAAATATGAATTCGAACGGATATAGAATAATTTGTGCTTGAGCCGATATCTCCGAGTGAAATGATAATAGTTTCCAGATTGTTTCCGAGCATTCGTCAGCGTTGAGTCTTGTACCTGTAAAAATTAATATCTTGCTCTACGATTTGCGCAGGATGAATTGATTAGTCGTGAGAATAATTTAATCATTCAAAAAATATGTGAAAAAAATATTAATTTCAGAAAATTAAATAATATATGTTGGCTGATATGTCGAGGCAAAATTGCTGATGTCAAGCAATACTACTTTCTAGAGGTTTACGAGAGCTTTCATCGGAATTGAATCTCGTCCCTATGAAATTTTAATAAGCTTACCGAGCAACTGTCGAGACTAGAGAAAATAATTATTATCATGAGAATAATTATTCAGCCAAACAATATGTGATGTGTATCAGCATAAGGCAATAAAAATTTCAAAATATGAAATAATATGTTTTGTGCCAAATGTGTGTGAGATGGAGAAATTTTTATTAGATATGCGCCATAAATAAGACATAAAGTTTTTTGTAAATTTATTTAATCTCCAACAACTAATCAGGTATAAGTTGTTGTTTGAAAATTATTTATCACTTGGTTTTAAAAATATTTTTGGGGTGATCACAAGTTAAAAAAGACTTAAGCCCCCTGTTTGTTCCGAGCTGAACTCGTGTTTAAAGAAATATCTGGGGTGTTTCGCATTTTTTTAATACCCCAAGATTCTACTGCTGCCGACAAACGGCATGGATGTTGCCGACCAACATTTAAGGATATCTCAAGTTATAAAATATATGGTGCCGACCAAGAAGCAAATGGTCCCCGACCAGCTGAACAATTTCGCCGATCAACAAAAATGGTGCATTGATAGCACCGACCAAAAAGTGGATGGTGGGATAGTTGCCGACCAGTAAATTGAACCCTCCGAACAAGACTGAGATGTCGCTGATCAAGAAGTAGATGATCGTCGACCTACAATTGGTTCCACCGAGCTACAATATGAGTCTCCGACCAACATTAAGATACCTCGTAGTTGGATAAAATTATTTCAACATTGCTGATGGATCTTCACATCTTATCTCCGACAAACAAAAATGGCCTGGTTAAGCTTCCCTTCAATAAAAGATGGCCCGAGATGATGCCGACCAACAATATGTATGGCTGACCAGAAATAGGGGTTGTACGTGGATGATTTCGAACATCCATATGAGCCGAGGTGATGAATTTTTCATGAGATTTCTATGTCCCAAAATATCTCGAACCAATAGATCCGAAAAATAACATTCGATGTAAAATACAAGCATTAAGATTGCTAATTAAATGATCCATTCTCTAATCCACTAGATCATGTGATTCCGACAAAGAAACCCTCTGATGTGGTGAACGAGGAGCCAACATCTCAAATTTGTGCCCAGAGTCTTGATATGGTCATGATTGTTTAATTGATCCTCTTTTACAAGAGGTGGGTAATGGTTTTTTAGGTAAGAGAAAATTATTTTTGATATTGATCCCTTCCTATTCCCTATTTGCAGAGATAAAAATATGTTGAATGAACGAAGTTATTACCAAATTTATATCAAAAATCAATCAATGAGACTTTATTGACATATATGGAAGATGAACCAAATTAAGTATATAGTTCATAAAAATGAATATAAAGAGATTCAAACTTGAAGAGAGAGAAAGTAGATCTAGGTCATGATTTCCATGAGAAAACTTTTTATTGTCTTTAACCTTTTCCCATTCTTTGATTAAAAATATAATGGGAATTTGAATAGTCATCAAAGATCTTTCAAAATTTATTTCAAAATCAACAATGAAAATTATCAAATCTTATCATCGTCGTATATATTGGTATACGTGATCATTTAAAATATTGATTTCATGAGATAAAATTTTAACTTGAGAATCAAGCCAAAAGTTTTGATTTATGAAATCCACCATTTCACAGATTTCTCAACAAGAATTAATTTAACAGTTATGATTTTGAAATCATGATATGCAATTTTTGCAGATTTCATAAATAAAAATTGGACAACTAATTTATGTATATAAACATAAAAATAATGATTGAATCAACAGATGTATGTATAATTGATTATACGTAGAGAAAATAAAAACTTAGCTTTTGATGGAGAACAATGCTTGTAACACGTTCCCACAGACGACGCCAATCTGTTGATGCAAAAAACTAGACCGAATCCCATTTTTATGATCACGGATAAATAGATGAAAGCAATCCAATCAAACACATAAGAGACAAAGATTTTTAAAGTGGTTTGGCTATGAATAAAGCCTACGTCCACTGTTATTTTTTTTCCCAGGGGTTTACAATAGCACCATAAGGTGTAGAGAGAGAAAGGATGTATATCTTGTGTATGGTGTTTCTAGGTTCTCCCGGATCTCCTCCCTTTTGGTTAAGGGAATACATGTATTTATAGTGATGGGAGATAAATAGATTCATTGTATGTAAACATTTATGTCTACATTCAACGAATCTAATTGTTGAATTGCTTGGTATGCTATGTGTTGTCATCTATTAATACAGTATAAATGTACATTAAGGCTTATTAAATGCGCTGTCATCTTCATTAATGCACATTAAATGCATAGTTATCCTTTGATCTTCCTGGTTGGTATGCCGATCAACTCTCCTCGGGTCCCGACCAACTCTCCTCGGGAGCCGACCAACTCTCCTCGGGTGCCGACTAATTCTCCTCGGGTACTGACCAACTCTCCTCGGATGCCGACTAATACTCCTCGGGTGCTGACCAACTCTCCTTGGATGACGACCAACTCTCCTCGGGTGTCGAATATTGCCACGTAGGATGACATGTGTCCTTTTCTGATTGGTCCTCGTAGATGGAGAATTTTTGCGTTAACACACCTGTTAATAAAACTAAATTTATGCTGAATCTAAATCATAAGTATCATCTTAATATATCTATGTAACTTTCAGTGACTATACAACAACAATATAATTCTACTCAAATCACATTCCATGAAATATGTGTAAAGACAAAACAATGGTATATATATTGATAAGGTTATGAACATTCAACCATAAAAAATACCTCGTAAGGAATTTATAACTAAAATTAAGTAATCATAAAAGTATACTTCTCATTGTATATACACATGAAACATGTACTCAAAATACCCTTGGGAAAGAGAAGATAAAAACATTCTTTCATGGGGTATCCAGTATGGCCTCAAATTATTGTCCTCCATACTTAACCATCCGATATTCATAAATTGTGCACATACAGGTATCCAAGATTATCAATAGGAAAATATATCTGAATATACTTTCCATTACAAGTGACGGTGTAATTTTTCAAGCTTCCTAGAGAAAGTTATGACCATTTCTTTACGGCCTATTAAATCTTCCCCACAAGCTCCTCTATTCTTCCTTCAATTTCCAAGAATTTTCATAATTGTTTTCCATTTTAACTTTCCATAATTTTCCACCTATTTTCAACACATATACTATATAGTACATAATTAAAGTTTCATAATTTTTTGATTTCATTTGCTATGTCAAAAGCTTGACCAAACTCAGGGCATATCAAAATGAAATATACAAACAACAATTATGTACCAACTTTCAACCATCACTAAGGACCAACCACAAGGAGTTAAATTCTAATTTTTGGATACGATATGAATATATGAGTCTGTTTTCATATAAAATTATAATTTCTCAATTCCAGTAATCACACAAAAATATATGCAAGTTTGAATACAAGGGATTTTAATAACAAGCAATACGGGTTACATACACCACTTATCTCACATATGAACAAATACTTATTATCACAAAGGAGGATGGAATTTTAATGGATAATTCACAATTTATATACTTTGAAATAAGTATAATACAAGATTAAAATAATATTAATCACATAATTATACCTTGGAAACACTTTAAAGATTTTCTTGGAATTTTCCTAGCTTTTCTACCTTAACTTCTACTTTCTCTTTACTCAAGACAAAACTTATTCAAACTGAACCTAGGGTTTTATTTGCTGAACAAATAGGTTAGAAGAAGAGTTTTGAGTCGGATAAGTCTGCCTCCCATGCCATCCAATCAAATTAGAACATTTGGTTTACTAAAAGACAATTTACCACTTAAAGAAAATGGACAGATTTGCCCCTTGTTCGTAAATTCAGCCTAACTTCTTACTCGGACATCTGTTTGATGCACCGTTTGTTGTGTCACAAACCTAACTCATATTTCTACAACTATCTGGTTTTCACCTTGAGTCAATTATTACATTATAAGGGTAAAAACTAGTCTCCAACAAGAATATTTCTACCGAAAATAACAAAATTTTGTGTTTGTACATAATTTGACATTTCATGATTAATGAAAGTAGGATTACACCAACCATAATCACTTAACATTAGATATACTAATAAAAAAAATTTCGTATCACATAAGGTAAGCATGATTTAAATATAGTTTATCATAATTATATCCGGGTTGTCACAAAAAACTATAAATCTTGAAGGGGGGCCTTGAGGACCCTCTCTTCTAAGATTTTTTTTTTGTAAAAGTTCATTTCTAATGAGTAGCCCTTTGGCTGCTCACTTCACTTATAACTAAGTGTGAGATGTGTGTGGTCTTGAGTGACTCCTAGGTTCTTCCTGCTAGTATTCTCTCAATCCTAAAGTGCTAAGTGGTTGAGCTGCCCAACAAACCTTGTTGCTCAACCGCCAAGCCAAAACTCCCAAGGGATCCCAACTGGCCTATTTGAGCCCTTCTTGCTCAACTAAGCTACATGAACACGAAAATAAATATTAGTATATTTCATTTTGAGGGGTTGAGGGGGAGGACCTTGACTGCTCCTCGTCCCAACACTTTATAGAAGTTGAGGGGGAGGACATTGGCTACTCCTCGACTCGACATTTTCTGGAAGTTAAGGGGTAGGACCTTGACGGCTCCTCGCCTCGATATTTTTTGGAAGTTGAGGGACCTTGAGGGTTCCGCGTAGGGTGTGTTTCGGCCAGATCGGATTGAAAATGACCCTTTCGGAAAAATTTCCAAAAAATTTGGCAAAAAAATATTCGAATTCAATTCCAATTTTTTTGGAATAAATTTTTTGTGCCGTTTTCGAAAAAATCGACAAAATCGAAAAATTTCGGAATTTCAAAAAATTGAAAAAATCCCAAAAAAGTATAATTTTAAAATTTTAAAAATTATTATTTTTTTATAAATTTACACTTTTTAAAAATTTGGAAACTATTTTTTAAAATTTAGGAACTATTATTATAACTAAATGAACAGTTATAATCGCATGACCTAACTATTTTAACACCACTAGTAACCAATTGTTTTAATTTAACACCAATAGAAGTTCTAGAATTTAACACCACTAGTAGTAGTAACTAACTGTTAGTACTACTAACAATTATAATCGCATATAAGGGTTATGTTATAACATATATAAGGGTTATGTTATAACATATATAAGGGTTATGTTATAACTAAATGTTATAACAATTATAATCGCATATAACTAAATGTTATAAATAACTAACAGTTATAATCGCATATAACAATTAGAATTTCAATGAAAGTTAATATAACTAAATGTCATTTAGACTTTAAATGTCCAATAACATAATTCAAAATGACCATACACAACATCATTCAAAATATCTAATTATCCAACAACATAATTCAAAATGTCTAACAACAACCAAATATAATCCAACATTGTTCAAAATTTCAATTAATTGAGCATTAAAATTTCAAGCTGCTTGGACCAAAGCATAACCATCCACCAAGCATCCAAATTTCAATTAATTGATATTGTTCCCATCGACAATGATTTCATATCCCTGTTCATAACTACAAGCAAAATAATAGAAAATAGTGAGAATGGATAGATAATAAGAAATTGAAAAAAATGAATATAAATAACTTAATATTGTAATACAACATTGCAATAAAATATACCTTCTTCAATAGATTCTAGAACTTCTATTGTATCTTCAATACTAATAGGAAGCATAGGATTTCTAAGCCAATATTGTGTGCAAAACAAAGCTTCCACAATAGTAGGTGTCAAAGAACGTCGAAATTGATCAAGGACTCTACCGACCATATTAAAAGCGAACTCGAATGCAGCCGATGTCACTGGAATAGGTAAAATATCACGGGCCATTATTGATAGTGCATGGTATGTTGGACGTTTTCCTTTCCACCAAGAAACAATGTCAAAATGATGATCATCAATCTCCACAACACTATCAGTCAAATATCTATCCAAGTAATTGGAAACTTCACTACACTCCTTTCTCTTCAAAACACCTTTAAACAAGTCTTTTGACTTCGATTTTTTGATAATTTTTTCTACAACATTAGAATCATTGACTTGATCCCGTGGGGTGGAAAACCATGTTCCAAATAAGGACTCCCTCCCATTTTGTAGTAACTATAAAGTCTACTCATTAAATCTTTCAACTTTTCAACAACGACTTCCGTTTTGTAAGTTTTTTCAACATTGAAAAGATCGGGACATTTCTCCAAATATGAGGAATACCAAAACTCGAAAAATTGCAATTTGTAACGAGGATCCAACACTATTGCAACAACTAATATCGGATTAAGAGAATAAAAATTGCAATGCTTGTCAAACTTAGCATCCATTTTAATGGCCATGGAATGATAAAATAAATCATCACTATGTAAATGATCAATGAGAAGGTCCTTAACTTGGTTGAGTTCGTCAAAAGAAGTATTTTAAGTGATATATTGAGAACCCAACACACACTTTGTTAGTTCAAAGAATTCTTCTAAAAGCGTGTGTAAAGATTTTAATTTTTTCCAATCATAATCATCCAATAAACCTTCTCCTTTCACGTTACACTCAATAATAGTATATTTAGTTAAAGACATTCGACACCTCTCTTGATCAAATCGCCAATTAGAAGGTTGGGATCCTACCATAGAAATAATGGTTTGCGTTGTGCTATCCCCTTCATAACCGGGAAACTCTTTACACTTTTTAAGGTGATTCCATAATTTGTTTGTTCCCCTGGTAGATAGTGCTAAAATTTGTACATTACAATAATTGCAATTACAAGTACCCGAATTTTTTTTGTTCCCTCAACCATAATTTTTTCAAAAAGCTCCCACACTCCCGACGCTCCATGATGACAAACTAAACCTGATTTTGGTGTTACTTTAGGATTGACTTTACTAGTGCCTACAAGGATTCCATCCATTGTCGACCTACAATTAATAGTGAAGTGGATAGAATATACCTCGCGTTGAAGAGCTAAAACAAATTAAATCCGAGTCGCATAATATATTAAATCTGCATAAAATAAATATTAAATCCATAATAATTATTCATCACTACACAATGTAAAATAAAAAATATTGAATGGACCCCTATGTAAAATAAAATAAAAAAACTCCCAGTTCAGTTTTTTTGACAGATTAGTGTAGTTTTAAATGTAAACTATGTAAATACACGATAAGTACATCTTTAAATCCACAACCAGTCCAGTCCATTTTTAAATGTAAACTATGTAAATCCACTATTTAAACTATGTAGTTTTAAATGTAAACTATGTAAATCGATCTGTAAAGGGACGAAATACATAAGCAGGTATGTAAAGGGACGAAATACATAAACCAGTCCAGTGAAGGTAAGAACTTAAGAAGTGTTAAACACATAAACTAGAAAGGGACGACATATGATCAAACACCAACTATTTTTCCAAACATCACATTATTCATACCTAGATTCACTGCCGCATGAGAAACTAATCAATCAATGCCGCATGAGGAATTTATGCAAAAATTAATTAATTTTTCTGTTTCTGTTTCTGTTTGGATGCCAAACTGTGTATCTAGAAACTAGATGGTTTGTAAACTTGGAGTAGAGATCTGAGATCATAAACAATGGCTTACAGTAGAAACTAGAAAGTGCCGACGAGAAGGTCTATAAATGGATGAAATACATAAACAATGACTTACCTTCGTTCGAATTGAGATCTGAGACCAGTAGAAACTAGAAAGGGCCGACGAGAAGAGAGAGAAAGAGTTAGGGTATTTATCCATCTAGTTCTAGTAGAAAGGGACGAGAGTAGAGAGAGAGAGAGAGGTGAGAGATATTAACCCTAGTTGCTCTACTAACATCATATATATATGGGGTAAATTAAGGGTTGAGATTAAATTGATCTGATCTAAGGGCCATATAATTATATTGTATTGTAATTGTACACATTCTTATCTAATAAGGGAAATGTAAGGTAAAAATATATATAAAACATTCGGAATATTAATCGGAAAAAATATTCAAAAAATTAATCATAAATTATTTCAGAAAATCAGATCGGCTAAAAAATCGAAAAATCGGATCGATAAAATCGAAAAATCGAAATTTAAAACATAGTTCCAATTTCCTATCCAATTTAATTCAAAAAAATAGAAAATTGGAAAATCGAAAATCGAAAACCTTTTATACGTTCCAAAATCAGAAAATACCAAATCGGATATCGGAAAAATCGGAATGTTCGGAAAAAAAACACAGCCCTAGTTCCACGTCCCATATATTTTCTTATGGTTGAGGGACCCTGGGGGTTTCTTCACCAATATGGATTCTTTACAGTCGAGAGACTCTGCGGTATCCTTCACTAATATGAATTTTCTGCGATTCAAGGACCCCGGGGGTTCCTTCACCAATATGGATTTTCTACGGTCGAGGGACCCTGAGTATTTCTTCACCAATATGGATTTTTTGCGATCGGGGACCCTGGGGCTTCCTTCACCAATATGGATTTTCTGCGGTTAAGGGACCTTGGGAGTTCCTTCACCAATTCATATTGAGGGACCCTGGGGGTTCCTTCACCAATATAATTTTTTTGCGGTTAAGGGACCCTGGGGTTCCTTCACCAATTTGAATTCTCTGCGATTGAGGGACCTTGGGGGTTCCTTCACCAATATGAATTCTCCGCGGTTGAGGAACCTACACGAAAAAAATTATATAATATTAGGCACGGGTATTACAAAGTGTCCAAGTTAGTTAGTTGCCAGTAACAGTTCTCGGCGCTTTTGACGAGATGTGTTAGTGATTTACGAGTGTATGTGTAATCCATTAGTGTCGAAACCATAATCTCTAGTGTGAGGTGCCTTTGTTTCAACCTTTGATAACTTGAGAGGCCTATTATGATGTTAATAAAGGTAAATGACGTCCATTGAATTGGAGATATGAGTTGTGTAAATTCAACTGTGGAGATTAGATGACTAGAGTGTCATGTCTAAGTGGTATTGATTTGGTGATAAAGACGCATTAGGTGGTTAGGTCCTTCCGGGAAATTGACAACGATGATGTGATTTGGCTAATTTTATCCTTGGGGTAGTGTCATGTCATTAGCATTTGATAATTCGGTAAGTATGTATACCTATGTTGGTCATTACTTCAGGATGCGTAGCCGAGCCTTAGTTGATAGGATATAATCATTATAGGTGAGTGACTTGGTGATTATTGATTTAAAGCTATATCTCATGTGAAATGATGAGGAGGTGAAGTGACATTGGAGTGAACCTTAAGTAGTCTTTTATGAGGTGATTTTAGAGAATATGAAATGACATTCGAGTAATAGGATCCCCTGTGATGTTAGTATCATGGAATTAGAGGTTTCTAGGTTGTACACGACGTCCTATATCCTTTCAGAATCCTCAGTAGTGTCATCTTGCAGTTTATTACATAGTATATGGAATTAGTTGTTTAAAAGGAAGTCCTTGGGGCATCCCTGGGACTTACTACATGTAGCATCCTTGGGGATAGGAATCGGCTTATTGTGGCACCTAGAGGTGTTCAGTGAATGTAGTTTGCCATTTTATAAAGTCCTTGTGAGTACCTAATAGTCTTGAGATAGATATTGGAAAATTGGTAGAGCTCACCTACTATGATAGGGTCATAGGCAATGAAATATTGTCAGGTTTGTGGTGAAAAATTACATTGGGGTATGCTTGGTGTCCTTAAGGAACTAGTGAAGTTAGGTATTATGAAGTGATAGTGTTCTAGTGATGGTTGTATTGAGGTTCATATGATGATATCAGGTTATTGGTAAAGTCCATCGGAGTTTAATCGTGTAGTTCTTGGTGATGTCATCAAATTTAGTACAAATAAGTGAGGTAACTTCCTAAGGGTAGTTAGATATTAGTGTCAAGATTGGACATAATGCTCATTATTATGAGAAGTTTAGTGTAAAAAGTCTCTTACTTGATTTTGATGAGTACTAAGAAATGCATTGGATACTTAGACTGTTGATGTGATGTTAAGGACTTGATAATAGCACCCAAGATGGGATATCAGAGTATAATTAAAGTATCGACATGTGCCGATGGTATAAGTTAGGATAACCCTAATAAGGTAATGATTAGCTCTTTCCATGTATTGTTAGAATTATACGAATTAGGAGGTGTAGACCCGAGTAGTACTTGTTATCCTTATAGTGCTAATGGCGACCGGTGTGGTCGTCCCATAAATTCAGTTTGGGTAGAAATTGAAGATAGGCTCAGTGATGAACTGGTGTCATTAGAGGTTATAATACATTAAATGATTCACATAGATGGGCATTGTCTAAGGAGACTGATGTTACGAGAAATCGGCCATAAGGCGTTCTCATACCATCAAGTCAAGAGTAAAGTGTGTAATAAACAAGTAAAGTAAATAAATAAAGAGAAGATAAGATATAGAGTGGTTCATCCCCTAAAATGGGACTACGTCCACTGTGTTTCTCCATCCTCATTATGTGCGTTGTATTGTACAATATAATCATGCCTAAAGAGGCGTACAAGTATGAGAATAAGGGTGAATACATGGCAGTATTGGAGATTTCGGTGAGCCCGGGAGGTGGTTGGGAGGTAGATTTGTGTCTCCAAGAGGTATCTTGAGGTTGTGTAGAGAGAATCTGTATTGTAAAGCCTGCCCCGGACTGGTATGGAATCCATCCCCCTTCCTCCGAGGTGTGGTCCTCTATTTATGAGGAAATGTGCTGAGTCACGTGCCCCGAGCACGTGGCGTATACCAAGTCTGCAGTAGTTGTGGATGAAGGGGATGCGGCCTGCAAAGCAAGCAGTGTTGTAAGCTGTTGGAGGCATGTCGCGCACCGTAAGGTGGAGTGCCGCGGCCTTTAATGGATAGGGTCGCACCCTGTGCCGAGCATCTGTGGCCTTGAAGAGATGCCGCGCCCTGAGTGAGGTCTGGTCGCGCCATAAGTGGCCTAAGATCTGCGAACTGAATAAATAAGAATATGTTCCGCGACAGGGTGCTATATTTGTACTATCAATAAGCCCCCAAGCCGTAGTGCCAAGGGAGATCAATTGGGACTGCGGCTCAGTAGCCTAGGTGCCACGGTGCTTCTAAAGCGACGATTCATCTTCCGCGCTCCCTTATATAAATTATTTTTGGCCGTGGACTTCATTACGTTTACAAAACTTTTAAGAGCACATCG
Organism: Sambucus nigra; assembly: GCA_949130495.1. Lineage (NCBI taxonomy): Eukaryota > Viridiplantae > Streptophyta > Magnoliopsida > Dipsacales > Adoxaceae > Sambucus > Sambucus nigra. Next base: position 496,030,699 of record OX422211.1, on the reverse strand, counting down.
AGAGCGAAACTCTGCACTTTCTCTCATGCATATTCTAGCAACCTTTCGAGGCGGTGTGCGGCGGTTTAAGGTGGTCTGAAGCTGATCATTGCAAGCTTCTCAATTTCCAAGTGATTTTTCAACCACCATACTTTCGTAAAAGCCTTTGAAATTTACAGTTTTCTTCCCTTTTGATGATGATTTCGCTTTTTATGGTTCATTTGCTAGAAATCTAGGGTTTTGTTTGTACGTTTTGCCCTTTCTTACATATGCTACATATGAAATACATACAACGGTTCTTGGTGTTCATAATCGAACTCTTCGTATTCTGTGAGTTTGATCCTAAAAATGATTAGAATTTAGATAATAAACTGTTTAGGATAGATTCCGCAGCATGATAGGATTTCAATACCCATTCCTGTGAACTGGTATGGTCCTTATGCGTCATACCATGCCAAATGGTCGCGGTCCCTCAAATTATCATCCGCGGCATCGAATCACCACCCTTGTAGTCTCGAACAGCCTTCAAAATTTCGTGAACCCAAGACACATCCATGTTAAATAACTGTAATTGCTACTAGAGAACATCGAATTGACTCTGAAAATTTGGGAATGGCCATGGCCAGGAATGCCTTAAAGCAATTCCATCTTATTATCGCGGCACCCTATGTTCCTCTGCTGATATGGAGGTGGTCGCGGCTAGTCGGGACAGTACGAGCCCATAAGTAATAGAGTTTGACCATTAATAATAGTTAGGGAAATCATTCCAAAGACATTTTTAATACTTAAAAATACCCTTTTGCGGCTTCTTGAAGTCTTTTCCAAACCATATTGGCTGCGGCGCCTAACTGCGAACTCTGCTTTTCAGGTACTGCTGCATCCATATGAGCTTTGACCCAGACGAGTTCCTGAGAGGCTTTTGGGCAAAGCATTTTGGGACCTCTCCCCCCGAGCTTACTTCTGTGCCCCTTCTAAGATCAATAGGGCCTTGAAAACTAAAAGATTGCCCAAACTGCGTGATAATCAACTCAGACTCCGTGGACTCTGCATCTGGGAAGAATTTCCAATCTCCACCGATGGAAGAGGAAGCCAACTCAAGTACTCATCCAATGGGTGTAGGAGACAGTGCCGCGGCTGTTAGAAATAACCCAGGAGGTATATCTGGGAGGGCTGAGAGACCCTTGGTCGCGCTCGATATTCGCGGCTCGATGACCCAAGATTGGGTTGAGCAGGTGGCTGAGGCTTTCTAATTTCTAGAAAATTTGACGTGATCAGCCCCTGCCATAAACCAAAGACCGTGCACGGTTCTATCCGATGATGGAATTTTTCTTCCCTCTACATGCCTTCATTTACAGGCTGTGGCTGCCTGTTCCAGTTCCTATCCGCCGCCTTTTTCAGGTAATGAACCTGGCCCCAGCATAGTTGGACCCTAATGGATGGAGAACCATTCTCGCCGTAATTGTCCTTTGGGAGAATTTGTTCAAAAAGGACATCACGCCCGCGGAGTTCTTTTAATTCTACTGCCCAAAGGAGAACTCAGTGAAGTTCGTGGGCTACTACTACCTCTCAAGCCGCGACAGGGACGAGACCCTTTACACTGGGAGACCGACTAGTGTGAAGAACTGGAAGGCGAAATACTTTTACATCTCCGGCGAAGGCTGGGAGATGCACCCCGACGAGAACTAGAGGGAAAGGACATATGTAATGCCGCGGGAGTGGGGGTCTCCCTCAAAATTAGGTAATAAGACTGTAGCCGCGTCCTTCCATTTCACATAAATATGCACAACTTTAACTAATCTTTGAATTGTCCTTTCTTTCTGCAGCCCTTGACAATCTGCACTTAAACAAGCGGCAGGAAAAAAGAGTTGTCGAGGCCGCGGAAGTTCCTGCTGAACACAAGAAGTTCGGCACACTTGTAACGTTAGCAACCAAATTTGAAGCAGAGTTCTTCCCAAACAAGTCCATTCCTCAACAAATGGGCGTGGAAGGTAATTAACTAGGCCATAATTTTTGCTCCGCGGTCATCTATTCTCTTAAACTCATGCTATTCCTTTTCAGGTGAAGAAGTTGACAGGGAACTGCTAGCGACGCAACTAGCGGAGATGGATGAGGATGCAATCGTCCTAAATAGTACTACGCGGAGTAGAAAGAGGAAGAGGTCCAAGGCCAAGGGACCTATCGTGGCTCCCTCCGGAGAAAATAATGTTTCCCCTGTCGTGGCTCCTGCCAAAAAAACTACAGCACCTACTGCGGATCAAATGGTTAATGACGAGAACCTTCCGCATGATCATTTTGATGATGACATAGGGGAAAACTTGGACGTAGTGGGCTTGATGTCAACCGATGTGCCCCTTCACTCATCTTCTCCTCCGCTGTCAATTGTTGTGGCGGTTAACGCGAACTTGCCACCTCCTCAATTCCGCGGAGAGTCTGGGCCTGATGGTAGACCAAAGCCCTAATTAAGGCAGCCTAACCCCAATTCCTCTTGGGACACTACCGCAAAGGCTGCGCGGAGGATGAAAAGAGCCTTGGATGCCGTGGACCTTGACAGGCTAGTGGGAGAAGATCACGAAGATCTGGAGGACTGTGGCCCCCATAGCCTTCTGAGGGTACGTACCAGTTGTCATTCTTTAACTTTTGCATCTCATATTTTTCCATACTTTTGCTAACGTCTTTTATTTCAAGCCGCAGATGTGATTGTGGTCCGGAAGAGGAAGTACGAGACCTTGTACAGGTTGAAGGAGGCCGAGAAGAGTGCTCATGCCGCGGACTTGCAAGTTGCACGAACTTCTTCTTTTGAGGCAGGGAAGAAGTCTGCTGCCGCGGCTCTTCAGGTAGCCCACATGGACCTTGAGAAAGCATTCAAGGCGAGGGAGGAAGAGGAGGAGAATTTTAAGCAAGTCGCGGAGTCCCTGAAATCCTCCCAGGCCCAGACTGCCGAAGTCGCCCGTGTCGCGGAGATTTCAAATACCAATCTCGCCCTAATCCAGCAGAAATATGAAGAGTTGGAAGGAAAGTCCTCTCAAAAAGATGAATATCATGCCGCGGCAGTAAAAAAGTTGGAAGTTGATCATGGTGACGCCCTCCAGCTAGCCATAGATCATGCCGTGGAGTCATTCAAAGGCTCCAAGGACTTCATCCTTATCAATAACAGGGTATACCTCCGCGACTACCAGGAGCTGCTGCAAAGATTTATTGAGAGGTTTCCTGAGGCCAAGGAGGAGGTACTTGCCTAGAAGTTGAGCTATGTCGAACATCAAGAGTGCATCGCTAAACTTAAGGCCACGACGGAAGAGAGAGCAAGGCTCAGGGCTGAGGCAGAGGCAGCGGCTGCGGACGGAGAGTCAGAGACTGCTGGGGGCAGAGAAGAGGCTGATGATGATGATGATGATGCAGCCTCTTAAACTCAATTTCTGTTGCATCATTAATATAGGGCTGCGTCCCTCCTTTTTGTAATCTTAACTTCTGATGTGGCTGCGGCCTTCATTCTGTAATCTTTGGCTATTAATACCAAGGTTGTGGCCATATTTTTACCACTACGATTGACTGCTTGATATTCCTTGCTCTTGTACATTGCATGTTTTACATTGCTTGCTATAATGAATGGTTGTACGTAACTGCCTCATTTTTGAAAATGCATCCGTCCCCCGATAGACATAACATTTTAAGTCCGCGGACAGAGATCCATTTCTTCGTAGTATGATTATTTGTCAATGTCCGCGCCCACATAAATGGTGCAATTCTACCCCCGGACATCGACTGCTGCGTCGCAAGGCGTATAAGCCGCGGCCCTTTATTATGCCGCGTCATGTAAATGTCTTCACTTGATTGCCGCGGACATGATTTCAAGGCTGGGCCTTGCTAATTACATGGATCCCCAGCTTCTTTCATTGCACCTGGATATCTGAACCGCCTATCTTTTGTCATCCCATAACCAACATGGAACATGTAGAGAAAGCCTTTTCTTAGTCTTGGTACAATTAATTCCCTTCCACCGTGGCATTTGACGCTGTGGAAATTATAGTTTTCTCATGCTTAAAGGTGTTAGTGCCTCATCACTTTCATGAATGAATGGCTCCTAGAGCTTTGCATCCATATCGGTGGGATGCGGAACATTTCTGGTTTACCTGAACAATGTCCCTCTATAGACATACGTTGGTATTTACAAGCCTTCCCAGGCTGGGTCATGTTGCCAAACCCTAATATGCGAGACACTATCAAGCCTCTCCAGGCTAGGTTATGTTATTAAGCCACCCACAGCTAATATGCGAGACACTATCAAGCCTCTCCAGGATGGGTTATGTTATTAAGACACCCACAGCTGATACGCGAGAAACTATCAAGCCTCTCCAGGCTGGGTTATGTTATTATGCCACCCACAGCTGATACGCGAGACACTATCAAGCCTCTCCAGGCTGGGTTATGTTATTAAGCCACCCACAGTTGATACGCGAGACACTATCAAGCCTCTCTAGGCTGGGTTATGTTATTAAGTCACCCACAGCTGCCGATATATATAAATCCATCCCTGGCTAGATATTATAAACCTCCCGGCTCGATGACGCATCCCAAAAGCTAAGAGCGAGCATTGTAAGCCCCCGCAGCTAAGTATGATTTCCAAAAGCTGAGAACGGCCATTGTAAGCCCCCGTGGCTAATAGAAGCTCCTTGAATCCTCTGATGCTTTCACGAACATGATCATCAGAAGATAAGATACAGTTGCACCTTATGAGAGGAACTTTTGAGCTGATTAAGATTGCAATCCCTCCATAAGTGCATCCCTAAGTAAAATAATCCTTCGAGATAATTTTATTATTATTCCTCTAGAATCTGTTTGAGATAAAAGGTCTTTTTGTGAGATAACAGATTATGAAACCAAGAAAGTTATCAGATATGGTAAAATTTGTTAATTCATATATTTATATATGCATGCTTCAGCTAATGACTTTGTTAACAAAACATAGAGTATTGAGTATTAAGGCTCTAATGAGCTTTATAAAACATAAACAGAAATAGTTGAAATTGGAAAGACTAAGGGTGAGGTGTGGCATGAAGCCTCTGTCAGGTCCGGCTGGGTCCTTTATGCATTCTTCAGGAATTACTGCAGCATCCCTTGACCAGTTAGCCTTTCAACTTCATCCTTTAGAGCATAGCATTACTCTGTGTCATGGACATGGTCCTGATGGAATTTGTACCAGGTAGCTTTGTTCCTCTTGTGGGGTGGAGCTCTCAACTTTTCTGGCCACCTCAAAAGCTTGTCCTCTTTGATGAACTCAAAGATCTCTTCAACCGGGAAAATCAACGGAGTATAGACACCCGATTTCTTCTCTGATTTCTCTGTTCTCCTTTTCTGACTTCTACTGGTTGATTCCGTGGCAGACAAGGCTGGTTGAGTTTTTTCCTCTACCCCCGCACCTATATTTTGAGAGGTCGCGGCCTGTAGCATTAGCACCCTCTGAGCTAGATAATTAACCTGGGTTTGAAGTGAGGCATGGCTGCCATAGAGGTGATTAAGGTGATTGTACAGTTGCACAATCTCATCATTGACTTCTGTGCTCTGGAAGGATTCTCCTTCCATTTCTGCTTTTGTTAGTCTTTATAAAGTATATAGAATCTGAGACAAAACTAACAGAAGTGAGTGATCACAGGAATATTGGGAAGGGGAATTTGAACTGCTCCATGATATGCTGACGAGGCCGCGGCCAGTATGGCGCATAAGGGCACTGTCGCGGCCCTTTAATGTTATTCAACAAGGTTGATCCGAAGGCCTCTCGAGTCCTTCCCACGATGGTTTTGAGCTGTTGTAATAGTTCCGCACTAGTAGGGGTAGCGGCACGAGAAGCTGTTGAACTTACAGGACGCACCCCTGTCTAGGCAGTGGAGAGATCCCAAGACAGGAGCCCAGGAACTGATATTTTCTCCCCCAATACATGAAGAAAACCTACTAGGGTCCATTGATGAGAGAATTCCCTTGTGGTGCGCAATACGGCACAATTTCAATGATAACCCCTAAATCATAGGCAGATGGCAACAAAAATGGGAGTAAATATAGCCCTTCCCTAATCATCCACCTTTTCGGGACTAAAGTCCACCATGCCTTTCAGCATTATCTAGATGGAATGATATCACAGGGGTATGTAAAATAGATCCAAAGCCATCAAATGAAGATCCAAAGACAGATCCAGAAATATGAAATATTCGTTAAAGGTGGCGAATGTAAAGCGGAGCCCAATAACTAGTAATCGACCCGTGATAAGATGATCCATAGGACCCTCAGGGATCGAATAAGGTGTTTAAGAACTCATATATGTAGAGAAACAAGATTGAAATATCTCACTTCCCATAGACGGCGCCAAACTGATGATACGAGAAATCGGCCATAAGGCGTTCTCATACCATCAAGTCAAGAGTAAAGTGTGTAATAAACAAGTAAAGCAAATAAATAGAGAGAAGTCAAGATATAGAGTGGTTCAGCCACCAAAATGGGCCTACGTCCACTGTGTTGCTCCATCCTCATTATGTGCGTTGTATTGTACAATATAATCATGCCTAAAGAGGCGTACAAGTATGAGAATAAGGGTGAATACATGGCAATATTGGAGATTTCGGTGAGCCCGGGAGGTGGCTGTGATGTAGATTTGTGTCTCCAAGAGGTATCTTGAGGTTGTGTAGAGAGAATCTGTATTGTAAAGCCTGCCCCGGACTGGTATGGAATCCATCCCTCTTCCTTCGAGGTGTGGTCCTCTATTTATGAGGAAATGTGCTGAGTCACGTGTCCTGAGCATGTGGCGTATACCAAGTCTGCAGTAGTTGTGGATGAAGGGGATGCGGCCTGCAAAGCAAGCAGTGTTGTAAGATGTTAGAGGCATGTCGCGCACCGTAAGGTGGAGTGCCGCGGCCTTTAATGGAGAGGGTCGCACCCTGTGCCGAGCATCTGTGGCCTTGAAGAGATGACGCGCCCTAGGTGAGGTCTGGCCGCGCCATGAGTGTGGTCTGGTCGCGCCCTGTATGGCCTAAGATCTGTGAACTAAATAAATAAGAATACGTTCCGCGACAGGGTGCTATATTTGTACTATCAGAGACACTTCGGATACAATCACTATATGATAAAGTAGATAGTAACCTAGGTGTGTTAGGTTGGTCATAACATTACGTTGACTTGAGAAATGGTCGCGGTCGATATTGACAAAGGTGTTTGGCATTCATTGACTGAAATGATGCGTGTTTGTTTAGGATGAAAGGGGGACGTATCACTCCTAAGGAGGGAAGTCCATCGTTGACTTCCCAAAGGACAATAGGCTCGTATGTTATTTTTGTCTCATGGAGGTGAATGGTTTGTGATCCAATTATCATAGTTAGTGATCCAAGACAGGTTGTATGTCTAGGTTAGGATCTGATAAGAATATATAAGAGGAGTCATAGGCCTCAAAAGCATATGGTATAGGTTCGCCTTTCATAAACCATAGCTCGCTGCATTAATATGGGATTCCCTTAGAGTGGTTATTCATTCATTTTGACTCATTGTGTTCCTACAATCTTGGTAGTTGAGGATTGTGTTCTCTCAATTGCGGTAGCCTGGTACGATATCATGTTGTTGTTATGGAGCCGTTTGGTTCAATGAGAGTGTGATTGGACTTGACATGGTCAATGTATCTTAGTAACTGGATTCACCCTTATTTGAAGCATCCTTTTATTTTGCACAAGTACTGTGTATATGTGGTTGAGCATTCTACCGCACAGTTTATTGATAGTATCCGTTTTCCTTAGGATTAATGATCTTATTGATTGGCTGTCATGCCAATTAGCGACTCTAGTATGAAGAGAAGGGTTATGATATGAGGATATTGTAAGAGTGTTAAACTTGAGGAAACAAAACATGCAGTGTTATTTGCCACAATGAGTGGATTAGTGAGATATTCGGATGAGTGTTCCATGCCTAGAGTTATCTTAGGTTCATAGAAGGATCTTTTGGAAGGTGTTAGTTAGGCACACAGATTGTGACTTAGTCGGTACATCACCCCTCAGAGTGAGTGGCTAGAAATGCTAGGTTGGTATTAAGTTTAAGTGAATTTGTGTGGCCAATATCACCTGATAATTTGAGGAGATTGAAGATATGTGGTGCTAAGAATTTAAATAATTTACGATGATGGATGGTACGTTAGTTGTGTTTTGGGTTGCACTTGGGTGAGTGTCGATCACTTGGGAGTGTCGCTCTAGTAGATGTGTCGGTATGCCTTGGGGGTTAGCAAAGGAGCCTTAGGAATTGATTGAATATGATCATCGGGTAGGTAAAGACTCGAGCACTGTTATATGCCTTTGAGGGCTAGCCTCATGGTGAGCATTAAGACGTGGTGAATGTCGAGTTCTTTGTTGACAATCACTTGTGAAAGGAAGTATGATGACTTATTAGTGATTGAGCACTTCGATGGCATGACCTTGAAATATCCCTATGACTTGGAATAAGAACTGATAACCTCCAAGAACTTGGGAAATTTATGGATTAAAAATTTCTAGGAAAAAATTCCCTAAGGAGGGAAGAATGTAACGCCCGCCCCTGTAATTTTGACCGTACCCGTGTGATTTTCTAACTTAGTATGACTATTTTGGGCTTTAGACTTAGTAAGATGGCTCTTGGGTTTAATTTAGGTAACGTTGTGGCCTTAGTACAATTTAGGTAACGTTATGGCCTTGGTACGATCTAAAGTTAAGATGCATAAATTTATCCATCGTTCAAATGAGTGGCCATGTAATTTGAATGAGATTCTAATGACCTTTTAACGACTAGGACCTGTGCGATTTCCATAGTTCTCTGGAATCTCATTGGAATGCCCTCATTCGAACAAGGGGCATTGTCATTCAAACGAAGGGTAGTTTCCTATTAGAACGAGTTGGTGTCTTTTGCCCTTTTATGCCACGTTTTGCATTCGTTCGATCCTTTATTGGAACCCTCATTCGAATGAGAGGGGATCTCGTTTAAATGAGGTCCAAATTCGTTTGAACGACCGAACAAAAATTAGAAATTTCTACAGATTTTAATGTGCTATCACGATGTGGATCGTCGGATTGGATGACGTGTCGAGCTGTCAGCGGCTCAATTCAAAACATGGGATAAAGGATTAATGGACTAAAGGTTAAATGGGTTGAGTTTGGGACATTTTTGGGATTCAACATTTAGGATTTTTGGAGTATTTAAAGTGAATTTTGACCTATTTGGGCATTCCAATCAGATTTGGTCTCTCTCTCTCTCTCTCTAACTCTCAGAGCTCCACCACTATCCACCACCCTAACATCACCATTCCTCTACTCGAAACCACCATAGATGAACCATTTTCTTTCATATTTAAGATTATAAAATCCACCTAAACCATTGTTAGGCAAAGTTATGGAATTTGGAGATGTTAGTCGGGGATTTTGGAGAGAAGATGAAGAAAAAATTATGGAGTTTGAAGGGGGTTTTCATGAAGATTTCAAGAAGAAATATTAGTGGAGCTAGGCAACCTATTTAAGGCCACCTTAGGAGGTGGAAGGTTTTCATCTTCTTCTACGTTCAGTCAATCATTTTGGGGCTTCTTTGAGGTGAGAAACTCTACTCGTTAGCTTAAAAACTCGATTTTTCCATAGTATTGGTCTTATGGATAGATTTTGTAAGATTAGAATGCATATATGATTTAAGAGGGTTAACTCTTGTGGATTTATAAAAATGGTTTTGCAAAAGGTTCCAAGGTTTGGGAAAATAATATACTTTCAAGAACGTAGTGTTGAACATTTTATGAATTAAAATGTTTTAAATGATATTTATCTTGTTGAGATATATTATGAACAAAGTTTTCTTGAAAAAATTGGATTTTTGGTAAAATTAGACATTTGTTCAAGTTTGAAGAACAAAATGTATTTTAAATCTTAAAAGGCCTGTTTTTGTAACTATTATGATTTTTTTGAATAAATCACATGCTAAACTCATTATTTTGGATCTTGGACTTAAAATCCCTCTTTCCATGTGTATAAACTTGTAGTATTTTGATGATGAGCATATAAACAAGTTTATTGAAGGTTTTAATCAGTTTTAATATGAAACAAAGAAAATAGAAATTTCAGCCGTTGAAGTGTGTTAATAAGTGTGAAAAATGAGATAAGTGTATGTTTTCAAGATTATTTGTGATGATAAGGGAAAATGGTACTTTCCTTGTTAAGTGGTATTAAAAATGCCAAATTATTTATTTGATAAAGAAAGTAAATAAATAAAGATATTTTCATATGATAAGTATGTTACTCCAAAGTTTTAAATAAGTGTTAACAAGTTGAAAACATTTAAGAAGTTAGTATGTGCAACTTAATAATATTCTTGTGAAATAACACTTGAGAAAATAAATGGGTAAAATGATAATTTTAGGTAAAGGAGTGAAAGTGGTGCTAATGAAAGTGATTTTTGGGATAGAATCAATGCAAGTGTGTAAAGGACAAGAGATGGTAATTTTCAAAGGATAACACAATGTGGGGTGAAATTCCCAGGTCTTGGCTTCGGCCAATAAAAGTTGAATAATGTGGACATTTGAAAAATGTTATAACACATTAATATGGACGTGGATGAGACCGAAAAAGAATTAAGAAGAGCTCAAAGCCCTAGGGTGAAAGACCCAAAAGACTGGCCAAAGAATATGGTAGCATAACTGTAGGTGAGGAGCCCTTTAAATTATGTGGTTATTTGGGGGATTTTGATAAAAAGATAATCGAACATGATAAAGAAATGGGTTATGTTGTGAATATGAGAAAAGACAACCTAACTTGAAATGAAACTGATAAATGTTTCGGTTGAAAGATTATGTGGACAAGTAATATGAGAAATTGGCTAGTGTTCATGTATAGTGAAAGAATGGTAAAGAAAAGTGATTAAATGGGTAATGAAGCAACCTAAGGAGGTTTTAATCCATAATTAACACTATTTTGTGTTTGTGAAAGCCTTTTAATGGAAAATAAGTATTTTCTAACACGGTGCGTACATATGTTAGAGGGCTATTTTCAAGGAAAATACTGAGGTAAACTCCGTATGAGTAAATGAATGATTACGGTAAAAATAGTATTCTATCTAAACAAATGCTATTTTGTTTAGGTATTTAACTGGGTTTATTAAATCAAAAAAATTGGTAAGTTGAGCAAAAAAGGCCTCTTCTAGGATTAATGTGACTTAGTCGAAACGAATAACTTTTTTGGAATAAAAATGATTTCATGCATTAATATATGCACACACACACTCACACACACACACACACACACACACATATATATATATATATATATATATATATATATATATATATATATGGGGTAATGACATGTGCACATAGGTATAACGTGTTAGAGTCTCTTTTATGCCATTCGATTTATATTATATTGTTATCTTTTCCACTGGGCATTCGTCTCATTCCCACTTCCTTATTATGGCAGGTTATCTGTGGTTTCGTATGTTGAGAGCGTTGTACTGGTAAATATTCTTTTATTTTATGTTAGTAGCTCTGAATGCATGGATCCCGAGGATGCTTCCCACGGGGTCCCATACGTAGCTCGATATAAACTGGAATTGCATGCTAAATAAAGGAAATATTAATTAAATAAAATTGTACTAGCAACATTATTTAGGTCGTCTCATTGCACATCACACCTAATGTTCGGGCTGGACCGGGTTGACCCACGGGTAAGCCATAAATCCGGACCGGGGTCTTACAATGATTATATTGAGATTTAAATGAATAAGTATAAATTTAAATTGCATGCAATCATAATCATATAAACTTGCCTAAATTAATTTGGTGGAGAGAACCAAGTCAAAACCCTCTAATTCCCCCTCTTCTCTTTAAGTTATTTCTCTCTATGCCTAAAGTGCTTCCCAAGTTTTGTTTTGTGTATTATATGATCTTTAATGGCTCCTCAAATCCTTAATCCATGAAATTAGGATTGGGCCCCAAGTGGGCCTCTTCTAAAAGAGCCCAAAATCACATGCAAAACCTTACCCAATCCTTATAATAATCCAATAGGCCTAAAATCCATCATTTTAAGCTAAAAATGGACATTATGCGCATCCCAAGAGCCAAATGCCAAATATACTGAAAACTGATTAATAAAAACTTTGTTATTTAATAATTAACCATTACGAGTCCAGATATTAATTAATTTAATTAGTGAATTACCTTGTCTTATATTATATTTCAAATTTCAAATTTAATAATACACAAAATTTAAGTAGTGACGTCCATAGTCTTAACAAGCACACACAATTAATTTGTATTAAATTTAACAATTCACCGAAAAATATGGGTATTACATTATCCTTGTCCACTATTACCTTAACATGCTAAGGCTATGACCCCACATATTAAACTTATCATGAGATAACCAATAGTAACAAGTATAATAATACAACTATCTACTAATCTTGCGATTTTAAACATACAATAAAAATCATTGTTCATAGTGCCCCATCGTCGCTCAACTCCCGACCTTACTAAACTTTGTGTGTGGAGTGTCTGGGAAATGAAATCCAAACTAGGACCCCCAATACACTTCTATTTATATCAAGGTTCTAAAAAACGCGGGGCATGATCAAGGCATGGAGGCCAAGCCTAGGCGGGCCCTTAGGCGTAAAAAGGCGTGAAAAGGCATTGAGGCCTTTTTAATATATTTTAATATTTTTAACCATAACAAGGGTATTAAGATACTAAAATTTTACATATCATAAAAATATGTTTGAATATTTACAAATTGAAATACTATTTGATTATTTTGGATGAGGTAACGGTTCGGTTTGTAAAAAAATTCTTTAAAAGGCGATATCGTTTCACTAAAGCATTATTTTTTTAGAAAAATGTGCGTTGTATTTACCAAGAATAAGGCGTAAAAATCATAAGGCAGGGCATTCCTCCCAAGCCTCAAGCCTAGGCATGCCTAGGCGGAGCCTCAACGGGTTTTTTAGAACACTGATTTATAGTAATTAGTCAATAAGATCCATTGGCCCGAGACTCACTATATCACTATAGTAATTGTAATAAAAATGAAACCAAACTAGGAAACTACTGAGGATATCATAATATCTCCTAACTACTGAACGAACTAGACTTCATGCGTAGGACATCTCACAAACGAAACCTAAATAAGGATCCCCTCTATACACTTATGTCTAGTCAAAGCATTTGTTCTTATCAATAGTATGAGACTCCCTAAGAAAATACCAATAATCTCAAATCACCATAAACATATCTAATATCGTAAAGGACTACCCCAACTCATATATCATACAAGTTACTATAGAGAATTATCCTAACTCATAAACACACAATAATAACTATAGAGTGTTAACTTAGACCATATATTGAGAGAAGTAACCACAGAGCATTAACCTAGCCCACATATTCATATAAGTAAATACGAATCATTAAATCAACTCACATAATAAGGGCAATTAACGAAGAGTAATAACCCAACTCATAACTGCCCTATGCCATAGGGTACACATTATAATATAAGATCTTATTACGGTGAAAAGTAATTCACTAACCCTGAACCATCTTAACACATGTGTTCAACTAACTCTTTCCATTATATTATTTATATGATAAACCAAACTATAACAATCCCATGACTAAAAATTTTATCAATTTCGGCCTCATCCAAAACCAAATTGAGAGTTTAACCACTTTAAACCAACCCATTACTAAGGAACATACCATAACCGTATACTGTTAATCATTATTTATTCACTATGATTAACCCACCCCAAGTGTGCATTTTAACATTATTACTTCTTATTCAAACCTTTAGATTTACATTAACCTACATCAACATAACTGGATTAGTTATACAAGTAATGTCCAAAACTTATGTATACTCATATGCGTATGATTAGGCATAAATTATTCCAAATTTATCCCTTTAATTTAGTTACTTTTAGCACATCGAACAACATAATCGATTTGATTTTATCTCATAATCTTGCTACTGATTTATTCTAACAAGTACCCCAATTTTCTGGTATTTCGTACTAATTTTACAGGTATTTGATGTCATTAAAGAAGGAAAGAAATGAAGGAAAGTTAAAAGGGCAAAGTTATAATTTTTACTTGGAATTCGGATGAGGCATCTCAAGAAAAGTTGAAGATATCAAGTTTACAAGTGCATAAGAAGAAACGGTAGCTCAATTGGAGTCCCGGTGTGAAAGTTATGAGCAGTCAAAGATAGAAAAAAAGTCAAAGAAAGATAGGACCGATCCGGATAGGACCGATCCGGATAGGACCGATCCGGATAGGACCGATCCGAAATACAAAGTTCCAGTGAACCCCGGACCGAAGACGGATCGAAGTTGAAGAAAATTAAATGAAACGATCTGGATAGAACCGATCCAGGAAGGAAAAAAAGAACCGATCCGGATCCAAGCCGAACCGAACTGAAGGAGGACCGGATCGGTTCGACTATCGCTGTTTTGTTTTCTTACTCTTCCTCCAATGGAGAATACTGGTTAAGCTAAAACTCTTGGAGTCTTATAGGGTATTTAAACCCGATTTATTATCATTTTAAGGGCGGAAAAATCATCTAATTTTCCCCTTTTTCAGTTAAAACTTTTAGAGGTAGTTAGAGGGATAAAGTTGCTACAAAACCCTAGTTTGAAGATTCATTGCAATTTTAATTCCAAGATTTAAGTTTGTTCAGATTTCTGTGATTACAAGTAATTTTAGTTGATGCTTTTATTACTTTGGTAAGTTAGTTGATTACTTTCTTCTGTCTAATCTTCCTTCTACATCATTCTTTAATTCTCCCTTGGTTCAATCATGATTTCTTACAATTCAACAATCATTTTCATTAATTTCATCATGGTAGGCTAATTTTTTTAAGGGTCGGGATGCATGAACCCAAACCGATGTGGTAGTTACATGTGTATAAAATTAATCCTCTAAATTTAATGATTTATTATGACCGTATTGTGTAGCATCACAACCATTGTAGATCTTTGGATCTCGTTTTCTTCAGGGTAACTGGGATGCTTTAGAATGCAATGCAAGAGTTGCTATCGCGCGTTACCGATTTACTCGTCCTCTGATTTCGTATGGTGAGGGCTTGAACCTCATATACGTAATGCTCGGGAGTACTAAAGTCTGGATCTAATCAATCACTTAAATTTACGATTAGTTTTATACCATCAATACACTAGGGTTGATGGATTGTATTCCCGACCTGTTTTCTCATCATATAGTTAAAGTTTTAAATCATTCATTGTTAGTATTTTCGGTAATTTAGAATAGTTGCATTTCTTTCATAATTTCAAAATTGCATTTAGTTGTAGCCAAGTCTCAAAACAAATCATCTTTCCCTTTCTTTTTAGAGTCAGAGTTTAGATTTCGTCGTCTATCCAACATCGTTACAATTCCATTGTCCTATTTCCCTGAGGATCAATACCTGACTTATCGGATTATTACATGAGTGACAGGCTTGCACTTGAGCCTAAAGAGAACGCACTTCTGAGACACATTCTTAGTCGTGTCATCTTATATATTTAATATGTCCTATCCAAACTTTATAATTTAAAACATATATATCAAAGATAAAGCCAAACCATAACCATAATCCATATATATACTCATAGGACACAAACCTTATTACTACAATGGGTAAAAACCACTCAAACCCCTCAAACACTTTCCTGAACCACCTTTAAGGAACCCATGCACCCTTAAGAAACAAACTCCAGTGAAAATCACACATAAGCTCTTTCTACCCATAACTCTATGTACTATCCGATTTTAAAGCCATCCAGACACCATTATATTCCATAACTCTCGTCCTAAGTTCGTGCGCACAGGGATAGATACAACCATGCGCACGATATCATGAACTGGCCCAACATGCCCAAAACATTTTATTTTTGGGTTTCATCTTCTCCAAACCCCATGTTACAAATTCTGAAACCCTAGTCCACCATTAATGTTCTAACTAAAACTTCCAATACCTCTACAACACATTTTTATGATCTATAATCACTTATAAATCAAACTCCACACTTTATGTTCATAATCTAGGATTAAATTCATTAATCGAGGTAAAAACATTAATTTAGCATATTCTTCAATTAAAATAACCTTAAACCCGAATTTCATTCAATTAACAATAATACCGTCCATTAAATATGTGATTACACATTAATCAACCATTTCAACTATAAAACGAATCAAATTTACAATGACAAATGATTCAAAAAAGGTTAATCATGGTTTCCCAATAATATAGGCCATATAATTCAAAGTTAAACATGATTATCAATATGAGTTTAGGTTTAATCATCTAAACAATTCAAATCTTCAATAGGCTTGTTATATAATCAGCTTCTTTAACTCAAAAATTAGATTTAAATTGCAATAGCATGATCTTAACCAATTGATTCATATATAATGATTAAAATAATAAATATATTATATTGATATGATAAGTAAGATATTTCTTGCCTTTTAAAAAGAAAGCCCTGGTTTAAACCCTCTTGATTGCTTTACCCTTCTCCCAAAGTCTGCTTATCTTGCTAGGTTATGAAATATGATGCGTTATGATGATTAATTATGTATAATTATCTATTTATAATCCTAATCACACAGGTTCACTATGGGCCCCTCTTACACCCCCAAATAAGCCAGTCCACTAACCAGATGCTCCTAAAATTTATCCCAAAGGGGTACCTACTCTTGGTCCCCAATTTGGCACATTAGAAATAATATACTAAGCATCCACATTCCCCTACATTACAGTTCCGATAAAAGTAGCTCGTAACATAAAATTAATCACTAACGTGTTATTAAATTAGCGAGACATCCATAATTAATTTAAAATTATTGTTTTAAATTCTAATTAATAATCTAAACCCATTGATTAAAATTAATTATGCATTATATCACCCAAGTAAATATTAACTAATTATTAAATAATCATTGATTTAATTGTAAAAAATAAGGGGTATTAAATTCTTCACATTTAATAATGGAATTCCATTACATGAATTCGCCTAAATCTTATAACATCATAAAGAAAGACAGAGAAATGGTAGGTTATTCAAACCAAATCTCAACAGTTGTTAAAAAATCATTCGTCAAATGAATAGTACAAATAAGAAAACCTATGTATGTACTCGTAGCCTATGATTTGAGTGTTGGACCTAATAGCTTACAAAACTCTCAAGCAAATAGTTTTTAACAAAGGCTATCCTTTTCTTAGCGCTCACTCGTGATGTGGGAAATCAATCATGCCATTACAATTACCCATGACAATTCCATTTAGTACTCACACGCATTGCAAAAAATAAACCATGTGACTTTATTCAACAACTCACTCACATTGTGGCAGATTAACGATGTCATTCTACTCAATATCTCACTCATGCCACGATGGACTAGAATACCAAAACAACCAACACATAACCCATGATGTAGCAAAGTACCTGATGATACAGGATATCACCCCAAGATATGTTCAACTTAATTCCTAGGTTTGTGTATTCATGATGGATTGATACATTAACACATATGTGTAGAAAACAAGTAAAAGAGATGAGAGATACTAAGAGAACACATGTGTTTAAGTGGTTCGTCCTTGTCGTACGTTCACTGTGCAATGTGAGAAGTATTTCCACTATAAACATGGGCTAGAAGACATTAAAGGATTACAAGCTCTTTCCCTTTCTCTATCTATAATTACAATTTATCTTGGTTATTATTTCCATTTTTTCTTCCCTTGGTTGAAGTTGAAGATTTCTTTCCTTGCAAGTCCCATAAAAGGTTTTAATGTATTTTCCACTTGGGCCATGGTTAAAATGGTTTTTCACTGTACCGTGGATAGTGGAGGCCATGACATGGCACCCTCGATACGAGGTGGGTGGGAATATGATGCGTTATCCGGTTGATTCACACATCTGGAAAATTTCATATGCATGACACCTTGAATTTGCAAAGGAACCGTGCAACATCCGTCTTGCAATATCAACCGATGATTTTAACCCTGTTGGTAATTTAAGTACTAATAAGAGTTATTAACAAGTTATCATGGCGCCTTTAAGTCTCCCTCCGACACTGTGCATGAAAAAGGAGTTCACATTGTTATCTTTATTGATACCCGGGCCGAAGGCTCCCGAAAATGACATTAATATATTCTTAACCCCATTAATTGAGGAACTTAAAGAGTTGTGGGATAAAGGCATGATGGCATTTGACTCTCATAAGGGTTAAGAGTTCACACTTAAAGTAATGGTGATGTGGGCGATCCATGGCCTTCCTGCTTATGGTACCTTGTTCGATTATAATGTTCATGATTATTATGGATGTTCCATATGTGGGGAGGAAACTGAAGAGAGTTAGATATATCATAGTGGTAAGATGAGTTATACGGGTCATCTTAGATTTCTGTAGACCAGTCACCCTTTAAGGAATGACAAGTCAAACTTTTTACCAGTCGATCACGAGCGCAGGATGCAACCTGCTCGATTTTTTGGTTAGAAGATTGAGGAGAAGGTAACGGTTGTGAGAGCGGGGAATAGGTACTTTTGAAAACACCCGCAGTTTGTAAACCTAAAGTGTAAAGCTAGGGAGGATCCGAATGACCCTAGTAAAGCGAAGCCATGGTCCAGACGATCAATATTTTTTTAACTTACCATATTCGAAAGATCATTATACAAGGCATGTAATTGACGTGATGCAAACAAAGTAGAATGCTATGGAACATCTGATAGGAACATGTCTGGGTGGATCTCATTCTAAAGATAGAGAGTGGTCCCCGTGATTACTAGGATATGAAAATAAAGAAGAAATTGTGGTTAAAAAATCCTACAACAGGAAGAAATTATATCCCCCTATCTTTTTTCATTTTGACTACTAGTGAGAAGAAGATCCTCTTAGACAAATTCAACTTTAAGACTTTATACAAGATAGTAAGCTACCAAACAAATGACTTGAAACAGTGCAAGTCTGACGACTGGCACATTATCATCCAATCAATCCCTTTGCCATTTAGGCATTGCTTCTCTATGCACAAAGATCTTCATTGGAAAATTATGCAAATCAATTTGTGTTTTACCGTACTTTGTGCAAAAGTGGTAAAAAGAAGGCACATTAAAGCTGCAAAATCAACTTTAGCCAAGGCAATTTGTGTATTATAGAAATACTTTCCTCCGTCGATCTTCAACATCAGTGTAAAGTGGTGTTAAATGAATTAACCGCCAACACTCTAATAAATTACCCCACATATTTAATCAAATATTAATTTATGATTTATCAAGTTTTACTACAAACAAAACCCTACACGGGCTGAAATATTATTATGTGCAATTTAATATATTGCGTATAGTCCGCATTTGATGAAACACACTAGACAATTCTCTAGTAATGATTTAATTAATTATTTGATATGCCACCACATATATTGTGATAAGTGGCACCATAAATATTGGACACTTGGTTCCATAGAGAACATGACATGTATCAAGCCCACTTGGGGTAGAGGAAATATAGCTCTCCTCCCTCACATACCTTTTGAGCTCCTCCACGAGTTTGATGGAGACGAGCAGATTTTTATAGTTTCATTATACGGTATATGGCATTTGAGAGGCGGATAATCGGATTTGGCACCCCCCCCCCCCCCCCCCCGCACCGAAACTACCAAGACCGGGGGTTCGAGAGGTGGCTCATCAGATTTTCCACCCCCACACACCGAAACTACCAAGACTGGGCGTTCAAGAGGTGGCTCGCTGGATTAGGCACCCTCACGCACCAAAATCACCAAAACCAAGCTCTCTACGGCGTATCGTACGAACCCACGAACTACGCAGACTTTGATTCTGCAAAGATGGATACGTCGACACAACCACGTTCCTCAAGTCTAAAATAAGCTCGACATGGTGCGTCCTCAAATCTGCACTCACATCTTACATTTGGCGACTCTACATGGGAGGTATTAGTGAGTTTGGTTGGATAACGCCTCGTGTGCACACACAGAGAACTCGATGGCGGTGGAGTACTTTTCTTTAACAAAGATAAGCATTATTTCTCATATTCTATCATTTGCTTTGTTGAATATTCCATATATATTTCTTTTATGAATATCATGAATCATATATATTGAGATGAAAGACATTCTTATATTTATCTAAAAAATAAAACTGTTTGAATATTTAGATAGACAGAATTAAAAATATATGTGAAAGATTCTGCTGCATGAAGAAAATATTTTGTTGCATTCCTTTATTATTTTAATTAACAAAGGTTGATTAACGAGAAGAGCGTAGGATACACACTTATCTTGAAAATTATGAGCTAATACAAGCTTATGAGGATATCATCTGTCTACGTGGTATGTAACTCAAAAAAACTATAGATCAAATTTTAATAGCATGTTGTGTACGTCAGTACATTGGGCTATATAAATTTATTCAGATATTCTCAAAAATATTGTAACTTTTGTCAGAGCCGAAAGTAAAAATTTATATGTATATCAGTTAGGGTTTCAGTTTTGATATTATTAGCCTAAGATATAGGCATGCATGTTATAATCTTTGGACTATAAAAAAATTATTAAAAATAATTTGCATTTTCAGTTTCAATATTGAGCCATACAATGCACTGGCAAATTCAATAGATCACGCTACTCCAGCTGTACGAATGTACCTGAAATATTATTTTAGACGTACAAAAGTTACATACATGCCTATTGATGGGATCACACATAGGGGTGGCCATAGGCCCGAGGCCCGCCAAGCCCGCCCAGCCCGCCCAATAAAAAAATAGGGCTTGGGTAAGGTGAATAGGCCCGCAGAGCGGGCCTGGCAAAATTTTATAGGCCCGATTTTTTTTCGGGCGGGCTTGGGCATGAGTTCTTAAGCCCGATGAGGCCCGGCCCGGCCCGAGGCCCGAAAATATATATATATATCTATATATATGTGTGGGGGGGGGGGGGGGGGGGAGAACTTTTATAAATATAAAAACGTATATCAAGTCTTTTCATGTAGAGTGGAAAACTTTATATATGGACTTTGTAATACATGGAGTTTAAAACAGATTTTTAATTAAAAAAATTAGTCTTTAAATAAAAAAATAGGTATTTTAATTTTTAAAAAAATCTTTTAATTAACATAACAAGGCCCGATTGGGCGGGCCTGGGTAAAGAGCTTTCAAATCTGGGCGGGCTTGGGATTACATAATAAGGCCCGATTTGGGCCCGAGCGGGCTTGGGATAGCACTTAATTTTTCAAGCCCGGCCCGAGCCCGACCGGGCCTGCCCAGGCCCGGCCCACGGCCACCCCTAATCACACATGGCACTTATTGT
The DNA here is from genome assembly GCA_949130495.1 of Sambucus nigra. Taxonomy (NCBI): domain Eukaryota; kingdom Viridiplantae; phylum Streptophyta; class Magnoliopsida; order Dipsacales; family Adoxaceae; genus Sambucus; species Sambucus nigra. The sequence goes on along the minus strand of OX422211.1, from coordinate 496,009,388 downwards.
AATTACCTATATGGCGCGTGGCAAATAAAGCAAGTCTATCACATGTGAGCCTTACAAGACTGCCAAAAATATAGTCAAAATACTTTTCCCAATGTACGTTGTTTGTATTACTTTCGGCTGAAGAACGGAAAAACCCATTCTCCGGCAGGCTATTACCCACATCTCAAATGGGATTCCTCAAGTTACAATACCCATTTCGGCGTTTCAACTGGCAAGCCAAAAGATGAAATATGGAAACAAAAATAAACCCAGTTAAATACTATACCCAAATCAAAAATCGTATCTCGGCAAGCTTTGTATGATCCATTAATGGAAAAATTGACCTAGTTCAAAATTCTACCAAGTTAAAAAATCTTGATCTCTGAGGCACTGTCACCTCCGAACAATTTTGGAGCCCCGATCCACCTCTAGTGCACTTTTCGTGGAGTTTGACCTTCGAGGAGGTTTTGACCTCCGAACAACTGCCTTCGAATAGTTACCCCCGAACGAACTAGATCCGAAAAGGCTTGACAGCCAAGCCATCTGATTATCGAGCTATCTCCATTTGAACTTGAACAAACTGATCACCTCCGACCCACCTTCGGTGGAACCAAAACAATGATCCTCGAACAAGCCATCTGATTAATAGGTATTCCGAACAATCTGGACCTCCGAGGCATTTGATTTACGAACAAAACTTACCTCCGAATAGGTATTCTGAGGATATTAGCCTCTGAGAAAATTGATTTATCAACATCCAACTCCCATTCAAATGGGTCTTTGACCTTTCACTGATTGCCTCCGAGCTACTTGACCTCCGAATAAACTGACCTTCGGATAGGAATTCCAAACAAGAAACCTTCAATCTTCGAACAATTTACTCCGAGGTTTTTTTGACCCACAAGCAATTAAAACTCCGAGGACCTTGACGTCCTAGGAGGTTCCACCCCTAAACACACCCGGAGTGTGCGAGCTGCATCCAAGATGGGCGAGATGCCTCTAAGACTGGTTTTATACACACGTGTATAATGGTTTTTGTTATGAGCTGTGACTTTGTTTTGGTATATACTGATTATTTTAGGAGTCCAAGTCCCAAGTTAGAAGGTTTTGTTTTTGTTTAAATATCAATAATAAGAGCATTGAGATGTTTAAAGTACTCGAGGTACCTCCTTTTATGGGTACAGACAATATGGTTTCAAAAATACTCACAATATTAAGTATATGTCATCCGAGCAGGTTAACATTATTATTTTAAATTCGCATGTTATGAAATTTAATTTTGTGCATGTTTCATTTATACACCCGGAAAATAGTATTCAAAATATTTGTAGCGTCGTACGAATTTGAGTTGCTCGAGTAAAAAAACATTTATTTTTGAAAAAGTTATACCCCTCGAAATTGTGAATATTTTTATGTTATTCCACGAGGGATCATTTAAAGATTCATTACAAGAATGTACTCGAACAATATTGCCAAAAGAATATTTTTGGGCAACCATACAAAAAATGACATCATTCGAACAACCATATGAAAATGATATTTTTCGAGTGACCTTGACAAAATAATACTTTTGCGGAAAATTTTCTGAAGTCCTAGTACCTCGAGCAAGTTCCTCGGGGGAACCCCCTCAAGCAGCCTCCTTGAGTAGCCTCGGGGGAACCCCCTCGAGCAGCCTCGGGGGATCCTCCCCGAGAAGCTAACAAATAAAAAATATTTTTTGAAACTTAGCATTTTTCTCAAGTCATGATACCTCGTCCTAGTGACTCGAGTGACCTCACCTGCGGTGCCTCGAGCAAGTATATTGAGCGACCTTCTCCTAGTGGCTTGAGTTGCCATGCCCTGGTGGCTCGAGAAGCCTCGTCCTAGTGACTCGGACGACCTTATTCATAGTTACCTCCTGAGCAACCACATCCATTGTCACCCAGAACAATTTTGTTTACGCTATCTTCTATTCGATTTATGCTAAACTATGGTTTATTCACATGATGATGTTAGCTATATAAAATTTGAAATTGATATTTATTACTCACCTCGAGGTGACCGATCATGCTTATTGACTAATTTATTCTATAAATCATTTAAGGGACCATATCTGAGTTTTTTCAGTTTCGATAAAATAGTGGGGGCATGAGATAAATAACTCACTGCATGATATATCCACACTCTATCAACTGCATATTGTAGCATATCAAATTCGCATCATAAATATTGCACATAACAATATGGCTATGATCCCTCGAAGAATGTTTCCGAGTTTATTTTATTCTATTGACATAAAATAAAATAAAGGGGGAAAGATATACCCCACATGATTATTTATGGCATTTTAATATGCCTCATGAGTTACTAATGATTTTTTGTGCAAGAATTCGAGTTGATTTCTTATCCTTGCAGATATTGAACGCATATAATCAAATCTAGCTTGAGAAATTACATCAGGCCTTACAGATGTCAAATCCAAACGCTCAAGAGATTTTATTTTTATTTGGGGGCAAACACCCCATGAAATGTATTTAAATGCTTTCAACTCTTAGATGGTGTTGTAACCCATTGTTTATTTTTCTTTACTTTACTTTATCTTGACATAAAAGACACAGAAAAGTAAAGAGGGGGAAAAGTAATGTATAGTGTACCACTTATAGTCAGGCATAAACACATGTGACAAGCATGGTCAGATTTGGTCCTAGAATGACCATCATTAATGAAGCATCCCCAAAAGAAACATTAGAGTTGTTCCGCATAGCCACCGGATGGCTCATATATAGCAGTGGCTACATTACACTATTTCCAGCAAAGGCACAGGGGGCAAACAAAATTTCCTGGCAAACCTGGAGCATAGATACATAGTTTGCATACAAAACCTTACTCATTGTGATAAGTCGCCCACAGAGGTGCATTATAGTGTTCACAAAACCTTACCAGAATTATGCTAAGTCACCCACAGAGGTGTATTATAGTTTACACAAAACCTTACCAGTTTCGAGGTAAGTTGCCCACAGAGGTGCATTATAATTTTCACAAAACCTTATCAAAATTGTGGTATGTCGCCAATAGAGGTGCATTATAGTTTTCAGAAGACCTTACCAGCCTCGAGGTAAGTCACATACAGAGGTGCATTATAGTTCTCATAAACCTTACCAGTATTGTGGTAAGTTGCCCATAGAGGTGCATCATATTTCTCATAAACCTTATGTTGATACCAAATTTAATCTGCTGACGTGGACCAATCATATGAAGACACGTGGCTATCTACATGGCAACTACAAACACTTCCGAGGAACCCACACGCTCCGAGGAACAAGACTACAATGAGGAAGACTAGTTCCCCGAGGAACACTGCTTACCCAAGGAACTCACATGCTCCGAGGAAAAATGCCTCTCCGAGGAACTCTTGAGTACCGAGAAGCTTAGGCGGTCCGAGCAACTCAGGCGGTCCGAGCTGTATCTCGAACAAAGCATTAATAGCTGGATAACCAACAGTTCAACTGATTCATTAAATGCTTATCATTCAGACGCACACGCAAAGAGGGCATTAAATGTATTACCCTTTCATATGTATATCATTTAATGTATTACCCTTTCACATTACAGCCTCAAGGCTATAAATACATTGTACAACCCTAATTGTAGTGGAGGGAATCGAGAACGGAATTTCTTGTAATCGAGAATTCCCAAACATTCAGCAATAACACAACAGTGGACGTAGGCCATTCTTATAAGGCTGAACCACTTAAAAATCTTTTGTCTCATTTATTTATCTGTGATTGAATTATTAGAGTGATCTAATTTTTTACATCAACAGATTGGCGCCGTCTGTGGGAAATGACTGGAAATATCGTTTTCTCATCAAATACAATCCATTACCAATGGCTGATATTCCTGAATCCAGCAATCGAAATGCTGGAACCCCTCCAAATCCGTCTGCTCCACCAATTGTTCCAGATCTGACTGGAATAATGGCAAATCTGGCTCAGGGCCAGACCGTCATGTAAGAAACGATGCGACAACTCATCCAAACCCTCCATGGCGGTGCATCATCCCATTCCGGACCACGAAGCATTCAAAAAAATACCCGTGCGCCTTCTTCGCGTACTAGGCGTACTAATTCATATCGCAATGAGGAATCTGAAGATTTTTCTTATCAACCTGGACAAACTTCGTCAGTACGGGCCACAGATACTGAACAACGTGTCACCCTCTCCCCAGAAAGGACCAGTGCATTGGAAAGATTAAGTAGGGCTTCTCCTTTCGACCGATTAGGCCCTAGGAGGAACAAAAGTCCTCTTAATGCAGCGTCGAGGAGCTTTCGACGACCATCAGATTTAAGGGAAGGATCTTCCCAGTCGCGACCAGCTGCTCGTCAAGATGGATCTTATGACCGACCAGCTGCTCGTCGAGATAAATCCCAGGAAGCCACTTCAACGAGATCAGTTGCTCGGACCAATAGGCCCGAGGAAGGAAATGATGCATGGAAAGGATCTATTCAGAGGCTGGAGGATAGGTTAGGGGAAATGGCTAGGGCCAAGAACCCTCTACAACGAACCTTTGTTCGAGGAACACCTTTTGTCCAGGATATTATTGATTTTGCAACACCATCAAAGTTCAAAGCACTCGTTGTGACTCCCAAGTATGATGGGAAGACTGACCCTATCCTTCATATAGAACAATATCAAACTGCTACCGACATCTATGTTGTCCCAGACGAGATGAGATGCAGGGCATTCTCGGTAACTCTTACCGAATCTGCTCAGATATGGTATAATAATCTTCCTCGGGGTAAGATTTTAACTTTTCTTCAACTGGCCGAGCTATTCATTGGGAATTTCTACTTTGGAGCAAAGCCAATTAAGCGAGTAGCACATTTGTTAAGTGTTAGACAAAAAGCTGGTGAGAGTATCAGAGATTATATAACTCGTTTTAATAACTAGAAACTCGAAGTCATTGATTATGAGGAGAAGACAGCGATTACCGCTTTGATGAGTGGACTGCTGCCAAACAAGTTGTACTACACTTTGGCCAAAGATCCACCTCGAACCATGTCGGACCTGATGGGAAAAGCGTCCAAGATTATGAATGCTGAGGAGGCTATGTCTGCGAAGAAGAATATGGACACCAAAGAAACCAAGGTGGAAGGTGATAAAGCTAAGAAGAAATAACATAAGAACAATGGTGGTGACAAACAATACAAAAATAGATCGTCATGGGAGGTCTTGAGGAAATTTGATAATTACACACCTTTGAGGGCGAATATCAACCACGTCCTGGAAGAAATTAAGAACAACGAGGAGTTAAATTGGCCAAAGAAAATGAAGGCAGACCCTGACATGAGGAATAGGGAAAAATATTGCGAGTTCCACAAGGATCATGGACATATGACTAAAAATTGCATAGCTCTTCAGAATGAGATTGAAACACTCATCCGACGAGGAAAGATAGCAAAGTATGTTGATCGGGGAGGCGAAAGAAGAAACAACGACCGAACAAGAGAGAGATCTAGATCTCCTCGTCGAGCAGAGGAGAACAAGAAAAGAAACCATGAAGTTGATTCGGAGGATGACCCCGATCTTCCCAAGAAACCAAGGCAGCCAGAACGAGAGGTATTTTCAATACGTTTTGGGTAATTTGATTGTAATGTTATTACAGGAGGAGATGCAGGAGGAGGAGACCTTACTGCAAAAAGAAAAGCTTACCTCGGTGAGGCTCAAGCTTGCTCTTACATTCAACAAATAAATCTAGCTGAGGAAGATCGCCCGAGAAAGGTGAACAAGGAGAAGTTGGTCATCGGTTTTTTAAAAAATGACCTTGCAGGTGTTTTATATCCTCATGATGATCCACTGGTGATCAAGATGAGAATGAAGGAGATAATGATTTCAAGAGTGCTGGTCGACAATGGTAGCTCGGTAGACATTATGTTCTACTCGTGTTTTGATAGTTTAAATCTAAAGCTATCTCAACTGGAGCCTTACATCAGACCCCTCATCGGTTTTGCTGGCGAGAAAGTATTTCCACTTGGGACGATCAAGTTGGATATATTCATTGGTACGTGGCCTGCTTACCGGACAGAAAGAATATGTTTCTTCGTGATGGATAAGAATGTCCAATCATTGTACAATATCATCATGGGAAGAGTAGGATTGAAGAAGTTCGAGGCTGTACCATCTACAGTGCATCAGTGCCTAAAATTCCCAACAAACTTTGGAGTAGGAGTTGTGAAAGGTGATCAGAGAGTAGCTCGGGAATGCTATTATTCATCCACCGAGCAAGAGGAACTGGAAGAATCAAAGAAATAGACTACTACCTATCAAGTGGATGAAGGTGAAGAAATTGAAACATTGGACCCTCGAGATGAGTCGCAACTCGTGAAGGGTCAAGTGGTGGAAGCTACTGAAAACATCATTCTGGACGACGAACACCCTGAGCGAACTACTCAAATAGGTTCATCGTTGGAAGCCTCATTAAAACAAGAATTGATAACTTTTCTTAGAAGCTGAAGATAAACTTTTGCGTGGAGTCATGAAGATATGCCTGGGATAGACCCAAATTTCTTATGTCACGAACTCAATGTGAATAAGGAGATCAAGCCTGTGAAGCAAAGAAGAAGAGTATTCAGTCCCGAGAAGAATCAAGCTATACAGGAGGAAGTCGAGAAGCTCCAGAAAGCTTATTTCATTGAAGATGTTAAATATCCAGATTGGTTAGCTAATGTGGTGATGGTAAAGAAGAAGAACAACAAGTGGAGGATGTGTATAGACTTCACCGACCTCAATAAAGCATGCCCAAAGGATCACTTTCCATTTCCCCGAATTGATCAGCTGGTGGATGCTACCTCGGGACACGAGTTGCTGAGCTTCATGGATGCTTATTCTGGTTACAATCAGATCAAAATAAAACCTGAAGACAGGGAGAGTACTTCTTTTATTACCCCTAGGGGAACTTATTATTATAATGTTATGCCTTTTGGTTTGAAAAATGCAGGTGCGACATATCAGAGGCTGATGAACAAGGTCTTTGCTGAACAAATCAGTGACAATATGGAAGTCTATGTTGACGATATGCTGACGAAAAGCAAGAAAGTTGTCGATCATCTAGTTGACTTAAGTCAGACTTTTGATCAACTAGATAAATATCAAATGAAGCTGAACCCGACGAAGTGCATATTTGAAGTACGAGAAGGCAGGTTCCTCGGGTACATTGTCAATCAACGAGGCATTGAAGCAAATCCTGAAAAGATCAAAGCTCTATTAGGGCTGCGATCTCCAATGACAAAGAAGGAAGTACAGAGTCTCACAGGACGAGTAGCGGCACTCAACAGATTTGTGTCGCGAGCAACTGATAGATGTCTCCCATTCTTCAAGACACTCAGAAAAACTTTTGAGTGGAATGATGAATGTGAGAAGGTTTTTCAAGACTTGAAGAAATACTTGGGAGCACCTCCACTATTGTCCAGGCCGGTGATGGGAGAAAAATTGTATTTGTACCTTGCAGTGTCCGAGAATGCAGTTAGCTCGGCGTTGATCAGAGTGGAGAATGGAGTGCAAAAACTAATTTACTACACAAGTAAGGCCTTTCGAGGAGCAGAGATCAGATATCCAAGGCTGGAGAAATTGGCACTGGCACTGATTGAGGCGAGTAGGAGAATGAGGCCATACTTCCAGGCTCATACTATAGTAGTATATACCGATGTGCCATTGAGACAAGCCCTTCATAATCCAGAAAAATCAGGGAGATTGATGTACTGGGCAATAGAGCTCGGTGAATATGATATAATTTATGAACCCAGATCATCGCTAAAAGGGCAGGCTGTAGCAGACTTTATAGCGGAGTTCACCTATCCTGATACCCCCGAGGAGCAAAAGTTGCTCGCTGATCAACCTGTGGATGTTACAGGATCAACAAACACAAGCTCAGACCAATTCCGATTGGTAAAAGGGCGTGTGGATGTTACAGGATGTGATGCAGAGATAGTTGTGAGGACTCCGGACGAGGAACAAGAGTTGCTCGCTGATCAACCTGTGGATGTTACAGGATCAACAAACACAAGCTCAGACCAATTCCGATTGGTAAAAGGGCGTGTGGATGTTACAGGATATGATTCAGAGATAGTTGTGAGGACTCCGGACTAGGAACAAGAGTTGCTCGCTGATCAACCTGTGGATATTACAGGATCGACAAACACTAGCTCAGACCAACTCCGTTTGGTAAAAGGGCAAGTGGATGTTACACGATCATTAAATTTGAGCTCAGACCAACTCCAGTTGGTAAAAGGGCAAGAAAAGATTATCGACGAGGAGCGAGAAAAATCCGGGGAGGATGAAAGGAAGCAGCAAATATTTCACCGAGGAACTCTGACTGATTCGAACTTTGAAGACGAGTTACCTATATGGAGGCTATATGTAGATGGCTCATCTTGCACTGTAGGATGTGGCGCGGGGATAGTTTTGAGCACTCCGGACGAGGTCGATATGGAATACGCTTTGCGTTTCCAATTCAAAGCTTCCAACAATGAGGCTGAATATGAGGCCATGATCGCAGGGCTTAATTTGGCAAAAATTATGGAGGCGCAGCAGGTTGTGATTTTCAGAGACTCTCAATTGATTGTAAACCAAATGATGGGAGTATATGCAGTTAGAGGAGAATTAATGATCAGATATCATGCAAAGGAAAAGGAGCTGGTGTCAGAATTTGCTGCTATTCAGCTGGTCAGAATGCCAAGAATGGAGAATACGAGAGCAGACGCACTAGCCCGACTAACACCGAGCTACAACGAACAATCCGAATTGAAGTGTTAGCTGGTCGGAGTATAGATAAAGATCTGACGATGAACTTTATCACCCTTGATTTAGGACCATCTTGGATGGATCCCATCAGGGCGTATATCGAGGAGGGAGAATTGCCAATTGACAAACTCGCAGCCAAGAAATTAAAGTTTAAAGCGGCTCGGTATGTATTAACTAATGGTGTTTTATATAGACGAGGAATTATGGCAGGTTTGCAAAGATGCGTACATCCCACCGAGGTGAAAGAATTGATTGAAGAAATCCATAAAGGGTCTTGTGGAGCACATGTAGCAGGTCGGACGCTTTTGCAAAGGGTGATGACGCAGGGATACTACTGGCTGACGATGAGGGCTGATTGTATAGATTATGCCAAGAAGTGTGACAAGTGCCAGCGCTTTTCCTCAATCCGAAGAACTCCACAAGCATTGTTGACACCCATAACTTCTCTTTGGCCATTTTCCATGTGGGGAATAGATTTGGTTGGACCACTGCCAATGACCCGAGGAAGGTTCAAGTATCTCATCGTCGTAGTGGATTATTTTACTAAGTGGGTAGAAGTTGAGCCACTCATTGACATGACGTACGAGAAGGTGTACCAATTTGTTTGGAAGAACATCATTTGCCGATATGGTCTCCCTCATGCTTTCATCACAGACCATGGAACACAATTTGATAACGAGGAGTTTGCCCCCTATTGTCATCAGTCAAACATTTTGAAGGTTCATTCAGCACCAGGCCATCCTCAAAGCAATGGACAAACTGAAGTGACAAACGAAACGCTGCTGAACGGTTTGAAGAAACGATTGGATGATGCAAAAGCAAACTGGATCAACGAGCTACAATCAGTACTTTGGGCTTACCGAACTACTCCCCGAGTAGTAACTGGAGAATCACCATACATGCTGGAGTTTGGAAGTGAAGCTGTCATACCTGCCGAGTTGGACCTCCCAACACACAGGGTACTGAATTTTAATTCCCCTGTCAGCGACTTAATGAGAAGACTGGATTTAAACATGCTCGAGGAAGTTAGAGAATAAGCAGCCATTAGAAATGCTGCTTACCAGCAGTGAACAACTCTGTTCTACAACAAAAGGATGAAGAAGTGCGACCTGAAAGAAGGAGACTATATGCTGAAGAAAGTAATTCAAAAACACAATAAGCTGGAAGCAAACTGGCATGGACCATACCGAGTTACAGAAGTTGTTCGACCAGGAACTTATCGAATAGCAACTTTAGAAGGCGAGGAGTTTAAGAATGCATGGAACGCAGAGCACCTGCACAAGTATTATCAATGATGTATATGTAACACAGTTCCATCAGTATGAATAAAACGAAGATATTATGCCAAAGTCTCTCCTTTTTATTGAGAATTTTTCGGGGAATACTAGTGCTACACACTACTCGGCAAAACTCGGCAAAGCTCAGACTGCTCAGCAAAATATTCCTAAAAATGCCAACCTCAGTTGGTTAGGAAACAAAATATTCCTAAAAATGCCAACTTCGGTTGGTTAGGAAATAAGATATTCCTAAAAATGCCAACTTCGGTTGGTTAGGAAATAATATATTCTTAAAAATGCCAACCTGTTTGGTTAGGAAACAATATATTCCTAAAAATGTCAACCTGTTTGGCTAGGAAACGAAATATTCCTAAAAATGCCAACCTGTTTGGCTAGGAAACGAAATATGCTCGCAAATGCCAACTTATGTTGGTCGGAAGGTACGTACATTCTCGAAAATGCCAACTTATGTTGGTCGGGAGGTAATATTATTCCAGAAGATGCAAAAGTTGCTAACTATGGCTGGTCGGGGATAAAAACCCACCAACTATGGTTAGTCGACAAAGACAATTTACCGACCTTAGTTGGTCGAAAACATTTAAGGGAAAAATTTACTAACTATGGCTGGTCAGGGATAAAAACCCACTAACTATAGTTAGTTGACATAGAGAATCTAACAACGTTGGTTGGTTGGAAAAATTTTAAACATTTTTATACTCGTGACTTTATTATTAAGTGATCGAGCAACAGTATTGAAACTTGAAACTTTTTAATTATTATTGAATTGGTCAACAAACAACACAATATTGTTATCTTTTTAACAAATATTCATAAATATAAAGTGTTTGATAACTACAAGATAATAGCAAACAAAAATGAAAGTCTTTCATTGAATTCAAAATAAATTACATTGATAATGAAATTACAGTTACATATATACTAACTATTACATCAAAAATTCCTATTCTACTGGTCTCTTACCCTCTTCTTTTGACACAGGTTCCTCGCCAGAAGGCGGATCATTGAAAGACAGAGGAGAATTGATGAAATTAAGATCTTTCAACATCCTTGTATTCATCACGGATGGTCGATCTAAAATATGCTCGGGACGAGATACCTCGATTTGAGAATGGAAATTATAGTCACCGAGATACTTTGAAATTAATCTCCGAGGAATGTCCCGAGCAGGGATCCAACCCATCTCCAAATTGTATGGTGGCACAGGCAAGTCGAGCAACCTGGGATCATGGTAGTCCCACAGATAATGACCTTGTTCGAGCTTCAGCACACCTAAGGCATTCATCCAGCCTTGCTTGTAGCCCACATTGTTGGCATTCTGGATACGATTGTCCAAGTGGAATAGTGCTTCGTTGTATCCAGCCATCCAAAACTCCCTGGGCTGTTTGTGGAATTGATATGTTAGCCTTTCTAGCTTCTCGTGGAGATTCTTGATGAAAAGCTCATTATTCTCCAACACTGACTTCTTTGCAGAGAGCTATTTTTCCAGGTCTCTAATCTTTTTTGACATATCAGACAAAGCCTGGTTCTTCGCCATTAATTGGAAAGCCTGGTTCTCTAACGCAGATTGAGTTCTCTGTTCCTCGACCAGAACCCGAGTTGCTCTTTCTCATCCTCGAGGAGCTCTTGCTCGACCACGAGAAGATGTAGAAGTGCCTGAACTCTTCAAAGTCTCCAACTCATCCCTCAACTTGGCATTCTCAACCTCTAAGAATGAGACTCCCTCGTCGGTCACTGGGATCAAGGCACTAGAAGTGGAGGCTGCAAACTTCAATTGTGATAGCTCTTTTTACAAGTTGTTGTTCTCTTGCTCCAGCAACTTGGCAATCTGTCTGCATTCCTCAACCTCACCCTTCAAAGTTCTCTCCCTCAGATCATACCCAGCAAAAAGCTTCTCGTAGCCCTTGTCAGCCATGATCAGCTTGTACTTCTTTTCGTACCCCTCATGCAACAGGGCAGTTGATTCCTTGTATTGATTCTAAAGGTCTTCGAGGGTACACTGGAGACCCTCGATCATTTCATAGTAAGCCACATTATTGGCCACTGCTCGGTCAAGTAGACACTTCAGGTACTGATATGCTTCAACTGCCTGTTCTGAAGCATCATGACCAAGGATGTTAGCAACTTGTGCAGCACTCAAGTCTGTGTGACCAGCCTTAAAGTACTCATTGCATTGTTGCAGTAACTTTGTGTCATGAGCAGATAGCAATTCCATCCTGGCCAGAAACTAACAGAGAAAGAAGAGCAATCATCAATAAGAAGAATAAGCAGAGTATGAATGAAAGATAGACAACAGTATGCAAAGAAAAGTTCAAGTTTTATTAGATCATAGTTCAGAGTTACATATTCTGGGTTACATTTGATAAAAAAGAAAATAAAGAGAAACCCGAACAACACTACACTTTTTCCTTATCTCCTAAAACCTTCTCGAGAGGCTGGGATGAAGAGGTAGGTTGATCGGAGGGAAGATATAGTTGCTCGGGTAGAGTGGGCAGTTGCTCGGAGGAAGAAATGAAGTGCTGATTTTCCTCGGCAATAGGATGAATGGTTAGGGCATAATCTCCCATCACCATCGAAGACTCTTAAGAGGTAGCTTCGTCCTCTTCTAATTCTTCTAGAGTTGGAGGGGGACCAGGGATATGTCTCTGGAGGAGCTCGGAAGACTCGTCGACCTTCATTTCCTGAAGGGAAGCAACCCATCCATCCCTAAAGTATTTGAGACTGCCATAGTCCACTTGCGACACCATGGAAGACAACCCCTTATCCTACCCCTTGTCCCAGCCAGAGCTGAAGGACTTCTTCACAGCAGCTTTCCTCTTGGCCTTCTCCAAGTCAAGCTTCTCGAACAGCAGGTTCTCAGCAGCCTTCAATTTATTTTTTGCCTCTTCCTTCTGTCGACCTACTTCTTGAAGCTGGCCCAACCTTTCCTCAGCAACCCTGAGCTTATCTTCAAGCTATCCAGCAGCTTTGAGCTTCTCTTCGAGCTCTTTATTTGCCTTCTCCAAGGCATTCTTTTTCTTCTCCAACTCCTTGGAGGCATCAACAGTCCGAGATTTTTCTTGCTCAGAGGAGGCAAGTTTCTTCTCCCAAACAGCTTTGTCATCAGCATACTTCTGGCGAGAATCTGCCAGAGACTTGGTAGCTTCTTCCAGAGCTCCCTCCACACTGTATGAGGAGCAAGAAGCCTTAATCGCTTCATCCTTCTTCAGGATTATATTAAAGCAGCTCCTCAACTATGAACAGAAAAAGAAAGCAAGTTAGAAATAGAAATGACAAAGGAAATATGAAAAATTCTAAGTAAAGAGACTTATAGAAGCAAGGTGACGAGCAGCTAGTGAGGTAACCATATCCTGAGTAAGGTTTTCTTCAGTACCTTGAACCTCGTGAATGATCAAGGACTTTACCGAGCTCATGCCAGAGCTCGGGGGGAACAAACGTGGGAACTCCAGTCCCAACAGCTGGGGGCTGAGTGATGGTATCAGCCAAATTGACCGAGGAGCCCTTCTTTAGCCTCCTCGGGGGAACAAGTACAGATTCAACCAAGGAATAACCCTTGGTCGGTGATATCACAATCACCTCTCCAGGAGCAGCAGACCTTCTCGGAGCCACTGCGGGCTTCTCAACAACCTTCTTGGCAATTTTAGCAGGAGAAGCTGGAGGAGCTGCATCAGTCTTCTTTGTCCCCTCCTTTGGGACATCAATCCTACTCCTTTTTTCCTCCCCAGAACCGAAGGCAGTCTTCTCAAACAGGGTAGTAGGTCTTCTCTTCTTCATCCTTTCACTTAAAGGAATATGGGATTTAGGCGATGAACTAGTGGAGGCTGGTACTGGCTCTGACTCACTTATCACTGGACGAGCAGTGAAATAAGTGGTGTAGCTCTTGTACTGGAGCAGAAAAGAAGCTGATCTAATATGCTCGTCGGCAAAACTTTGATGCAGACTCCAGATAAGTTTCAAATGCCTTATATTGACATCTGCTTCTTTTGGGCACTTTCTCTTGTTATCAACTGCAAATAAATAAACATTTGTTATCAGTGGAACATTTTATCAAACACAAAAGAAACATGATTTTAAAATAAATAAAATGAAATAAAGATAACCTATCCCGTTGCCATAAGGAGGGCATCTGGGACCCTGGTAAACTTCATCTCCAGTTAATGGATAGTGTTGCCAATTTTTTATGACAACCCCGTGTTCAAAATAATCCCTATTGGCATCAGGGAGATTGACTACTAAGGCTCTATTTAAAAATCTAGTTTTTAAATAATAAGTGTTATCATTAACTGCCCATCTATAGTAGAACATGATTTCTGGGATTCCTATACGAGTTCCATGCACTTGATTTAATCTATGCACCCCATTAACTATTCTCCATATGTTGGGGGCTATTCGTGCAGGAACAACATCGAAATACTGACAGAATTCCAGACACAAGGAATTGGGTGGAAAAGAAAATCCACATTCAGCAAAAAAAGAGACTGGGGAACCAATGTCCCTCAGCCAAATTGAAATAATCAGAAGGCTCAGAAAGTTTTTCCAAGACAACCCAAGAGGGGATGGAGAAATCAGAACGAAACTTCTCAAGAAACTCAACAAGGTAAACCATGGTGAATAAAGAAATGAAGAAGAAGGAAAAAGATCTTACAGAAAAAAGACTGAAGCTGTTGACAACGAACGACAGAAGAGATGAACGCACAAGAGAGTAGAAGACAATGAAAAACTCGAAGATAAAATTTTGAAAAAGTAGAAGACGATGGGAGTGTCTGTGAAGTTTAAATACCTTGCCTTGGGAAAAGGTGAAGTAATGATTACAAAAAAAGGATGATTACGTTACCGGCGGATAAAAAGATGAAAATTGGTGCGGGAATCAAAGCGTGCAACAGCGGCTAAAAAGACGAAAAGTGACGCGGGAATCGAAGCACGCAGAAAAGTCCAAAAAAGCAAGATTCCACGAATTGGGAAGGAGAAATAAATACAAGGGAAACGCTCCTAAAAATCAGGAAGACTATTTAAAGCTACCATATTCCGAGAAAGAATGTTCCATACTCCTCAAATTTCGAACTATGAAACATTGGGGGCTTCTGTTGATAGCAAATTTAATCTGCTGACGTAGACCAATCATATGAAGACACGTGGCTATCTACATAGCAACTACAAACACTACTGAGGAACCCACACGCTCCGAGGAATAAGACTACAACGAGGAAGACTAGTTCCCCGAGGAACACTGCTTACCCGAGGAACTCACATGCTCCGAGGAACAATGCCTCTCCGAGGAACTCTTGAGTACCGAGAAGCTTAGGCGGTCCGAGAAACTCAGGCGGTCCGAGCTGCATCTCGAACAAAGCATTAATAGCTGGATAACCAACAGTTCAACTGATTCATTAAATGCTTATCATTCAGACGTACACGTAAAGAGGGCATTAAATGTATTACCCTTTCATATGTATATCATTTAATGTATTACCCTTTCACATTACAGCCTCAGGGCTATAAATACATTGTTCAACCCTAATTGTAGTGGAGGGAATCGAGAACGGAATTTCTTATAATCGAGAATTCCCAAACATTCAGCAATAACACAACAGTGGACGTAGGCCATTCTTATAAGGCTGAACCACTTAAAAATCTTTTGTCTTATTTATTTATTTATCTGTGATTGAATTATTAGAGTGATCGAATTTTTTACATCAACACCTTACTAGTTTCGAGGTAAGTCGCCCACAGAGGTGCATTTTATGTCTCACAAACCTTACCAAATTCGGGGTTAGTCGCCCACAAAGGTGCATTATAGTTTTCACAAACCTTACCAATATTGTGGTAAGTCTCCCACATAGGTGCTTTATAGTCCTCACAAACCTTGCCAATATCATGGTGAATCGTCCAAAGTGATGCATTACAGTTCTCATAAAGTCCTACATTACTAGGCTCGCCTGACCCTCGGTTATAGAAGATTATGCCTATAAGACTAGGCCTGCCAGACACTCGATTATGGGAGATTATGCCTATAAGACTAGGTCCGCCTAACCCTAAGTTATGGCTTGAACCTCTGTTATGGGATATTGTACCTA
Source organism: Sambucus nigra (assembly GCA_949130495.1). Taxonomy (NCBI): domain Eukaryota; kingdom Viridiplantae; phylum Streptophyta; class Magnoliopsida; order Dipsacales; family Adoxaceae; genus Sambucus; species Sambucus nigra. The sequence continues at coordinate 495,993,266 of OX422211.1, read as the reverse complement.
TAAGACTAGGTTCACCTGACCCTCGGTTATGGGAGATTATGCCTATAAGACTAGGCCCGCCTAACCCTCGATTATGAAAAATTTTATACCAATAAGACTTGGCCCACCTGACCCTCTGTTATGGGAGATTTTATGCCAATAAGACATGGCCCTCCTAACCCACGGTTGTGGGAGATTTTATGCCAATAAGACTTGGCCCGCCTGACCCTCAGTTATGGGAGATTTTATGCCAATAAAACTTGGCCCGCCTGACCCTCGGTTATGGGAGATTTTATGCCGATAAGACTAGGCCCACCTGACCCTCGGTTATAGGAGATATTATTTTTAAGACCAATATAACTTGGCCCGCCTGACCCTCAGTTATAGGAGATTTTAATTTTAAAGTCCTACATTACTAGGCCTACCTGCTCGGTTATAGGAGATATTATTTTTAAGACCAATATAACTTGGCCTGCCTGACCCTCGGTTATGGAAGATTTTGATTTAAAGTCCTACATTACTAGGCCTGCCTGACCCTCGGTTATGGGAGATATTATTTTTAAGACCAATATGACTTGGCCCGCCTCTACCCTCGGTTATGGGAGATATTATTTTTAAGACCAATATAACTTGGCACCCCTGGACCTCCCTCATGGATGATTCGAAGTCCGATATTACTAGTCACCAAAGTCCTATACTACTAGGCACGCATGCCCCTCTTAAGGGATACTTAAATCCCTACATTACTAGGCATAAATCTAATTTACGAGAAACTAGTCCTATTTAACTAAGCATGCTTAAAATTTTCAGTTCACTCGAAGCACTAATAGTTGCTTGATCGAGTGCTCCCGATAGGTTTTTGATCTTATGATCGCAAAAGATCCACTATACTCATATAAGCACCAATTGGTTACTCGGGCCAATACATCTCGCAAGTTTGTTATTTAAAATGTCTGAAGTCGCAATAAAATTGTGGAGACATGCTCATTCAAGATGACTGGGGGCAACCCCCCGAAATACTCCTCCAAAATAAAAAATAGAGGAAGCAAAGATAGCCCTAAAAACTACATACACATGATATATGCATATGTGTGCATGATAAACAAGCCAAACATGGTTATGTGATGATTTTCTAGTCGAGCAGACTAAATGATTTATTTCGTACGCATAGTTGATATGTCTCAGATAAGGCATCAACACACCAACTATGTCTACGAGGGGGGAAATGTAGAGTGGTGTTAAATAAATTAACCGCCAACACTCTAATAAATTACCCCACAAATTTAATAAAATATTGATTTATGATTTATCAAGTTTTACTACAAACAAGACCCTACACGGGCTGAAATATTATTATACGCAATTTAATATATTGCGTATAATCCGCATTTGATGAAACACACTAGACAATTCTCTAGTAATGATTTAATTAATTATTTGATATGCCACCACATATTTTGAGACAAGTGGCACCATAAATATTGGACACTTGATTCTATAGAGAATATGACATGTATCAAGCCCACTTGGGGTACTTTTGCTATAAAAGAGGGTCTCCACACTCATTTGATGGATGATGGTCTTGGGGGCAAAGTCAGGAGAGGAAATATAACTCTCCGCCCTCACGCACCTTTTGAGATCCGCCACGGGTTTGATGGTGACCAGCAGATTTTTATAGTTTCATTAAATGGTATAGGGGTGTTTGAGAGGCGGATAGCCAAATTTTCACCCCCACGCACCAAAACTACCAATACTGTGCGTTTGAGAGGTGGATAGCCGGGTTTGGCACCCCCATGCACCGAAACTACCGAGATTGGGCGTTCGAGAGGCGACTCGCTGGATTTGGCACCCCCTATGCACTAAAACCACCCAAATCCAGCTCTCTTCGTCCTATCATATGGACCCACGAACTACGTAAATTTTGGTTCCGTAAAGACGGATACGTAGGCGCAACCACGTTGCTCATGTCTAAAACAAGATCGACGTGGTGCTTCCTCAAACCTGCACTCACAACTTACATTTAGCGACTCCGCTGGTGAGGTATTCGTGATTTCGGTTGCGAAATGCCTCGTGCGAACACACAAAGAACTTGGTGACGGTGGAACACTTTTCTTCAACAAAGATAAGCATTAATTCTCATATTCTATCATTTGCTTTGTTGAATATTCCATATATATTTCTTTTATGAATATCATGAATCATATATATTAATATGCAAGGCATTCTGATATTTATCTAAAAATTAAAATAGTTTGAATATTTAGATAGACATAATTAAAAATATATGTGAACGATTCTACCGCATGAAGAAAATATTTTGTTGCATTCCTTTATTATTTTAATTAACAAAGGTTGATTAACGAGAAGAGCATATGATACACGCTTATCTTGAAAATTATGAGCTAATACAAGCTTATGAGGATAGCATCTGTCTACGTGGTATGCAACTCAAAAAAATTATAGATCAAATTTTAATAGCAGGTTGCGTATGTCAGTATATGGGGCTATAAATTTATTCAACTTTTCTAAAAAATCTTGTAACTTTTATCAATTCCGAAAGTAAAAATTTATATGTATGTTAGTAAGGGTTTCAGTTTTGATATTATTAGCCTAAGATATAGGCATGCTAGTTATAATCTTGGGACTATAAAAAACTTATTGAAAATAATTTGCATTTGTTCAGTTTCAATATTGAGCCACACATTTGCACTCACATCTTACAATCAACATCCACCTGATTGTGCATTTATGCGATAAGATTTGTTATATATTCCCGTTAGGTATCGCTGGATGTATCCTTTTGAGTGCTTGATGAAAACTTTCAAAGATTACGTAAAGTATACATGGTATATTGGAGGGTCAATTGCTGAAGAATACGTTACTATAGAATCATCGCTATACGCTCGGGAACATATGCTAGAACAAGAGGCGAGGAGGTTTAATCATCGTGGATAATTAGTGATCAAGGAACCTGACCAATTTGAGGATGAATTATCTTTTGGGAACCCTAAAGAGGTGAAACTCATAAATCTACAATACGAGCAAGCAACTTGTTATGTCTTTGAATCGTAAGATAAAGTCGAAGATTGGAGATAGTGAGTATCTACTGAATTATTCTTATTTGATTATATGCATTTTATATATTATGATCTAACTCTACAATTTAATGCATCTTCTGAAAAGAGGCAATGTGTCTTTAAGGTTTGTACGCCTAGCAAAAGGTCCTAATTTTGGTGTGAAAGAGATTAAGAAATTTCTCACCAACGGTTTTGATTTTATTTCATATCTATATGAGGAAAATCTTTTGCCTCAAAGCATTAGAATTTTAATTTATTCCTTAACTACCTGTGTCGCTAACAAAAGTGATAAAGATCCAAAAGATACGGTGCTAACCCATTAAGGGATATTCTAACAAATCTTAGAACTCGATTACTTAGGTTTCGCAGAGACCGTATTCTATTGTGATTGGATGAAGGTGGATGATACTATGAATACTTGCAAAGTTGATCCTGACTCCAAACTTATCATGGTAGATTTATCAAAGATTAAGAGTGAAGATCTCATAGTCGACGAGCCTTTTATTTGTGCCTTTCAGAACGTAGAGAAGGTATTCTACTCGAAGTGTATAAACGAGGGCAATTGGTCTATTTTCGTGCATGCACCAAAGGGTATGAATGCTCAAGTAAACGCATTAAAGGCTCCAACCAGTCAGCTCTTGATGACAACCCTAATTTGAAGGATCTTTTAGTTGATTTAGAGGAAATTAGTATCAAAATATTATTTTATCCTTATTAATCTTATTTGTATCCTATTAAGATATCGACACTATACTAATGCTTTACTTTGGTTTATGAATGTTTATTTTGATGTATGAATGTTTAGTTTGATTTACAAATGTTTAATATGATTTATATATGCTTAGTTTGATGTATGAATGTTTAGTTTGATTTATGAATGTTTAATTTGATTTACGAATGTTTAATTTATTTCATAAATGTATAGGAGCATGTACAACTTGCATGGGATGCTCGATTTGGGAATAGAGTCTCTTGATTTTATGATTGGGACAAATTGACCCCGCTTAATTTCCACAAGTTCTTGTACATGTACATTTACTGATTAATTTTATTGATAAAATCTTCATAAAATAAAGGAATATTAATGTCCCACATAGGACAAAAATGAATATTACTGATATCCTTAAAATTTTGAAACTCTAAGTTGGTAATGAGGTTGTTCTATTTTAAAAATTATCCTTGATCAAACTCAAGGACATCAGTGGACATGAAATTTTAATTTTTAACACATAACAACCTCATCATCAATTTCGAGTTTCCAAATTTTGAAGATATCGGTAATGTAGATTTATATCCCACGCGGGACGTTAATTTTCCTTCATTTTATCAAGATTTTATCAATGAAACAAATCAAAAAATATATATGTACACGAATATGTGGGGGGTCCAAGATCAATTTAGTCCAATCAAAAACTTAGAAGACTCTATTTAATGTCTTTCTTGGATAGCGGGAACAAGGTATTCTGTACTCTAACTAACATTTCTTATAGAACCGATATGCATAATATTTTAAATGTTATATGTATAATCTTTTAAATGTTTAGGGGAACGAACATCTCACACATGACCAATATTATGCGTAGCAACTAATCGCATAGTCGCGGAACTCTCGGTTTAAGAATAGGACCAAAATTTGTAAATAGGCACACTTAGACTTGAAAACGTGCCCCTAGTGGGCAAAAACTCCAAATAGCCCCCAAACTGCCCCGCAAGGGGTACGGACACCTCACATGTGACCAATGTAACACGTAGCAACTAGCCCGGAGTCGTGCAATTTGCAATAGGCACACTTAGGCTAGAAAATGTTCCGCTAGTGGGCAAAAACCCCGAGCAACCCCAAAACAGCCTCGTAAGGGACATGAAAACATCCCAATAAGCAACATAACTCATAGCGACTGACCGTGTAGTCGCGGGACTCCCAGTTTAAGAATAGGAACGAAATTTGAAAATAAACACACTTAGCCTTGAAAACATATCGCTTGTGGACCAAAACCTTATACAACCCCCAAATGGCTCCACAAGGGGCACGAACACCTCCCACATGACCATCATAACTCGAAGCAACTGACCGCATAGTCATGGGACATCTAGTTTGAGAATAGGACCAAAATTTGCAAATAGGCACATTTAGTCTTGAAAATGTGCCGATAGTGAATGAAAATATTGAACAACCCCCAAACTACCCTACAAGGGGCATGAACACCTCACACGTGAGAAATGTAACTCTTAGCAACCGATCGCGTACTCATGGGTCTCCCAATTTGAGAATATGACCAAAATTTGAAAATAGGCACACTTAGGCTTGAAAACATGCCACTCGTGGGGCAAAACCGCCCTGTAAGGGGAACGAATACCTCGCACGTGAAAAATGTAACTTGTAGCAACTAACTATGTAGTTACGGGACTCCCGATTTGAGAATAGGACCAAAATTTTAGAATAGGTACACTTAGGCTTGAAAACGTGTTGATAGTGGACAAAGACCCCGAACAACCCCCAAATGGCCCCTCAAGGGGCATGAACACCACCACGTAACTAACATAACTCGTAGAACTTGACGACGTAGTTTGGGACTCTTATTTTGAGAATAGGACCGAAATTTTAAAATAGAAAAACTTAGGCTTGAAAACATGTTGCTAGTGGATGAAAACTTCGAACACCTCCCAAACGGCCCTGCAAGGGGCACAAAAAAGTCGCACGTGACCAACGTAACTCGTAGAAATCGACTGCTTAGTCATGGTACTCACGGTTCGAGAATAGGATCAAAATTTGAAAATAGGCACACTTAAGCTTGAAAACATGCCGTTCGTGAGCCAAAACCTTGAATTCCACCTAAACGTAACCAAAGTAACTCGTAACAACTGACCGCATAGTTACGAGTTAAGAATAGGATCGAATACCTCACATGTAACCAACATAACTTGTAACAACTGACTGCATAATTGCAAGACTCCCGATTTAAGAATAGAACCGAATTTGCAAATTGGTACACTTAGGCTTGAAAACGTGTCGGTAGAAGGAAAAGACCCAAAACAACCCCCAAATGGACCTGCAAGGGGAACAAACACCTCACACATGACCAATGTAACTTGTAGCAACCGATCTCATAGTTACGAGACTCTCGGTTTGAGAATAGGTTTGGAATTTGAAAATGGGCACACTTAGGCTTGAAAACATGTTGCTCCTGGGCCAAAACCCCGAATAACACCCAATTGGCTCCGCAAGAGGCCCAACACCTCATACATGACTAATATAACTCGTAGTAACTAACTGTGTAGTTGGGGGACTTCCAATTTGAGAATAGGAAAAAAAATTACAAATAGGCAAACTTCGGCTTGAAAATATTTCGCTAGTGGGTGAAAACCCTCAATAACCCCCAAATAACCCCGCAACGGGCACGAACACTATGCAGGTGACCAACTTAACTCGTAGTAACTAATCGAGTAGCCACGAAACTCCCAATTTAAGAATAGGACCAAAATTTTCAGGCACATTTAGGCCTGAAAACGCGCGAGTAGTGGACAGAAATCCCGCAGAACCCATAAATGGCCCCATAAAGGGCACGGACACCTCGCATGTGACCAACGTAACTCTTAGAAATCGATCTCATAGTTACAAGACTCCCGATTTGAGAATAGAACCAAAATTTAAAAATATGCACACTTAGGCTTGAAAACGTGCGCTCGTGGGCCAAAACCTTAAATAACACCAAACGACCCCGTAAGGGGCACAAACACCTCGCACGTGAACAATGTAACTCGTAGCTACCGACCGCATAGTTACGGGACTCCCAGTTTGAGAATATGACCAAGATTTTAAAACTAGTAAACTTAGGTTTGAAAACGTGCCCTTATTGTCCAAAACGCTCGAAAATCCCCCAAACAGACCCGTAAGGGGCACAAATATCTCGCACATGACTAAGTAACTCGTAGCAATCAGTTGAGTAGTCTCGGGACTCTCGATTTGAGAATGGGGTTTAAATTTGAAAATAGCCACACTTAGACTTGAAAACTTGCTGATCGTGGGCCAAAACCTCGAATAGCCCCTAAATGGTTCCGCAAGGGGAACATACACCTAGCACATGACCAATATAACTCGTAGCAACTGATTGTGTAGTCACATGACTCCCAATTTAAGAATAGGTTTGAAATTTTCAAATAGGAAAATTTAGGCTTGAAAAAGTGCCGCAAGTGGGCAAAAAACAACAGCCCCCAAATGGTCCCGCAAGGGGAACGAACACCTCGTACATGATCAATATAACTCATAGCAACTGACTGCGTAGTCATGGTACTCCGTATTTGAGAATACTATAAAAATGTGAAAGTAGGCACACTTAGGAAAAATGTGTCTCTCGTGGACTAAAACCCTGAACAACCCCTAAACGGCCCAATAAGGGGCACAAGTACCTCGCATGTGACCAACATAACTCATATCAACTAATCGTGTAGTCGTGGGACTCCTGATTTAAGAATAGGATCAAAATTTGCAAATAGGCACACTTAGGCTTGAAAATGTGCCACTAGTGGGAAAAAACCCCATACAGCCTAAAAACGGCTCCACAAGGGGCACGAACACCAGAGACGTGATGAATGTAGCTTGTATCAACTAACCGCACAGTCACGGGACTCACTGTTTAAAATAGGATCGAAATTTGCAAAAGGGCACACTTAGACTTAAAAACGTGTCGATAGTGGATGAAAATCTTGAACAACCCCCAAACTGTCGTGCAAGGGGAACGAACTCTTCACACATGATCAACGTAACTCTTAGCAACAAATCGTGTAGTTATGGGACTCCCAATTTTAGAATATGACTAAAATTTGAAGATAAACACATTTAGACTTAAAAATGTGTTACTCGTGGGGCAAAACCCCAAACAACTCCAAACAGCCCTACACGGGACATAAATACCTCGCACGTGCCCAATGTAACTCGTATCAACTGACTACATAGTCGTGAGACTCCCAATTTGAGAATAGGACCAAAATTTTAAATAGGCACACTTAGGATTGAAAATGTGTTGCTAGTGGGAAAAAACCTCAAACAACCCCTAGACAACCCTGCAAGGGACACGAACACGACGCACATCACCAACGTAACGCATTGCAATTGACTGCATATTCAAGGACTCCTTATTTAAGAATAGGACCAAAATTTGAAAATATGCACACTTAGGCCTGAAAACGTGTCGCTAGTGAGCGAAAACCCATAACAACTCCCAAATGGCCTTGTCCGGGGCACAAACGCTAGGCACGTGATGAACGTAAGTCATAGAAACTGATTGCATAGTAAAGTGAGTCCCCGTTTTTAAAACTAGGACTGAAATTTGTAAATAGGCACACTTAGGCTTGAAAACGTGCCGGTAGTGGGCGAAAATCTCGAACAACTCCCAAACTGCCCTACAAGGGATTGAACGCCTCACACATAACCAAAGTAACACTTAGAAACTAATTGTGTAGTCACGGGACTCCCAATTTGAGAATAGGATCAAGATTTGAAAATGCGCCGCTCGTGGGGCAACAACCCGAATAACCCCCAAATGGCCCTACAAGGGGAACAAATGCCTCACACGTGACCAATGTAACTCGTAGCAACTAACCGCATAGTTGAGCAACTCCCAGTTTGAGAATAGAATTAAAATTTGCAAATAGGAGCACTTAGGCTGGAAAATATGTCGCTAGTGGGCCAAAACCTCGAATAGCCACCAAACGGCCCCGCAAGGGGCACGAACACCTCACATGTGACCAACATAATTCATAGAAATCGACCACATAGTTGTGGGACTCCCTATTTGAGAATAGGAATGAAATTTGCAAAAAGGCACACTTCAACTTAAAAAAGTTCCCCTCGTGGGCCAAAACCACGAACAACCCATAAATGACACTGAAAGAGGCACGAACACCTCACACATGATCAACATACCTCTTAACAATTGTCCGTATAGTCCCGGGACTCCCAATTTGAGAATAAGATTGAAATTTGCAAATAGGCACACTTAGACTTGAAAACATGCCGTAGTCGGAGAAAATTATCTATATCCCCCAGATATCCCTACACAAGATCGAAACACCTCATATGTGACCAACGTAACTCGAAGCAACCGACCACGTAGTCGCAGGACACCCGATTTGAGAATGGGACCAAAATTTGCAAATAGGAACTCTTAGGCTTGAAAACGTGCCACTAGTGGGCGAAAACCTTAAACAACTCCCAAACAGCCCCGCAAGGGGCACTAACAACTTTCATATAATGAATGTAATTCGTAGCCACCGACCATGTAGTCGTGGGACTCTCGGTTTGAGATTGGATCGAAATTTTCAAATAGACACACTTCAGCTTGAAAACGTGCCCCTTGTGAGCCAAAACCCCAAACAACCCATAAACGGCCCGGAAAGAGGTACGAACACCTCACACATGACGAACATAACTTTTAACAACTGACCGCATAGTCGAGGGACTCCCGATTTGAGAATAGGACCACAATTTGCAAATAGTTTAACAAAAGTGTAAGAAATTCTCGCCCTAGGCACTGTTGGGAAAATATTCATAAGATATTCTTGAAAGTTTCGAAAATTATGAAACTAATGACGATGCATTCCTAATTAAATTGCATAGGATTTAAAGCTGGAGTGGAAGTAATATTCATAAATATACCACACAAAGACATCATAAAAGTAACAATTAGAATTCAGGAAAATATCATGACCGCTTTTCCTCCATTCATCTCACTCTATAACCCTTGAATTTGTACACATCTCCTTAATATTCCTTGTGTTTTATCTTCTTATCTAATGTTATATACCCTTTTATAGCCTTATATCAAATCCTAGATTTTGTAATTATAACATATTTATTGAATGGGTGGTTAAGTAAAGTTTTAAAAATGTTAATCCCATTTTTCTGACATGGGCCTCCACAAAGGTATTCAATGATGTCCAAATACATATATCTATCCACTTATAACTAGCCCAAAGGGGTTCATAACCCATATACACTAATTTTTTATATTTTGAGTGTGTTTTTTGCATTAGCAAGTCCCCAAAGTACGTCACAACAAAAATTATCTAATAAATCATAACAAATTCTCACTACATAGATTAACATAATTTAATTCCAAGTTGCTAATTAAATTTCCTAAATAGTAACAATTGCCCCCAACATTTTCAAGACTAATCTAACCTTAGAACCAAAATAATCTAAATAGATATGAATTAAGCTTCCATGTATATTTCCAAATATAAGGGGTGTTATACAAGGTTTCCAATTATTCTGGACAATGTGTTATCCTTTTGAACCTAAGTAGGAATTAATCTCTCTCTCTCTCTCTCTCTCTCTCTCTCTCTCTCTCTCTCTCTTTAGACTCATTTTGTTTAGAAGTTCCCTATCCATTTCTCCTAGACATTCTAGACTCTCCTACCTCATTATTCCTATCCTCAACAATCCTATGATATAATTCCTCACCTTCAACTTCATCATCAGAAGTGTTAGAATGCGTGTAAGAGTATAGAATACTCATGTGGCCCAAGACATTGCGAAATGCTTTATTTCTAGTTATAAATTACATTTTGAGTCTCATCCAAGAGGTCTCTTTAAAGCTCTATCAAAATCGTACTGGATCATGCGTGTGATTTATCCCGAGTTAACCACTTAGGACAAAGGTATATGTCTAGCGAACTTAGATTCACCCTTAATTAAACTATTTTTCATAATTGGAAAATCTTATTATTTAAACTTTCATTTTTTTAGACTTGAATTTGACAATTCCAAAAAAAATATATTCTTTATTTACTAAAACTTATGTTTTTAATGCATCTTTATATTTATAATTTTTCTTGTCCTTGTTTGAACAATTTTAAAATTATGTGTTTTGTGAAAAGTGAAAACCAAGGCATGTTATGTTTCTTGCCATAACCTCTGTCATTGGTTATTTGCTGTAGCGAAATAGGGATTAACTTCAATGAAGGCCTGGTTACCTGATCGCTACCTTTGGAAACTAAGTCGGTGTAAAAATCTAACACATCTCACAACCAATATTTTCTGGAGGTTTGCATCAGTGAAGGTCTAGTTTGCTGGTCGCTAATGAGAGTAAGCATTGCTCAAAATACCATGGTTAGATTTGTGACCTTGTTCACTGATCCCTCTCATCTATGAAGCAGGGTTTCGCTATAATGTATGACCCATGAGTTATACATGACTTTTTCACTTTTTGAGATATTTTGCTAAATATCTTTTGGGAAGTTGTGCCAAGACACAATATATATTTCACTTAATACAAATTATTTTTGACCAACAAGAGGGGTTCACTTGAAGTTATACCCCCTTATCTTCATATACAAGCCCTATACATACTCATCATAAGCCTTGTTCTTCGTTGTTAAGTGAAATTTTAAGAGATAGATATTTTAGAACAATTTTTTTTTCAACATATTTCTTTGTTCTTCTCTTATGTGATTTTTAAGTTTTTTGATTAATTATTTATTACTTGAAATCAAGGTTCTAAAAAATGTGGGGCGTGATCGAGGCGTGGTGGCCAAGCCTTAAGCCTTAGAAGCCTAGGCGGGCCTTAGGCGTAAAAAGGCGTGAAAACGGGTTTAGGCATCTTAATATATTTTAATATTTTTTAACCATAACAAGGCTATTAAAATACTAAAATTGTACATATCATAAAGATATGTCTGAATATATGCAAATTAAAATACTATTTGATTATTTTGGATGAGATAATGGTTGGGTTTGTAAAAAAATTCTATTAAGGGCAATATCGTTTCACTAAAGTATTGTTGTTTTTAGAAAAAGGTGCGCCTTAAGGGTTTTACCAAGAATAAGGCGTAAAAAGCGTAAGGCAAGGCGTTTGTTCTATGCCTCAAGCCTAGGCGGGTTTTTTAGAACAGTGCTTGAAATTAAGACTTTTGTGCTCAAGTAAGCTTTGACAAATTATTTTCTAGATCTAATTTGTACTTGAGAATTACACTCTTTCAAGCTTCAAAAACACATTTGTGAGTTTTTAAAGAGAGGCATTTTCACTACATCTTTTCTACCATAGGGTACCCTCATATGTCCTAGTTATAGTTTGTGGTTACTCATTGGTCTTGTTCAATCAGAATAAAGTGTTTCTTCCACATTGAAGAATACTTATTGGCGTTATAATTGGAGGCATTGGAGGAGTATAAACAGGTCGAAGTCATGTAGCAATCTCCAACTGTTGGCTCTATCTTTGAAGGATATGGTTGGAAAGAGCCTCTAGTTAGTCATAATGTTGTTTGATTGTATGTCTTTGTCTTCTAGTTGGAATAGTCTATCATTGTATATTTGTATTTCCTTTAGCTTGAGGTTTATTCCCGTTGTGGGTTTTTTCTCCTCTATCCGGTGTTTGTAATTTGATTTATCATTTCACATATTAGAATCACTTGTCTGAATTTGAAGATAAAATTTAATTAAGATTATAATATTTATAAACAAATTTTCCCACATAGATTTTTTTATTATTTTTAACCCATCGAATTAATTTGTTTTATCACTCACCTTATATATTAATTTTAATTGGGTAGCTATGGTCAAGAGGTCACACTCAGCTGGTATCAGAGTGGGCCATATTATTTTAGGCTTAAACTCCTATGGTAGATATTTTTAGTGAGATATGAAGGGTCTTTCGTCTCCGACCTTCAAATTTTTATGATAAAAAGTATTCCTATTGGAAAGTTCTTTTGATGGCACATACGATGTCATTTGATGAACGAATTTTGAATTTTGTTTTGATAGGATGGAATTTGTTGGTTACTATTCCTAACAGATTTCAAGTCCTCTAAATAAGATCTAGCTGGGATGAGAACGATATAAAAGAGAGTGGGTGGAATGAAAAAGTAAAACGTAAATTTTAACTGCATTATTGTTAGAGAATTTTGGCCCATTTTGATGTACTCTACATTGAAGGAGGCATGGAAAGTTTTACAAACAACCCATGAAGGATCTCCACTGTGAATCAAGAAAAACTTCAATGCCTCACCACCCGTTGCAAAATCCTTGGATAACTTGAATCATCATCTTGGATAACTTTTAAAGGACAAGAAGTTAGCGTTTAAGACCAAATCTCAAAAGGTTTCCCCATCAGATACCCTTGATCTTAGAGAAGAGGATATGCCTTTGTTCATTGGGAAGTTTGCCATATCATGGAAAAATTCTAAACTAAAGGCAATAAAAAATTGAGTCTTCCTAGGTTTGAATTGGATAAAGGAAGTGGGGGAAAAGAAGCAATATTTCCCAAATGTCATCACATGCTACACATGTGGTGGAAGACGACGTTATTACAAACAATGTCCAATAGAATCGGGTCAAGGTAGTGGAAAAATCTATATCATGTGAATTTTGACATCATCAACGAGTATGCTCAAATTTTTGAGGAGTGCATAGTACTCAAATAAAGGAGCATAGAAATCTCCATCTCCACCATGTTATCCAATGTTAAAAGCAAAGGGTTTTGGTGACTGAGAGTTATGAGAGAGATTTAATTTCTAATAATGAGTAATTGGTAAACCATTAAGAAAGAAGGTGGTTGTGATGGTTTCCTTCATGTTGAGTTTGAATACTTGAGGAAATCATTAAAAAAGAGTGAATAATCTATAGGATTGCCTTGATGAAAAATTTAAATTCTTGAGATCAAATTACTAGCTGCTTCCACACTAAAGATGGATTTGGAGGATAAGTCCCACCAATTGGGTAATATGATTTTAGGGGAAGAACATCGAAGGACAAGAGAGAAATTGTCTTCTTAAGCGATAATCCTTCGTATCCTTGTAGTCAAGTTTGTGTCATCACCCTGCATCTCAAACATATTTCCACCAACATTAGATAGTTCTTGTACAAGGAACACATCTATAAAGGAATTTGGAGTTCAATAATTAATATTTTAACAAAGAGTGACATTTTAAGGATTTTTGTTTCAAGATAAATAAACATGATCTTAGAAACCCGATCGCTTTAATAGAACATAAACCCTGTAAGTGCACGCATTGCCATAAGCTAGTCACTTTAGAGAGTTTTGTGTTATGATTCAACCATACATTCCTTTGATGACATTGAAGGATAATTTGAGTTTTGTTCAAAAGGTTAAGAATAATAGAAGGACCTCTATAAAGGCCCCTAAGGTAAAACTAGCTAAGGCATTTACCAAAATCGTTTCCATGTGTGCTAGAGTATTCACTTGGAAACGTTTCCATGTGGGTGTTGCCTTAGCCATGTGTACTTATATAGTAGTTGGCTTAGGAACCTCGACATTGATGTCACCAATTAATGATGATTCCACTCGTTAGAGGACATTTCCCTACTCTAAGTGATGAGAGTTGGGATTTATTAGATATGCCCAGGATGTGCTTTAGATCACTCATCTTATACCTTAGTTTTATCTAGGTTAGGTTTATTTTTTTTCAAATTTTTTGTTATCGTTCTTTGTTTGTTTATACCTATATGTGACACCCCACCTAATAAAATACCGGGTGATCATTCCTATATCAAAGTAAAATGGGAATCTCATTTGGTTCATTCTTAGCATCACTGTCGAAAACTTTTGAAAACTACTAACCACCTAGTATTAAAAAGGAGGTGCCAAATTTTATCTTTACTTATCCAAGACAAAATAAGTGCCGAAATAAAATAAAATATCCAATGCTGATAGAATCATTCATCATATAGAATAATAAAAGTCTTGTCGAATAAACCATTGACTAAAGCCAAAACCAAACCAATCTAACAAAGCGTAATAAATCCCAAATCTGTGAGTGACATTCTCGAGATAGACTGATATGAACCCCTACACTAGGAATAGAAAAATAGGTGCGTCTATCCAAATCCTGCAACACCCACATCTATGCAGCTGCATATCCATGGGATGAACTCAGGCTTGGCGTCCCTATGGCTGGACACCTAAAACGTTTTGAAAATATTTGATAGCAAGGGTTAGAACCCAAAAGATTTTGAAAATATTTAGCAAGTCACTAAATTGTAGAAATTCAAAATGCATGAATGCTCTTCATATTTAAGCCCTGTGGCTGGACACCTAAAAGGTTTTGAAAATATTTGATAGCAAGGGTTAGAACCCAAAATATTTTGAAAATATTTAGAAAGTGACTAAATTGTAGAAATTTAAAATTCATGAATGCTCTTCATATTTAAGCCAGTGTCGCACTCTCTTCACGTCAGACTCACCCCTTAACTAATGTGCACACCTAACGTCGTAACTAGATACTTGATATAATTCTTTCCTGACACATTACTCTAACCCGAGTATGTTTAAAATATGATATATAAGTTATTTATCACTCTAACTTAAATAATCATCATTCCTTTAAGTCTATATAACATTTACACTAGTTATATAATTCATGCAATTCACTTCATGGATTAAATTACCCGTATATAACTATTTATCCCATTATATATGTAAGATCATATTACAACATTCACACATGTGTTGAATATATAATAGCCCATCCTCTCGAGTAATAACTCATTGGATGTATTCTCAAAAGTGCTATCAACCCAAGCTACTCAGTCCTACCAGGAGTTCCAAGACAACTATGGTCCGCCGAATCGGAACGTAATTAATAAATGTAATAGAGGCGGTTATATTCCTCGGAGTATGAGGACATCATCTCAATGCCACACCTCCGAAATTGGACGCTATGACCTGGGGATATACTCTCCCTACTCCTCGAGCTAGGGGATTCACCCACATCGTGCAACCTCCCTCGATAGCACTAGAGTATATAAATTAAATAAATATCTAATCACTGATATTTAAGAACACACAATATATATATATATATAGACACACACACACACTATCACACTATCGTATATACTTTAAATTAAATCCCGACTTTATCGTGTACAATATCTGTAGCACTTAGCCTAAAATGTTCCCGAGTCTTTTATCTGACTATAATTAAATTAATTACCCATAATTAAATTATTACCTTGGTATCTCTGAATCAATTACCCGAACTCGCTCACTTGGCCCGAAATTTAATATCCGGAATTAAATGCCCAAATTCCCTTTAATAAGTTTATTTACTCCAATCTTAATGTTTCTCTCACAATAAATATAAAAAAAACTTATACTGTTTATCCCTAAGGTCCCAAACAAATCCCAGATTTAATACGCTTCCTTACTGTACATAATTCTCCCTTAAATTTCAACCCAAGTTGATCAGTATAGCCAAACAAGTGGGCCGAATTTTCCATCTCGTTCGAACGAGAAACGACGTCGTTTGAATGGCTAGTGATGTCTTTTGATGACAATCACTATCGTTCGAACCAGAGTTCTGGTCGTTAGAACGACCTGCAATGTTTTCTCTTTCTTTGTCTAGATTCAGTTCTCGGTCGTTAACAAACCTTAGAACCTTCCTTACCCAGAAATCAAACCCAGAATTTACACAATAGGATCTACAAATCAAAACAGATCCCAATATCTTTAACTCCTAATTCGTATCTCTAATTGTTAAAAAAGACATTAATGCATATGATTTTTCCACAACTTTTGCAGTCAATAACATCTCTAATTAACTTATAATTTCTCCACAACATAATATGAATTCAAAATCCCTATCATATAAGTCCCCAAAACTTGATTCGTAACATCCACAAATTTGAAAACCCAACCCAAAATTGAGTGTTTAACACTGACTGATATGCCCAAAGTGCACCTTCGTACTGTAAGTCACTAACCTTGGCCTGTCTCACACCCGAGTCTACAAGAAGCTTCCAACAGCCATCGGGGAGGTCGTCTTCTATAAGGTCGGCCCCTCATAGGTCAACCTCGGTTGAACAGCAGCTGAGGTTGACGGCGTCGCTTCGGCCCAGGCTATTGCCAACCTCATACTCTGCATCAGCCAACGTTGTACCTAACTTCATACATAACCTCGGCCAGTCTTCCCGATTGAGGTCATTATGGCTATTGGAAAGGCAAAGCAACATCATCAGACTCACCAACCTCGTACCCATTCAGGCCGAGGTTACATCAGTCGAGGACACAAGTCCGACCATATGCAAGCACATGTAAGGTTTGGAACACGTGAGAAAATAAGTTATAACCGAATCATTCCCCTCACGTGAGGGAATATTGTGGTCATCATTATCTACATAAGATAAACCATGTGTAATTATCATAGTTTGATCCTCATACACATGTTCATTGCATGCTTGGGGGGTACATTACACCTCCCAATCACTATATATAGAGGTCTTCCTCTACCTTGTAGAGGGATCGATAATTTCAACCCTAGCTAAAACTCTATTTGTTTAAACAGAAGAGAGAGAAATCTTGAGAGATTGTATCTATGGCCATTAGTGCCCTAATCTAGTGAAGTTACTCACACACTCACAATGGACATAGGCTAGATTCGCTGAACCACTTATATACTATTGTTCATCCTCTTATCCTCACCTCCATCTACTAGTTATTTACTCTTATGCTACCATTATTAGTGCTAGTTTGAGCTTATCAACACCTCATATCGGTGGTGCTATTTCTAGCATCATTATTTTGGCACCGTCTGTGGGAACGAGAAGATTCATCTCTTACTCTTTTGTTGCTTAACCTCACTGGAGACTCTGGTGGTGAACCAGGCCTCACCCCTCGCGTGAAGGTGTGTCACCATTGAAAGAGGTCCTTTAAGTTATGAAGCTCTCTAATATTTACATTGCAAGATCTCTAGTCTTATCATATGGAACCAGAGTTACCACCTCCCCTACCATCTGGTGTTGGAGGACCCAGTTGTAGCCAGGCACCACTCCAGTCCGAGATGGCTGAGGTGGCAGTAACCTTGAAGTCCTTGGCTGTAACTCAGCAAGTGATTCATGAGCAATTTGACCATGAGGCCAGGGGACCACCCCAGGGACCACGAAAGGACCAACCTACTCCTCAGCGAAAGAGGGATGTTGCTGACCCTAGGTGTTTACGCCTGGGGAGGCAAGGAAACCCTTGACCTGAGGATAGGTATGATGACATTGAGGCAGAGGATGCCCCAACAAACTATTGGGAGCCGTATGAGGTTTCAAATAATACTGTACATCCTATACAATAGGGCCGAGGTCAGTGTGAAAGATGAGACGGTGATGGACAACAAAGAGGGTCTACTTTTGATTGCTTGAGGAGAGTGCTGGACTTTGAAAGGCTCGGCCTAATTAATGATCTGAGACAGAGGCTATCCAGGTCAAGAAGTATAGTTGGATCATAAAGGGAAGATGGTGATCATCGGCCTCGTCATGGTCGACCCCCACATGGCCGATATTGTGGTCAGAGTGAGGTCAACAACCGACATTGCGTACAACTAGGGAACCCTCATTTCACCCTTCAGAAGTGGCTGGGGACAACCTCAGCCAGGCCGATGTTGCTATGCCATGGAATGAATCTATTCAGAGGTTAGAAGAGAAGATAGGGAACCTCATAAAAAGCTTAGACCCATTACAAAGGGGGTACTCCGAGGGTTCACCTTTTGTGGCAAGGATTGTCAACTTTTCAACCCCTGCCAAATTTAAACCTCCAGTGGTGTCTCCCAAGTACGATCATAGTAATAACCCAGTCCATCACATTGAAATCTACCAATCTCCAGCAGACATTTATTCAATCTCTAATGAGATGAGATGCCGAGCTTTCTCAAGCACTTTGACTGGGGTTGCACATATCTGGTTCATGTCTCTTCCTAAAAATAAAGTTGAAAATTTCAAAGGCTTAGCCGAGCGGTTTATTCATAACTTCTGTTTTGGGGTAAGACCTCAGAAGAAGACTATTCACTTTCTTTATGTAAAGCAAGGGAATAATGAAAGCCTTAGAGACTATCGCGAGGTTCAATAAGGAAAAAATGGAGGTAGAAGAATATGAATAGCGCATAGCCATGACAACCCTTATTGGAGGACTTCAGAAGGGAAAACTACTTTGGAAGCTTGCTAAAGACCCTCTTAAGTCTATGGTTAAGCTGTTAGAAACAACTGGAAAGATCAGTGTGACACCCCGACTAATTAAATGCCGGGTAGCTACTCCTTTATTAAATTAATACAAAATGTCAAGTTGGTCCAGTTAACAGCATCACTGTCGAAAACATTTTAATGATTACTAACTACCTAGTATTTAAAAAGTAAGATGTCGAATTTTAAATTAAGTCTGATTAACATGCAATAAAATAATTATGGAAGAATAACATAACCATACACAATAAAGTTCTAATAGTGAAATCAACAAGTAATAATGAGTCTGGAGGAAATACTCCTCACAACAATCCCAATATGGAAATAAATAAAACAAGTCTGCATCCTGAATTAATTACAAACCAAAGTCTGAATAACTGAAATATAAAATGTCTCTAATAGAAATGGACGACATGCCCTACAATTGATGAACACTGAATAGAGTCAAAGAGCATTGTAGACTAGGAGTTGAACCAACCTTGAACACTGAATAAAGGCATTTTAGACTAGGAGTTGAACCAACCGGATGAGTAGCAACACTTAGCAGGTTTGTCTCAAGAACCAACCTTGAGTCACTGTAGACTAGGAGTTGGCTGATACTAATGGCTTTTGCCAAAGAGAGGCCTACTATTAATGCCTCATACTCTGACTCGTTATTGGAAGTTTTAAAGTTGAACATCAATGCATATTCAATATCAGTACCCTCTAGTGCTGACACTATCTGCCCTGCTCCACTTTCGCTTGCATAAGATAACCCATCAATGAAGAGGTTCTAAATGGTTGCATTTGAAGATAAGTTTCCCTCTAATATGGTCCCTTGCTTGAAGAGGTATCTCTCTTCGTCATTCTCAACTATTCTTTGTCTAGCTCTGCTTGACTCAACCTCGTTCGATTCTTGGCCAACGTTTCTCTCTTCTGTTTCATGTGAAACCTCTTGATTAATCTCAACCTCCTAGTATTTGGCCAAGGACAAAAGGATGGCCTCAAGAACCAACCTTGAACCAACCTCGAAGAGGGTGATAATGCTTCTAGAAATCTTTAAGGAAGTAAAGATGAAGAATATACCTCGGCTAAACAATACCCAAGCTGATGCACTCACGAGGTTGGCCTCAAGAGCTAGGAAAAACATAAGAAGAACAGTACCAGTTAGGATTCTTCTCAAGCCGACCATTGAAGAAGATGAGGTTGCCAGACTTTGCCTAAATTTGAGTATGGGAGTCTCATGGAGAGGGAGAGATACCAGAGTCGAAGTTAGAAAGGAGAAAGTTGAGGTTCAGAGCTGCCAAATTCTTAATTATAGGAGATGTCTTGTAGAAAAAGGGGTTATTACTCCCTCTCCTCAGATATGTCCACCCTTCAGAGGTTCCACACATCTTGAACGATGTTCATGAGGGCTCTTTTTCAAGTCACATAGGAGGAAGGCCATTAGCTAAGAGGATAATCACTCAGGGGTACTGGTGGCCGACCCTGACCAAAGATGCAGTTGCATATGTGAAGAAGTGCGATAAGTGTCAGAGATTCTCCACCATCCCTCATCAACCACACAAACCTCTTACTTCTATCAACTCCCCTTGGACATTTGTAATATGGGGCATCGACTTGGTAGGACCCTTGCCAAGATCTGTAAACAACTATCGGTTCTTAATAGTGGTAATTAATTATTTCTCCAAATGGGTGGATGCTGAGCCAATGATCACAATCACTGAGCAGAAGACCATCCAGTTCATCAGGAAGAACATTATATGCAGGTATGGTCTCCAAACACCCTCATCTCATAAAATGGAGCCCCAATTCAAGAATATATCCTTAGAAAAATACTGTGAAAGAGTAAGGATTAAGCAGTTCTTCTCTTCTCCTGGCCGACCCCAGTCAAACGTCCAGACCGAGGTCACAAATCGAATAATCCTTGATGGGATAAAAATGAGGTTGGAAGAAGCCAAAGGAAGATGGATAGAGGAGGTATATGCTGTGCCTTGGGCCTATAGGACGACATTGAGGACACCAATAGGAGAAACCTCATTTATGTTAGCTCATGGATCAGAGGCTATCATCCCAACAGAGATAGGACTTCCTACTCATAGAATTAAGATATATGACTCTCAGAAGAATGAGGAGGAGAGAAGACTTGATCTTGATTTAATTGAAGAAAGAAGAGAGGATGAAGAGATAAGACAGGTAGCCTACCAGCAGAGAACTGGGAGATTCTACAATCAAAGGGTGAAGTTAAGGCCCATAGCTATGGGAAACCTAGTCCTAAAGAAAACATGGAAAAAAGAAAATAAGCTCCATCCTAATTGGCATGGTCCTTATAGGGTAGTTGATGAGGTTATGCCTGGTACCTACCGACTAGAAAATCTTGAAGGAGAACCTTTCTCCAACCCTTGGAATGCCGATCACTTAAAGAAGTATTACATATGATGTTGCAGTTGTTCTTATCTTTTTGTAATACATGTACCAGTTTATACAAAGGATGTTAATGAAAAGATAGCAATGTTGTGATTATACTTATATTATATTTTTAACATCATAATTTGGTGACCTCAGACCTTAAAACATCATTAAGTTAGTGAAAGTACGAGGTAAAACATCATTTATTTGGTGACCTCAAATTATTAAACATCATTAAGTTGGTGAAAGTATGAGGTAAAACATCATTTATTCAAATTATCAAACATCATTAAGTTGGTAAAAATATGAAGTGGAACATCATAATTTGGTGACCTCAAACCTTAAAACATCATTAAGTTGGTGAAAATATGTGGTGGAACATCATAATTTGGTGACCTCAGACCTTAAAACATCATTAAGTTGGTGAAGATATGAGGTGGAACATCATAATTTGGTGACCTCAGACCTTAAACATCATTAAGTTGGTAAAAATACGAGGTGAAACATCATAAAATGGTGACCTCAGACCTTAAACATCATTTATTTGATGAAAATTTAAGAGTTAAAACATCGTAAATAGTGCAACACCATATAAATTTCAAGCAAAATATCGTACGATGCAATAGAATCTGAAGAAGTTGAACTAATGATTATCATAAAAAGGGTTCAGAGTTACAAAATAGAGTATAAAGATCCTTCATCAGTGAGTTCATAAAAATAAGAGTTACAGACAAGGGGGAATCAAAATGTGAACTATTGAAAAGCTTCACAAGAAAAGGGCCTATGTCTCTGCATCTGCAGTAGTCTGATCATGGCCGACATTTGCCACTTCAACTCCATCATCATGATGAGTAGAATATTTCGTCTCAGTGACCTCTAGAGGAGAAGTCTCAACTGGAGCAGCAACGGCCTCCTCAACTTCCTGCAAGGCCTGTGTGAACCGAGGATCTCGAAAGCCAAGACCCATAAAGTCTGATGCACTCAAAACACCAGATTCGCTCTCTTTCGTGGATGCCCTTTTGCCAATCACCTTGATACCTCTTTCAAGGTATTCAAAACCAAAGATGACAAATTCATCAGAGGCCATGTAGTCTTCAATGTCCTTCTCAACAGCATCTTCTAAAGCAGCCTTGACTGCATCATCAACCCTTGACTGAAGAACATCATTCTTAGCCTTCAGAGATTTTTTATGGTCCTTCCTGAGCTGAGATATATCATTGTCCCTCTGCTTGATGACCCTTTTCAACCTTGCAACCTTTGTATTCAAAGAGGCCTCAACCTTCTCGGGTTACCTACCCTTCTCTATAAGGGGAACTTCTATAAATTCCAATCAATAAGACGATGAAAGAACAAGACACCCTGTAGAAGAAGATCAAACATATGAATATATGAATTATAATTTCTAAAAAGTTGATGTTACACATATGAGAAAATGAGCAAAAACTGGTACTTGGATTGACTTGTGAAGAGCAAACTCGGCCAATAAAGGGATATCCAAGGTGCGTAGAAAATGCTTGTCTTCTTTAGTCATTATTTTGCCAATAGCATCAGCAGCCTTCAGACTGTGGTCGATCAGCCTATCTATGATCTTTATCTGAGATAGACGAGCAACCAAGGCATCATCTATAGAGATAAGGATGACACGATCCCTGGCCTGGGTCTTTCTCGGCCTCGTGTGCTCCGGGTCAATGGTGGACTTCCTCTTTTTGGTGGCATCGACCTTGGAGGTGCCGATGTTCTTCTTGATGTTAGATGGGGGTACATTTTTTCCACCCCTTTTCCCCATGAGCTTAATAAGGACAGGAGTAGACATTTCCTAGAGCTCGTCTGATATGCCTACAGGATGCTCTAAAAAAGACCAGTCTCTAAGTTAGTCAGGCAGAGATATAAAATATAAGAGGTATAACTTGGGTAAGAAAAATTAAGGCTTACGAAGATCTTCCAAGGGACCACCCCGTAAACTTGTATGAGATAGGCATCAGATGCTCATATTTAATGAGACGAACTTTCTCGCCCTGATTACGAAGGTCCTCAACATTTTTATAATTATCCTGACTAAGTCGAGGGTAAACTTTTGCAATAAGGGAGACCTTCCCCCATCTCAGAGGGGTCCTTGGAACCAATGTTCCAGAAGCCTCATCTAAACCAAATTCCCATGCCTCGAAAATAAAGAAGTACCGAGGTTTCCAATTGTGATTTGAATTTTGGGTAACCAAGAGCATTTTCTTCTCTGATTTCCTTGCTAAGAAGTGGTAATAGATGGGGTGGTTTTTGGAAGATGATGGAACATAACAACCAGTGAAAATGCTAACTAGAAGATCTGAATGGTGGATAACCC
This sequence comes from Sambucus nigra, assembly GCA_949130495.1. Classification (NCBI taxonomy): domain Eukaryota; kingdom Viridiplantae; phylum Streptophyta; class Magnoliopsida; order Dipsacales; family Adoxaceae; genus Sambucus; species Sambucus nigra. The sequence continues at coordinate 495,969,529 of OX422211.1, read as the reverse complement.
TCTAAAGGAAGATAGCTCCAATCATAAACCTCCTGGCATTAGGGGATAGTTGGTGAGGGGCAAGATTTATGTGGGAGAGTATAGCTCGGATGGTTAGGTGAATTTAAAGACGAAAGCCCAACTTGAACATCTGCTCATAGACACAGATTTCTCCATCTCGTCCATCAAAGGACCTTTCATCCTTCAGAGGTTTCCTAAGGATGATTGAAGAATCTATGGCATAAAGGTGCCTGAAAGTGAGGAGGTCGTACTTGTTGATGGTACTCTCATATTCAACCACCTCATAGGTATCAAGATCACACCTTTTATCATCATCACCATCCCTAGTAGCATCATCTTGGGCAGTTATAGGGGCATCACCATAAAACCTTTGAGCAAATTTAACCCCGATGGCATCCGATAGCGTAATGACATCAATGGGAGGTGGAATTGCTACGTTGGGCCCTAAGATTTCAACATCAGAAGACTTACGTGAGGTGCTAGCACATTGATAAGACGAGGCATGACTTAAAACCTCAACCTCCTCAGGAACCTCACCTTGCCGAGGAGAATAATCCATAGCCTCTTAAAAAGAGTCCACAGATTCACCTGCTTCAGACATTGAGATAGGGACTGAGGAAGAGGACTTAGACTTTGGGACAGGATCCTCAGGAACCTCTACAGGCTCAGTAGGCTCTTCAGGCTCGAGGCATATGACCTTTAGTGGATGAGGAAAAATTGGTCTGAGTATAAAGGCCTCAGCCCTACGAGCTTCCTCTTGGGCTAGCTCTATCTGCCTAATTTTCTCAAAAGTCTTCTCACGAAGAGATGGGAACTCTTCTATGAGTTGGTACAAGGGTTTAAGCATAAGGAGGATGGCACTACACTTTGACGCGAACTGCAAACAACTTGTTTAATCTAAACTAAAGATCAAACTAGGAATCTAAAAGGTTTTCACTAAGAACTTCAAGAACCTTCAAGAATAGAGTCGCCGGAGAAGATAATCGGAGGTTCACCGGAGACCTAAAAGAAGGAAGTTTGTGGCTAAATAAACTTCAGAGCAACCTAGAATGGCCCTAGCTCCACTCAACTACTCCTATCCTACCCCTACAGTCACTTAACAGTGGAAGAAATCCTCGCCGAAAAAAAGAAAAAGTCGCCAGAAAAGCTTAAACTATGAAATGAAAGTTTAACAAATGAAAAAAAGGTCGAAAGTAGTACCTGACTAGTCATGAGTGAGGGAGGAAGAGGTTAGGAATCAAAGGAAATCTTAAATCGCAGCACAACAATGGAGTTCTTGAGAGAGTGGCAATCGCAGAAAGGCTCAGGCGGGAAAAAATTGGAAGAAGAAAGAGAAAATGAGAAAAAGGAAGGATTTAAACCTTCTCAATGATGGGGCATGGTTTATAATGCCCCCGTCATTAAGTTTGGAAACCTAAAAGGCACAGTCAGAATTATCAATACCTTGGGGAATACGTTAGTCACTTTACTGAGTGACATGTGTCAAGCAACTCAGCCTCGACTTGTCACACCCCTCAATCACCTACTCACATAGGTGACTAAGGGCTGGGGGTAATTGATATGCCCAAAGTGCACCCTCATACTCGGAGTCACTAACCTCGGCCTGTCTCACAATCGAGTTGATAAGAAGCTTATAACAGCCATCTAGGAGGTCGTCTTCTGGAAGGTCGACTGCTCATAGGGCAACCTCGACTGAATAGCACCGAGGCTGATGGCATTGCATGGGCCTAGGCTATTGCCAACCTCATACTCTACATCAGCCGAAGTTGTACCCCACCTCATATATAACCTCGGCCAGCCTTCCGGGCCGAGGTCATCATGGCTATTGGTAAGGCAAAGCAACATCATCGGACTCACCAACCTTGTACCCGTCCAGGCCGAGGTTACATAAGTCAAGGACACAAGTCCAAGCATATGCAAGCAAATGTAAGGTTTGGAACACGTGAGAAAATCAGTTATATAAAAGAAAGTTTAGCTACTTGCCTTATGATTCATGGAGTCTGATTATTCCTTTGGTGTAGAGATTTGGTTTGTTGAAGAACATCTCCCTTGTTCTTCCTCTTGGCTCCCAAGAGTTCTCCCTTTTTGCTCCTCTACGTTCTCAGATTCCTTCCAATTGTGTTATGGCTGCCCACAACTCCTAAACTTAGGTTTTTATCTCCAAATCCCGTTTTTAGTCATATGGACCTAATTAAAACGGCCCAAACACCCCTGTATGGGCCCGGTTATGCCCAAAAATAACCCGTGACCCTTTTACTGTCCCCTGATACACTTTTCTGACTTTCTCGGTCCATCCGAACTAAATCGAACACTCAGAATTGACATCCGAATTAATTTATAAAAATCCTTATCTGACACCTAAATTGGTCTATACCCGACTCCCAATTAAGATAGATAAATGCCACGTAACTAATACACATGTGGTAATGAAATTATTAATATTCATTTAATGATTTAGAGTCCATAAATATTAACCATTTACTCTCCCGATTAATATTTAAATAAATATTAATATAATTAATTCAATTAAATTACGACACAAGTAATTTAAAATTTACCCCAATTAATTAAGTATTTAAATGCACAGAAATACGAGGTGTTACATACTTCCCCCCTTACAAAGGAATTTCGTCCCCAAAATTAGGTCATACCTATGACGAATAACTCTGGATACAGCTCTTGCATATCCTCCTCCCGCTCCCACATAGACTCGTCAACATTGTCATTACCCCACTCTACTCTAACTAGTGGTACTACCTCACCCCGCAGCTTCTGCTCACTATAATCCACAATAGCTATAGGTCTCTCCTCATATGAGATGTCTGGATACACGTCAATCTCCTCGAGTGGAACGTGCCAGAAGTCCCTCTCGCTTCTCTAATATTTCTTCAGCAATGGTAGGTGGAACACGTCGTATATCCGCTGAAGATGCTCTAGCAAACCCAGTCTATAAGCTGCCTGTCCCACCCTCTCAATTATGGGGAAAGGGACCACATACCGTGGTGCTAGGTTCTGAAAAATGCGTTACTAAATCCGTTTATTGAAAATAAACTATTTAAGTAACTCCGAGTAGTTTTTTGAAGAAACTCTTTTCTTAAATCAAAAAGGATTAATCACTAGAAGTGTTTAATAAAATAGTTTGTACGAGATCTTATTCAAGATTTGGACAACAAGTTTAAAAGATAGTTTAAACAAGTTTTAAACACAGCACAACCAAGAGTGAGATGAGAAAATGTAGAAAGATTCTGTTCATAATTTTTTACGTAGTAAAACCTCACCAATTGAGGAAACATCCACGACTCCCTCTACGAAGTAAAATGAAAAATCCACTAAAATAAATTTATGAGTTACAAACTATATAACTAACATGCAAACAACTCAGACCTATATAAGTTTAGGAATGTACCCTCTGGTGTCCTTATAACTTCTCTGCAGTTCTGATTGTAGATGTAGTTCTCTCAGTTTGTCAACTACTGATTTGTTCCAGCACTTTACGTCGACTTATGTTCACAAGATCTTATTACCAACACTTTTCATGTTGTAGGGTGTAAGTGTTTGTGAAGGTGCTTTCTAACACATGCATGCACATACACACACACTTATTAAGTACAAACAGTCCTAACAAATTACAGATACACTATATGCTGTGATCTTTTCTTTTCTTTCTTCTTACAAAACTTGGAACCTTTTTTGACCATTCAATTAATCCCAAAATCCATGGATATCTTGCTTAGAAATCAGCCAAGATCTTAATCAATCTCAGTTTTGAAAAGATTTTCGAGATTGAAAACCTCCAGGTGAGATTCCAAACTAGGTCAAAGGTTTAGTTTTACAAGAACAAGAAACAGAAAGCATTTATTGTTGATTTCAAAGTAAGAAACCGTTTTAGAGAAAATAATCAATAATATATTTCTCAAGATGATAAATAAAGAATGAAACTAAGTGTAATGTAACATGAATAACTTAGATCTGAGGTTTCTATGAAATCAGAAACTAGATCTAAGTAAAAGTCTAAGTTGGAAACAAGATCTCATGAACACAAGGTTACAACAACAAAAATAACTCAACTCAAACTCTCAAACACTCAAGAACACTCAGGGTAGTGTTTTTGGATATGGTGTTTTAAAGAGGTGTTTGGGTTAGGTTTGAAGAGGATTTAGACGAATGAAGTTAGGGTTTCTAACTTTCTTTCTCTCTCTGGTTTCTCTCTTCTCTCTTCTCTCTCTACTCTCTCTTCTCTCAGAAACAATGAAATGGCAAAAGTCTTCGAAGTCTGAGAATAGAGGTCCTTTTATAGTGAGAGGCGAAGGTTCGAGATGCTGGCTCAAAATCAAGGGCCAGGATTAAGTCAGTTTAAATTGACTTGAATCTAAGGGCTCAAACAAGGCGATGGTTAAACGAAAGCTGATTGGTTTAGAACGTTACACTGGGATTCATCAAGATGACATGCAGACCATTGATAACAAATGATCCAAGGGTTGATAACACACGCGTTGTTATCTTAGTAAAGAAACACACTTCCAACCAATCAGAGGCAGACAGATGTAGGGCAAATACAGAATCTGAAATGCGCGTCTAAAATAATTAAAACCATACCCTCATGTTTATACCACTTTCGATTTCTACCCAAGGTAACATTATGCCAAAATACACAACAAAGTATATTTAGAGTTTGACCCCAAAAACTTATAAATCAAGTTTTAATTAATAAAACATGGTTTAAAAAATGTTTAAAAAATCCCAAAAAATTATTAAAAATCAAACTTAGGGATTTAAACACACTCAAAATATGTACACACATTATTATGCCGTATGACATGTATGAATTGAATTCTACTGTGTGTGAGAGTTGGCAATAGTCACTTGATCACTACAAGTAAGAGAGATGAATAGGCAATCCAACTTCTGAGGCTCTTTGGTTTCTAGGATGGACATAATTTTGTCACAATTTCCAAACTAGATGAGCACTTATACAATATAAGCTCAAGTGAGTCAAAGGTATAAGGGCTTCAGGTTTCCCTTCTTACCGAACCTCATCACTCCTTTCATAGGAGACACTCGAACCAATACCTGACCACCGAACTCTAACTCCACATGTCTCCGAGAAGCATCAGCATAACTCTTCTACCTATCCCGAGTTATCCTAATCTGTCCCCGAATAAGCTCTATCTTGGCAGTCGTCTCCTAGATTATCTCTGGCCCCAATAGCTTGTTGTCCCCCACCTCTTTCCAATAGGCGAGGGAAGGATAATGTCTCCAATAAAGCGCCTCAAATGGTGCTATCCCAATCGTAAACTGGAAAGAATGTTATACGCAAACTCTACCAAAGGAAGGTATCGCTACCATCCTCCCTAAAAGTCTAAAATGCACATCCTCAGCATATCCTCCAGCATTTGATTAACTCTCTCATTCTGCCCTTCTGTCCGTGGATGGTAGGCGGTACTCAATCATAATCTTTGCCCATGGACTCCTGAAAGCTCTGCCAGAAGTGGGATAAAGAATTCTTATCTCTGCTAGACACAATGTTAACCGGCACCCCATGTAGCTTAACTATCTCCGCTATGAACATCTGCGTGTATCATATCGTCTCAAAATCTGTGAAAACCATAAAGAAATAGGATACCTTGGTCAATCGATCCATAATCACCCATATGGAGTCATGGCTGCTCTGTGATGTAGGTAACATTGTAATGAAGTCCATGTAGATACTCCCATTTCCACATGTGAATCTCCCGTGGATGTAGCATCTCGAGAGGTCTTTGATGATCAACTTTCACAAGCTGACACGTGGTGCATTTTGAGACAAACTCTACTATATCCTGTTTCATCCCTGCCCATCAGTACTGCCTCCTCATATCCCGGTACATCTTATCCCCACCGAGATGTACCTCAAACCTCAAACCATGGGACTTAATCATAATTGCATGCCTCAAATCCTCATCCTCTAGCATGACTAAGCTCCCATTAAAGCATAGGACTCCCTCTGAACTAACCGAATAACACTCTGCTCCCTCGGCCAGTAGTTGACGTATGTTGTCCTAGCATACCTGGTCCTCCGCTTGTGCCCTCACAACCCGCATAATAATTTTAGGAGTGATCGATAAAGCTGACATACATGCCTTGGCGAAATTATCGTCGTGTTGAATATCACTCCACTTCGCTTTCCGGATCTCTGTAATATCCCTAGTGGGCCTCTGGCTCAACGCGTATGCTACCACGTTAGCCTTACCAGGATGATACTGGATATCAAACTGGTAGTCCTTCATGAATTTTATCCACCGACTCTTCCTCATGTTTAGATCCTTCTACGTAAATAGATACTTAATTGACATATGATCTATGAATATAGTAAACTGCTCTTCCAGAAGATAATGCCTCCATATCCTCAAAGCAAAGACGACCGGTGCCAACTCTAGGTCGTGGGTGGGGTAATTTTTCTCATGGGGATTAAGATTCCTAGATACATAATCTATATACCTCTCCTTCTACTGCAACACACCCCCAAGTCCTTCTAAGGATGCGTCAGTGTAGACCCGGTACACCAATCCGACCCTAGGCAAAAGCAAGTACGGGCGCAAATGTCAACTTATCCTTTATCTCATCGAAAGCTAATTGGCAATGATTATCCCATATAAATGGTACCCCCTTGCGAGTCAGATTCATCAATGGACCCGTAATTTTTGAAACACCTTAATGAACCGTCAGTAATAACCTGCCAACCCCAAAAAGCTGCGAATATCTGTCGGTGTCGTAGGCTATTCCCACTCCCTCACCACCGATACCTTACTTGGGTCAACAGCAATACCCCGATTGGACACTATATGGATAAGAAACTGCACCTTCCGTAGCCAAAATCCACACTTCCTGAATTTTGCATAAAGCTGGTGGTCCTGTAGGATCTGCAAAACCCTACACAGGTGCCCTGCATGCTCCTCCTCTGTGCGCGAGTAAACCAAAATGTCGTTAATGAACACGATAACGAACTGGTCGAGATACTCTTTGAAAACCATGTTCATGAGATTCATTAACACTGCTAGAGAATTGGTGAGCCCAAGCGGCATCACCCTAAACTCGTAGGATCCACACCGCGACAGAAAAGAGGTCTTAGGAACATCCTCCACTCAAATATGTAGCTGATGATACCCTGACCTCATATCGATCTTTGGTAAGTATGCTTCCCCTCTTAACTGATCAAATAAGTAATCAATCCCAAGTAACAAATACTTATTCCGTATCATCACCTTGTTCAGATCCATGTTATCTATGCACAACTGAAGCGAACCATACCTTTTCTTCACGAACAACATAGGCGTACCCCATGACGATGTGCTCCACTGAATGAAAACCTAACCTAAGAGCTCTTGAATCTGCTCTCTAAGCTCACGCATCTCTAAAGAGGCCATATGGTAAGGTTCTTGAGCAATCATCCTCGAACTCAGTGCTAGATCAAGAACGAACTCGATATCCCTGTTAGGTGGTAACCCTTGTATTTCCTGAAATACATCCTCGAAGTACCTCATAACAGGGATCATGTATAATGGAATCTCCCCCTATTGTGAGGTGTCCTCCTTAATATAATAGAAATAAGTGCGTGACCCTCCCTCAAGAAGAGGCATCGCCACTAGGAAGATCTCCTATCCAGAAATAGAGAACATGATGGTCCTTTTCGAAGCAATCCACTGTCGCCCTGTATCCTGCCAACTAATACATGCCTAGGATGACATCATATCCCTTCATATCTAACACTAGAAGGCTTGCAGCTAAACTCAGTCCCCCAATCACAATATCGATTCCTCTATAAACTGAGTGTATAAGTGATCCACTCCCCATCGGTGACTCTACACACATAAGGAGACTACGGGCAGTCTTTAACAAACAGGCGGCTCTAGCAAATCTGGTTTTAATAAATGAATGTTATGCACCAACATAAAAAATAATCCTACCCTCATGCCCATGAATAGGAAATGTACACTCAACTATTGGCGGTGCCTGAGGTGTTGGTGGAATGGGAACATCTCGGACGTTGTATACACGCCCGTAGTACGTCATATCATTGTTTATTTTAAATAGGGTTATAATGTGCTTGCTTAAATATGAGAAATCTACATGTACACTTTCTTGTGAGTTTTCCTTCACAATAGTTTTTCCTTCCCTTAGCCCGCTACCCCCAACCTAGTTTCTTCACTCTAGTGGAAGATGCCACGACTAGTGAAGTGTGACCGTTGCATCAATTAATCGATTTGCAAGAATAAAGTTTCTTTAAAAATACATCATTTGAAGCTTTAATCTCTTCCAAACCTTGTTATTTATGTAATACTTCATTTCTCTTACTACTAACATCGAACCTTGGGAGGTTAGTTGATAACCTTCACGATCTAAGCGGCTATTATGGATTTCTCTTTTCTTAGGTGTAAGGGTTAGTGCTTTAAAATTTTGGTTTGGATTTTTGTAAGAGAAAAACTTTATAGTTTCTTATTATGTTTATAGATTGTAATATTTCATTATCCTGGCTACATAAACAAGTAAATTCTTAAGGCTTCAATTGAAGATAAGTTAGTGACCGAACGCAATAATCGAAGATTGCAGAGTTGATTTTATCACTACAACACACGGAGAAGGTACATGAGGCTGATTTTGTGTAAGCATTATGTTCAAGAGTATTTTACAAGTGTTTGAAATATAAAATATTTTCAAAAGTTTTATAAAAAAAATCATTTTTAAGGAATCTCGTTAGAATGATATATCGTGGGTCATTTAAACGAGTTTCTTCAACTCGTTGGATATCACATGTTTAAGCAAAACTTTCAATGAAACTTTTTTGTTATCATGTTGGAATGTCATTCGATGTCTTGTTTGATGTTATTCAAATGACTATGCATAGGTCGCTTAAATGAGGTCCATTTCGTTCGAACGAGCCTATGGAAAATTATTTTCTACTTAGTTTCAAGTGCAATCTTTTTAAGTCTATCTTTTAGGTATTTTTGTCCCTATTTAAGAGGTACGAACTTGCTCTTATTTGCATGACTTTTTCACTTATTATATGATAAAACACTTAGTTTCATAAATTGAAACCCATTGAATATTTTGTTATCACTTTATCAAACCTTGAAGAACACATATCGTGTTATAATCATTGTGGAGTTAATTCTTCACTGTTGAATAATGGAAAGGAATTTTCTGAGGCTGATTGGTGGACAATGAGGAAAGTGGAGTTTGCTATGGGGCGTTACTAGATCTACATCGTTTTCCGTCATCAATAAGGAAGGATACATAACTGCGATACTTAGTGGATTCTAAGTCTATAAGTCTATCTGTGTCGTCTATAATACCTTTATTTTAATCTTCCATGCTTATTTTCACCTAATCAATCAAGATAAAATTGAATTGAATTGAATTTGGATGGTTTGTGACTTAATTTATGGATTCTACCTTTGACCATATAATCGTACCAATTTGCACGTTTTTCAAATTGGTACCAGGGCTTGTTTCTACAAGTTATTTAGATGAATATGATGGTTATATGGAAAATTCGTAAAATAGGAACCTTTTTTTAATGGATGAATTATGCTTAATGGAAATCTCATATGAGATTGTCTCTCAAACCGATCGACCAGGGCATTTGTCTTTCCATTGAAAAGGGGTGGAATCCTGCTACTGTGACTAGTGAAAACATCATTAGTTTCAAGCTAGTCAAATATTGGACTGAAGATGACTTTAGATTGAGTAATTTTAACTCCCATAGTTTGAATATGATTTTTTATGCTGTCATATCCACTGAATTTTGTCGCATCATGACGTGTACCACGTCAAAAGAAGTTTGGGATATGTTCGAACTCACGCTTGAGGGTACAAATATTGCTAAAGCTTCTAATCTTCAAAACCTGCCCAAACGTCTTGAGACTATATGCAGGCTTAAAACTGAAACATTTGATGAATGTTTTGACCATATATATGATATTGTGAATTCTAGTATTAATTTAGGTGGGCAAATTATATAAGTGAGAGTTGTTAAGAAAAAATGGAGGTCTCTTCCATCTTATTTTAGTGCGAAACTTAGCGTCCTTAACTCCCTAGGAATTATAGACACAATTAGGCTAGAAGAACTCGTAGGTGATCTCCAGACTTATGAATTAAAGATGTTCCCTGAAACCCAAAAAGAAAAAAGAAAAAGGAATATCTTTAAAAGATAAATAAAAAAGAGGAGGTTTCTAACTCCGATTCTGAAATTAATCAAGACGATCTTTCCTTTTTTACCAAAAAATATAAAAAGTTTCTCGTATTCAAAAATCAAAGTTCATCCAAATTGGAAAATAAAAAAATCATGAAAAATAAAATTACAAAGCGAGTAAGAATTTTTATGAGAAGGACTGAAAGAAAGCTAGAGGTTAAAATCCTAAGAAAGATTAATCTAAGAGGTGTTATGAGTGTGAAGGGAATAGGTCAAAAATCCCATGAATGTCCCACTAGGATTAAGAGATAGGAAAAAGGAAAATCTGCTTACAATTAAACTCTAAGCGATGATGATGTTAAGTCGATGGATTCTGGGGATGAATCACCGAATGGACATAAATTCACCTCATTAATGGCTAGTCATATCAGGACTTCAAGTATATCTCAATCCAATGAGGACATTTCTAAACATGATAAGCTCGATAATGAGTCAAAACATCTCGAAGAGTTTGAGGGTGATGATGGGAATCTGAATGTGGGAGAGTGTGGTCTCCAATACCTATACTCCAAACTTTAGATTGACTTGTTAAAAACTAAAACTAAAAATAAAAATTTGAATCTTGGTGTGTTGTCTTTAGAAAAGGACTTAAAATATTCGGGAGAGAGTCATGCCTTGGTTAAAATCTCGTTGAGTTGGGACCTTATTTTGATAGGTAAGAAAAAGTATGACTTGACCAAGTGGTTAGTATTATGAGAGATATTCAAGAATCATTTGAGATTTTGTGAAACTTAAAGCCTAAATTTCCCAACTCAAGAATGATATCAAACGTGCCCAGGAGGTTAAAGTCACCTTAGAGGACACATCCAAGAAAGTTGGAAATACGTTCCTAGGTATCACTTTAGGTTTTAAACATTTGCATGGTACAAGTTATAAGGGTGAATCAACTTCTAATACCGCATTCAAACTGATTGATAACTTTTGGTTATATCATTATGGGCCTCCACCTAACCCATCAAGGAGAACTCGTCCTAGGAATTTTAACTAACGCCAACCTAAAATAACTATGTTTTTACCCATTGAAAACAAAGAGGTCACCTTAGAGAGTTTTCATTATATCTACGAAGAGTCTCTCATACACATGCTCCCACACCCCGATATAATGACCTAGCTAGTTTTAAAGAGAAATTTTAGTATCTAGTCAACAATCCTAAAAGTTTAATGGAAGAATTTCAAATGATGTCTACGATCTTTGAGAACACTTCCAACACTTTAACAAGTGCCAATTATGATAAGGGTAAGCAAAAAGTCACCATCACTTAGGTACCTAAAAGTGTCAAAAAGCCCTTGTTGTTCACTTTTCTCTTAAGGTTCAAGATACATCACAATCACTACACCAAACTGGGCGAACACTCACAGAAAAGGCATCATGTCCCATAGACGCGATCATCTGGTCACAACCCATAGCCGTGACCATACCCAAAATAGGTGTGACGAATTGCATGATGTGGCGTGGTAATGGCTCGTCTCGTATGTAGTCATGAATAATCGTCGTGAGTTGTGTGAGTAACGGATATAAGCCGTGATCCAGCCGTGACCATTATGGTGCCAAGTTTCCCTACAAATCTAGTCTCGGATCACTTCCTTAGACCTTGACTATAAACCAAAGCCACACTGATATAGTCACGGCTTTTGACCATGACCATTCTGGGAACTGAGTCATGGATTTTGGCTGTTACCCGGTTATTATTTATATGCTGATGTGTTAAAAATAATGTTTTCATGGCATGTGGTCATGACCCTTAGCCATGATGAGTGTATTTATACTTAATACTCAGTCGAACTATTTCATTTCCCTCACAAAAATCCTAAACCCTCCAAATTTTCGGCTCTCGTGCGATTTTGTGCTCTCAATTCGTCTATTTCAATCTCCATCTCTCTTTCAATCTCTAAGGTAATATTTCAATGTCAGTGTATTACTGTGTGTATGTGTGTATTTTAGCGTATACATGTGTGTACATGTGTGTATTTGTGTGTATGTGTGTGTTTCAGTGTATGTATATGTGTATATATGTATGTATATGTGTGTGTATTTTAGTGTATATGTGTAATGACCCCATTTTCTTATGCCAATATATAATTGTCTTCTTTCAATTTCGTCACACTTACTATCTAATAATGATATATTATTACATATATGATATTCCGAGTTCTTAATATGACAGATCCCGTTTTTAAATTTGAAGAATCAACGGTAAAATGGGTCAGATTGAGATTTTATGGCACATCCTAAGCTAAGTGATAAGTTTTGGGGTAGAAAATGTAATTTTATGAAACTTTAGGGACTTGGTTTTAATAAAGAAAGTTTCAGGGACCAAAATGAAAAATAAAAAGGGGCCTTTTCATAAAAAAAATATTTACAGGGACCAATAAGAAATATTGAAAATATATGGTGTGAAATTACCAAAATACCCTTTAGGTTCGAAATGACCCTTATACCCTTAATACCTTTCCACCTCGTGCCTCGACACCTCGTGCTTGGTTTTGACACCTCCACCATACACGTGTCGTCGTTAGAGGAGAAGCCAAAACACGTGTCGTCGTTAGAGGAGAAGCTAAAACACGTGTCGCAGTCCAGTGAGATAAGACTGCAAGATGCCTCCGTTACGCGACACGTCAACGCTGACTCCCATTGTAAAAGCTTGGTCAACATGGACATGTGTCAATGCCGTGATATCTTTGGAAAACTATAAATAGGGCCTTTGGGGATCATTTGAAACTCACACCAATTCCTTGAGAATTATAGAAAGAAATAGTGAGAGAAAGTGTGAGAAAGTTTAAGAAGAAGTTCTTAGGGATATTCATCTTAAGGTAATCTTAATGTTATAATGCATCTTTATAGTTTTAATTTATTGTTTTATAGCTTTACTTAGTAGTTATGCTGGTAAAATACAATAAATAATTCACTAATCAAAACTTAAAATTTAGAACAAATCCAAGTTGATTTTATAAACTTGTTTGAAATTATATGCTTTTAAAAATGATTCTTTTTAAAGAAATTGCTCGTTATTATGGAATCCCATTTAAGTAATTCCAAATTCAGGCCCGGTGAAGTTCTGTCTAGATGAGATGGTATTTAAGTGGTGCCCCTGTGACCCTCCATCTCTACTGGGAATGAATCCAGAAATGTTCTGTCTAGATGAGATGGTATTTAAGTGGTGCCCCTATGACCCTCCATCTCTACTGGGAACCGATTGATGAGGAAAGACTATGAATTGAATTCCTCAATTACGATCAATGAGTTTTAAAAGTTAACAAATAGGGATTCAGTAATCCTTTAAAAGAAGAGGTTAGTATAGTATAAACTGGACCTTAGAATGTGTACTTAAATCTTTATCAGATTAACGTGTGATCGAAGACCAATACCAGTAAATTTGACCTCCATTTTGGGTGAGTACTCTGACATTCCTTGTGTATTTTGATTATATGATATTATGCAAACTATATATATTTTTTTAACTGCTTTTATTCTCAAAATTCATGTGATACCGATGACTGATTCAATTCTGATATGTTTATATTTGTCCATATAAACATACCGATTAAAATGATTATTGAGAATATTGAAATTATGATTCGGCCTAAGGGACCTCTTTACTGACTGATCTTCCTAGCTGGGTTATCGTCGGTGTTCCCTAAATAAGGCGTTGTGACGAACTAGTTCAATTGACCCTCAACTATCGGGGTATAATACGGTAGAAGAATACGGTATTAGAGTGTATGGCCATTAAAATGATATGATTGAAAAAAAAAGATATCACATTTGATTTGTTGCATTCTTCTTATTCTGAGCTATCCAATTGTGCTATATATACTATCATTTCAAAATATATACCTACTTCAAGTTCCTCTCCATATAGGTATATGCCTTCTCTTTTGACTTGAATAGGTATCTATTTTCTGAAAACCCTAGAATGTTTGGAGATTGAACCTCATTCGGCTTTTATCTGATGTTGCATAAATAACCATTTTTCAGGAAACGTTTAAGCTCACGGACGGAACGAAAATGGGCTATATTGAAGATTTAGCTTTTAGAGCTCTTTTTGTAAAATGTTTATTTAGAGCATGTCTGGCTATCTTGTAATAAGGTTTAAATTTTTTCTTAAGTTGTAACTCGTTGTTACTTTTAATATATATGAAGTTTCATTTAGAAAGCTCTAATGACGTAATTCCTTTACTTCCAGTATTTTACGATTCATAACCATGTGATAATACATCCGTTGCATTTATTTAAGGAAACCATTAAATCGGAATATTTGTTGCCTTGGTGGCATGTCAAGACACTCGTTCCCTAATACTATTTTGGGTCGGGGTCGTAACAATATGTGTATGTATGTGTGTATATGTATATGTATATATGTATGTATGTGTGTATAGTGTATATGTGTGTATCTGTATGTATAATGTATGTGCATGTGTATTGATGCTAATGTTGGTTTAGATTTAGGGCTGAAATATAAATAAAATGTGTGTCCTTTAATAGTGATGCTAATATATATATATATATATATATATATATATATATATATATATATATAATGTTGGTTTAAGTCTAAAAACAAAATATATGACTAATGTTGGTTTATGTTTTATATTGATGCTAAATTCGGGATTCATTTTAGAGGCAATGTTTGTAAGGGATTAATTTTATGACTAATGTTTGTAAGGGTTAATTTTACGACTAATGTTTGTAAGGGTTAATTTTATGGTTGATGTTAGTATTGAGTTTAGGGATTGTTGGCTTAAATGACAAAAGTAGGTATTCAAAACCTAATAAATTAACGGTGAGATATACACACGTACATGGGATTCACTCGTGGGAGATACACACACATACACGGGATTCAAAACCTAATAAATCAGTGTTACCATTACTGATTTTAGATGGTGGAGTTTGATTTTGTTAAGGAGAATGAGGGGAACTAAGGCTTGTTATGTAACTATAGTTTGATTTCACGCTCTCCTTCTCAAATGTCATATTATTGGGGGGAATTTCCGTTGTAAAGAGAAGACTTAATATGAGTGACAAAAGTAACTGTTATGTGAAGGAAAACAAAGTTCGGTTCACAAAGATTTTTATGACCTGAACCATATCGTTATCTGCTTCAATTACAAGCTATGTTAGTTGCGAGATTATTCGACCCGAAGTGACTCCACAATCGCATTCATATATCTTTATGTGTGTATGTGTGCATATCTTTGTGTGTATTTACTTATGTATGTGTGCACGAGATTCACGTCCTCGTACATAATAACTAGTTAATAATTCATTAGAGCTATTATATATAGTAATCATAATCACGCCCTCATTCATTTTTCTCAAGAAAAATGAGTCACGTTGCTAATAAATGGCAACAAGAGTGGGAAAGGTTTAAATTAGTCCGCACTCGTACACATTTCATTAATGAGCCTCATTCAGTGGGTACTTCGATTTATTGATATGGGAATAGGAAGATCGAACAATTTAACTACGTTATAAACCGTGGAGTTCATCTCCAGCAAGAGTACTTATTTGATCGCATTTTGTTTTCCATACCAGAATGCTAGGATGAAGATGTATAATATATATTTCACGTACATCATCCCGATATTGAATTGAAATTTCTTACGTTGTTATAGAAGGCAAAAAAAAAATTTCACCATTTATGGATAGAATTACGTACAAAGAGCATTGCCGAAGACTGTGATGTCTCGCGACACATGCATGTCAAACTCAATCTTGCCAATAAGATGAAGAGAATGAGATTTTGAGTTCATTTCGCTGACATCTATGCATCGATTATAGATACGCTTCCTCCTAATTGGACACATGCAAAAATCCGTACGTTTTTAATTACAAATCCCGACTAGATGAAGATCAGACACATTGAACTTTTATTAAAGTCTTACCATGAAAAGGTAGATTATAATATATGGTCAAAAAATAATTTTTGGTAGTTATAATTTCATATTGAACTTTGAAATTATGCATCTATTATTATAGATGCACATCGAACTTTTATTATGTTTTTAGATAATATCAGGTGGTAATGGAAACAACCGTCCAACCGAGGACGTGGCACCAAGATAAGGAGAATTCTCATCACCAATTGGTGAGCGATACTCAACTCCACCGATGGTTCACTACCCTACTCTGAGTTGCAGGAAGCAAGGTACTCCCATTAATCCAACAGACATGCGCAACGCTCTTGAAACTTCCGGGTTAGTTGAGAATAAGCCCATTTGGTTCTCTTTATTAGAAAATAACCACATAGGGGATAAGAATCACATCCAAAAATTTAAAAGCCTAGTGTTTGTACTTGGAAAAAATGAATGTGGGAGGAACTGATAATTGGAACCTCATACATAAAGGTATTAAAGACGACATTTACGAGCAACTCAACAAACGGTTTTCATTTTCAGCAAACTAAAAATATGAGGTTCTTTATCGGGTTGCTGAACAACTCTAAACATATCGGAGAAATCTTAGGCAAAAGAATTTCCTTAAGGGAGCATCGAGCTCTGACATTTTGGATCTCAAAGATAGATTCCCTTCGAACGTTGAGATGTCAATCGGTCAATGGAATGATTTTCCGGAAAATGAAGCGAAGGACTCGAAAATGCTACAAATGGAGAAAAACACGCAGAATGAGGCCAAAAAAACTGATATCCACCGACTTGGATCAAAATCTTATGAATATTTAAAGAACAAGTGGTTGACCAACACAAAAGGTAGCCCAGATGAAGGAAAGACACCAAATAGGGCTAATTTGTACGTGCCTGCAAGATGAGACATAATAAATTCCCTCCTCACTTAGATAAACTCTAGAATCAATAGAGTCTAGTAGTAGTCAGTGAACTTCAAGCCCGTTCGACGACATTGATAATAATGCCTCACACAAACCTTGGGGAAGGACCATAGAGGGAGGACGAGAGGTTTGGGGTCGTATATGTCAAAAATAAGATTTAAACACTCCACACCTCTCGTGGACGAGCTTTTTTTTGTTAATAAGTATTTCTCGTCATGCGATAAATGTCATTCTAGGACTGAAGGTGATATAATGGGGCTTTGAAATGAATTAGGAGGCGTGAATGATAAACTTTCACAAATTGTGTCCCTTTTAACCGGTTGTATGCCCCTGCAGCCCCCAATGCATCCCGTTTACCCCTTACCTCCTCAAAATTTTCCTCCTTCTCCATTACCTTCATAAATTTCGGTTCCTCCTTCAACATTCCCCTTCTCAGTGCCTCAACATGCCATAGGTCTTGGATCATCGTCAACAATCCACGCTGATACGGTGAGAAATACTATATAAAGGACGTGGGCGGTAAATTTATCATTGGCATGTGCGTGCTCATCTCCACTCACGTAGGGACCTTAGTACATAATCGGTCTTTGCAGGAGGGTGAGTGTCAAATCCTGGTTGATAAAGTATTTGACGATTGCGAAGAGACTCCAGTGTACGTCGAGAGTGGAGAATGGATTTTGTTGAAAAATTATTTAAACTTTTTTACCACTTGGCTAGTTTATCGTTTGCTGAAGTACTAGTTATAGTAATATTTTTCTTATGTTGTAATAATATCAGTAAACAATTTTATTTAATTTGAGTTTAAATGGCTGTGTAGTATCTTTGATTGTTGTGTTCTTGTATTTTAGTTATTCCATAGTTTGATTGATTGGTGCATTGTTGACACTATATTAATGCGTTGTTGACACTATATTTATACAACATGATATTTATTTTATCATGTTAACACAGGACTACAATTTGAAGATTATTAAATGGATTTTCCACAATACAAAGTGTGGATGGGGGAGACTGACGGAATAACTAAGGGTCCGTTTGGTTGACTCTTTTTGCCTAGGAAAATGCCAAAAAGTGGCAAATATGAAAATTTGCCCACATTTTGGCTGTTTGGTTGTACAATTTGCCTAGACATTATTTGCCAATGTACAACACCTCCTATGCACAATCTGTGGGCAAATTTTTCTTATCTATTTGAGTGGAAAATATTTGCCAACATATTTGCCAACTTCTTAAATGGTTTTAATGTTTTAAAAAATAATTTAAAAACTGTTTTAAATAATGAAAAACGATTATGAATATTTAAAAACTGCTTTGCAATGTTTTAAAAACGGTTTTTAATATATAAAAAATGTTAAGAAGATGTTTAACAATTTTTTTTTAAAAACCGTACTAACAAAAAATTGTAAAAACTTTTTTAACATTTTTTTAAACTGTTGTGAATATATTATAAAAATAATTTTAAAAATTGTCTTAAATAGTTAAAAAAAACTGTTATAAATATTTAAAAACTATTTTGTAATGTTTTGAAAACTGTTTTTAATATTATAAAAAAAATTTAAGAGAATGTTTTACAAACTTTTTGAAAAACCGTAATATAAAAATACTGTAAGAATAGTTTTTAACATTTTTAAAAACTGTTTTGAAAATAATATAAAAACAGTTTTAAAGTTTAAAAAACAAAATTAAAAAATATTTTAAATAGTTAAAAAAAATTGTTGTGAATATTTAAAAATTGTTTTGTAATATTTTAAAAACTGTTTTTAATATTATAAAAAATTGTTAAGAAAATGTTTTACAATTTTTTTTAAAAACCGTAATACAAAAATATTGTAAAAACTGTTTTTAACATTTTTGAATATAATATAAAAACTGTTTTTAAATAAATTAATTGGATTGATTTTAATTTCGCCTAATAGTTGTTTGATAGCCTTATGTGAAAAAATTTGGTAAAATTTGCCATGCCCACTCTTTTGCCCATTGTCAACCAAACGGACTCTAATAGTTATATTAAAGGCATTCAACAATTTATTCGCTACGCTTTTAAGAACCTTAAAAGTGAGAAGATTTCATGTCCGTGCACCCATTGTATCAACATAAAATATAAATCTTTTGAAGATGTTGAGTTACATTTAATACAGTGGGGAATTTGTCAAGATTATAACAAATGGACATACTGTGGTGAAAACATGTACCTTATGTTCCCAAAGAATTACCGATAACCGATCGCATTATAGAACACCAAGGAGTGGAATTGGTAAATGATTCACACACATCGCCCATTAACCGACCTAATTGACGATGCTTACGGAGTTCACCACGACCATAATCACCAACCTATGGAGACAAATAATGCGCACAGTGAAAAATTTGATACTGAACTTCCAGGAGATTGAGAATATATATGGTTGAAAGATGATGCAGCTAAAGCGTTGTATAAATATTGCGATGAAGATCACTCGGTATTATATGCAATGATTGGTTTGCATAATTTGAAGAGTCATTTTGGTTTGTCTGGGAACAGTGTAACCGAAATTCTTAAGTGGGTTAAAGATATTCTCCCAAAGGAGAACACGTTACCAGAAAATTATCCTTCTATGAAGAATAACTTGAAGGGTTTGGGATTAAAATATAAATCTATTCATGCCTGTAATTATGATTGCATATTGTACCGTAACGAGCACGGAGAGAAGAATGATTGTCTAGTATGCAGTGATCCTAGATATATTGTTTGTGAGAAGGGAAAGGACAAACCTACAAAATTTCAAAAGTGCTCGCAAGTCCCACAAAAGGTTTTGAAGTATTTTCCACTTGGGCCACGGTAAAAACCGTTTTTTACTGTACCGTGAATAGAGGAGGCCATGACATGCTCGATGCGTGGTGGGTGGAAATCTGATGCGTCATCCGATTGATTCAATCATCTGGCAAATTTCAAATACACGACACCATGAATTTGCAAAGTAACTGCACAACGTTCATATTGCAATCTCAACCGATGGGTTTAACCCTTTCGATAATTTAAGTACTAGTCAGAGTTATTGGCCAGTTCTCATGGCGCCTTTAAGTCTCCCTCCAACTCTGTTCATGAGAAAGGAGTTCACATTGTTATCTTTGTTGATACCCTGGCCAAAGGCTCTAAGCGATGATATTGTTACATACTTAGCACCATTAATCAAAGAACTTAAAGAGTAGTGGGATAAAGGGGTGACGACATTCGACTCTCACAAGGGTGAAGAATTCACGCTTGTGAGAGTCGAAAGGCATATATTCTTGCCCTCTAAAGGCATATCTTCTTGCCAATCATGCCTTTAGAGGGTGAAAACCCTAAGCACTCCCCAAACGGACCCGTTAGAGGCGCAAACACCTCGCACGAGACCAATGTAACTCGCAGGAACCGATCGCGTGGTCACGGGACCCCCAATTTGAAAATATGACGATAGTTTGAAAATATATAGACTTAGGCTTAAAACATGCCGTTAGAGGGGAAAAAACTAAAAAAAACCTCCCAAGTGGCCTCGTGAGAGGTGAGAACACTTCGCACGAGACCAATGTAACTCGCAGGAATAGATCGCGTGGTCCCTGGACCCCCGATTTGAGAATATGACGATAATTTGAAAACACCTATAATTAGGCTTCAAAACATGTTGCTAGAGGGTGAAAACACAAAGCACCCCCAAATGGCCCTGTGAGCGGCGCCAACACCTCTCACGGGACCAAGATAGCTCGTAGTAACTGACCGCGTGGCCACGGGACCCATGATTTAAGAGCACGGGCCAAATTTTAGAATATCTACACTTATGCCTAAAAACGTGATGTCAGAGGGCGAAACCATGAACCACCCCCCAAACAACCCTGTGAGTAGTGTAAACACCTCCAATGGGACCAATGTAGCTCCTAGTAACCGATCGTGTAGCCACGGGACCCCTAATTTGAGAGCACGAGACAAATTTCAAAATATCTACAATTAGGTTTGAAAATATGCCGATAGAGGACGAAAACAAAAAGCACCCCCCAAACAGACCAATGAGCGGTGCCAACACCTCCCACGGGACTAATGTAGCTCGTAGTAATCGACCGCATGGCCACGGGAGCCACGATTTGAGAGCACGAGACAAATTTCAGAATATCCACACTTAGGCCTGAAAATGTGTCGTCAGAGGACGAAACCACGAACTTCCCCCCAAACAGCCCCATGAGAGGCGTCAACACCTCCCACAGGACCAACGTAGCTCATAGTAACCGACCATACACTCACAGGATCTGATATGATCAATCTGGTCCCCTGTTGCGAAATCTACTGACAGAGTTGATACCTTGAAATAAGGAGGCCGTGACCTCGTACTTATCTAGTTGTGCTTTCATTAGCCTCTGACAGTGGCAGTTATAGGATTGATCTGCCTATTAAGCTGCAACACCTTCAGACCAGATCCTGCCTGGGTTTAAATAGGCCTCAACCCTTATTTATAGTTGCTGCCTCGGTTCAAATAGGCCGCAACCATTACTCAGAGATGCTGCCCCATCAAAGGGATTACTCCATTGACTTAATTCATATGTCACGTGCTCAAGGCACATGACACAACTTACATATCTCCTGTAAATAGAGGTCCATACCTCGAGATAGGGGGTTCAGATTCGAGATTAAGATCAGAGATAATAACCCTTAGCAAAGCCTTGCCAAACTCTCTACTCAACCCCAATACAGCTTGGGGGCTATTCACCTGCCATGTAGTCATCTCCCCAACAAATGTTCCAACTTTTTAAACACTTTTAATATTTTAAAAAACAATTTAAAAACTATTTTAAATAACTAAAAAAACCGTTAGGAATATTTAAAAACTATTTTTTAATGTTTTAAAAGCTGTTTTTAATATTATAAAAAAATTGTTTAGAAATTTTTTTACAGTTTTTTCTTAAAATCAAAATATAAAACTATTGTAAAGACTATTTTTATCATTTTTAAAAACTGTTTTGAATATATTATAAAAACTGTTTTAAAGTTTAAAAAAATAATTTTAAAAACTGTTTAAAATAGTTAAAAAAAAACTATTTTATAATGTTTTAAAAACTATTTTTAATATTATAAAAAATTGTTAAGAAAATGTTTTATAATTTTTTTTAATAACCATAATATAAAAATATTGTAAAAACTGTTTTTAACATTTTTAAAAAATGTTTTGAATATAATATAAAAATAATTTTAATGTTTTAAAAAATAATTTAAAAACTGTTTTGAATATATTATAAAAAAACTGTTATGAATATTTGAAAACTATTTTGTAATGTTATAAAAACTATTTTTAATATTATAAAAAAATTGTTAAGAAAATGTTTTACAAATTTTTTTAAAAATCGTAATATAAAAGTATTGTAAAAACAGTTTTTAACATTTTTAAAAACTATTTTGAATATTATATAAAAAAAGTTTAAAGTTTTAAAAAATAATTTTAAATTGTTAAAAAAACTGTTGTGAATATTTAAAAATTATTTTGTAATATTTTAAAAACTGTTTTTAATATTATAAAAATTGTTAAGAAAATGTTTTACATTTTTTTTAAAAATCGTAATAGAAATATATTGTAAAAACTATTTTTAAATAAACTAATTAGATTGACTTTAATTTCG
This sequence comes from Sambucus nigra, assembly GCA_949130495.1. Classification (NCBI taxonomy): domain Eukaryota; kingdom Viridiplantae; phylum Streptophyta; class Magnoliopsida; order Dipsacales; family Adoxaceae; genus Sambucus; species Sambucus nigra. The sequence continues at coordinate 495,946,894 of OX422211.1, read as the reverse complement.
CCAAATGGTTGTTTGATAGCCTCATGTGAAAAAAAGTAGGTAAAATTTTCCTAGATAAATTTTTTCATGCGCATTCTTTTGCCCATTATCAACCAAACGGACCCTTAACTATATTGTATGCCTTTCATGGTATGTAAAGTTGTACTACAACATGTATATAATGAGATTGGGGCAACAAAATGGACGTAGGCTCATTTTAATAGCCGAGCCACTCTATATCTTGTGTTTTATCTCTCTTTACTTACTTATATCTACTTCACACTTGACTTATTAGTATGAGAACGACGTGTGTCCGATTTCTTGTATCATCAATCTGGCTTCATTTGTGGGAACCGAGGTTTTTTTATCTTATTTCTTTATATTTCGGGTTCTTTGCACCTTATTTCATTCATAGGCACCCCTAGATCATCATCCCATGTGTGAGGTTTGGTTATTGAGCTTGTATTTTGCACATACACCCCTTGGCTGGGTATTGCATATTTTCAGATTTACTTATTGGTCTCCTTTTTATGACCTTTTGATCTGTTTTAATTACCCCGATGAAGCTACCTTACCTAGAAAGTGTTGAAAAACGCAAGAATACTATAGCCTTACAAAGGTTGGTAGCTAGGGATAAATTATATCGACTCTTTCCTACTTTCTTAGCCTATGATCTAAGGTTTTCTTCCACAATTGTGCCATTTTTGGGGCACTTGAAGACTTTTTTGTCTCTGTTAGACCCTAAGTAGGTTTTTTTTCATGTTACTAGATGGAGTAAACCCAGATTGTGAGTCCTTAGAATCTCACCGCTGCAACAAGTAGGATATGACCTGGAAAGTAAATTGCTTGAGTGCCGCAACCCTTTTTATTGAGGATGCTGCATAACTTCATTTCATCACCTGGGAGAAAAGACATGGTGACACTTTCCTCACACTTAACTCTAGTGAATCCCCCCTTGGAGAGGCCACGACAGTAACTTTATATGATCAACATGCCGCAATCGAAGCTGATTGACAAAAAACTATATCCTTGTTACTATACTTGGTTCTTTTCTGTGCACTCTTTATTTCTCACCAATGTTTAGTTCATCTCACAGTATGCCTGTAAAGATTAACAAATCAGAAATGGAAGGAATCTCCTGCCAAAGTGCAAAACAGAATGATGAGATTGCTCAGCTTTACAACCACCTCAACTATCTGTACGACAGTCATGACTCATTCCAGATGGAGGTTAACTTCTTGACCCAAAGGGTTCTTATGTTGGAAGTTGCAACACCCAAAGTTACTGTCCCAACCTTCATGGAAGCATCCGTAAGAGCCACTACCTCAGAGGCCATAGAGAAGAACTAAAAGAGGAAGATGGAGAAACATAATCCAGAGAAAGGCTATGAGGACTACACCCTATTAGGTTATCGCCGGGAAGATATTTTATATCTCATCACAGAGGAGAAGGTTATCAAGTGGCCTATAAAGATGAGGGCTCCTTCCTATAAAAGGAATCGGGCCCAGTGGTGTGACTTTCATCGAGACCTTGGCCATGACACGAATAATTTCTATGCCTTGAAGGATGAGGTTTAAAGGCTCACCCGGAAGGGAGCTCTTTAGCGATTCCTGAAGGATGCCTAGGGGTACAACTAATATCAAGGAGGATGATCATTAGATTCCAACCCAAGTTTGCATTCTGTTTACATTTTTCCTCCTATGAACTCTAATCATGAAGCTTTTATAACTATATTTAAAAAAACTTTTGAGTTTCATTGAAATTCGAGGAAATATATATCTATTTATATAAATGAATGGAAATTGTTAGTCATATACATTTATTCTTGCTTTCAAGTTTGAAAAATCTAATGAAAAACCTCTGTCCTAAGTAGATTTAATGGAATCTGAAGACCAATTATGCCGTAGATTATTTACTTGTTTCGAGAGGAAAGGTCTATTGAAACTGACTTGTTTAAGCTTCGTATCACTCTTAGAGCAATACTCGTTGTAGAGGGGGCTTAAAGGTAATCCTGAGATTAGGGATAATTCCCCTATTTACAATAGTGTCTGGGGTTAAGGCAGCGTGGAAACTCAGCAAGGCAGCTCAGCACGGCAATTCAGCAAGGCAGCTCAGCATGGCAACTCAGCAAGGCAACTCAGCATGGCAACTCAGCAAGGCAACTCAGCGTGGCATCTCACCGTAGCAGCTCATCATGGCAACTCAGCAAGGTAGCTCAGCATGGCGACTCAGTAAGGCAGCTCAGCATGACCACTCAGCATGGCATCTCAGCGTGGCATCTCAGCCAGGAAGCTTAGCGTGGCAACTCATATTTTAGCTTGTTATGTTACTTAGCCATATTGTATCTTTGTTTATATTGACTATGAGCTATAACAGTTGTAATGATGTAACGAGAATAATGATTATGTGCGAGGTCGAACGGTACTCGCGAGAGACCAGGCTTGGCAAGGCCTGGGAGAGCTTTCATGCTCTATCGAACGACCTCGCTATGGGAAATTTTGAGGGATTTGGTTTGGAGGATTGATAAGTGAGGCACCATTGGGGCTTGTCCTAATCATCTTAGATACACCTGGTAAAGCATCTAAGGACACTTACCGTGGAACCTCGGGAGGAGCAGCTTGGAGTTTCATCGGACGTTGAGTTGTGAACCAAACAACCCTCTACTTAATGTCACATCTACTGTAGGTGATGTCACTAGTCAGCTAAATAATGTTAAATTTTTACTTGAGTAAACCACTATGGTATTTGGGGCTATCAGATAGTTGGTGAGCCACCCGTGTGACCACAACCCCCTGACACACAGTGGTTAGGCAAAAGGCATCTCTTGGCATTTAATGTTTATGACGTGGAGACAACTAGTGCATCAGGTATTTAATGTTTGTGACATAAAGTATGAGGGATGTATTTCACAGGCATTAATGACGGAGTTGCCTTAGGGGTGGTGTGGGGGTCTATTTAAGGACCCCAACCACCTCTGAGGAGAGGATGATCTTTTTGAGAGTTCAGAAGTTATTACTAGAGATAATATACATCAGAGAGATAGGGAGTTATTACAAACCCGAGAGTTTACTCACCGACCGTTGTCATTTATTGTGAAGCTTTTAATACTTGAAAGATATCTCTGAGGGTGTTGGGTGTGTTTGGATGCCTGCCAGGGTGTATCTAGGGTGCTTACTTCTCTCTCCCTCTAACTGATTTACTTCTGAGTTCATTGTTATCCTTTGAGTCTTACACAAGAGATTTGTGATTTTAACTAGGTTTATCTTCACTAAGTTGTGTCTGCGTGTCCTGTAGTTAATCAATAGTTTTACTAGTTAACTTACCATTACTGTACTCAAAAGGGGTTACGCCTCCATCTTATCTAAACTACCCTCTTACATTTGGCGACTCTGCTGGGGAGGCAGTCTTTTAAGCAAGGAGTATGGCGCAAGATAACGTTAATCAAAGGCTCAACTTTGATGACATTCAACATAATGAAGAACAAGCGGCGAGAGAACTAGAGGCTTCAAGGTACGGGGCTCCTCGAATAGAGGTACCTCTAGTACAGGCATTCCAGGCCTGACACAAGCTTCCATGAGCGCTGGGTTGGGGGCAACCTAAGTGGCGCTCCTCAGTAAATTTTACAAGTTTTATAAACTCCCGTAGCTTCAACGGTGTTGGGAGGATTTGAATCCAACTCTTTCGTGACACCAGGGGCAGCTCCAGCGACCCCAACAAGTGCAGGCATAACAGGAACAATCCCGGTAAGTATACCCTCTGTTGTGAACCCTATAGTGGGAACCTCAGGAGTATCAACGAACCCAACTGTGACGATTGCTCCATCTGCAATGGGCACTTAGCCTATGGTTTCGTTGGATGTTGCTTCAGTGGCATCACCTATGGAGGAAATGAGGAAGGAGATGCAGAAAGAGATGCTGAAGTTCATGCAAGATTCCTCGCAATCTTCTGGTGAGGTAGCTTTGGTTTATGACGACTTTTGAACACCTTACCCCCAGGAATACAATGATGAGCCCTATCCGAAAGATTATATCCCTCATATCTTTGAAAAATACACGGGAAAAAGGTGGAAATCCGAAGGAACACATTAAGCGTTTCGTTGAACACTTGGGGGCGCATTACAATAATAAGAAGCTCAGGTTGAGGGAGTTTTCTAAATCCCTGATCGATAAAGCATACACTTGGTATTTTCATTAATCTCCCTAGAGTGTTTTCACATGGGAGGAGATGCTCATTTTGTTCATCCAGAAGTTCTTTCTAGCAGAAGATGAGTTTACTTTGACCCAACTAGTGAGGGAGAAGCAACGAACCGGGGAATAAGTGGTGGCGTATGTTCGAAGGTTCAGGGAAAGGTCCTTCTATATGAGTGAGGAGGCTAAAGAATCCAAGTTATTACAGATCTATGTGGAGGGGCTACTTCCTAAGTACATCTGTCATCTCATTAATGAGACGTGCGAGGGGATTTTTTTGGCGTTCCTAAAAGCAACAAGAAATATCTCATTAGTGGTGTGACCAAACCCAGTGGTGGTACCCATGATGTTTAGGTAGCCGATACAACCTATGGGGGGGAGGTCTCAGCCCCCATGGGTAGGGTACACCGAGGGAGAAGATAGGGTTAAGGTGCTAAACAAGGATAATAAGAGGAAGTTTGGAAGATATAGGGAGGACCCACCACTATTGCCTTGTACCCTGGAGGAGGGTGTCAGCTACTACAATGCAATGGTCTAAGGAGGAAAGGTCTATGAACCAAAGGGAATTCCCATTGGGGAACCCGATGAAGCAATAAGGGCGGATCCCAAATATTTCCAGATTCATCAGAAGATCTAACATCCAACGGAGAGTTATTTCACGTTAAGGAGAATCATCGATAAGTATGTGAAGGAAGGGAAGTTGCAAATCCCTCTATAGAACGTTAACAACAACCCACTCCCAGCACATGGGACCAATTTGGTGGTGGCCTATGACGAGAAAGCAGAGAGAGAAGAAAGAAAGCCAACTATAAAGCAGGGGGAGTTCAAAAAATCTTTGGAAAATTATACAAAGGAAATGGCTAACATAGTATTAGCCTACAATGAGGCAAGCACCAAAGACGTGGATGATGTATAGAATGTTGAAGGGGAAGAAGAAGACCCAGCCATAGAATACTGTGCAGTTTTAAAATCCCAAAAGTTCACCTGGTTCTTCGACCAAGTAGGGATACCGAAGGAGAGTAGGTTGGAAACAACCCAGGCAATACTTGATATTGCGAGGAAGAACGCGGTCCTCTCGCTGAGATAGAGGGGACCCATGGACAGGTTGGTTAAGAAGTTTATGTCAAAAGTAACTTTCAACGATGTGGATAGGGCCGTAAGATTCCCTCATAATAGGCCATTATATGTGATTGCCAGCGTCAACTGAGTTAGTTTTTTAAGGACTCTTATGGATGGGGGAGCTTCCATCAATATCATGCCAATCAAATCTTTCCATGCAGCTAATATTCCGGAAGAAAGGTTGGTCCCCATGCCTTTGATGATTTCGGGATATGATAACCAATCTTCCAAGTCCATTGGGTACGTGAATGTTGGGATTGTAATGGGAAATCTGAGTTCCCATATCAAGTTCCACGTAATAAAGAGTGTAACTTCCTACCATCTGCTGATAGAAAGAGTGTGGATGCATACCCAAGGGCTTGTTCCTTCGACGTATCACAAATGCGCCAAGGAAAATATCAAGGGGACATAGGTAACCATTAGGGCTATGAAGAGGCCTCTCGCTATCGAGGAAGCTCACTTAGTAGATACGGTGTTTTACACAGAATTAGAGGAGGATGTCTGGGTCCTAATGAGAAGAATGAAGGGATACTGTATTTCCTCGATCAGAGAAAAGATGGTTCCCCTGAACGAGTAGAATAAGGAGGTTGCAAGAAGCACAAGAGTGATGGTCAAAAAAGATCACCAGGGGGTCCCTCGGGCCCAAAACATCTCGAAGCATCTCAAAGACAGGATGCGACCCAGAGTGGATTCGATGGAACATGAGGTCCAACAACAAAGCGTGCTGATCCAATTTTTAGAAAAAGAGTGGCTGAGGCTTCTAGAGAGAAGAAGAGGAAGGCAGTTACAACTACCAGCAGGCAGTGCAAGAAAGTCGTTACTGAAGAAGGAAATATGGTATATCGATTATAATGGTGTGAACGGCAGCCAAAGAAGCTGACAATGAGGCTGACCCGATATATGAGTGATTTTTGGTGGATCAACGGGGGTAATGTATGGTGATAAACAACTCCAATATACAAGAGTTCATGGAAGATTTTGCTGAAGAACAAGATTACATGGCAGATCAATCGAAGCCACAGGCATAAGAGTTGGAGCAGTTGAATCTGTCAAAAGAAGGGGAGGATCCAAGGCCTATATTTATCTCTAAAGATCTCAGTAAAGAGAAACGAGAGGCTTTGGTTGAGTTGATTCAGGATTTCGTAGACGTTTTTACATGTAAATACACAAAGATGGAAGGGCTGGATGACGGAGTCAGCTGCCACAAGTTGAACGTGATGCCTTCAACCATTTCGGTGAAATAAGCAATGAGAAATTACAAGCCTGAGATAGATTTAAATATAAAGGAAGAGGTCTAGCGCTTATTGGCATAGGGTTCATCAAACCGATACAGCACCCGCTTTGGCTGTCTAGCATTGTACCGTTGGGAAAGAAAGATAAAAACCAAATAAGTATTTATGTGGACTTCAAAGATTTGAATAGAGCTTTACCTAAGGATGAGTTCCCTCTACCCTCCATTGATAGCTTGATAGATGCAACGACTGGTCATGAGATGTATAACTTCATGGATGGGTATGTAAGGTACAACCAGATCAAGATGGACCCCTCGGATGCAGAGAAAATGACATTTAGAACCCAGTTAAGGAATTTCATGTACAGATTAATGCCGTTTCAACTCAAGAATGCTGGGGCTACTTACTAGAGAACAATAATGGCCATTTTTCACGACTTCTTTCACAAATTCATGGAATTCTATGTGGATGATTTGGTCATCAAATTAAAGAAGGAGGAATCCCATTTGAGTGATTGGAGGAGGGTGTTTGTCCGATGCAGGAAATATAAATTAAAGATGAACCCACTTAAGTGCATCTTCAAAGTAACAAGTGGAAAATTTCTAGGCTTTGTGGTTGATCGACAAGGGGTGCAGATCGACTAGGATAAGAAGCGAGTGATATTGGAGATGCCAAGTTCAATAATGGTAAATGAGCTAAAGAATTTCCTCGATAAAGTCTCCTATCTTAGGAGATTTTTTCCTGGATTAGCCGAGATGACACATCCGTTGATGCAATTGTTACGAAGGAACACGAAATTCTAGTGGGAGGAGGTTCACCAGGATTCGTTCGCTGGGCTGAAGAAGCTACTCGTTTTACCACAAATCATGGTTCCCTCACAGGCAGGAATACCATTATAGCTATACCTCACATCTATCATGAGGTTCGTGGGAGCTTTGTTGGCACAAGAGATTGATGGGGAAGAACGACCGGTTTACTACCTCAGTAGAATCATACATGGTCCAAAGTTCAGGTATAGTAGCTTGGAAAGCCATTGTTTAGCCTTAGTCTTTATAGCACAGAAACTCTGATATTATATGTTGTCTTTTACAATTCATTTTGTAACAAGGAGTGATCCTATTAAGTAATTATTGGCGAGAACTATATTGATTGGTAGGGAAGCTAGGTGGTTCCTCATCCTCTCAGAATATGACTTGAAGTGCGTGGTTCCTTGAGCAATCAAGAGCTAGGCGTATGATGACCTATTGGCAATCTTCCCCTCTGGAACGTTCGAGCTACCTAAAGAAAGTATTCCAGGAGATGACTTGTAGAATAATTACTTAGACGCAAGTAATGAAAAGTGGATAATGCAGTTTGATGGATCTTCGACAAAAAATAAAGGAGGAGCAGGGGTTATTCTTTCAAAAGGAATGGATGAGATTTATCTTTCATATAAGCTAGATTTCCCTTATTCCAATAACGAAGCAGAGTACGAAGCTTTAGTTTTAGGGCTGCTTGAAGCCCTTTTAAGGGGGATTTGATCGCTTTGCATCAAGGGTGATTCGAACTTAGTGATTCAGCAAGTGAATGGAGAATATTCGTTGGAACACCTGAGTCTGGCACCATACAGAACAATCATTCAAAGGCTTCTTAGCCAGTTCCAATGGACTAAGATCAAGAGACATCCCGGAATGATGAACCGCTACCCAAATGCTTCTGCCACCATTACTTAGAAGATGGTCATGAGTAGCGATACAACTACAGTTATGATTCAATGAAAAATAACTCCCTCAGTAGTTCAGGCAATCCTACCGATGGAGGAGGACGCTGACTGGAGGGGAAAGATTAGAAGACAATTGGAATTCGAGGAAGGAGCGATGGAGATAAGGGAATTAGCCCAATACTTCACAAATCAGGGAAACCTTTACTTCAGAAATGCATGAAGATTATTGTCAAGGTACATCGACCCAGAAAAGGCAGAGCGGAGATTGAAGAAAACACATGAAGAGCACTACGAGACAATAAAGATACCTCTCTACCAAAGAATCTAAAGAGAGGGATATTTTTTCCTAGAATGAAATAGGACGCGATGGAGCTACAACAGAAGTGCGATAAATGCCAGTTATTCTTCGAAGCCGGTGAATGTCATTTCATGGAAGCTCAACCTGACTAGAGGCAGCCCTATACTGACTTTATTAAAGATGGAGTTGTCCCAATAGAAAAGATAGACGCGATGGGACTCAAGCAAAGGGCCCCGAGGTTCTACATTCAGGAGGGGAAGCTTTATCGAAAGGGATACTTCAACAGGCCATTGCATTGTATCACCAAGGAAGAAATAACTGAGGTCCTGAAATAGGCGCACAATCCAGCTCACATGGGAGGGGCTAAGTTGTATGACTAGTTGATGACATTGGGGTATTATTGGCCAACCATAGAGAAAGACTCTGCTGAGTTCATTAGAAAGTACAAGGCGGGCCAACTTCATGGAAATATGATCCATGCCCTATCGGTAGATATACACTCCCTGGCAGTGCCTTATCCTTTTCACACTTTGGTGTTCGACCTAGTAGGGGAAACACATCCTTCGTCGAGGGGAAAGATAACAATGGAGTGATTCACAAAGTGGGCTGAAGCGATACCACTGAGAGGGGTAATAGCGGGGGTGGTGAGCAACTTCATTAGAGAACACATCATTTGTCATTTTGGGATTCCAAAGGTTATTCTCTCAGATAATGGAACCCCTTTCATAAATTTAGAGGTACCGATGCTCACAGATAAGTACTCCATTGTTCATCATACTTCAACGGTGGCATATCCAGAGGGAAATGGTCAAGCTGAGGCAACTAACAAAACCTTGGTTAACATTTTGGTCAAAATGATGGAGGATTTCCTAGGATTGTGGGATGACAAAATACCAACTGTATTGTGGGCCTATCGAACAACCAAGAGGAAACCTATAGAGTATACTCCGTTCTCCCTTATTTATGGGGCTGAGGTAATCCTTCCAGTAGAATTAGAAGTTCCCTATGCTCGATATGCCTTGCGAAGTAGCATGCTCCTTCAGAGTAGTCACGTACAGTTGGAAGTGTTTGATGAACACAGAGATAACGCGATGCAACACTTTCAAATGTATACGAAATAGCTTTCCAGGGCATATGATAACTTGATGAGACCAAGGAAATTCGTGGAAGGAGACCTCGTTTTGAAGGCAGTAGTGAAGCACATCAAGGGGCTTCCTATACCTAAATTCGCAGCAAACTGGGAGGGACCTTTTATTATAAAAGAAGCTCATGACTCAGGTTATTGCTTAATTTCTAATATTGAAGAAGACAAACCATTTAAGATTAATAATAAATGGTTGAAAGTCTATCACGTGTAAGCAATTACGTTTGGACCACTGATGTATCTAGCTATTGTTATGAATATGCAAGTTCTTTTTGAAAAATCTGTTACTTAGGTCGTTTAATACTAGATTAAACTATTGAAGTAACTCCGAATTTTTTTTTAGGAAACTCTTTTCTTTGAATCAAATCAGTTTAATCATAAGATGTGTTTAATAAAATATGTACGAGGTCAGTTTAAGATTGGTTAACGGGTTTGGTAAAATAGTTTAAAACAATTAAACTCAGCACAACCACAAGAATGAGATGAAAAGATGTAGAAAGATTAAGGACAAGGCATTTTTAACATGGTAAAACCTCACCCAACTGAGGAAACATCCACGCTGACTTCTAAGTCACAAACCAAAAATCCATTAAAACAAAATATTCAAGTTACAAACTATATAACACATATGCACACAAATCAGACCTATACAAGTTTAGAAATGTACCCACTGGTTTACTTCTGACTTCTCTGCAGTTCTGATGTTGATGTGTCTTTCCCAGTTTGCTAAGTTCTCCACTTTGTTCCAGTCTTTACGTCGACTCTTAATGATTCAAGATCTTATAACAAACACTTATGTGTTGTAGCGTGTCAAGTGTTTATGATGGTGCTCTAACATATACATGCACACACACACACTTATTTTATACAAACAGTCCTATCAAATTATAGATCATATCTAATATGAACTGTTTTCGGTTTCTCTCTTCTTTAGAAACAAAGACTATATTTGACCTTTAATCTAATCCTGAAATCCAAGGATACCTTGCTCATAAGGCTGCCAAGGTCATATCCAATTTCAGGGGGGTTTGAAAATAATTTTGAAATTGGAAACCACCAATTGTGATTCCAACTAAGTCAACAGTCTTGTTTCGTAAGAACTAGAAATAGAAAGAAGATTTGTTGATTCTAAGTTTTTGAAAAACATTTAGAAAATAGTAATCAACAAAAGTGATTCTCAAGATGAGAAATTAAAATATGCAGATCTATGTGTAATATGACATGCAATGGCCAGATCTATGGTTTCTATTAAAGAGAAATATAGATCTAACATGCAAAGTCTAAGTTGGAAACTCTGACACCCCGCCTAATTAAATACCGGGCGATCACTTCTTTATTATATTAAAATCAAGGTGAATAGTTGGTTCATCTTAGCATCACTGTCGAAAAAAAATAACTTTACCAATTTACACACCCTAAATAATTAAGCTAAGTGTCAAAACCATTTTTAGACATTAGTTTCCAAATTTTATTTATATAAACCAACATTTAAAAACTTTACATCATTCAAAATTTAATAATCACACCACAACTATCTTGGAACATACAATCCAAATAATCAAACATTCAACTAATTGAATCCAACATTTAATACCGTAAATGAAAACATCCTGGCAATAATAAATCCCCAAAGTGCAAATACTGGAAATAAATGGATTACAATATCCAATAAAACAACTGAATAATGGAAAGGGCGACACATGCCCAACTGGAATAAATAATGCTAAGAGTAGAATCAAATGAATTAGGTCATCTAAGCAAGAGGCCTGCAACTCCCACCTAAGCTGTAGCACGTTACTTCCAAAGGATTCTATGCAAGACCCACCTATGGCTGGGCACCTGTAATATATACAAGAGAGAAAAGAAAATGGAAACGGGTCAGAGCCCGATTGTGAAAATGATTTAAAATTTATTTAGCAAGTATTTAAAATGTTTACAAGCCAATGCAACAACATATTAGTGCGACACTCCCTTGAGAAATTCTCACCTCTCTTCTAATGTCCACTCCTATCGCACTAACCTTCCCAACGGTTTAACTTGTCTTATCTTAGGTTACTCGTAAGATGTAAATTGAACAATTTAGTTATTAAAGAAATAATTTCCCTTTTAATACCAAAGCTCTCATTTTAGCTTTATTTGTTAATAAAGTTTCCCGGTAGTATACTATACTTTCAAAACACGTATTTCTCAATTGAAATCATTATTCATTTCTTACTTACCATAAGCACAGTAGGAAATTCCTAAATTTCATAATTTAATATATATATATATTAAATACTCATATAATATATATATTCTAACAGCACCCCACATAAAAATTATGGTGCGGGCATACTCTGCTATCCAATCCCCGTATCACTCGTACTAAGGGAATACAAGTTCGGAATCACTCTGAACTGTATTAGCACAAACACAAACAATATTGAGGCGAAGCATAGTTTCCAAGTCCAAGAGGTCAGCACATACCCTCACGTCTCTTAGGACCGTGACTATCGATTTGATAGCCTGTACTTAGGATTCCTATCTTCTAGGGTACGAGTCAATATCCCCCATAAAGGTCCCATCAAGATAAGACTGTCCCAGCGCGGTAACCTCAGTTATAGCAAGTAGCACGTGTATGATTTTTACACGTATATAGTATATGCATAAACACAGTCATATAAATACACTACTATTTCCATATCAAGTTTAGGTACATACTCACGACCCATAATTATGATATTTATTGTTGTATCTCGTTATTAGTTATCACGTATAACGGTTCGTCACTTACTTTAATTCGAGGGATTATTCCAACTTACTACGTAACACTCATGGATTCTATTCTCATAAGTGTAAAATTCAGTAGGTACTCATCTAGTTTTCCAACGTAACTACCTTACTCGTCTCTCCCTTTAATGCATAATTCCGTCGTCCCTTATATGTGAACATCTCTAAAAAAATGTAAATCTCATCTTACATTAAAGGTTTCATATTTTTAATAAGTCCTACTGGTCTTCTTTATCACCCAAAATATTTTAATAAGGATCTCCAAGGATTATTACTCATTTAGATTGAATTCACTATTTAAAAGGGAAACATGAGTCTGCCAGGAAGGGTGGATCGATCGATAGTAGGGGCTCGATCGATCGATGCGTCGATCGATCGACACTCCTGGTTCGATCGATCGATCAAACAGGTATGGCGAATTCTGTAGATTAACAGTTACGGTAACTATCATCCAACATCACCCAAATTCAGATTTTTAACACCCAAACTCCCAGAAATTCGTACTACAAACATTATAAACCCAAATTAAACATCTCCTATGTAAAGCATGCAAATTTTCATCAATATCCATGGATTAATAGGCCAAAACTTATATCAATCTCAAGAACCCTAGAAATTTCTTTAATTTTGTTCTAATCAGTCTTTTTCCAGAATTTCTACTCCTAATTCATCATAAATTCATGGTTAAACCTCTACATATGAAGGGGATTTACAGATTTTCAATCATATCATTACTACATGTAATTTTCCTATCTCCAATATAGGTTTTCTTCCATGAAACTCACCCTAATCAACCCTAGACTAACATGAGTGATGCATTAACGAAAATAAGCAAGATAAACACTTGCCTAAAATTTTAGAGTTCTGATTTGTGGACGGATTTGGTGTGGTTGCATTCCTCATCGCGTGATCTACGCGTTGGTGGTGGTGGCGATGAAATCAGATGAGTTTTTGGCCTTGGATTGCTTGGAAAGCTTTCCACCTGCCTCTCTAATGTCCGTTCTAAGGTTTTGAGTCTACTAACCCTAAGGGACCATTCCAAATGGCTGATATAACCTAATAAATTTCGTGGGTTTAATTACCCAAAAATGCAAAATGTCCAAAATACCCTCCCAGAGTGCTAAATAGGCCTAAAACGTCTCGAGACCCAAACTAAACCCCCGGGTACACTTTTCTGACTATCTCGACCCTTCCGGAAACTTTGGAGCACTCAAAACGACCATACGAGCGACTTATAATTTATTCACTTTTATTAATCAATATTTAGTCCCGACACGACACCGGCGCGTCCCGACTTAAATTTCCAAAATTATCATTTTATTCACTCGTGACATTTCATAGAACCAATATTATATTACTTTACTCATTAGTAATATTCAACAGGTTTCCAATGATTACTAACTCTCGTCATGTTAGTAATTATTAAAATAATTAATTTCTGAATTTATATTAAATTAATAACTCACATTAAATTTAATAAATCCCCAAATTTAGAAAGCATAAAAATACGGGGTATTACATACTTCCCCCCTAATAACGGAATTTCATCTCGAAATTCAGAAAATAAGGCATACCTGGTAAGAATAAATGTGGGTATCTCTCGTGCATATCTGCCTGGCGCTCCCAGGTGGATTTCTCCACATTATGATGCTCCCACCGGACACGTACGAGTGGAACTACCTTCGACCTCAATCTCCTCTCGCTATGATCTAGGATTACCACTGGTCTCTCCTCTTAAGAGCTGTCAAGATGTAAGTCTATCTCATCTATCGCGATGTGGGTGTGGGCCATATCATTCCGAAGGAATCATCTCAACGACGAGATGTGGAATACATCGTGGATGCGATGTAGGTGCTCTGGCAGTCCCAATCTATATGCTACCGGCCCAACCCTCTCGATAATGGGAAATGGTTCCATGTACCTCGGGGTCAATTTCCCTTTCTTTTCGAACCTCATCACTCCTTTCATAGGAGATACACGTAGTAATACTTGGTCCCCCACATTAAACTCTCGGAAGAACCGTTTCGCATTGGCGTAGCTTTTTTGTCTGTCCTGGGCTACTCGAATGCGACTCCTGATCATCTCAATCCTAGCGGAGGTTTCTTGAATCACCTCTGGTCCGAGCAACTTGTTATTCCCCACCTCTAGCCAACAAGTTGGGGAACGACAAGGCCTTCCATACAAAGCCTCGAATGCAGCCATGCCAATCGTGAACTGATAAGAGTTATTATAAGCGAACTCTACCAGTGGAAGATGTGGCTCCCAACCTCCTCCAAAATCAAGAACACACATGTGTAGCATATCCTCCAACATCTGATTAGTACGCTATGTCTGTCCATCTGTCTATGGGTGATAAGCTGAACTCAACCTCAACTCTGTACCCATAGCCTCCTGAAAGCTCTCCCAAAAACGTGACACGAAAATCTTGTCTCTATCTGACACAATATTCAGGGGCACCCCATGTAATCTGACAATCTCAGCAATGAACAACTGAGCATACTGACCCGTGGTATAGTTTGTTCGCATCGACAGAAAATGAGCCACCTTGGTCAAACGGTCCACAATCACCCAGATGGAGTCGTGGCCCCGCTGTGATGTAGGCAACCCTGTAATAAAATCCATGGAAATACTCTCCCACTTCCACGCGGGTATTTCCAATGGCTGAAGCAACCCTTATGATTTTTGATGGTCCACCTTTACTAGTTAGCAGGTAGAACACTTGGACACGAACTCAACAATGTCCTTTTTCATCCCACTCCACCAGTGCTGCCTCCTCATAACCTGGTACATCTTATCTCCCCCAGGATGTACTGCAAATCGGGACCCGTGAGACTGGGTCATCACTGCATGACGTAATTCTGTTCCTTCTGGAACCACCAATCTCCCATTAAACCTCAAACCCCCATCAGAACTAACAGAATAGGATTCACCACCCTCAGCTAAAAGTCGTACAATCTGCTCCTGACAAAATGGGTCTGTGGTATGTGCCTGTATCACCCTCGTAACAAGCACGGGTGACACTATCATAACAGATATGAAGGAACGGGCTACTGCGTCCTGGTAACCCAACTCCTTCCACTTTTTCTTTCCAGACGTTCGCTACGCCGTCTACTGGTTTACGGCTCAACGCATCAGCAACTACATTGGCCTTTGCCGGATGGTACTGTATGTCGAACTGATAGTCCTTCATAAATTCTATCCACCTGTGCTGACGCATATTCAACTCTCGCTGAGTGAATAGGTACTGCAGTGACTTGTGGTCTGTGAACAAGTGAAATTTCTCCCCCAATAAGTAGTGCCTCCATATCCTCAATGCAAAAACGACCGCTGCTAACTCTAGGTCATGAGTGGGGTAATTATTCTCATGCGGCTTAAGCTTACCGGAGGCAAAAGCTATAGCCTTCTCCTCCTATTGAAGTACTCCCCCAAGTCCCCGCAAAGAGGCATCGGTGTAAACCAAGTACTCCATACCCGGCTTAGGTAAAGCAAGGACCGGTGTTGAAGTAAGCTTGTCTTTCAGCTCGTCGAAAGCCAATTGGCAAGCATCATCCCAAATATATGGTATACCCTTGCGAGTCAGGTTCGTCAATGGACCCGTTATTTTGGAGAATCCCCGAATGAATCTCCTGTAGTATCCAGCTAATCCCAAGAAACTACGCACTTCCGTCGGTGTCGTGGGTTGTCCCCACTCCCTCACCGCTGACACTTTAGTCGGGTCAACTTCTATCCCTTGTTCAGAAATAACATGCCCCAAGAACTTTACTTCCTAAAACTAGAACCCACACTTCTCGTACTTAGCATATAGTTGATGCTCTTGTAGAGTCTGAAAAACCTGCCTCAAGTGCTCGGCATGCTCCTCCTCGGAGTGTGAATATATCCGAATGTCATATATGAAAACGATGACGAACTGATCCAAGAACTCTCTGAACACTCGGTTCATTAAGTCCATGAATATGGCTGGAGTATTTGTGAGTCCAAATAGCATTACTCTGAACTCATAGGACCCATATCTCATCAAGAAAGTAGTGTTTGAAACATCCTGCTCCCTAATACGTAGCTGATGGTACCCTGACCGCAGGTCTATCTTCAAAAAGAAAGTTGCTCCCCTCAGCTGGTTGAACAGATCATCGATTCGAGGCAACGGATACTTGTGCCGTATCGTGACCTTGTTCAGCTCCTGATAGTCCACACATAGCCTCAGTGAACCATCTCTCTTTTTCATAAACAAAACTGGAGCACCCCAAGGTCAGGTACTCCTGCGAATGAAACTCTGACCTAACAGCTGCTCTATCTGATCTCGTAACTCTCGCATCTCCGTCGGAGCCATACGGTATGGAGCGCGCACTGTAGGTCAAGTATCCGGTGATAAATCTATGACAAAGTCTATCTCACGACTGGGGGGGTAGGCATGGTATCTCCTGAAATACATCGGAATACTCACGAACAACTGGGATCGAGTCTAAGGGAATCATAATATCCTTAGAGGTATCCTCCTCTATGTAATACAAATGAGTGGTCGATCCTCCCTCTGGGCGAGGCATCGCCACTACAAACATCTCTTGCCCCGAAACGGCAAAGACAATACTCCCACCGAAACAATCTATCATGGCTCTGTAAGCTGTGAGCCAATCCATACCGATAATAATGTCATGCTCATGCATATCTAAGACTAACATGTCTGCTGGTAATACCAAGCTACCAATCTCAACCCCAACTCCCCGGCATATAAAGAAAATTAGCGATTCACTCCCCAGTGGTGAGTCTATACACGTCACAGTGCTCTCTTCTGTGGCTAATAACCCTAAGGCCTTCGCAAAATGAGTAGCTATAAAATAGTGCGTCGCCCCAGTATTAAATAAAACCTAACCCATAGTACCATAGATAGGAAACATACCCTCAATTGTGAGTGGTTCCTGTGCAGCTGCTGCCTGGTGGACATTATAGACACGTCCGTACTGTAACTGCCCCTGCTGCACTGGAACGACTGGAATGGCTGGTAGGACTGGTACCTAAGCTGGTGCTGGAAGGGCGGCTGGAAAAAGTGGCCTCTATGGCTCATTACGAGCACCCTGATGCTGTGGGGCCCTATCACCCTCTGGGCAATCCTGGCGCTTATGGCCATTCTTGCCACACGCAAAACATCGGCCTCTGAAATTACCTCCCGTCTGACCATGCTGACTACGGCTCTGTTGGCCGTTACCGCCACGCCACTGGCCCTGTTGGCCCTGATGAAAACGCTGTTGACCCTGTTGGCCCTACTGCTGACGGTGTTGGCCTTGCTGGCCTTGCTGATTAGGCTGGTCCTGCTGACCCTGCCTAAATCCCCCAAATCCCTGTCGAGAATCACCTGATCGGAACCGCTTGGCAGGTCCCCCTGATGGGAACTCTGTTCATGTTGACGAGTCTGTCCCTGAGATGTCGGTGCTCCACTAGCACCACTACCCCCTGTCCTTCCCTGCTGGCTGGACTCTCCTGCCATCTTGCCTCCCTGCAGATGGAAGCTATGATCCTGGAAGTGTAGCAAAGCAGCATTGAGTACATCAGTGAAAGTACTCAGAGACAGATTCCCTATAAGGTGCTGACGGATCCTCCAAGCTAACCCGTCCACAAACAACAGTATCTTCTTACCCTCCGTCGGTGCCTCATCTGGGACTATTGTGAGAAGTCTTGTGAACTCCTCCTCATACTCAGCAATAATAGAATTCCCCTGCTTCAAGTTCAGTAATTTCTGCCTCATCTCAGTTTGCACGGCATGTGGAAAATACTTGCGGTCAAACCGCTCCCATAATATCTGAATCGGGATAGTATCCCTCTCCTCCAAGGTGGTGGTGGACTCCCACCACTGCAAAGCGGCCCCCACTAGCTTAAAAGAAGCCAACAACTATTTATGCACGTCTGTGCACTCATACATACGCAGATGCCTCTGGATATCCTTCTTCCATTGGCTGACGATGATGATATCTGAACTACCCGAGAACTCAAGGGGATGCGCCTTCTGAAAGGCATCCCTATCCCGCTCCTATGCTGATGGAAGCTGTGCAGGTACTGGCGCCACTGCCTGAATCTGGGGTGGGTCCTGCTGTACTACCGCTAGCGCGGCATTCACTGCCTGAGCAATAATAGCGGCTACCTCATTAGCATTCGTCGTTCCCTGTGCCAGAGCTGCTGGCTGCTCGGCTTGGGAACGCCTATCCTTTGGTGCACATCTCGGAGGCATCTGAAACGTGAAGAAATGTATTAGTCTAAAGTTATTATCAAATCTTAAATAGCTAAAGACGTAATCGTAAAAGCAAGAATACAACAATCCTAAAATAGGGCTCTACAACAAAAATGTTAAGCTGGAAGCGAAATAAGTCGTACAGATCCTATGGACACTAGAACCTGATGCTCTAATACCACCTGTGACACCCCGCCTAATTAAATACCGGGCGATAACTCCTTTATTAAATTAAAATCAAGGTGAATAGTTGGTTCATTCTTAGCATCACTGTCGAAAAAAAATAACTTTACCAATTTACACAACCTAAATAATTAAGCTAAGTGTCAAAACCATTTTTAGACATTAGTTTCCAAATTTTATTTATATAAACCAACATTAAAAAACTTTACATCATTCACAATTTAATAATCACACCACAACTATCCTGGAACATACAATCCAAATAACCAAACATTCAACTAATTGAATCCAACATTTAATACCGTAAATGAAAACATCCTGGCAATAATAAATCCCCAAAGTGCAAATACCGAAAATAAATGGATTACAATATCCAATAAAACAACTGAATAATGGAAAGGGCGACACATGCCCAACTGGAATAAATAATGCTAAGAGTAGAATCAAATGAATGAGGTCGTCTAAGCAAGAGGACTGCAACTCCCACCTAAGCTGCAGCGCGTTCCTTCCAAAGGATCCTATGCAAGACGCTCTTGTGGCTAGGCACCTGTAATATATAAAAGAGAGAAAAGAAAATGGAAACGGGTCAGAGCCCGATTGTGAAAATGATTTAAAATTTATTTAGCAAGTATTTAAAATGTTTACAGGCCAATGCAACAACATATTAGTGCGACACTCCCTTGAGAAATTCTCACCTCTCTTCTAATGTGCACTCCTATCGCACTAACCTTCCCAACGGTTTAACTTATCTTATCTTAGGTTACTCGTAAGATGTAAATTGAACAATTTAGTTATTAAAGAAGTAATTTCCCTTTTCATACCAAAGCTCTCATTTTAGCTTTATTTGTTAATAAAGTTTCCCGATAATATACTATACTTTCAAAACACGTATTTCTCAATTGAAATCATTATTCATTTCTTACTTACCATAAACACAGTAGGAAATTCCTAAATTTCATAATTTAATATATATATTAAATACTCATATAATATATATATTCTAACAGCACCCCACATAAAAATTATGGTGCGGGCATACTCTGCTATCCAATCCCCGTATCACTCGTACTAAGGGAATACAAGTTCGGAATCACTCTGAACTGTATTAGCACAAACACAAACAATATTGAGGCAAAGCATAGTTTCCAAGTCCAAGAGGTCAATACATACCCTCACGTCTCTTAGGACCGTGACTATCGATTTGATAGCCTGTACCTAGGATTCCTATCTTCTAGGGTACGAGTCAATATCCCCCATAAAGGTCCCATGGAGATAAGACTGTCCCAGTGCGGTAACCTCAGGGATAGCAAGCAGCGCGAGTATGATTTTTACACGTATATAGTATATGCATAAATACAGTCATATAAATACACTACTATTTCCATATCAAGTTTAGGTACATACTCACGACCCATAATTATGATATTTATCCTTATATCTCGTTATTAGTTATCGCGTATAACGGTTCGTAACTTACTTTAATTCGAGGGATTATTCCAACTTACTACGTAACACTCATGGATTCAATTCTCATAAGTGTAAAATTCAGTAGGTACTCATCTAGTTTTCCAACGTAACTACCTTACTCGTCTCTCCCTTTAATGCAAAATTCCGTCGTCCCTTATATGTGAACATCTCTAAAAAATGTAAATCTCGTATTATATTAAAGGTTTCATATTTTTAATAAGTCCTACTGGTCTTCTTTATCACCCAAAATATTTTAATAAGGATGTCCAAGGATTATTACTCATTTAGATTGAATTCACTATTTAAAAGGGAAACATGAGTCTCCCAGGAAGGGTGGATCGATCGATGGTAGGGGCTCGATCGATCGATGTGTCGATCGATCGACACTCCTGGTTCGATCGATCGATAAAATAGGTATGGCGAATTCTGTAGATTAACAGTTACGGGTTCTATCATCCAACATCACCCAAATTCAGGTTTTTAACACCCAAACTCCCAAAAATTCGTACTACAAACATTATAAATCCAAATTAAACATCTCCTACGTAAAGCATGCGAATTTTCATCAATATCCATGGATTAATAGGCCAAAACTTATATCAATCTCAAGAACCTTAGAAATTTCTTTAAATTTGTTCTAATTAGTCTTTTTCCAGAAAATCTACTCCTAATTCATCATAAATTCGTGGTTAAACCTCTACATATGAAGGGGATTTCCAGATTTTCAATCATATCATTACTACATGCAATTTTCCTATCTCCAATATAGGTTTTCTTCCATGAAACTCATCCTAATCAACCCTAGACTAACATGAGTGATGCATTAGCGAAAATAAGCAAGATAAACACTTGCCTGAAATTTCAGAGTTCTGATTTGTGGACGGATTTGGTGTGGTTGCATTCCCCGTCGCGTGATCTACGAGTTGGTGGTGGTGGCGGTGAAATCGGATGAGTTTTTGGCCTTGGATTGCTTGGAAAGCTTTCCACCTTCCTCTCTAATGGTCGTTCTAAGGTTTTGAGTCTGCTAACCCTAAGGGACCATTCCAAATGGCTGATATAACCTAATAAACTTCGTGGGTTTAATTACCCAAAAATGCAAAATGTCCAAAATACCCTCCCGGGGTGCTAAATAGGCCTAAAAACGTCCCGAGACCCAAACTAAACCCCCTAGTACACGTTTGTAACTATATCGACCCTTTCCGACACTTTGGCGCACTCAAAACGACCATATGAGCGACTTACAATTTATTCACTTTTATTAATCAATATTTAGTCCCGACACGACACAGGCGTGTCTTGACTTAAATTTCAAAAATTGTCATTTTATTCACTCTTGACATTTCATAGAACCAATATTATATTACTTTACTCATTAGTAATATTCAACATGTTTCCAATGATTACTAACTCTCGTCACGTTAGTAATTATTAAAATAATTAATTTCTGAATTTATATTAAATTAATAACTCACATTAAATTTAATAAATCCCCAAATTTAGAAAGCATAAAAATACAGGGTATTACAAAAACAAGATCTCAAACTCAAGAGGATAAACCATAAACCGGATTTCAAACCAACTCACAAATAACTCTCAAACACTCAGGGTTGGTGTTTGGTGTATATGGTTTAAGAAAAAATGAGTTAGGGTTTGAAACTGGGTTAGGACGATTTAGGGTTTCTCTCACTTCTCTCTCTCTCTGGTTAGACGAAATGCCAAAAGTGTCTTAAGTCTGAGGGTAAGCCTCCTTTTATAGGGAGCAAGGAAAGATTCGAGAAGGTCGGTTCAAAATCAAGGGCTGAGATTAAGTCAAGGGCGAAAGACTTTTATCCAACGGTTTAAGAACAACAGTGCATTAAACAACTTCTGATTGGCCTAAAGGGGTCTCACATGGATTCGCCTCAAACGCATGTAGAGCGTTGATAACAACGATCCAAGGGCTGATAATGGACAACTATTATGTGTCTTCAAAGAAACACAAATCAAGCCAGTATAGCTGTGACAGGTGTAGGGCTAAGATTGAACCTCACACGCATGTTTTGAAAATAAATACATAGACACCCTCAATTCTCAAGCTCTTTCGAATCCTAACCAAACCAACTTTTAGGCGTGAAAACGTAAAACCAGGAATTACAGAATGACCCCAAAATCTTTTTAATCCAAATTTTGAGTTTCAAAAAATCATTTAAAAATTATTAAAAATTCCCAAAAATTATTAAAATCAATTTTAAATGGGATTAATCACACACAAATCTCACACAAGAGGAATGTGGATTATTGTGAATATACCTTTGAACAATCAATCAAGAGGAATGTGGAGTAGAGTCTGAGGCTTTTTGGATTCTAGGGAATGGACTCAATTTTGTCACTATTTTCAAACTAGATGAGAACTTATACAATGTAGGCTCAAGTGAGTCAAGAGTATAAGGTGCTTCACTTTTTTTATTATAACTCGAGTAGAGATGAAAGAATCATAGAACTTCATAATATACGCAAACAGTTGTAAGCACAAAGAAATGACAAGAGAAAACATACTTTTTTTTCATTTCATTCAGAAACTTTGGGGCATTACAAAATTTGGAGCTATTGCCCAAGAATTGCATAAGAAAAAGAAAAAGAAAATATTTACAACAAATAATTGACCTAGGAGGAACCAAAGATCTGGAGCAAAGAAAAAGTCTCCAAGAAGGCCCGAAGAAGCTGCTAGGAAAGACTGTTTGCCATTTATATAAACCTCCAGACTCATTTGCGCTTGTGTGCGCTCGATGAGGAGCTTCTCTCGCTTCAACTTTTCCAGACACAGAGCTTCTTCGATGTCCCCCACCTCTTTGTCAACATCTTCAAGAAGAGATGCCAACTCACCCAACTTAGCTTCCTCAGCCCGTTGATCCTCCTAATGTTTCTGGAGCAGTTCCCTCTGGCTATCCAATCGCTGTCTCTTTAAAATTTTTATGTGCTTGATAATCTAGTCAAAACAAAAGCCATCACAACCCAACTCCCTCAGGTAGCCCAGGAATTGGTTGAGGAGGGCTCTGGTAATGTTTGAGGTCAGAGTGATTGCAATTTCAGCAACAACGGTAGCCATGCCCTGAAGCCTATAACTCATCACGGAGATGTTGGAACATAGGCAATACATAGTGAACATTTGAGGATGGTGGCTTACAAGCTGCTCAACCACTAAGAGAAAAGGGTGGGGTAAGATCTGGCGAAAGCTGCAAACATGAAGACAAGTGTTAGACACGAGGAGCAAGTAAAAAGGGGGGGGGGAGAAATGCTTCTCAGTGTTACTTACCCCCGTTATGGCACCAAAAAGGGGAACCGCAGCTATGGGTCTCGTCAGCTTGGGGGGAAGACGAAGGCCAATTAACAAAGATTCCATTTCAACCTAAGGCATCCCTACATATTAAAATCCAGCATGATAAGAAAAGGGATGGAAAAAGAAAAAAATGTGAGCCTTGACAAGTAAAAAGATTATATGTTACCTCAGGAGAACTTTCCGAAGCCGGAACGAGGGGCAGAGTAGCCTCGTGCTGTGATGATAATTTAGAAGGGGGATGGGGAGTTATTTCTGGTTAAGAAGAGACGCCCCCAGATTCAACGGAACCTCCCCCCGAAGCAGCGTCCTTTGTGCACAGAGAGGTCGAACAGCGGGAGTAAGTAATCCCGATCATAGGGGAACGGGGAGAAGACATATCGTCCTGAGAGGAACCAAAACGTCCCCCCACGAAAGGTCTCATGGGGGGATGGGTCTTTCTTCTTCAACTCCCTATACCAAATTCAGTAAGAGTTAAACAGACGCAACTTACCTTAGGAAAATGTGAATAAAGAACAATAACACGCATACATACCTCAGATCCAGAAGGGAAATGAGAGGATATAACCATGGGCGAAGGAGGAGAGGAGGCAAAAACAGAGGGGGCTGGGGAGAGATGTACCTAGAGAGTCCATTTACTCCCGAGACTTAGTGCTCAAAGTATTCTTCCTCATACCCGCATCACCAGTACCTCAAGGAACCTTCAAACTCTTTCTCCTCTTTGCCATCAGCTCAGTGGGATCAACCAGCATCATGGGGAATGCAGTCGAAGGAGGAATAATAGGGGAATATCGCTGAAACTCAACATTTATTCATTATACCTCAGCCTGAACTTGCCTTCTCAACTCGTTGGCCATTTATGCAGACATAGGAGGAGGAACAGAGGCAATGGGGAACGCCTCCAAAAGAGCTTGGGATTGGGCTTGGGACTTAGATTTTAAGGAAGCCCCAGTCTTGGACTTCCTAGTCTTCTTGGCTGATGGTTGGGAAGTCCCTTCTCCAGAAGCTGCTTCGGTAGTAGAAACAGGCTATTTGGGGGTAGCAGCGGTTTTGGGCTTCCGCGTGGCAGTGGGGACCATTGGGTAATAAGGGGGTAGCTCATGGGGAGGATATTTGACGATTTTACTCAGAGGGAACTCAACTCCAAGAACTGAGTTGCCCTTGAGACTCAGCTCCAAGACAGAGAAAGAAAGGATGAGGGAATATTGGGGGGGACTCTGTATGAACTCATGAATCATGGTCAGCTTATTTAAATGGAATTTGGTGGCATAAGAAGTAGATACATCCCCTTTCCTAATGGCACTAGTAAGGGTGACTCGACCATCCATGGTAGAGGTCACACCAAGTACCGTTGATGCAAGGTAGAAGGTGCAAGCCTCAGTAAATGTAACCCTTTTATTGTTCAGTTAAAATATAGGTCTAGGAGCCCCCTGATCAAACCCAAACTGCCTGCTACATCTATCAGGATTATAAGGCTCAGAAGTGTTCTCCCACTCAGTAAAGGAAGGAAGAAACCCAAGAGTGAACAGAAGCACCACGGCGTGCAAAGGATCTTCTACAACTGGAATGAAATTGACCGTTGAAGCTGTAAAAAGGAAAAAGTCCGAAGTATGGGCAAAGGTAGACTCGTTCTACGTCCTTGGCCCCATGAAAGTAGCACAAGAATATAGGCTGGTAGTTCCAGAGATGTACCTCTACCTTGGCCCGTTACAGCAGATTCCTTTAGAGTTGGAGCTCCAAAAAAATAGTTGATGAGGGGAGTAAAGGTGGCCTTGTTTGTAGACCCAGTGCAACTATGGTAGACTCGATCAAGCTCAGATCGATCAGCAGTCTCTTCGGCATCCAAGGCCTCATCATGATATGCATATAACACCCCGCCCGCCCGGGGAGAGCGAACGGAGCGCTAATGCGATAAAATAAATCCAAATCCACAAGTGACAAGGTATAGAGCATCTAAATAAACCCACAATAATATAAATCCACTAATCTCAATCTCTTCAATTACAACAAGTCTCTTGAATTAAAATTACAATAACTAACTCGAGAATAGGATACAAATCTCCAAAGCTCTATACATCCAAATAATATAAATGTTCCAAAAATATTCTTCTCAAAATAATCCACGCTAAAATCATCCCAATTTGTCCATAGCGCTCAAATCCACGCTAACCTGCCAACTAAAAGAAAATATGGGGAAGTAAACAATACAACAAGAAAGATGCTCAACAAATATATATTAGCGATGAATAAAACGTAACAACAGGAGTACGAATATTCAAATCAAAATGAAAATCTCAAATCATTTGTCAATATAATTTCTCAACAACATTTTAACTGGGTCACCAGGCCTCACCACATCCGTACATGCTTTATCAAGCCATAGCCCAGGAAACAGGAAATTTTGGCGGGTGCCCAACATCCGTGCCATATTAAAATCTCATGACAATGTGCTCATCAACAATATAATGATACCACATGAATCAAAATAATTTCAACAATTATTTTCCATATTTCAATGAATTTATCAATTCAAATATGAGTTCAATTAAACAAGAATTCAAAGAGAATGACACTCGCGAGATTTAAGGAGCATATTGTGTAAAACCCCATACCTCAAACCATGATGAGAAACCAATGATCACATCCTCAAGTTCAACACAAAAGATCTACAAAAGCTCCTCAAAGAACCTCCTCAAACATATCCCCAAGAACAACTTTAATCTAAGGTTGGAACTCACAAATCTCAAGGGCCAATGTGTATATAAAAAGAAGAGGAATATAAAATATATTTGCTGCCAAAAGTAGGTTAAAAGGGTTGCCCACGACTCCCTTTTATAATGCAAAGAAATGAAGAGTTGGAATCCAAAAGACTCCTTTAAATAAGGCAAATAAATGAAGAGTTGGAAGTCGAAACAACTCCAAGAGTTAAAAACATTTAGAAATCATTTTAAAATCCGTTTTAACTCCGTTTTCAAAACCGTTTGAAATTCTCGCCTTTAAAAATAATAACCAACATATTTGAGCAATAAAAATAATTTTATCAAAAACTTTATTTTCCTCCATTTTCTAGAAATTAATTAAAATAGCCCAAAATTACGCGGGTTGTTACAATGCAAACTCACATATGGGTTCAAACCTAAGTAGCTCACAAACATCCTCCAACATAATGGTAAACTCCCCCCCACATAGCAAAGAACGTGTGAGTTATAACGTTCCATCGGGAAACCAATACTTGGAGCGCGACGTTGTGCTTGGAAAGAGTGAAGTCCCCAAACTAGCTGGCTTAATAAAGACCAACCTTCGCAAGAGCAGCACATGAGAGCTCTGCATATATGCATGCCAGGCAGCAAAATGGGCTGGCAACCCCCCAGGTGCCTCGAAATCGATCTCAGAATAGGGGAAGTCACCACGGTCCAACCGGAAGCACAGAGTCCCCTCTAGGGGAAGATATCTACACTTTGACGAATTCTCATCTTCATGACCCAACAACAAAGGGTCGTACTTGGTTGAGAAATGGCAGGTCTTACATGCATCAGATAAGTTGTCATCTTCACAAAAAATGGGAGACCTGCGGTAAAAGCTTAGTTGCTTTTGACAATCAGCATTCAGGGCAGTGGTGTTAGGGGTAGCGGCGACGTCAGAAGGGGAGATTGGCTGAACAGCGGTGGTGGTAACCTTTGAGGCACTTGAAGAAGCCATAAGTAAGTAGTGATAAACGAAACAGCTTGGTAAAAAAGAGCTAGGAAGGAAAATGGTGGAGCACAACCATAGGTGGTGGAGTAAAAGATGAGAGGAGGAAGAAACTAGGTAAGAGAGGGGCAACAATGGAGTTCCGACAGAGTTTCTCTCTCTAAGAATAGATGGAAGCTTGAATAAGACGAAGGAAAGTGAAGGTTTTTTGAAAAAATGGACATTTGAAACCTTTTAAGGAACCCGTATGTTGAGTTTCCCACCACCACACGTGCAAGGTCGCCCACAATCATTTCAAATGGACACGTGGCACTTTGGGAAGTGTCTTGATTGTTGAAAAGATAGCACAACATCATTAATCAAGTGACGCTTGTGGAATAGAAAGAATTTCCTTCTTAACCAAGTTTGAGTTTTGGCGCTAGAATTTTTTTATCAAACATATCCAACAACGCCCAACGAAGGCACTGCCCCAACGATTCAAAAAAGCTACGATGTCCCCTCACCATAGGTCTAAACGTTGTTTAATTACGACTCAGCTACATCAGGGAGAGTTTCTACTTTTTTGAACAAGACGAAACCTTAAAAGGGAGAATTTCACAAGTCTCAATGATAGGGGCAATCCTAACGAAAAAACTCATTGCCTACAACTATACATCACAAACAACACAAATGGGAGAATTTCACTTCCCCAGGGTCAAAACGAGTATTCGAGAAAGTCAATAAGTGTTTCAGGAGAATACCAAGTTAGCCAAAGAAGCAAAGGCTGAATGGTTGAAGATAAGTAAAAGGAAAAGGTTGCGATATCCCCTCGCCAAAGCACAAATAAGCCGCAACGCTTCAACTCAGGTACATCGGGGAGAATTTTACTTTTTCCTACGGGTGGTAACACAGTGGTCATAACGAAGGGAAAGATGCCAAAACATAAAAAGGTTCATCGGATTGCAAAGTTTTCGTGCAGAAATATCTTGTTCCCACAATAAATCTCTCCACGAAAGGGCAAATATAGAGGGGGCTTGTAGGTAATCCTGAGATTAGCGATAATTCCCCTATTTACAACAGTGTCTGGGGTTAAGGAAGCGTGGAAGCTCAGCAAGGCATCTTAGCATGGCAACTGAGCAAGGCATCTCAGCGTGGCATCTTAGCATGGCAACTCAGCAAGGCATCTCAGTGTGGCATTTCAGCGTGGCAACTCAGCAAGGCAGCTCAGCAAGGCATCTCAGTGTGGTAACTCAGCAAGGCATCTCAGCGTGGCATCTCAGCAAGGCAGCTTAGCGTGGTAACTTATATTTTAGCTTGTCGTGTTACTTAGCCATATTGTATCTTTGTTTATAATGACTATGAGCTATAACGGTTGTAATGATGTAACAAGAATAATGATTATGTGCAAGGTCGAACGGTACTCCCGAGAGACCAGGCTTGGCAGGGCTTAGGAGAGCTTTCATGCTCTATCGAACAACCTCGACGTGGGAACTTTTGAGGGACTTGGTTTGGAGGATTGAGAAGTGAGGCACCGTTGGGGCTTGTCCTAATCATCTTAGATACACCTGGTAAAGCATCGAAGGACCCTTACCGTGGAACCTCAGGCGGAGCATCTTGGAGTTCCATTGGGCATTGAGTTGTGAACCAAACAACCCTCTACTTAATATCACATCTACTGTAGGTGATGTCACTAGCCAGCTAAATAATGTCAAATATGCACTTGAGTAAACCACCGTGGTATTTGGGGCTGTCAGATAGTTGGTGAGCCACCCCTGTGATAATAGCCCCCTAACACACAGTGGTTAGGAAAAAGTTGTGTCTGCGTGTCTTGTACAAGAGAGATTTGCGAGTTTAACCAGGTTTATCTTAACTAAGTTGTGTCTGCGTATCTTGTAGTTACTTAATAGTTTTGCTAGTTAACATATCATTACTGTACTCAAAAGGGGTTCCGCCTCCATCTTATTTAACCTACCCTCTTACATCCGTTATATGCTTCTGAATGCTCTTATTTCACCATGAGGGGTACTAATGCATGTTATTTGCTTCCAAAATTCTTCAATTAGCCAGGGATGGCTTGATACATGTCCAATTATAGCTTGGGAAGATTCATAATACCTACCCTGGGGAGGCCTGATAATAACCCAATTAAAGTGACTAAAAGAAGCCATAAAAGTAGCCGCATGGCAATTAACGCAATTAAAAGAAGTCATGGAAGTAGCTGCATGGCAATTAAAGCGACTAAGATAAGCTATGGAAGAATTTCCTTTCAATTAAAGCGACTAAAAGATGCTGCGACAATGGCATCATGAACCATATTAAAGCAACAAAGAATAAGTGGCTACAGCCCAGCATAAAGTCCACTAGAATATCAACTCAGAGGCTGCAACAGGCATACAAGATGGGCGGATCATTGTGAAATGAAAAATCATAAGAAAAGAAAAGTTAAAAACAAATGGCCACAACCATGTTCAAGAATCCATAAGAAGTAGCCGCAACCCCATGTTCCATATTCATTTTTGAAAAAACATAGTCAATTATTCAAGCAGTCAAAACATATAGATGAAGCAAAGTAAAGCTATCATTCAAGCATTCAAGTATTCAAGATGCAGAGGTAAAAAAAGCATGTTGGAAAAAGTTAAATATATTGATTATTGCTAGAGCTTGAAAAAAAGGGTGCAACCCTATCTGAGAATTCATTTCAAAGTTATAAATGGACTCAGCCCTATATTAAGTTTAGTTCAAGAAATATTTCATTACAACCTAGAAATGATTGAAAGGTGGGGAGATAAAAAAAACTACGAGTCTGCGTCGTCATCTTCATATTCTTCTTCACCATCTATAGAAGTTTTATTCTCATCATCCCCTGCCACAACTGCTACTTCCATCTGCTGCTTGGCCCTTGCCTCTAGCACGACCCTAATCTCTTCCATACATTCAGCATACTCAACATCACTGAGCTTCCAGGTAAGGATCTTATGCTTGGATTCGGGAAAATTCTTGACAACCCTATTCCTGAGCTCTTGGAAGTCGCGGAGACATGATTTATTATTTTTCATAAAGAAATCCTTGGATTTGTTGTACGCAGCTATGGCATCGTCTACATCTTGAGTCAAGTCCGCAGCATGAGACTCTTTCGTCTATTGGAGGGTTATGACATGGTCACTTTCCTTTTTTTGGAGCAAGGAGGGGTTGCATTGATCCAATTGGTCATAAGTTTATTGAAGCTGATTCAGTTGGATCTTAAAGTTCCTATCTAGCCGCCTCCACAACTTTATCTTCAGAAGCTTGAAGGGATGTCGCAGCCGCGACAAAGTTCTATTTGGCTTCATCCCTTGACCTTATTGAAGCATTTTAAGTCCATCTGTACAACTTGGTGTGCCGTAACAGATGATTTTTTACCTTCCTCGAAGGTAGAGGCCCTATCATTTTCCAATTTAGTCTTATGAACTGACTACTTGGCCTAATTCAGTTTGTATAAGCCTTCATCCCTTAGCCTCTGAGATATGGCCATGTCCGCGGATTGAGCTTGAAAATGTAGAAAAAGATGCTATGTAGAAAAATAAAGTGAAGAAAGGAAATACTCCTACCCTTAGGAGACTGTGGAGGGCATATTCCTCCAAGTGTTCGCGGTGTTCATCCATAAAGGGATCCAAATCAAGGTTGTCTGCTACCCTCCTCATTTTATGGACTTCCCTTGTAGTTGTGTCCCAAGAGGATTGAGGATTTAGGGTCCTTAACTGAGGTTGCGGACGGCCATCAATACCTACACTTTGGCAACTTTGAGGAGGGGGTGGTTGGCGTTAACAGCCATTACCCTCTGTGGAGGAGGATATGGAGTAGGAGTAACATGATGAGGGTTATAGCCATCTTGGTTTCCCACCCCACCTAGTATCAAACCTGCCATGGCCAACTAATTGCTAATATCGTCATTAAATTGTCCCTCTCTTTCAGTGGTTGTGGCATTATCAGTATGCGTTAGATCGCACGCAGGGGGCACGTTTCCCCAGTTGTGATATTTTTATGTTCAGTCATTCTAGATGCAGCAGTAGTATTACCAGGTGCAACCCCTTTTTCTTCCACAACATCTCTCCCTTTTTGGGACCTTTTTCTTTTCTTCCCTTTCTTGGCATCATTATTGAGGATAAAAACATCCTCATCCATCTTAACGAGCTGGGAAACTAGGAGTTCTCGGTCTATTTCCTCTCCTGAGAAGTAAAACATAAAGTAAGTACCATATAACAGTCGCAAAAAAGTTGAGTTTTAGGGAGTATAAATCATTACCTTCCACAACCATTGTCTTTGGAATATCTTTGTTGGTGAAGTAGCCCTGTTAAAAAATGGACGCGAAAGTCACCAGCATGTTGAAATTCTTATCCTTACTCCTAATGGCTACAGGCTTCACAACCTTTCTCTCTTGCCTGCTATTAAGGGATAGATTATCAAGGGATGCACAAAATCTAACATTAGTACATGCCCCAAAAAATAGTACAAAAAATCTTTAAAATGTATGAACTGAAGAAGGGGGTGCAACACGATGTAGGGGTTGTGGTATACACTCACCTAACATGGATGGCCGACCCCACTATCACGGCATCCTATAGGTTTTATCTCTCTTCGATTCTTCTAAATGGATTTCCCATCCCTCTCCAGAAATGTAAAAATATTTTCCCTTCTAGTTCTTTACACAGGAAGGCCTCCCAATATACAAAACCTCATCGTTATTTCAAAAGGCAAAATAATAATATCACGCAAATTTGACGAAGTTCTCCTTTGGTTAATATAAGTGGAAGAACTCTACCAGAGTAATATCTCTGCTGATCTTATCCTTCCAAAGTATCAGCAAAGCAAGAATAGCCCTCCATCCATTTGGGTCTAACTGGGCTGGTGCCAAGTTCATGGCACTGAAGATTCTCCTAATATGAACTGGCACAAGTAGCCACAACTCGTAGATAAAGGCATGTAGGGGAAAACATATCCCATTGTTAGGGACTACAGACATTGGCCGTTTTTCCGTTATAGGGACTGAACAAATAACTCCACTTGGGAATTCAAAGGCTGCGGCCACTTGATTAACCCACTCTTTTGTCATGATGCAACGAACGTTCAAGGTTGTAGGAGCTCTCTGAACTCTGTTAGTTGGCCAACTGGGACATCTCTGGCCTCAGTAGGTCCAACTACTGCATCTCCCACTTCAACGGGAGGATGGTTGCTGGAATTAGTATCTTCCTCCATCACCGCAACCTCAACAGTATTCCTACACGGGAGTCCGAGGAATCAAAATGTAGAATGACACAATTGGGGCAGTCTTTAAGTAGACGAGGTCCAACAGCCTTTAAAGGCTTTATAGAGGGGATATTAGGAGGAAGAGTGCCGAAGTGAGTTTTTCATAAGTCTTCTAGAAACTCTTGGGGGTCCTAACTCATAGGTCTACAGCAGCACCTGAAAAGTAGAAAGTATCCGATGTTAGGGTGCCGCAACTACTATGGTTAGAAAAGTCTTAAATAAAGTCCACGACATGTACGATATATATGGTCAAGTATAGAAATTTATAATTTCAAGCTACATGACTCTCAGAGGCTGCAGCCAATTATTCTAACTATAAGCCTAAAGACTACAGCTAGGGGAAAATATTACTACCCAAGAATTTTCTAAAGCTACAAGTATTGGCCCATAGCCACCACAACGTGACACAATTCTTACTACCTGCGACGACCAAATGAAAAACCAAGTTTGTATTGAATTAGGAATTTCCCAAAGATTGAAAACCTAGAATTCAAGGGTTTTGGCCAAGAACACCAAAAATAGGTTCTTAATGATTATTGGACAAAAGTAGATTGTAAAACATGGCCAAGATGTAAATTAAACCTAAGAGAACTGAATTTATAACCCAAGTAGCAACCCAGAAATCCAAATTGATATTAAAATTACAAATAGTAGTAGCAATACATATTGGGAATTTGTATCAGAGAAATTATAGAAATTCAGCCAAGCAAATTTTTCCAAACCTAGCTTTACGCAAGATCAAGAATCAAACCCTAGTTCTTAACTCAAAGTTAAGAAGTGGTGGGATCATATTACAATAATTCAAACAGTTGAATTTGCAGTTAAAATTATGAAATTGGGTTAACAAGCATGAATTAGAAGCTACAATTTGCAGAATTAAGGAAGATTATGAGAAATTAGTTGGAAGATTACCTAGAAATCAAAGAAATATAGAGAAATGACGATTTCTCAGCCTCAAACCACCATTGAAAGCTTGCCTAAAAATTCAAAGAAAGGAATGACAGAAGTTCGCTCTCAAAGATTTGGAAAACGTAATGAAGGCCACAACTAGATCCATTTATATAAGAGGGCACAGGAAGTTGAAGCATCACTTTGCAAGTTACTATAGAACATACAACACATCGCGTCAGTATGATACTAAGCCGCAACACCAAATCACCACCTCTTGGCACTATAACTTTGGGGCTTATTGATATGACGAATATGGTCCCCTACAGTGGAATCTACTGACAGAGCTGCAACCTTGGAACAAGGAGGATGCGGCCTCGTACTTATCTGGTTGTGCTTTCATCATCCTCTGGCCGTGGTTCTTATAGAATTGGCCTTCCTATTAATCCACAGCACCTCCAGACCAGCTGCCGCCTAGGTTCAAATAGGCTGCATCCCTTATTCATAGCTACTGCCTGGGTTCAAACAAGCCGCAACCACTGCTCACAGCTATTGCCCCATAAAAGGGATTACTCTACATAATTAATTCCTATGTCACGTGCTCAGGGCACGTGACATAGCTTACATACCTCTTATAAATAGAGGTATATACTTCGAGATAAGGGGTTCGGGTTCGGGTTCGAGATCAAGATCCTGGTTAAATCAGGTAGTATTTCTGGGGCATGTTGTTTCGGGAGATGGAATTTATTTTGACCTTAAGAAGGTAGAGGCAGCTGTGCAATGGGAAAGACCAAGAAATGTAACGGAGGTAAGGAGTTTCCTAGGATTGGCTGGATATTATAGAAGATTCATAAAGGAGTTTTCATCTATAACCTTACCATTGACTAAATTAACCTGAAAGGAAGTGAAATTTGTGTGGAGTGATGAATGTCAGTACAGCTTTGAAAAGTTCAAAAATAGGCTAGTATCAGCTCTAGTTCTCACTGTTCCATCCAGTGGAGAAGGTTTTGTTATTTATACTGATGCTTCACATCAGGGTTTGGGTTGTGTTTTCATGCAACATGGAAAGGTAATTTCGTATGCATCTAGACAGTTAAAAATGCATGAACGTAATTATCCTACACACAATTTAGAACTTATGGCCATTATTTTTGCCTTGAAATGATGGAGACATCATTTATATGGAGAGACGTGGGAAATTTTCACTGACCATCAAAGTTTGAAGTATTTATTTACACAGAAAGACTTGAATTTGAGACAAAGATGTTGGATGGAATTAATTAAAGACTATAATTATACCATTCACCATCATCTCGGGAGGGCCAATGTTGTTGCAAATGCTCTAAGTCGAAAGTCATTCGGGAGGTTATCTTGTATTCAATGTGCACGGACTAGAAATACTATGTAATTAAGACTGATGGGAGTAGAGTTAAACTTAACTAAAATGGAGGCGTTAATTACACACATTACAGTGAGACCTTTACTGACAGAATGCATACGAAATTTGCAAATCAATGATCCATTCCTTGAGAAGAAGAAATGAAAAATCCTGGATGGTAAAGAGAGTGACTTTGAATTAAGAATGATGAATCATTGTGTTATAAGAACAGAATTTGTGTACCGAATGATCCATCCTTAAAGAAGGATATATTAGAAGAGGCATATAGTTTTATTTACTCTATGCATCCTGGAGGTACCAAAATGTATAGAGATTTGAAAGAGTATTACTGATGGAATAATATGAAACGTGAGATTTATAGAATTTGTAGCTAAATGTTTAGTATGCCAGCAAGTGAATGTGGAGTATCAGAAGCCGGCAGGATTATTACATTCATTGCCTATTCTAATGGAAGTGAGAATATATAATCATGGATTTTGTTGTAGGATTACCACGATCACCAAAGGGGCATGATTCTATTTGGATGATTGTAGATCGATTGATAAAGTCATCTCATTTTCTTCCAGTTAAGACGACCTACACTGTTGACAAATATGCACGTATGTACGTTAATGAGATTATCCGTTTGCATGAGGCACCATTGTCAATATTATCAAATAGAGATCCAACATTCACTTCTAAGTCTTGGCTAATTTACAGAATGCCCTAGGTATAAGTTTGAAGTTTAGTACAACATTTCATCCACAAACCGATGGGTAATCAGAAAGAATAATTCAAATACTAGAAGACATGTTACGAGACTGTGTATTTGACTGCAAAGGTAGTTGGGATGATCATTTGCCATTGATGGAATTCGCATAAAATAATAGTTATCAGTCCACCATTGCTATGGCTCCTTATGAAGATTTATATGGGAGGATATGTAGAACGCCATTATGTTGGGATGAAGTGGGTGAAAGGAAAATCTTGGGTCCTGAATTGATAGATATGACAACAAAAAAGATTAAAATGATTTGGGAACGGATAAAGATAGCGCAATGTAGGCAGAAATTTAATGAAAATAAAAGAAAGTATCCATTATAATTTCAAAAGGGAGATTTTGTATTCCTACGTATTTCACCGTGGAAAGGCGTCATGAGATTTGGAAAAAAGAGGAAACTAAGTCCAAGATACATTGGACCAAATGAAGTGTTAGAAAGAATTAGGACCCTAGTATATAGATTAGAATTACCTCCATAATTGTCTTGTTTACATGATGTGTTTCACGTATCGATGCTTCGTAAGTATTTGGCAGATCCGTCTCGTCAACTGAAAACCCAACCTACTGAACTGAAAGAAGACTTGTCGGACATCGAGGAACCGGTGGAAATTCTTGATCGTAAGGAGCGTGTATTGAGGAATAAAGTTATTCCCTTAGTTAAAGTTATGTGGATGAGCCATGGAATTAAAGAATGAACTGGGAAAATGGAGGATAGCATGAAGAAACAATATCCCCATTTGTTTGGTAAGTGATATTCATATTCAATTTCGGGGACAAAATTTTCTAAGGGGAGAAGTTGTGACAACCAGGATATAATTATGATAAATTATATTTAAATCATACCTACCTTATATGATATGAATAATATGTTATTAGTATATCCAATGTTAAGTTATTATGGTTAGTATAATCCTACTTTCATAAATCATGAAATGTCGAATTATGTACAAACACAAAATTTTGTTATTTTTGGTAGAAATGTTCTTGTTGGAGACTAGTTTTGACCCTTATAATATAACAATTGGCTCAATGTGAAAACTATATAGTTGTATATATATGAGTTAGGTTTGTTACACAATAAACAGTGCATCAAACGGATGTTCGAGTAAGAAGTTAGGCCGAATGTACGAACAAGCGGCAAATCTGTCCATTCCCTTTAAATGGTAAATTGTCTTTTAGTAAACCAAATGTTTAAATTTGATTGGTTGGCAAGGTAGGCAGCCTTGGCCGACTTAAAACTCTTCTTCTAACCTATTTCTTTAGCAAATAAAACCCTAGGTTCAGTTTGAAGAGTGTTTAACTTGAGGAAAGAGAAAGTAGAAGTTAAAGAAGAAAAGATTACAAGAAAAGCTAGGAAAATTCCAAGAAAATCCTTCAAGTGTTTCCAAGGTATAATTATGTGATTAATATTGTTTTAATCTTGTATTATACTTATTTCAAATTATATAAATCGTGAATTATTCATTAAAATTTCATCCACCTTTGCGATAATAAGTATTTGTTCACATGTGAGATAAGTGGTGTATGTAGCACGTATTATTGAAATCCCTTGTATTCAAACTTGCATATATTATTGTGTACTTAATGTAATTGAGAAATTCCAATTGTATATGAAAATATACTCATATATTCATACCATATCCAAAAATTAGAATTTAACTCCTTATGGTTGGGCCTTAGTGATGGTTTCAAGTTGGTACATAGTTATTGTTTGTATATTTCATTTCGATATGCCTTGAGTTTGGTCAAGCTTTTGATATAGCAAATGATGTCAAAAAATTATGAAACTTTAATTATGTAGTACATGTGTATTGAAAATGGGTGGAAAATGATGGAAAGTTATGCTGGAGAAAAATTATTCTTGGAAGTTGAAAGAACAATAGAGGAGCTTGTGGGGAAGATTTAAGAGGATGTAAAAAAATGGTCATAACTTGCTCTAGGAAGCTTGAAAAATTACACCGTTACTTGTAATGGAAATTATATTAAGATATGTTTTCATATTGATGATCTTGGACACTTGTATGTGTACAATTTATGAATATGGGATGGTTAAGTATGGATGATAATAATTTGAGGCCATATAAGATACCCCATGAAATAATGTTTTTATCTGTTCTTTTCCAAGGGTATTTTGAGTACATGTTTCATGTGTATATACATTGAGAAGTATACTTTTATGTTTACTTAATTTTAATTATAAATTCCTTACTAGGAATTTTCTATGGTTGAATGTTCATAACCTTATCAACATATATACCATTATTTAGTCTTTACACATGTTTCATGGAATGTGACTTGAGTAGAATTATATTGTTGCTGTATAGTCATTGAAAGTTACATAGATATATTAAGGTAATATTTATGATTGAGATTCATTACTGATTTAGTTGGATTAACAGTTTTCAGGTCAAATCAACCCAGTTCAGTTCCACCCGAAGGAAATGTGAATACATAATTGACAACCCAATGTGAGTGTACTTACTGAGTTGATTGTGGATATGATGTGTATGTATTATATATTGAGATGATATGTCCTATTAAAAGTCATGAGATGTTGAGATGTTATGGCTTGTTAAAATTCAAAAAATGTTGAGATGTTATGGCTTTATAAAAGTCAAGATATGTTGACTTGCTATGCAATTCAGGAGAGGTTAGGTTATTAAAACCTATGGATGTGATTATTGCCTACGGGCAGGAGATGTGGGGTTTATTAACTCCGGATGTGTATATGGCCTAATTTGGCACAAATATGGATATATATTGAGATGTTGAGATGTTAATGTAGTACTTTTACTATATAGAGATGTAATACATTCACTGAGTTTTTAAACTCATGGTTTTATATGTTTACATTTTCAGGTTATGAAGTGGCCACTGCCAGGTCTAGGATGTTGAGTGAATAGTAGTAGGGTCTCGTCAGTTTTATTTGATAAATTGTACTAGTTTTGATTAAGTTAAATGGTATGGGAGTTTTGTTTAAATTATGTCTCCTTAGAACAATTGGATTTTTAGTATTCCTCATTTTTACCTTGAAGTTGTTTTAATGTGTATTACAAAATAAATAAATAAATAATAAATGTGGTTTATGAGCTATTTAGTTAATCATATCCTAATGGGGTAAGGGGGTGACAGTTTTAGAGGAGGAGGTCCTCGAGGCCTCCTCTCTCAAGCTTACAAAGTTTGTACCACAAAGTTATCGTTTCAAAAGATATTTCCCAAAACAAATATTTTGTCATCTAGCGTAGACATATTTTCTTTTTGACTGTGGTTTGGACCAGGTAGCACTTATCTGAGGGGACAGGCTGCTGCACACAGGTAGGGACAAATGCTACAGTGCAAACCTTGTCCCTCACCAACCCTCTAAGTTTTAGCACCCAAAAGTGCAAACTCAGCCCTAGTGCCCAAGTATAAATTGGACCCATGGGCAATGTCAAGAGGGAGAGATAGAAAAATTCAATAGCACTATTACTCAGTCAAAATCACACTAGAACTTCCTACTATTCTTTCCCTGATCTCTCTCTAGTGCTAGGTGCCTTCTTTTTTCACTACTCACTGACAGCCATCATTCTCAGGAGCTCCTCTTGAGAAAAGTTACTATTATTGTTGTGGAAGTCCATCTTCTTGCAGGGAGGGAGCTCCATTTTTACCAAACATAGAAGGTCTCATCAGAAGCTGCTCCAGATGTTTTTGAGAACCTGGCAGACAGTGTCTATTGGAGTGGTCATGCCTCACCCTTTCCAGTTATTCATAGACCCCAGTCTCACTACCCTCCTACATTTCGCAACTCTGTTGGGGAGGTATTATCACTTTCATGGACAAAGAAGGTTTGAACATTTCTAAGCAGCTAGTTGTTGATGACATTCCACCTAGGAATGGAACTCAAAGTGACCAAACCACTCAGGAAAATGTGGTAGTGACTGGAGAAAAGTCATTTGCTCCTCAGGTAGGGCAGACCAGCTCACCAGCAGTAGCTCTGATGACAAGTATGTTCGTTTTGAGCATATTTTTTTACTTCTTGAAGAAAAATAATGTAGACCTATCAAGTTTGGGTCAAGGCTATATAACACCAGCAACTGCCCCCTTTGGTGGGGGCATCCACTCCAATAGCAATTTCAAAGGAGACATTTTCACCATGAAAGGTGGGGCCAGAGTAGGTTGTGGCACCATCAATCTCACTATCGCCAGATTCAGTTTCTTTCCAATAGCTACTGGTTATTACGAGGAACCCACTGATATGGAAGCTCCAAGCGAGGAACCACCAATGGTGGAAAAAGTTATGGCGGGCGAGGAACCCCCCATAGTTGCAAAATGCCTATGCTAGGAACCCTCCATGTTTAACACCTCGCACATGGAACCCGTAGCTGCCCCCACAGAGTGTGAGGAACCCATGGAAATCAGAACGGTGGGAGAGGCACCCCCAATTTCAAAATGTTCACGCGGGGAACCAAGGAGCAAGGAACCACCTCCAATATCATGTAGTCGCAAGGAACCCCTCATGCCCAAACTGGCAGTCGAGGAACCCGACGCCGTAAAAGCATCAGACGAAAAAACCTTCATGGGTAAAAATTCATTCGAGGAACCCTCGCCTATATCATGTAGTTGCGAGAAATCCCTCATGCCCATACTGGCGGTCGAGGAACCCTCGCCCACTAAAGTTCTCGGGAAGGAACCCTTTATGGGCAGTAATGCCGTCAAGGAACCCGGTATGGTGAAAGGGGAACTTGTCACTGCAAATTATCAGGACGAGGAACACAGATTGATTGACTGCGATCGAGAGCAACCCGCGGTGCGTGAGTACCCATCATGGAAAATTATTTTCGGTGAGGAACCCAAAGGTTCCAAGCCCTCTACAAAAAAAATGCGTGAGGAATGGCTCTCAATTCGAGCCATAGGCGAGGAACCCCCGACAATACTCATCCTCGACGAAGAACCCTTAGTAGCGAACACCTCATGCGAGGCACCCAACTCAAGGCCAGATGAGAAAGTGGCATGCTAGGACCCTATGATTGAAATTATTTTCGATGAGGAATCCCTAGGTTCCAAACCCTTGGGTACGAAATCAACACGCAAAGAACCCAAAGTTGTCGTTGGCAGAGCTTTGAACGAGGAACTTGCCTCTATAAAAGCATCAGACGAAAAAATCTACGAAAGTGAAAATTCAGTCAAGAAACCCTTCCCATTTTTTTGTAGTTATAAGGAACCCATAACGAATTCGGATCCTCGGCACGAGGATCCCTCCCCTATTTTAGTCAATAGTGAGGAACCCATAGGGGTTTTCATCCCAAACAATAATACCGCAACAAGTTGGAGTAATAGACATATTCCATGGGCGAGGAACTCTGAATCGAGGAGCCCTCCTCAATAACTTGAGGGTACGAGGGAGCCCCAGAAAACTCAGTTCTAAGAGAGAGACCTCTATGCGAGGACCCCTCCCCCATCTCAAGCAACGGTGAAGAACTCCTCACATTCAAGGCCGCGGTGGAGGAACCCAGAGCTAACATAACTTCCAACGAGGAACCCAGTCGTAGAGTCAAGCGAGGGACCTCTAAGAGAAGAACCCCCATCAACAAAAGATGGTACCGAGGAACCCCAAATTCAAAGCCTCAGACGAGGAACCCGCAGTCATAGAGTGTTCGAATGAGGAACCCCAATGGTCAATACCACAGACGAGGGACCCACGGGCACAAAATCTCCAAGTGAGGAACCCCCATGGGCAACACCTTATGCGAGGAACCACCAGTATCCCTATGTTCCAATCAGGAACCCAATGAAGAAGGGGTTTGGGACTCCAAGAAAGGAACCCTCATCAGTAAAGAACCCTCCATAACATAGGTTCCAAACAAGGAGCCCCCCCCCCCCCACCACCACCACCAGATATTTTTCACGAGGAACCCCCACCAGCAGCTACCATGGGAGAGGAACCCAAATTCTGTAACACCCCTGATGAGGAACCCCCAGGGGTAGATATCCCAAGCGAGGAATCCTGGATGGTCATAATCCCAGACAGAGAACTTTCCATGACTGATAGCTCACACGAGGAACCCCCTGAAGCATTTAAACTAAAAAAAAAAGCAGAAGCGGCCGGAATATAGAAATAAAGGGCTAGAATCACTCAACAAAAGGTACGTTGGACTAATGTTTTCTCTTTATTAATAGAATAGTAGAACCTCTACTATATTAGAAGAGGGTCCCTGACATGAAGGCCTTTCCTCATTATACTTGGAGGAATATTCATACAAAGGGAAAAGTATACTGAGCAAAGTCCTTACAGACATAACAGATAATTTTTTTACACCCAACCAGTAGGGGGTTATCTTCCTAGTAATAATTAAAAAAATCATTACATTTTTTTATTATTCCATACAGCTTTATAGCCTAGAGAACAATTCCTAACCTCTATTCTCAAGAAAAATTTACGTAACCAGTTTTCAGAAAATAAGGAAAAGCGGGTCTACCCCCCTCTAAACTTGTTATTTTTCTAAGACAAAAAGGTTCCTAAGAAACGTTTGGAATAAGGACCCTGCAAACCAAGGGAAATTTTTAGTATAAATAAATAATTATTTCTTTACTTATTATATATGTGAAATTTTATTCAAAGTTTGTGGGAAGGAGAATGGCTAACCACATCTCCTAGTTACTCCCTAAGACATGAATGTGCATAACAAAATACCCCACAGTCACATGGGGTTTCTCTAAAAAAAAATACCCCAAAGTCACATGGGGTTTTGCTAAAAAGAACCCCACAATCACACGAGGTTGCGCTAAAAAAATTATAACTTTCTCAGCTCATATGCAAGTAAACCACAGTTAAAGGTGTAGCTTCAAAAAAAATGAGGACTTAGTCAGCAATATGAAAGTACCCCATAGTTATAGGGGTAGCTTCAAAATTTTAAGCTTGATCAGTTATATGCAAGTACCCCACATCTAGAGGGGAAGCTTTCAAATTTTAACTTCTTAATTATATGCAAATACCCCGCAGTTAGAGAGGTAGATTCAAAATTTTAACTTGCTCGGTTATATGCAAGTACCCCACAGCTAGAGGAGCAACTTCAAAATTTTAACTTGCTCAGTTATATTCAAGTACCCCACAGTTAGAGGGGCAGCTTCAGAAATATGACTTTCTCGGTTATATGCAAGTACCCCGCAATTAGAGGGGAAGCTTAAAAAATAATAACTCGCTCAGCTCATATGCAAGTACCGTGCAGTTAGAGGGGTATCTTCAAAATTTTAACTTGCTCAGTTATATGCAAGTACCCCGAAGTTAGAGGGGTAACTTAAAATTTTTAACATGCTCAGCTATATGCAAGTACCCCACAACTATAGGGACAACTTCCAAATTTTAACTTACTCAGTTATATGCAAGAGAGGCAACTTCAAAGTTTTAACTTGATCTGTTATATGCAAGTACCCCACAGTTAGAGGGGTAGATACAAAATTTTAACCTGCTCAGTTATATGCAAGTACCCCACAATTAGAGAGGGACGACTCTGAAATGATAACTTGCTCATCTCAAATGAAAGTACCACGCAGTTAGAGGGGGCATCTCAGAAATGATAACTTTCTCGGATCATAAGTAAGTACCCCACAGACTATGGGGCAGTTCAATCTTGAAGTTCTCACAGAAAATAGAGCAACTCACAGTCTTGAGCAAGTGCCAAGTATAAATACAAGGTACGATAGTTTTGTACATAAAGCTCCAAGGGCATCGGAGTGCTCACGGTATTGAGCAAGTACCAAGTACAAATACAAGGTACGACAGTTTAGTACCTAAATCTCCAAGGGCACCGGAGCGCTCACAATATTGAGCAAGTGTCAAGCATAAATATAAGGTACGATATTTTAGTACCTAAGGCTCCAAGGGAACCAGAGCTCTCACAGTCTTGAGCAAGTGCCAAGTATAAATATAAGGTGTGATAGTTTAGTAACTAAGTCTCCAAGGACACTGGAGCGCTCACAATCTTGAGTAAGTGCCAAGTTAAATATAAGGTATGACAGTTTAGTACCTAAGGCTCCAAAGGCATTGGAGCGCTCACAGTATTGAACAAGTTCCAAATATAAATATAAAGAATGACAGTTTAGTACCTAAAGCTCCAAGGGCATCGGAGTGCTCACAGTCTTGAGAAAGTGCCAAGTACAAACACAATGTACTATAATTTAGTACATGGGTCTCTAAGGGTATTGGAGCGCTCATACTATTAACCTGTATTCTTCTCAAGAGGGAGATAATGCTGAGAAGTCCTCAAGACAGTAAACAAAGAGTGAAATCGTGATTATGATATTTCGTGCA
The DNA here is from genome assembly GCA_949130495.1 of Sambucus nigra. Taxonomy (NCBI): domain Eukaryota; kingdom Viridiplantae; phylum Streptophyta; class Magnoliopsida; order Dipsacales; family Adoxaceae; genus Sambucus; species Sambucus nigra. The sequence goes on along the minus strand of OX422211.1, from coordinate 495,902,998 downwards.
CAAATCTCTCGAAACAACAAGACACTTCTGCACGAGGAGTATAATATTGAGAAGCCCTTAATTTAATGAATAATGAGTGAAATATTAATTATGATATTTTGTGCACAAGTCTCTTGAAACTATAAGACACTTTTGCATGAGGGGGATAATATTTAGAAGTCCTCAGGCCAGTGAACTAAGAGTGAAATCTTGATTATGATATTTCATGCACAAGTCTCTCGACACTACAAGACACTTCTGCACGAGGGGGTTAATATTGAGAAGTTCTCAAGCCAGTGAACAAAGAGTGAAATATCCTAGAGCATGGGGATCCACTTAAAGTGGCTCCACCTGGCCAAGATTGCAAGTTTGACAAAAAATAGCCTAGGGCGAGGGGATCCTTCTTGAGTGTCCCCTCTTCCCAAACGTGATGCTATTGAAAATGACTCAGGGCGAGGGGTCCACCACGAGTGGTACCCTCTACCAAGATCAATATAAGAAATAACTTATGGCCAGCGGGTCCACTTCGAGTGGCCCCTCTTCTAAGACCAACACAAGTAACAGTTTCAGGATAAGGCAGTCCACCACAAATGGCCCCTCAGTCAAGGTTATAATAAGCAATAGTTTATGTCGAAGAAGTCCACCATGAGTGGCCCCTCGGCTACAATCAAAGGCAGGAACAGTTTATGGTGATGGATTTCACTTCAAGTGACCCCTTTTCCAAAGGAAAATACAAAGAGGAAAACCCAGGGCAATGGAGTCCAAGATAAGTGACCCATCTGCCAAAGATAGACACAAAAACGAGAGGGTTTATCACCAATGGATCCCCCCTCACTACATGAACTGGAAACAAGGTAAAATGAGTTAGGTCATGGGGACTAACCTCAAGTGGCCCATCTTCCCAAGAGAAATGCAGAAAATAGAATGACTAAGGATGAGAAAATCCACCATTAGGGATCCCTCAGTCACTTACAATCAAATAATGTAACGATGTGATGGCATGAAACTTTCGTATTCCAAGATGAAGTGATTGTTTCATACAAAACCCTTTGATCTACCCAGCACAAAGATTTTTTTATGAGGGGACTAATGCATAGGGTTGTACATCTTCTATTCTAAAATATCCATGAGCCCACTTATAGGGACTCCCACTGCCCAAGTTAATAAGAAAATATTTAGAAAAAGGGGGTCCACCTTGAATGGCCCTATGACGAGGTGTAATACATGGACGAGGGGCTCACCCTGAGAAACCCCTCTATCCAAGATATAAGGCCAAGGACGAGGGGCTCACTATGAGCAAACCCTCTAAACAGGATAGAAGGCCACAGAAGAAGGCCAAGGACGAGGGGCTCCCTATGAGTAAACCCTCTAAACAAGATAGAAGGCCACAAAAAAAGGCCAAGGATGAGGGGCTCACCATGAGCAAACCCTCTAAACATGATATAAGGCTACAGAAGCAGGACAAGGACGAGGGGCTCACTATGAGTGTGTAATACCCCTTACTTTTGAGTAATTATCTTTATATTAATTTGTCGTGTGGGTTAATTATATAAAATAGACAAAGTTGAAGTGAATATTATTTTAAGTGATTTAAGAGATAATATTTACTGAATTTTTTCATATTTACTGTTATGTGAATGTAAATAGCATCATATTGTGTTTTATTGCATCATTGTGCTTTGAGCGACAGTTATGATTTATATTCCAATTGAATCATTATTGATAAATAAAAATGATGTTGGAACATGATATATTGTATGATATTCAGGATGCCAATTTAGAGGGTACAATTCGTCCGAAAATGGTTGAGATAGTCAAAAGAAGTGCCAAGTTGTATTTTGGGGTTTCAGGTACTTTTGGCCGGTTATAACTTAATTATGGTATTATGAGTCATTTTAATTATGTAGTAGCGTTTAAATTCTAGACTTAATGTATTTGGGGTATTTAGTCTTGCAAGAGCAATTTATTTCTCATTTTGGGCATTTCTAGAGAGAGAGAGAGAGAGAGAGAGAGAGAGAGCTTGGGAGAAAGAGAAGAGATAAGAGAGAATTGTAGATTTGGATATTTGGAACTTGTAATCGTTGCTACGGGAAGAGAATCCGAGACTACAAACTTGAGGCAAGTTTTTAAATTGCAAATTTATGATTTAGTGTGGATAATTTGTATATATAGTTGTGTTTTTGAGATTTAAACCATTTATGGATTTTGATGGTTTTTGGTGTTTAAACCCTTAATCTTTGATTTAAATTTAATTTGAGTTGGAGAGAATAGTTAGTTATTGTGTGGGAATGATTTGGTTATAATTTTAGTTGATGATGTTGAGATTAGAGGGAAGAATTTAAATTGGGGGATTTAGGGTTTATATCAACCCGTAGACCTAACTGGGCAATCTAACCAGGGTGAATCGATTCGCCCTCCTCAGCGTATCGATTTGCTAATAATGGGGGCTATAGGTCTAAGGAATCGAATCGATTCGGGTTAAGGCCGAATCAATTCGGGATGAGACAGGAAGTTGGTTTTTCTCAGCCGTATCGATTCGCTTTTTGGGCGAATCGATTTGCTATCAGGGGCGAATCGATTCGAAAATCCTGTTGTTTTGTAGGTTTTTACAACTTGGTTTCTAGTCCTTTTCTTTTAGGTTTAAGGCTTAGGAACCTTCTCTTAAGAAGTAATAAAGAGTATTAGGGGTCTATATTAAGGGGATTAATACCCTAGATTAGTATGGGGGTAAATGGGGCTTATTTTGAGGGTTATTCAATAGAAGTTAGTGTCGTTTTCATCTAGAACGCAAGCCTAGGACTAAGGGAAGTACGATGGTATTGTCTAGGATTCTGGGAGACTAGTATTGAGGAAAATTTACCCTTGGTGGCCTATAGTATTGTTTTGAACTCTTGAATACTAGTATGAGGATAATTTTACTTTGTAGCCTATGTTATTTATAACATATGATTTCGTGACTAAGAAATGCACATTTTTAAAATTGGCACATACTGGTTAAGCACGGATAGTTTTGAGAATTTAAAAAGGGAAAGTTTTAAATTGGCTTATCTTGAGATTATGGCATGCATATACATACCTCTCTAAATGCTATCATAAGGGAAGTTATGCGCATGAGGTGAAGTCCCGTGGCTAGTGAATGTAGGGAGAATATAGTCGTCGGCCATAGAACGATGGTTACATTGTGTGGTTGTTTTATTCGAAGTGAGGTAATTCTGGGTATGGTTAATACTCACTGTCGAAGGTATATGGCCCCCGCTTCCCACGCGACGCAATTTAGGATGCCCGGGTCATCTTGGTTATAGGCCCTGGAAGATGATAGCTATTTAGGGGCACATCCAGTGGGGTGACCCCCGAAAGGTTGGTCTTAGAATCATTATATTGTGACTATAACTATTCGCACGAAAGTGGCATTTTAGAAATGGCTAAAGCATTTTACAAATCAACTTTGTGACAAAAGTTTCCCCAAATGGTAAATGGGCTTGTTAATTAATGTTTTATGAAATTGTAAGTTAAGCATGATTAATGGAATTTAGCTATTTCTCTTAATTAAATAAGAAGTTTAATTCATAATGATCTAGTGTGACACTAGGATGTGTATTTAGATGAGAGGTGAGGATGATTATTATTGAAGAGTGAATCCAACCTGTTTATGATGTTTAGTGCTCATAAGTGTTATGCATTTTATTCGCATGGATATCATATCAAACCGGGCCCTGACCCGTTTATATTTTTCTTTTTTGTGTGGTTCTCTTTTACGATTAGGTGCTCCGCCACAAGGGTCGTCGATATGATCCTTCCTTCTCAGTGTCAGGGATCTACAGTATTTTTGCAGATGTTGTAGGATTCTCATTTTAGACGCATATATCTTTTGTCTATTCTAGTTATGATCAAACAAACATTCGGGCGTGTTGGCCAAGATTCATACTTGCTCATATACTGTGATATTTATTTGTAATACTTGGTGTAACCGTTGTATTGATATGTTAATCGACAGCTTATTCAGTTATTATTTTGTAGTATGGTTATTAAACTATCTCTTAAATATATTTATCCACATTCTTTTATAAATTGGATTATCGAAATTGTTTTTACTAAATTTGAAAATTTAATTGACATCCGTTTCTTTTTAAATAACTGGTGGATATCTCGTACTATTATGGTTACGACAGTGATGCTAAGAATGGACCATCTATGATTCCTATATTTATTGGAGAATCGGGTTGGCCGCCTCTTATTTTATTAAGCGGGGTGTTACAGGATAACCCCTCTAAACAAGATATAAATCCGTAGAAAAGGCCAAGTACGAGGGACTCATCGGGAGCAACCCCTCTGCCCAAGTTGATAACTGGATAAGGACATACACCATAAGTGGCCTCATCTACAAAACCTGGGATGAAGTGATAGAGCATTTAATGACCCTAGAGGGGAATGATGAAGGTACCCTAGGGTCCCTTAAAATTGAAAATCAAATTTATGGCTTACAGAGGCTTTTAGTCCTCTCAACACAAAAGACTTTGCACAAGGGGTTAATCTAGAACGGTGTTTAAAGCTTGACCAATATATTTTGCGGTGAGGGTCCCTCAAATATCCCCTCCTTAATCTATAGAAACTATGAGGTTAAGGAACCCATAGGGTCCCGTGAGGAAACCCCCAGGTCCCTCATTCGCATAGAATTTATATTGGTGAAGGAACCCCCAGGGTCCCTCAATCGCATAGAATTCATATTGGTGAAGGAACCCAGGGTCCCTCAATAGCAGAAAATTCGTATAGGTGAAGGAACCCCCAGGGTCCCTCAATCGCTGAAAATTCATATTGATGAAGGAACCCCTAGGGTCCCTCTACCACAGAAAATCTATATTGGTGAAGGAACCCCTAAGGTCCTTTGATCGCAAAAAAACCATATTGGTAAAGGAACCCCTAGGGTCCCTAAACCATAAAAAAATCATACTGGCGAAGGAACCCCCTAGGTCCCTTAACCACAGAAAATCCATATTGGTGAAGGAACCCCCAGGGTCCCCTGATCACAAAAAATTCATATTGGTGAAGGAACCCCCAAGGTCCTTTGACCGTAGAAAATCCATATTAGTGAAGGAACCCTTAGGGTCCCTCGGCTGCAGAAAATCTATATTGGTGAAGGAACCTTCGGGATCCCTCAACTAGAAAATTCATATTAGTAAAGGAACCCCCAGAGTCCCTCGACTACAGAGAATCCATATTGGTTAAGGAACCCCCAAGGTCCCTCAATAACAAGAAAATATTTGGGACGCGGAACCCGCAAGGTCCCTCAGCTTTTAAAAAATATGGGACGTGGAACCCTCAAGGTCGCTCAGCTTCTAAAAAATATCGAGGCGAGGATCAGTCAAGGTCCTACCCCTTAACTTCCAAGAAATGTTGGGGCAAGGAGCAGCTAAGGTCCTCCCCCTCAACTTCCAGAAAATATTGGGATGAAGAGCAGTCAAGGTCGTCCCCCTCAACTTCCAGAAAATAGGCCAGTATGAAAGAGGGGCTACCATGAGCAACCCCTCATAAGGAAAAGATTATTCTTTTAAATAATAACATTACTAATTTTTATTTTCTTATACAGGTAGCCTAGTTAAGCAAGTAGGGATCAAATAGGCCAGTTGGGATCTCTTGGGAGTTTAGGCTTGGCGGCTGAGGAACAAGGGTTGTTGGGAAAGATCAACCACTTCGCACTTTAGGATTGAGATAATACTAGTAGGAAGACCCTAGAAGTCACTCAAAACCACACACATCTCACACTCAGTTACAAGTTAAGTGAGCAGCCAAATAGCTGCTCACAAGAAATGAACTTTTACAAAAAATGAGTTTCTTAGAAGAGAGGGTCCTCAAGGCCCCCCTCAAGATTGATATTTAGGGGAGGAGGTTCTCTAGGCCTCCTCTCTCGAGTTTACAAAGTTACCGTTTCAAAAGATATTTACCAAATCAAATATTTTATCGTCTAACGTAGACATATTTTCTTTTTGACTTTGGTTTGCACCATGTGGCACCTGTCTGAGGGGACAGACTGTTGCACACAGGTAGGGACAAATGGTACAGTGCAGACCTTATCCCTCACCAACCCTCTAAGTTTTGGCGCCTTAAAGTGTCAACTTAGCCCTAGTGCCCAAGTATAAATAGGACTCCTGGGCAAGGTCAAGAGAGAGAGATAAAAAAACTCAATAGCATTGTTACTCTGTCAAAATCACACCAGAACTTCCTAGTATTCTCTCCTGCTCTCTCTCTAGTGTTAAGTGCCTTGTTCGTTCACTCCTCACACACAACCATCATTATCAGGAGCTCCACTTGAGAAAAGTTACTATTATTGTTATGGAAGTTCATCTTCTTGCAGGAAGGGAGTTCCATCTTGAGCTCCATTTTTACTAAATGGAGAAGGTTTCATCATAAGCTGCTCCAGAAGTACTTGAGAACCTTGTAGACAGTGTCCATTGGAGTGGGTCACTCCTCACCCTTTCCAGTTATTCATAGAACCTAGTCTCACTACCCTCCTACACCACCGTATAGGTTTTTCTACCTCGTTAGAAGGTCGTTCGATAGGGGTATCAAAATAGATTGATATCTCATTCGAACGAGGTCACATTCTCATTCGAACAGACTACCCATAAACTTTAAGATCGGGTTACCCTTGTGTGTTATCACATATTGGACCCTTAGATTGATGAGGTGTTAAGTTCTGGTGCACCCAGATGGAAAAAATGAGACTGAGGTTTTGGGAGTGTTATTGTAACTGTTTTGTGGGGTTAAATGGGTTTGTTTTGAGTGTGAAGAGGGGAGAGGTGGGGAGGTCTCACCCCCAGCATTTTAAGATCTTTTTTTTCTCTGTCCTACTTCCCATTTCCACAATTATAAACCACGATGAACCACCATAACCCCCACCTTATCCCACCATATATTCCTAGTATTTAACCACAAACAAGCTTTCTACACCCATATCCTCCATTGTTGAGTAGAGATACGAATTTGGGGTTTGTTTTGGGGGGGCTTTAAGGAAGAAGCATAGGAGAGTTGTGTAGTTTTAAGGGGTTTAATTTAGAAGCTTTTATAGAGCATGTTTTTTTGGTGTTGGGCAACGTCCTTGAGGCCACCTAGGGAGGTAGGGGTTTGTGACATCCCGCCCAATTAAATATCGGGTGATCCGTCCTTTATAAAATTTATAATAGAATGTTCGGTTGGTCCATTCTTAGCATCACTTTTACTCCTAAAAGCCTTTAAAGATCAAGCCCAATCTTCCAACAATCAATACCAAACATTATTCTGACATATATATATGTGATTTCCCATAACCTAACATCATTAAATCTTCACCAACCATCCATATAATTCGAAATCCCAAATTTATTATCAAGAACCCTAGTTCTTAAATTGATGTGCATAACTTCTAAATTAAACCCAGATTGGTTCATAAAAATCATCATAAATTCGTAAGCATCATCCTATTTACATGTGGGATTCAAATTCTTATCAAATCAGCCCTAGGTTATGATATAGTTCTCCAATTTCGTTTATTAACCTAGACTAACATGAACACAATTATCGATAAAGAAAGCAAGCAATAAGCACTTGCCTCGATTTCGAAGGTCTGATCCGTTGGTGTTGTTGGTATGGATACCAGTTATTAGGGGGGAGACCCCGTATTTTTTGAGAATTTAAATAATTATGTGATTTATTATTATTATTGGATTAATTAAATTAAAATGTGAGAATTAATTATTAATCCGGATTAAAATTAAATATTTACTAGCGTGATGAGAAGTTAGTAATTATTAATATTATTGTGAGAATAAGTAATATGGAATGACAATTTTATATAACTTGTTGTGGGAGAGAAATACGACAGTTTGGTATGTTAAGTCGGGACAAGCGTGTGAGTTGTATCAGGACTAAATAAGTGGAATAAAAAGGTAAATTATTTTAAGTAACTCGTATGATCATTTTGAGTGCCCCGTTGAGTCCAGAGGGGTCCAGATAGTCAAAAAACCCTACCCGGGTATTTTATTTGGACTCCGAGATATTTTTAGGCTATTAAGATTGGGTTAATACATATCTAATAGTGAAAGATATATATGTATGATTTTGGTATATCTAAAATGAGATACTATCAGATTATTAAGATAGTGAAATCTTCAGTAATGTCAATAGTAAATACTTGACTTTAGTGTGATAACACTTATTTAAAATGATAAATGTCGAGATCAAATACGGGATACTACTACGTGGGGTAATTAGTAGGATGTAAGGACACAAATTTCCAATTGAGTCCTTTGTAGTTTTGGCTCAATTCCAGACAAAAACGTTTGAGTCATAGGACAGAGTTATTCACCATCCTTCAAGCCTATGACATTTTAAAGTTGAAGACGTAGTGGCCAAGTTTAAAGCTTCATCAAAATGTCGAGTTTAATGTACCTCGTTTCTACATCAACAACATTTGTTCCATTGCTCCTAAGGTATGAATGCATTTTAATATATATATAGGAGCTTAGAACAATTTGTATTGGGTGTATTTTGTTTTTTAAAAACTATTGTTTACTTTCAGAAAGATTTAATTAAAACTATAAAATAAAGTATATAAAGTTTCTGGACTAAAATCAAATTTTTATCATTTCTGGAAGTTCGTTGGAAATTTTCATTCGAACGAGTTTGTCGTTCGAACGAGAATGTCGCTCGAACGAGTTTGCCAACGAGTTCCCATATTGGCCACTGGAATGTCGTTTCAAGTGTCGTTCGAACGAGAATGATGTTCGAACGAGATTTCTAACGAGTTCAACTTTTAAAATACTTGAACTTCGTTACAAGGCTCGTTCGAACGAGACTTCGTTCGAACAAAAAATCTCGTTCGAACAAGATTTGGCGGGGACAGTTAAGTGGCAGTTTTTAGCAATTTTTCCCACTTTTCCACTTCTTTTCCCACTAAGTTTTTGGACATTCTTAATATGTGCGGGAACTAACTTTTTCCTCTTAACTTTTTCATACTATTCCAACTCCTAGAGAGAGTTTTGAGAGTTCAAATTTCCAAGAAAAAGTTCATTGTGTAAAGTGTTAATTGTTAAAGAAAATCTTCCAAAAACACTTTTGTTTACACCCATTATTTATTAATTCCAAGCTTCTATATATATACTTTTCTTGGAGTGTTTGGTTTACTTCTATATCCCATAAAGAAGAAGACTTTGTTTTGTTGTGGCATTATCACATGGTGAAAGGCACCATGTGTGGTTAACGGTGTACCTATTGTCTCATTGGTGGATTCTAAGATTTCGGTGGAGCTCCCAGTTTGTCTACTAGGCGGAGGTGTTTACAAAAATATGCGTCAAGGCTTGAAAGGGGTCAAGTTGAAGAAGTAAGTCATCTGTCTTGTAATTTGTAAAACCATACTTACTGAACTTAAGGCTATGGTCGTCCGAGGTTTTTTTCCTGTTGTGGGTTTTTCCTCATACATCGCAGCGTAGTGATTCATTGTATAATTTTATCTTGCTATATCACCTAGAACGCATGCTTAGGTAAAAACGATAAAATTTGTCTTAATCATTACTTGTCTATTTTGGTGCTAAATTAAATTTGGGTAATGTGTAGTTAATTCAAGTCATTAAGTTAATGTGTTGAAATTTGATTTGTCCTAACTTGAATAAATGAAATATATGACTTAGGCAAATTTCTAGGACTTGGGTTAATTAATTGTGTTTAAATGAAATTAACATAAGTGTGTGTTTCATCAAATTTCACTTGGTTTAATTTTAATTTGAAAAGAAATTAAAATTTGTTTATTTTGAACCATCATCTCGCTTTTGCATCCATTTATAAGAGGAAATATATTTTTTTAAAATTTAAATTTGGGGGCCACGCGTTCCAATAATTGGTATCAGAGCTAAAACGATAAATTATTTCATTAAGATCCTTTAAAATATTTTGGCTAAAATGGAATTTTTCCCATTCCCAAAATTTCCTATTTTCGATGGTTCTAATTACACGTACTGGAAAGCGCGAATGAAATCGGCACTTAAATCTATTGATGAGAGGGTTTGGTTATCGGTAGTTAATGGGTGGTCTCCACCAACTCATTTAGTATATAATGAACGTGTTCCCAAACCGACCGATAGATGGAGTGAGAATGAATTCATATTATCAAATTTTAATTCCCGAGGTTTAAACACCTTGTTTAGCGCTGTCACACTAAATCAATTCCGATGCATTATGACGTTTGAGACCGCTAAAGAAGTGTGGGATATTTTACAACTCACTCATGAAGGTACAAGTGTCGTAAGATCTTCAAAACTCCAAAACCTCACCACTCAATTTGAAACCATCAAAATGAACGATAAAGAAACTTTGATGAATTTTATGCTAGACTTTACGATACTGTTAATTCATCTTTTAATTTGGGAGAGAAAATACCCGACAACCGAGTAGTAAAGAAAATTTTAAGGTCCCTACCCGATAGATTTATTCCAAAAGTGACCGTTTTAAATTTTTTACCAACTTTAGCCTCTATGAAATTAGAAGAGCTCGTAGGTGATTTACAAACCTATGAACTAGACATGTTTCCCTCTAAAACCGAAAAGAAAATTGAAAAGGGCATTGCTTTAAAAGCCCGAAAAGAGGAAAACAACTAGTAGAGAGCGAGAGTGATAGTGACTCAGAAGATATGGCCTTGTTTGCTAGGAAATTTCGAAAGCTTCTTAAAATTAACAAAGATAAATTTAAAAATGACTTTAAAAAATTTAAAACTTCTAAGCATGATAATGACGAGAGGATTCCTAAAACTTCTGAAGAAAATTTAAATAGGGACGAGTCAAATAGGTGTTTTGGTTGTGAAGGGTATGGCCATAGGGCTTCTGAGTGCCCCACTAAACTAAGGAGAGAGGGTAAGCGACCCATTTCATTTAATGCAATCCTTAGTGATAGTGATAATGAAGAGGGACCCGATTCCCCACTAAGCCCAATTTTGTGGCTTTTATGGCTAGTCATGTAAGCACCGATAATGAATCTTCTTATGAAGATATTCAAACACATGACACTTTTGAGGTCAAAGTTTATGATTCCCTTATTTTTTATGGTAGTGAGAGTGAAGATAAAAGAGATAGCGAAAATGATGAAGAGGTTAATGTGAGTGAACTTCAAAATGCTTTTCAAGAATTATATGAAGAATCTATTAAATTAAAAAGAGCAAGTTTGAAGTTAGATGCGAGTTTAAGAGATCGTTTCAAGGTCGTTGATAATAGTGCATTAGTGGAAGACCTTAGGACATGAGAGAGATCTCTTCAAGAGAAGCTTGAATATGTAGAAGGCGAGATAAATAGCCTTAGAGGTTTACTGGAATCCTTGAAAAAAGAGCTTCTTGAGTTTTAAGAGAGAAATGTTTTATTAGAGTCTAATATTTTAGAATTAAAAAATAAATTAAAAGACTCTAGAAAAGTCAAATTTGATTTGGAGTGTAGGTCCGAAAAACTAGATAAAATTTTAGGAACGGTCCAAATAAAAAATGACACTTGTGGTTTAGGCTTCGATACTTGTAATGAATCTACTCATAAAGCCAAATACAATGTTTTAGGAGAATCACCTAGGAAAGCTTTTAGAGATCACTCCTTTGGTAAGTCTTTTCGCCGAGTCTTTAAGTGCTCACATTATGGTCGAAAAGGTCATCTTAGGAAATTTTGTTTTGATCTTAAACGAGTTCCTAGAAAATCCAAATGTAAGGCAACCGAGATAGACAAGATTCCTACACCCCTAGATCGTCATTCATCATTAGTTTGGGTTAGGAGATCCAACTTGGTCGCTTTACAAGATAGGGTTTTTGATTATCATTTACTATCATATGCTTCCTCACTTGCTAAATCTAAAGGTTGAATGTGTTAGTTTTGTTTGCATACTCTAGCTTTTTGTGCTTCATATTATATATCATTTCTAGGTGTATGCATGTTTAATCATTTTTTAGTCTATGCTCCATGCTTAATCACATGCTAGAATAATGATTTTTGTTTATCTTTTGTATTATATTTCCTTCATTTTTGTTTGCGTTAAATGAAAAAATACAAAAAGATTTTGTTTATCAATTGTTTTTCCTCTTTTTATAATTTAGGATTAATGAAAAATACAAATGATTTTTGTGTGTCTTTTGAGTAAATATTTTTGTTGATTGGTTTAAAAAAATACAAAAACTCAAAAAGATTTTTTTTGTGTGTCTTTTAGTTTCACACACTTTATGAGGCATACACTTTTGTTGGAATCCCATCCTTTTCGCTCCCATGTGGCTAGAACTTTTGGTTTAGATTGTCAATCCTTATTATGTTCTTTACCATGCTTACATGGAGTAGTTGGATTTTTTGTTGATATAATGGATTCTATTTTTATATGCCTCAATTCACACTTGCACGAGCTCTTTTGAAATTTTCACTTCATATGTATATTTGAGCCTTGTGAGGTATTCTCCTACCAATCTTGTCATCTATATATTTGTGACCTAGGTAGACTAGTGCATGTCAAAATCCGTTGCACGTGATATTTGTGAGAAATAAAAATATTATATATGAAAGTGCACGGGGAAGGGCTCCGAAATGATTTATTATCCTTTGCGAATAGTAAGCCACCGTTTGTTTGGACCTAAAAGAAATACGTGGTTCAAAGGCCTAAAAATATAATTATGGCATTAAAAAGAAAAATAATTGCCAAGGCCTATTTTTGTTTGATATATTCATTCAAATAATATATGCTTATTCAGGGATATTGGATGGTATATCAACGGTTTGCACAATGTCTGTTTATCCTAGTTTCCCTTTCGTTGTCATGACTCTATTGGTTTGTAGAATCATCAACATGCTAGGCTTGTATGCATTGTGTATGTTTGTTCATTGAGTTCAATTTAAATTGTCACATGAGGTTATATTCAAATGTGATGAAGTTCGCAATCAATTGAGAACTCCGTGAACATGTTTTAAGTGATTGGGTCTAAATTTAATTATTACTAGTTCACAACCCAACACTTTCGTTTCCATATGACACATTTTTGCCATACGAGTGTGAGAAGCTTATCTTATTTTGTGTCATTCGTGAGTTTATATATATATATATATATGTATATATATATATATATATATATATATATATATATATATATATATGTAACAACCCGCGTAATTTTGGGATATTTCAATTAATTTCTGGAAAATGGAGGAAATAAAGTTTTTGATAAAATTATTTTTATTGCTCAAATATGTTGGTTATTATTTTTAAAGGCGAGAATTTCAAACGATTTCGAAATCAGAGTTAAAACGGATTTTAAAATGATTTTTAAATGTTTTTAACTCTTGGAGTTGTTTTGACTTCCAACTCTTCATTTCTTTGCCTTATTTAAAAGAGTCTTTTGGATTCCAACTCTTCATTTCTTTGTATTATAAAAGGAAGTCATGGGCAACCCTTTTAACCTACTTTTGGCACAAATTTGGCAGCAAATATATTTTATATTCCTCTTCTTTTTATATACACATTGGCCCTTGAGATATGTGAGTTCCAACCTTATATTAGAGGTGTTCTTGGGGCTATTTTGTTGGGGGTTCTTAGAGGAGATTTTGTAGATCTTTTGATTTGATCTTGAGGATGTGATCGTTGGTTTCTCATCATGGTTTGAGGTGTGGGGTTTTACACAATATGCTCCTTAAATCTTGCGAGTGTCATTCTCTTTGAATTCTTGTTAATTGAACTCATATTTGAATTGTTAAATTCATGGAAATCTGGAAAATAATTGTTGAAATTATTTTGATTCATGTGGTATCATTATATTGTTGATGAGCACGTTGTCATGAGATTTTAATATGGCAAGGATGTTGGGCACCCGCCAAAATTCCTGTTCCCCAGGCTATGGCTTGATAAAGCATATATGGATGTGGTGAGGCCTGGTGACCCAGTTAAAGTGTTGTTGAGAAATTATATTTATAAATGCTTTGAGATTTGCATTTTGAATTGAATATTCGTACTCGAGTTGTTATGTTTTATTCGTTGCTAATCCGTATTTGTTGAGCATAATTCTTGTCGTATTGTGCACTTCCCCATATTTTCTTTTAGTGGCAGGTTAGCGCGGATTTTGGGGCGCTATGGAGATTGATTTTAGCGAGGATTATTTGGGAAAAATTTGTATTATTTTGATGTTTAGAGCTTTAGAGATTTGTATTTTTTTTTCGAGTTAATTGTTGTATGTAATTCGAGAGATTTGTTGTATTTATTTGAAGAATTGAGATTAGTGGATTTATATGATTGTGGGTTTATTTAGATGCTCTATACCTTGTCACTTGTGGATTTGGATTTATTTTATCGTATTAGCGCTCCGTTCGCTCTCCACGGGCGGGCAGGGTGTTACAATATATATATATATGCGTGTGCATCTTTGGTATATCTAGAGTATGCATATATATGATATTTTATTTGGTCTTTGCCTTGATTTTTAGTCCTTCTATGCTTTAATTCATAATTGGTATCTAACTTGTTGCATTCTTTTATTGATATCACATGCTTAATACTTTATGTATCATATTGGTGTCATTTTCTTGCATCCTAGTTGGTATCCGTTCTTATTTGTTGGATTAGTTATGATTTTGTTTCCTATATGCTTTAATGTTCTCATCACTTTATGTACTAATGCATGTTTAGATTGTTATCCCATTCTGTTTTTCCCTTGTTTAGTTTAAGGGGTGTATTTTCTTTAATTGGGGAAGATAAGTTAACGTTTTGACTCTTTAGCCTTTGTTTATTCCTGAACAAAAGGGGGAGAATGATAGAGGGAGAAATGGTATCTATTCCTATTATAATTTTATCTTAGTTTGGGGAGATTTATCTTAGGGGGAGACATATTTCAAAGTAAGTCATTTTTTTTATAAGGGGGGGGAAGAATTAGTAATTATTTAATTGCATTTAATATTTTGATATTCCCTATGCATTTAATGTGTTTGCTTAAGTGTGCAGGAGTTCTTCTAAGTGGAAACTTTCATCATCGAGCAAAGATATTGATCCTTTGGGTTATTTGAGTCAAGCATTGTATTTTTATTTTGGGTGGGACATTTTTTATTTCTAATAGAGCTTGACGGCCCTTTAGGATTTTCTCTTGGTTTTTGTCCCGAAATAGCCAAAAAGGGAGATTTGTAAGGACACAAATTTTTAATTAAGTCCTTTGTAGTTTTGGCCCAATTCCGGACAAAAACGTTTGAGTCATAGGATAGAGTTAATGACCATCCTTCAAGCCTATGACATTCTAAAGTTATAGTCGTAGCGGCCAAGTTTAAAGGTTCATCAAAATTCTGAGCTTAATGTGCCTCGTTTCTACGTCAACAACATTGGTTCCATTCCTCCTAAGGTATGAATGCATTTTAATTTATATATATAGGAGCTTGGAATAATTTGTATTGGGTGAATTTTGTTTTTTAAAAACTGTTGTTTATTTTCATAAAGATTTAATTAAAACTTTAAAATAAAGTATATAAAGTTTCTGGGCTAAAATCAAATTTTTATACTTTCTGGAAGTTCGTTCGAAATTGACGTTCGAACGAGTTTGTCATTCAAAAGAGAATGTCGTTCGAACGAGTTTGCCAACGAGTTCCTACATTGGCCACTGGAATGTCGTTCGAACGAGAATGATGTTCGAACGATAATTCCAATGAGATTTCTAACGAGTTCAACTTTTAAAACACTGGAACTTCATTAGAAGTCTCATTCGAACGAGACTTCATTCGAACAAAAAATCTCGTTCGAACAAGACTTCGTTCGAACGAAAAATCTCGTTCGAACGAGATTTTACGGGAACAGTTAATTGGCAGTTTTAAACAGTTTTTCCCACTTTCCCACTTCTTTTCCCACTAACTTTTTGGGCAGTCTTAATATGTGCGGGAACTAACTTTTTCCACTTAACTTTTTCATTCTATTCCAACTCCTATAGAGAGTTTTAAGTGTTCAACTTTCCAAGAAAAAGTTCATTGTTTAAAGTGTTAATTGTTCAAGAAAAGCTTCCAAAAACAATTTCGTTTATACCCATTGTTTATTAATACCAAGCTTTCATATATATACTTTGCTTGGAGTGTTTGGCAGCGATTTATCTCTACATATTGAAGAAGAGATTGTTTGGGTTTACTTCTATATCCCACAAAGAAGAAGAGTTTGTTTTGCTACGGCATTATCACATGGTGAAAGGCACCATGTTTGGTTGACGGTGTACCTATTGTCTCATTGGTGGATTCCAAGATTCCGATGGAGCTCCGAGGTTGTCTACTAGGCGGAGGTGTTTACAAGAAGACGCGTCAAGGCTTTAAAGGGGTCGAGTCGAGGAAGTAAGTCATCTGTCTTGTAATTTGTAAAACCATACTTAGTGGACTTAAGGCTAGGGTCGTCCGAGGTTTTTTCCCGTTGTGGGTTTTTCCTCGTACATCGCGGAGTAGTGATTCATTGTTTAATTTTATCTTCCTATATCACCTAGAACGCATGCTTAGGTAAAAAGATAAAATTTCGCTTAATCACTACTTGTCTATTTTGGTGCCAAATTAAATTTGGGTAATGTGGAGTTAATTCAAGTCATTAAGTTAATGTGTTAAAATTTGGTTTGGCCTAACTTGAATAAATGAAAAATATGACTTAGGCAAATTTCTTGGACTTGGGTTAATTAATTGTGTTTAAGTGAAATTAACATAAGTGTGTGTTTCATCAAATTTCACTTGATTTAATTTAATTTTAATTTGAAAAGAAATTAAAATTTGTTTATTTTGAACCATCTCGCTTCCGCATCCATTTATAAGAGGAAATATATTTTTGAAAAATTTAAATTTGGGGGCCACGCGTTCCAACTTATGATAAGCCTTTTCCTAGTTAGGAGTGTGTGAGATGGCTAGGTTGGATTAGATGTACATTTGGTGTGCACACTAGTCGAGAGGTGAGAATCTCATCTGAGAGTTCGAACTAACATGCATATGATACTTGCTTTAATGCAGTTTTAAATACTTGTTAATAAATCTTTTTAAAACATCGGGCTCTGACTCGTCTCTTTCTTTTCTTCTCTCTTTGGCTATATATATATATGTATGTATTAGTACAGGTGCCCATCTACAGGGACACCAGTTCTAGATACTTGGATGGTTTATCGAGCTGCAGCTATTGTGAAAGTTACGGGTCATTGAGATTAGATAATTCTCATTTCATTCAGTTCCTAGTTCAGATATTTCAGTTCGGGCATGTGTAGCCCATTCTCATTAGCAGAGTTGTATTCAGTTCCTTCGTAGTTCTTTTCAGTTGGATCGAGTATTTATTATGGTTTGGTTTGTGACTTTGAACTGGAAGGTTTTATCCAGTCTTAATTACTCAGCATTTTTTTCAGTCAGTATTCATATCTTATATATGGTTTGTAATTATATGTTCATAAATTATATGAATTAATTGGTTTCAACTTTAATTGGAAAATGTTTTGACACTAGCTTAATTAAATGTTAGGTAATTAATTAGATTTAAGTTTTCGACAGTGATGCTAATAATGGACCAACCGAACATTCTATTGTAAATTTTATAAAGGACTGATCACCCGATATTTAATTGGGCGGGGTGTCATAGGTGGTATCAGAGCATCAGGTTATAGAGTCCTTTAGGATCTGTACGGCTTACTACGTTTCAGCTTAGCGTTCTTTGATGTAGATCCTTATTCTAGGATTGTTGTATTCCACTGCTTATGCGATTTACGCTCTCCTGCGATTTATTTTAGTGAATCTAATTCATATGCAAGAGTGATTGGACTTTGTACTCCGAACAATATAGGACAACCAATGAAGGCTGTTAGTGGGATTGCATGAGGGGAAAATAATTAAAAGTTATGAAGTATTAAGGGAACGGTGATCACGATAGAAATCACCTAGCCTGATTTTCTAAATGGGAATCGCATGTTATACAAGTGAAATGTTAATTAAATTAAACTGGACTAGCAACATTATGCAGGTTGTTTCGTTGCACTTCAAACCTAATGCTCAGGTCGGATCGAATTGAGCACGGGTAACCCATAAATTCAAGCCGGGAAATTATAAATGGTATTAGAGCTCTAGGTTTAAGGTTCCTTTCGGGAGTGACATAGTGAGTTCAGTAGTGGATCTTTCGACATCGGTGTTAGTTTTAGGTCGGTCACGCTAGATGGGTGACAGTTTCGGTTCGTGTGCTCGACAGTGGAGTCAATAAATTAGCACGATGGGTAATTTATTTCCAAGTGGAATACAACCAAGTTAGTTGTCATTAATCACTTTCGTGCTTCTAATTTAGATATGTTAGTGATTTGCGAGTGTTTGTACGAGCTAATAGTGGTGACACCGTGGTTTTTAGGTGGGTGTGAGGTGCTTGTGTGTCAACCCGTGATGATATAAGAGGTCTTTTGAGATGTTGATGGAGCAAAGTCAACCATGGATGTTAGGTGACTAGCACATCGTGCCTAAGCGGTGTTAGTTATGATAAGCATGCATTGAGTTTTGGGGTGTGGTACTATCGAATAGATTATAAGGATGATGTGATTAGGCGAATTTTATCATTTGGGTAGTATCATGTTGTAAGATAGTTGATGATTTGGTAGACATAAGGAACCATTTAGGTTAACACTTGGGAATGTTTAATCGGTCAGAGTCGGTAAGATACTATTTTTGCAAGTAAGTGTCTTAGTAGTTGTTGATTGAAAGTTATACCCTGCAAGGTATGATGTGAGTTACGGGAAAATTATTGTATGTATGTTACGTGTGCAACAATGATGGTTAAGGATACTTATGAGTGAACTCTAAATAGTCTTCCGTGTCAGGTATTTAGGAGTTATGATGAAATTTTTAGGAATAGGATCCCTAGTAATGTCGTTGACGTAGGCCAAAAGGTTTGTTGGTTGTATACGACGTCCTATATCTGGACAGAATCCTTAATAGTGTTAGTTTGTGATTTGGTATGTGGATTATGGTCACAGTTATTCGGAAGAGATATAAGATTATTATCTAAGTCGGAGGGGCCGTTTTATCATCCTAAGTAATGGCTAGATGCGAGGTAATACTAGTGTGAGTGTGGTTTAAGGGAATCCCATAGGACTAATTATGTGTGGCATCATTGGGAATAAAAATTGACTTGTTATGACGTCTTAAGGTGTTTTATGGTTAACGGGCACCGTATGTAGAGCCTTTTATACTAGTGTCTTTGTGAAAATCTAGTGATCACGATGTGGGTGTTAAGAAATTTATATAATGCACCTACAATGAGAAAGTCATGGATGATTAAATCTTGTTAGATTTTGAGGACTTTTAGGTGGAATATATTTGGTTTCCTTAGGAAACCAGTTAAGTTCGATATGAAGAAGTTCTAGTGTCCTAGTGATGATTGTAATGAAGGTCAAGTAATGATCTCAGGTTTTAATCGAGGTTAAATAGAGTCAAATAGTGTACGTGTCGGGTGTTGTCATCCGAATTTATACAGATGGGTGGTGTAACCTTATAGGAGAAACTGAAATCTTGTGTTGTGAGGGATGTGATGCTCAGTTGTCATGGAATGACTAATTTAGGATGTGTAACACTTGATTTTAAGGAGTACTAGGAAATGCATTCGGGGCTTAGATTGATGACGTCATATAAAGACTTGAAAATGGCACCTAAGTGGGATATCGAGGCATGATTAGGATATTGGCTTGTGTCGACAGCACAAGTTAGGATAGCCCTAGCTCGGTAGGGACTAGTCCTTGGCACATCTTGACAAGACGGTGTGGATTAGAATATGTAGCCTTGTGTGATACTTACTAACCTTAAAATAACAATAGGAACCGGTGTGGTCGTTGAGTAGGTTCAATTTGGGTAGAACTTGGAGGTAAGCTCGGTGATGATCTCGTGTAGGTAAAGGTTATTATAAGGTGAATGATTCTCTTAATAGGGCTCTTCCTAAGGAGATGTTAGGATGCGACCATGGTATAATAATATCGATAGTGACCTAGGTGTATTACGTTAGTCATGACATCGCTAAAAAGATGGACAAAGTTGACATGGATAAGGGCATTAACATTTGTCGACCTCGATAACTCCCGCTAATCAAGGATGTAAGTATTAAACCTTAATTTTAAGGAGGGAAGTCCAGTGTTTGACTTCCTAGAGGATAATAGATTCGTATGTGGTAACCTTGTGAAGATGAATGATTTGTGATCCGATTCTTCATGGTTAGTGACTCAAGCCAGGATGCGTGGCTAGGTTAATGCCCAGTGAGAATGACTGGGAGGAGTCACGGACTTTAAAATGTGTTCCATAGAATCACTTTTCCTAAACCGTAGTTAGACACAAATGGATGGGATTTTCTCAGAATAGTAGTTTGTTTCTTTGATTCTCGTTTTTTCCTTTCAATTTTGGTTATCGAGGACTGGTATTCCCATAAACTGTGGTAGCTCATATTTGTACCATGTTATGGTATGGCGCGATTTGGCCTAGTAAAGTGCGGCTGGACTTGTCATGATCAATGAAACTCGTTAACTGGGTGTGTACTTATCTGAGGTATCCTTGCTATTGAACAATGTTCAGTATATGAGTGGCGACGTTTTCGGCCGCACAGTTTGCTCATAGTATTCGCTTCTCTTAGGATTATTGACCTTAGGATTTTCTGGCATAGCAGTAAGTGGATCTAATTGTAAAGAGCAATATGGTGACTTAAGGACATTGTATAGTATTAAAACTCAAGGAAACTTAGCATTCAATGTTGTTTTACCATGGTGAGTGGATTGGCGTAATACTCCGGTGTGTGTTCCACCATTGGATATATAGAGTGATCCTAGGTATGTGAAACGATCTTATGGAGGATGTTAATCTGGCGCATGAATTGTGTCTAGGTTGGTGTGTCACTCCATGGAGTGAGAGACTTGCCATATGAGGATAGTATTAAGTTTGAGTAAGTTTATATGGACATGATGACCCCAGCATTTGAGGAAACTCAATTTGTGTAATCCTAATATTAGTGAAGGTTATTGGTGTTGAATCAAACTGGATGTTAGTCATATGTCATTTTTCTCTTGGGTGAGTATCGATCACTAGAGTGGGTTTCCCAATAGAGGCACCAGTACGCTTTGGGTATTAATAAGGGTAGTCATAGGACTTGTTTGGGCATGACCATCAAGTGAGTAAAGACTCAAAATGCTTGTGTGACGTTGATGGCTAGTGTGATGTGATCTTAGCTATTGAGGGCTTCGATGATTTTTTCTTGGAGTATTTCTATGATTTAGAATAAGAATTGGTAAATCCCATAAACTTGAGGAATTGACAGATCGATAATTTTAGGGATAAAATTTCCTAAAAAGGGAAGAATGTAATACCCATACCCAATATTTTATTATTTTTCCCATGTAGATTGTAATAATATAAACCCTTGGGATTGGATCATTATAAGGTTTATATCTGCATTTGACAACTTTTGGAGTCTTGATGATAATTATTGAAAGTTCTTGGGTAAGATTGGAGAAAATTTGGAAATTTGTGGTTCTAACGAGTTAAAGGTCGTTCGAATGAAATCCTTTTTTTGTTCGAATAAAGATGGGTGGTTCGAATAAGAGTCCAATGTCATTCGACATAGGATTTCAATGTGCATCTAACGAGATGCCACTGCATAGGTTTTCCTGCCTCGTTAAAAGGTAGTTCGGTGGGGGGATCGAACGAGATTGAGATCTCGTTCGAACGAAGTCCCATTCTTATTCGAACGACTAGCCCATAAATTTTAAGATTGGGTTTCCCTTGTGTGTTGTCACATTTTAGACCCATAGATTAATGAGACGTCGAATTATGGTGCACCCAAATGGAAAAAACTGGATTTTGAGGTTTGGGATTATTTTTATAAGGGTTTTATGGGGTTAAATGGGTTTGTTTTGAGTGTGAAGAGGGCAGAGTTGGGGAGGTCTTATCCTCACGATATTCAGATTATTCTCTCTCTCTCTCTCTCACTCTTGGAAGTTACATCCTATTTCCACCAGCATATACCCACCTTGTGCCCCCATATATTAATGGTATTTCACCACAAACAAGATTTCTACACCCATATCCTCCATTATTGAGTAGAGCTACAAATTTGGGGTTTGTTGTTTGGGGTTTTTTAGGAAGAAGGATAAGAGAGTTTTGGAGTTTTGAAGGTAGTTTTGCTTGGAAGATTTCATGGAGCATTTTTTGGAGTTGGGAAACCTCTTAAGTCCACCTTGGGAGGTGGGGGTTGCCATCTTCTTCAACCCCCATTCTACCTTTTTTGGAGCTACATTTGATGTGGGAAACTCTACTCTTAGTTTAAGACTCTAATTTGCATATTAGTAGTCGACTAGCTAGAATTGTAAGGGTAGGATGCATTATGATATAAAAATAATATTTCTTATGATTTTCAAAAATGGGGGTTTCAATGGTTTTGAGGGAAAAAAAGATATATTGCAAGAAAAATTGTTATTAAACATTTTTATGGAATAAAAATATTGGAAGGATGCTCATTTGGATTGTAAATTATTTTATGGATAAATGTTTCAAAGTTTTCTTGTGAAAAATTAGGATTTGATATAAATGGAAATTTTACTCAAGTTTTGAATAAATAAAAATGTCTTTTGCCTTGAAAAGTATGTTTGTGCAAACATTATGAAATTTCTAGGGCAACTCACATGTTATACCCATTTGATAGGATTTTTGGGCTGAAAAATCATCTTCTCATGCATATAAACTTGTAGTAGTTTAAGGTTGAACATATAAAGAAGTTTAATGAGGGTTTTATTTAGTTCAAACAAGAAATAAAGAAAATAGAAATTTCATCTCTTAAGGTGTGTGAAAAGGATGTTGAAAATGCGAAAAGTGTACAGTTTCAAGACTACATGTATTGATAAAAAGTATTTTTCTTATAAAGTAGTCTTAGATGTTTAATGAATTCTTAGAAAAGAAAATAATGAGATAAAGAGGTTTACAACTTATGAAGAATGTTACTCCAAAATGTTAAAAAGTGTTTATGTATTAAAAACATTTAAGAAGTTAGTGTGGGTAACTTGATGGTGTTTTGGGAGATAACACTTGTGAAATAGAGGAAAGGACAACTTTGGAAACAAATGGGTAAAATGATAATTGTAAGGATATAAATTTCCAATTGAGTCCATGTATTGTTTTGACTTAATTCCGTGAACAAAACTATGTTTGTAATATGTCATAGGGAGATTTTATTTTGTCAAGATACCACTTGGTTTATAACGTATTGAAGAAAATTGAAGACATTGCGGCAAAGCTTCAAATAATTAATCATGCCGAAGTTTGATTGGTGCAAGTTTATTCGTCTTAAAAGTTATTTGCATTCCGAGATCACTCAAGTATGAATGCGTATAATTAATGGTGCTCGGAATTGTTTTTATAAAAGATAAGGATGTATTTTTATAAAGAAAAATGTTTTAAAATGTTTTTAAAATTGTTTTAAGTGTTTACACTACGTTTTATTCTGATATACTCGAAATAGAGTTTGACTAATTTGGATCTCTTTTAAAATAGGCGTTTTGAACTAAAAGTCAAAAAGTCAAACTGACATGTCAGCTCGTTCAAATGACATAAGGATCTCGTCGAACGAGATGCCTATGTCGCGTGAACGATGTGGTATTATCGTTCGAATAACACTCTTTTTGAGGCGGAACTTAATTGTTATTTAAAGCGTGTTTTTATCAGAGTTTCGTAAGTGTGCAACTAGAAAAATAGTTTACCATCCACTACGTTGTTCGCACATGTTTTCTAAGGTTTAAAAAGCATAAACACATCCTTAGAGTTTGCAAAGATCCGAGGTTATCATTCTTATATGCTTACGTGATCTTGTGGCACTAAGAAGTTTGCTCTATCATTGAACATAAGGGTTTTGCGGTGAAAAAAATAGAAGGACTTCTTGTTCGACATCGTAGACAAATCAAAGTCACTCGGAGGACACCGAGACATTCGTGAAGTCAAGTGTTGTGGACATGTATCGTGGAAGATGGAATTTCTGCGTGGGCACTATTGAAGAACGGTTGAAGATCAGAAGGAGTGTCAAGACCCGTGGAGATAGAGTCATTGAGTAAGGCTAATCTGTCTTTGTAAAACCATTGTTCATAGTGATTGTCTGGATTGGGCCGTCCGAGGTTGTTTTCCCGTTTTGGATTTTTTCCTCGTACATCCGGCGTTGTGAGTATTCTTTACTTTATTTTACTTGCTTTAATCACTAGAAGCATGTTTAGTATTAATCAAGATAAAATTGGTTTAAACTAAGAATTGGGTTTTCACAACTTGGTTTGGTGCGTAATTAAAAGTTGGATAATTTTTGGATAAAAATTGGCTTTGTTTGAAATACATACATATTGGGCACTTTCAATAATTTTACGTAAAGTGGAACATTCTTATGAAATAAAAATGTTGAAAAATGTGTTACACAAAATGGTCCTAAATGAACATGATTTGGGGATAGAAATCAATATTAGATTAAAAAGGACAAGAAATGATGATTTTTAAAGTGTAATACAAGTTGGGGTGAAAACCCCCGAGGTTTGTCTTCGACTGGGAAAAGGAAAAAGTGGAATAATATGGACATTTGCAAAATGTTAAAACACATTAATAAGGACACGGATGACACTGGTAATAATTAAGGAAGGCTCAGAGCCCTGAGATAAAATATCCAAAATCACTGACCAGAGCATATGGTACATAGCCGGCGGTGTGGAGCCCGTTAATTTATGTGGATACTGGAAGATTTCGAGAAAAAGATAATGAAAATGGAACGTATCAAGAAATTGGTTGTGTGGTCAATATGAGAAAGACAACCTAAATTGAATGAATTAATAAATGTTCCAGTAAAGGATAAAGTACACAAGTAATGTGAAAATTGGTTAAGGTCCATAAGGTAAAGGAATGGTAAGGTGAAAGGATTAAATGGGTAGTTAAGCAACCTAAAGAGGTTTAACCCATAATTAATACAAGGTTGTGTTTATGAAAGTTTTTCAAAGGATGAATAAGTATTTCCTAACATGGTGTTTTCATGTGTTGAAAGGGTGATTTTCAATGAAAATACTATGCGAATTGGTATGAATAAAGGAAAATATTTCGGGGAAAGAAATGATTTTTTTTTCTTATACAATATGTAATTATCTTGAGTATTTAACCGGGTGTATTAAATCAAGGAATAAATGTCAAGCGAAGTAAAAAGGGAGTTCTTTCATAAGATTACGGTGAATTAATCGGGATAAGTAACTATTTTGGAATGCATTAAAGTATATGTGTATGCATATATATATATATATATATATATATATATATATATATATATATATATATATATATATATATATATATATATATATATATAGAGAGAGAGAGAGAGAGAGAACCGTTCTCATGCGGTCTATGTTTGTGGACTCAAAATGAGGTCTTAATGAAACAAAAAAAAACGCTGTCGTTTAACTGGGTAAAAAAAAGACACAGCCAACTTTTATATCCAAACAAAAACAAACTCACTCATTTCAATCCCCTTCCCACAAAAGGACGAAACCCTCAAAACTCCCAAACCTCTCTTTTTCTCTTTGCGTCTACAGGTATGAGAAAAAGTTAACTTTGCTAACTTTGTTCACTTTGTCTTTTGAAATGAAATAACTTTGCTAGTAAATTTTTTAGCTTTGACTTTATGTACCAATCATTGTTTGTATATAATACTGTATTTGCTAGCAACCATTCTTTGTATATAAAATACTCGTCCATTATTGTTCAGTTTGTTTTCATTTAATACCACTCAATATTTGTATTTATTGTTCTGTTTGTGTACATTTTAGTATCTGATGAAACATTGTTCTATTTGCTTTTATTGTCCTGTTTAAGTTTCTTTGCTTTTTAAGTTTCTTTGCTTTTAAGTTTAAGTTGGTTTTCTTTTAAGTTTCTTTGCTTTTATTGTTCTGTTTAATATTTTAAGTTTCTTTGCTTTTATTGTTCTGTTTAATTTATTGTTCTGAAACATTTTAATACCACTCAATATTTATTGTTCTGTTTAAGTTTCTTTGCTTTTTAAAATCTGTTTAATTTTCTTTGCATTTAATACCACTCAATGTTATGGCTGCTAAAATATTTTTTTAATTATTTTATTTCAGAAATGGATAATTCAAATGGTGAATTGAACAAAGAGCTATGGATTGGTGACAATATGCAATTTGAGATTGAGATTGAGCCAAATGCAAATGTGCAAAGTGAGACGGTAACAGAGGAACAATGTGGGGCATCCAATGATGGTGAAAGTGATAATGTTTTCAAACCACAAGTAGCGATTGAACTTACGCCAAAAATAGGGCAAGAGTTCCAAACACTAGATGAAGCCAAATTATTTTACAATGAGTATGCCAAAGAAGCCGGGTTTAGTGTTCGGATTTCTTCTGGTAAAAATAGTCGTGTAACAAATGAGCTTACTAGAAAGGAGTTTGTATGTTTCAAGCAAGGAAAGGCTACCCTTTTTGCGGATGCAGATACATGCAGACGTAGAGGTTCCGTTCGGGAAGATTGTAAAGCAAAATTGGCAATAGTGAGGTCTCCAAATGATACTTTTGTGGTTAGTTTATTTGAGGAGGGTCATAGTCACCCATTGTGCACCCCCCGAAAGATACACTTATTGCGATCTCACCGTCGTGTTTCGAATGCTCAAAAGTGCTTGACTCAACAACTCGGTATGATTAATATTCCAGTGAATCAACAATTCAATTTACTCGGAGTGCAAGCTGGTGGGTTTTGAGAACATTGGTTGCACTCAAAGAGATTTGTACAACCTAGAAAGGGACAGGCGTAATGAATTGAAAGGCCACGATGGAGATATGTTGCATGAGTTTTTTATACTAGAACAAGGCAAGAATCCAACTTTTGCTTTTCAAATTGAAACAGGTGATGAACAAAGGATCAAGCACTGCTTTTGGGCTGATGCAACTAGTAGACGGGCTTATAGCTCTTATGGTGATGTCGTTATATTTGATACCACATACAATACTAATCGGTATGGGTTAATTTTTGCACCACTAATGGGCGTCAACAATCACGGTCAAACGATTGTATTTGGTTGTGCATTTTTGAGTGATGAAACCATCGATTCATTTGTTTGGCTTTTCAATACTTTTTTGAAATCCATGTCGGGGGATGCACCAAAAATGATTATTACCGATCAAGATCCGGCTATGACAAAAGCCATAATGGTATCTCTCTCACACACATATCATAGGTATTGCAGTTGGCACATTGTGATGAAATTTTCTGAGAAGGTGGATGCGGTGAAATATAGTGCATACAATAGGGAGTTTTCGGATTGCATATGGAACTCCGAGACGAAGGAGGAGTTTGAGTCCAAGTGGCACGATCTTGTGACAAAGAGCGAGTTAACTGATAACAAGTGGCTTCATTCCATGTATGAAATTCGTTCGAGATGGGTCCTGGCATACGTCAACCATGTTTTCTCTGCCAATATGTCAAGTAGCCAACGAGCGGAAAGCGGTCATTCATTCTTTAAAAAATATGTTTCGAAGAATAACTCTCTTGTCGATTTTTTGATCCAATTTGGGAGGGGTCTTATGCAACAGCGTCATGAAGATTTGCTTGCCGATCACAAAGACTTGACCGAGAAACCCAAATTAAAATCATTTGATTATGTTTTAGTACAAATGGTTGATATTTATACACATGAAATATTTTACAAATTTCAAGATGAGATGTGGGAATTCACGAGTTATAAATTTGAGGTTGTAAAGGAGGATGAAAATCAAATTGTGTATGAAATTCGTAGGAAATACGAGGCGCAAAAGGTGCGAGAAATTGTTTATGATAAGAATTTGAATTTTGCCTCATGTACTTGTAAGATGTTTGAGAGCTCAGGGATCCCGTGTAGACATGTGTTAGCCTATTTGCAAAAGTTTCATGATTTTGAGAAATTACCGAGTCAATACATTTTGAAGAGATGGACAAAAGTGGTTAAACCCGCAATGGTGACGGATGCAAGTGGCATTAAGATAACGGATGGCAAATCATACTTTCTTCAACGGAGTCGGTTAATTCAACGGTCTTTAGACGTGGTTGACAAAGCGCTCACAAGTCCGGAAGAAACTCAAATTTATAATGATACTTTGGATATTGCACTTGATAAAATCAATCAATTGTCCATTAATGGCTCCATAGTACAAGCTAATGTGAGACCATCCAATCCGACATTGATTGGTACAAGTGGCGGTGCTTCGGTCAACATGAATAAGCACATTTATAATGAACCACAGAAAGTGAGGGCAAAAGGATGTGGTAAGAGGCTTAAAGGGGGAAAAGAGAATGCAATGAGAAGAGCTAAAAAGTCCAAAGATAGACGTTGTAATGGTTGTGGCCTAGTTGGGCAGGCGCACGATAAAAGGAATTGTCCGCTTCTTATTAATAGGTAAATTGTCGTATAACCATTTTTCTTTATTTTGCTTCCTTTTTACTTAGTAAATATTTCTTTATTTTTACTTAATAAATCTTACTTTATTTTTTTAGGTCCGAGGATGCAACTCAAGATGAAAGTCCGGATGATCAAAGTGATTCGTCTATCGATACCTCAATGTAATTTGAAATCTGAATTTTGATTTTGATGGGTAATGTAATTTTGGATTTGGATTTGGATTTGGATTTGGATTTGGATGGGTAATGTAATTTTTGGATTTTGATGAAAGTCCGGGTAATCAAATTGATTCGTCCACCGATACGTCAATGTAATTCGTCCATCCTATTGTTTTTACATCCATTCCTGAAAAAATAATTTCAAACAACATTATAAATTCAATCTAAAAAAATTTATATTAAAATAATTTCAAACAGCAGTATAAAATCCTATTGAAAGAAAATTGCAATTAATAGAAAGTAATAAAATAAACTAATAGCAGTTGGTGTTGTTAGCAAAGTTATTTCATATAAAATAAAAAGTTAGCAAAGTGATGTTATTTTCATACCTGTACACGTTGAGAAAAGTTAGAAATGTTGGCAACAGTTATTGGTAGTGTCTTTTTTTTTTAATTTAAATAATGGATCAGTTATTGGTGCTAAAAGTTATTGGGTGAAACAAAGGCCAGCAACATTTTTTTTATTATAAACAAAGGGTGAGTTGTTGGTAGGAAAAGTCAAAGTTAAAAAAATTACTAAACTTAATTGTTAACAAAGTTACCAAAGTTATTTCATATAAAAAAAAAGTCAGCAAAAGTTCACATACCTGTACACGCAGAGAGAAAGTTATTTCATTTCAAAAGACAAAGTGAACAAAGTTAGCAAAGTTAACTTTTTCTAGAAAAGTTATTTCATTTCAAAAGACAAAGTGAACAAAGTTAGCAAAGTTAACTTTTTCTCATACCTGTAGACGCAGAGAGAAAAAGAGAGGTTTGGGAGTTTTGAGGGTTTCGTCCTTTTGTGGGATTGGGATTGAAATGAGTGAGTTTGTTTTTGTTTGGATATAAAAGTTGGTTGTCTTTTTTTTACCCCAGTTAAACGACAGCGTTTTTTTTTGTTTCATTAAGACCTCATTTTGAGTCCACAAACATAGACCGCATGAGAACGGTTCTCTCTCTCTCTCTCTCTATATATATATATATATACACACACATATAAGATAGTTGCATGTACACATAGATATAACATGTTAGAGTCTCCTTTCTAACGTTCAATTCTATTTTGCATTGTTTTAATTTTTCACTAGATATTAGGCTCATTCCTTCGTCTTTGTTATAGTAGGTTGGGTATGGTTTCATTTTTTGAGAGCGTTATACAAGAAAGTATTCTTTTGTTTTGTGTTAGTAGCTCTGTATGCTTTGATTCCAGGGACGCTTCCCATGGGTTCCTCATGTATCTTATTTTTAAATGGAAATCACATGCTAAACAAGTGAAATATTAATTAAATAAAACTAGACTAGCAAAATTATTTCGATTATTTAATTGCACTTCACACCTAACGCTCGGATCGGATCAGGTTGATCGCTGGTAACACACAAATCTGGTCGGGGCGTTACACACTTGATATAGCATTTTTAGAAACACTATATCACAGAAGTACCACATCCCTAAACTATTTTTCTAACAATAAATACGAATACTCCTATCCTATATTTTAGGTGTCTTTTAGAATTTCCAACATTTGAAGGAGATAAGTATTAATTGCATTGACAAAACAAGTGTTTATTTTCATAAGTAACACCACAGCTTAAGATATGTACTTATTAAATGATTTGGAAACTTTTCAAACCAAAAGGAAAAAAAATCACTATTCAGAGGAGAAATATTGTTTGCAACTTTTCATAAACTTTTTATTTATTTTAAAAATAACTTGGACATTGGAAAGTGCAAAATTTTACTATACATGTAAATCTAAGCCACCACACTCCACAAGGGACTATCGTTAGAAAATCACTTGTATGTCTCCATTCTGATGTGGATAATGGTTACACCTAATTTTTTTTTCTTTTGATTTGATCTTATACATTCGTAAGTGCATTTTTTAACACCACATAAGACAAACAAAACCTTTTTATAGTGATATTTTTGCGAGGTGCACATCACAATTGGTCGTAACAAGCGAGTCATGACAAACATAGAGTTCAAGGCATAAAAGTTGCAAGTATATCAATCACATAAATTAATTACAACATATATCACAACTCTACTTGTACATGGAGGAATGGCTAAAATTGCATTTAAGGAACTAGGAAACATGCTCAAGGGCTCGACATAAAATGGGAATCAAAGCAACAGCAAGAATAATGTAACATCAGCATACCAGGTGACATAAAAGAGGAGTTTAATATAGCTTTAAGAAAATTGAGAAATAAATAACATGAAAGAAGCCAAGTGATGCTAACATTTGAGGTAAAGATGTGAAGTGAAAAAAGTAATGCAAAAGCACTGATTGTATGTATACCTCAATGACTACGTGCATTCCATCACGAAAGTCACTTATGCCTTCCAAATTCTAAAATATAAAAGATAAAATCAACAACATCAAGTGCGAATTGTATCAACAAAATAGAGAAGTGTGAATACGAATATCAACAAAATTGAAGTTAAATTAAAATAGAATATGAGAGAAAATTACCCCAACTAGAAGAATGATTAACAATAGTTGTGTTTGTATGTGTAGCTCTTATTTCACTACTTGAAATAATAGTAAGATATGGTGATAAAATTCTCATTATTTTCCTCTTGGAAGTAGCAATCTTGGATTTATTTTAAGTGAGTAACTCATAGGTATCAGAAAATTTTTGTCTTCAAAACATGATATTTTGAGCCATAATTGCCAACAACATTCTCTGATATTCTAAAATGTTTATTACATAACAAATAATATAGTTTAGAAAGTTTAAATGTGTGATTCTATATGCGTAGAGGCTAGTCAATGAAAGGTGGGCACTAGGTTCACAATGTAAAAATATATATATTACACTACATAGTAAAACAAATACTTGAAAATTTTGGTGGGGCACATGCCCTGCTCCAACACCATGTCCATATTCCCTGCCCGTTGGGATAGAACAACTTGTATTTTGTTAAACCATTTCACCCAGTATGTGAAACAGGAACAACGGGGTATGCCAGGTACTAGAATATGATATGGAAAAATTCACGTGATAAGACCATACTAGTTAACACATGTATAATATGTATGTGTAAGAAAAGTAGCAGGACCTCATCAGTCAGATCTGGATGAATCCTATATTTTGCATAATGAATTAGAAACTTGATGGTGATAGTGTCACGCTTCCGACCCCTATCTGATTTTCTCCCGTGTATCATTCGATTATACTTGATGTAAACGGATGAACATGTATCTCCTTCATCTTCCCTTCCATATCGTGAACTCCCATATAGTGTCCCCTCACCTAAAGATACAAGTCACTTCCATAGATCAGTTTCAATTACAATAAAAAATACATCAATGTTTTAATTTATTAAATACGATTCACTGACCTCCATCTATCGTAGAAAAAAACCAGTGCATATGCAAGACATGATCAAAGATTAAACGGTCAATACCAGGGTCCATTTGATCCAGTGCAATAAATAGT